>CM053625.1:118602893-118635778 GCA_028646595.1 Phalanger gymnotis | reverse complement strand
AGCCCACTTCACAAGAGTAACCAGGAGGCCACAGAAAAACAAGATAGTATTTAGCCAAATCATTTTTACTGGCCTCACATTCCTGCTCGCACTCCTGGGTCTACACACAGGTAAGCCCTGCTTCTGCAGCTTCCGGCCTCCACAGCTTCTGGCTTCTGCAGCAGCTTCTGCTTCCGCTGAAACTGTCTCTTGGCTCACCTTTCCTCGCAGCTGAGCCTCTGGCATTCTCAAGCCCCACCTCAACGACCAGAGACCATTGGTTCCCGAGTTGGCCCCTCTAAGTCATTAATTTACACCCACACAGATTTCACACCTGATAGGGCTTTGGGCCTGGGACTTAGCACTTAACAGCTGAAAGTACTTCCACTCAAAAGGAACAAAAGCCATACTAAGGAGACAATTTTGCTTAACAACACAACTCTTTAAACACTAGAACTTAGCATTTTAAAATACTAAATATTTTCAAAATACTCAGTATTTCATGCTTCCATAGTGATTTCCCTGATGTTGGCGGATAGCTAAGTGGCACAGTGGCTAGAGCCCTAGGCCAGGAGTCAAGAAGACCTCTCTTTGTGAGTTCAAATCTGGCTTCAGACACTGCTAGTTGTGTGACCTTAGACAAGTCACTTACCTCAGTTTCCTCATCTGTAAAATGAGCTGGACAAGGAAGCAGCAAACCCCTCCAGTATCTTTGCCAAGAAAACCCCAAATGGGGTCATGAAGAGTTGGACAGACTGAAAACAACAATGAAAAATTCCCAAGATGCCTTAGTAGCTGATCTCCCTGAGACGTTATGGTCAATCATCTTCATTGTCATCACCATCACCTGGTGGCCAGCTCCCAGGCAATGAGATATTCTAACTTTTAGCTAGGCTGATCCTCAGACAGTAACCATGTAGTCAGTCACAGTGTCCACATCCGTATCTTTCCAGCTCTGTAGCACCTGCCGGAGCTTTGTGCTTTGTCAGCGTAGCCTTTGACATTTCAGGATCATGCCTATGCTATGATGGACCATAGAAGACTTAGGTGGAGGAGTACTGTCAGGAGCCCAACAAGGCCTACTGTCAACCACACTCAAGTTCTAAGTAACCTTTTAAAATATTCCACTAACCAGCCCTGGTAAATGAATTCCATTCAGCCCACATAAACTTTGAAGATAGAACCTGACTTGGCCTTCAAGGGCTCTGAGCCAATCCATAAAGACAGCTTTGCTGTGCTCTGTTGGCCGTGGTCCATTGCCCCCAGAACATCATTGGGCATTATTAAGATTACTGGGATGGTTGCCTCTCTGCCAGACATTGCCGATATTAATGAATCGTCCCCTGTCGAATATTCATATACCTAAGAATGCATAAACCTCTCTAGCAATTTAAGTAACATCCAGAGAAGAACGATGCATCTCTATTAATCTAAGCTGGTCTCACATCCACTTTTATGCAAAGGTTTTATTCTGGCCCATTTCCATGCAGAATGTGTTTTATGAGTTGACAAAGACGGGCTAAATAACTCAGTTACTGTGTTTGGCTACGGATGAAGCAGCTATTTTAAGACTCCGGAGTTCAAGGTTATCTGTTCCAGTACTTTTGTTTAAATTGATTTGTAGAGATGCTTTCTTGACCTTGCTGGATAAAATAGCTCCAAGAAAAAAAAAGTGTTAGATTCTCATTAGAGGGTCTAGTGTGAGCATCAGGCAAGCTGTTGGCTTGTATGATTTGGCCTAGTTGCCTGACTTCTGGTGGGCTGACCTTGAGCCTGCCTGTGTTTACATTAGCAATGTGACACAACAATCGTGTCTCTCTGTACTCTGTAGAAACAGCTTCTGTTTGTTTAGCACCCTCCATTTCTTAAGCAAAGTTACTCCTGAAATCCCAAACTCACGTTTATTCCAGCTGAGGTGGCTAGAAATCCAATGCCAGGAGGCTTCTGGAAGGGGCACGTGCAGAGGGATAATGCCGAAGCTTGGTGTCAGTGAACCAAGAATGAGGGTGGAGGTGGGGGGAGCGGTGCGGTGTGAGGAGGGATAACAGGGTTGGCAGGAAAGGGAAGAAGATGAGTCTATTTCAGGATCTTCGTAACATGGCTGTCAGTATAGATCTAGGGTTCTTAACCTGGAGTCCGTGAACTTGTTTTTAAAAATATTTTATAACTATTTTAATATAATTGGTTTGCTTTGTAATCCTGTTTATTTCATTTTATGCCTTTAAAAATGTCATTCTAAGAAGGGGCCTATAGGCTTTACCATACTGCCAAAGGGGTGACGCAAAAAATGGTCAAGGACTCCCTGGTATGGAGGAATTTTTACCAGGCAATGGTTTTACCTTTTACCTTTAAGTAGGTTTTACCAACTCTTCTTTGCACCGAGTATTTCCATGCCTTATGCAAAAGCCTGGTGTCTGGCTGAGCTAGCTCAACAACCTTAAAGAAGGATCAGAGAGGATTTTAAGCCAAAATGGACCTTAGGAATCACTTTTTCCCATCTTCCCATTTTTGCAAATGAAGAAACAAAGTCCCAGTGATGTGTCTGAGATCACGCAGGGGGTAAGTGGCCGAACTTTGATTCATGCTAGGCCCCTTGGCTCCAAACCCGGGCCTTTCCTCTCACCTACAGATGTCTGTTAGTAAGTAGGTCCACCAGCCCATTCACTGAGTTCATCTGTACTTCCATAAGTTATCATCACCTCTTCCTTGAAGCATTCTTTATCCCTTAGTGATCTCTTCATCTCCTGAATCCCCTTGGAACTCAGTATCTGTCCCACTCATTTGGCATCTGTGAAATATTGCATTATTAATTATATTTTAAAATGCTTTTATAAAACTGTGAACTTGACAAACACCAAAAGAAAAATAAAATGAAAATTTTCCATATGCAAAGTAGAACAGGAAAAGAGGACTCTATGTGAAATTATACATTTCTATTATATGCAGCTTGCTTTTTTAAGAATATGTAATAAATTCTACATGTTATTTTCAAAAGTCACCATTTGTTTCCTTTTGAACTGTTTTCTTCTATGCATTAAAAAAAACCCACGAGTTTCAATAGACCTCTTTTCTTTCCTTTTTTTTTAACGTTATACCTAGTTCCCCTCTCTCTCACCCTCATGTTATTCTTTTGTGTCTATTTGTCTTATTTCTCCTTGAGATAGTAACTAGATTGTAATCTCCTTACTTGCAGTGCCTCTAGAAGAAGGATCCTGTTTATTCTAGTATATCCCTTATTATGGGACAGCTAAGTCGTGCAGTGGATAGGGTGCTGGGCAGGAAGATCTGAGTTCAAATGTAGCCTCAGACACTTACTAGCTGTGTGACCCTGAGCAAGTCACTTAACCCTGTTGGCCTCAGTTTCCTCATCTGTAAAATAAGCTGGACAAGGAAATGGCAAACCATTCCAGTATCTTTACCAAGAAAACCCCAGACTGAACAAGAATAAGGTAAGTATCTTTCACCATCATTCTTTAGTACCTTGTACTGTGCTGGGCTCAGTGAGTATTTGCTGAGTATCAAAGTGAAGAAAATACCTTCACTCCCCTGTCCCATGCTGGTAAAGTACTATCTCTGGGGCTTTTTTGCTTGAAGAGTCTAGCCTTCCAGCCCCTGTCTCTCCTCTGTACACTGGCCCTCAATGTTCTTGGAACTTCATTATGTCTCAATAATGCTTGTGCAGATTTTTCCATACATCAGCTCATCAGATCCTCATGATAACTGACAAAAAATGTTTGTATTATCATCTCCATTTGACAAACAAAGGACCTCAGCCATGTTAAATGACTTGCCCAGGGTCACAGCTAATAAGTGTCAGAGGTAGACTTTGAATTCTGCATCTTTCTGATTCTGAGGTCAGTGCTATCTCCACCACACAATGCTGCCTCTCACTTCTCTAAGGTGAACTGAACTTGCTCCTCATTGAGAATGTGTTACTCAGGGTCCCCAGGTGTTGAGACTGTGGGAACTAATGAAGCCTCTGACTAGATATTTAATTTTTAACCACCTATATATGAAACAGAGTATAATAGAAAGAAGCACAGAACTGGGAATCAGAAGCCTGTGCCATCATCCCAGAAGACATCAATAGCTGTGCCCCTTTGAACCTCAGGCTCCCTCTTGGTCTCTCCAAATGATGGATTTATGCAGGCTCCATCATCTCCAGGCTCCTTTCTGGCCCTAGCATTCTGTGATTCCATAGTCCACACCTCCTCTCTCTCTCCTCTCCTGAATCACCACTGGGTCTGGCTGAGCTAGCTCAACAACCTTAAAGAAGGATCAGAGAGGATTTTAAGCCAAAATGGACCTTAGGAATCACTTTTTCCCCTCTTCCCATTTTTGCAAATGAGGAAACAAAGTCCCAGTGATGTGTCTGAGCTTACCTCTGATGCTTAAAACTGCATAATCTTGGATAAGTCACAACCTCTCTGGGCCTGTAGAGGTAAGCAGAGGAGAGACAGGGGGGGGTGGCGGTTGGTGAGAAATGTCAAATATCTAAGAATACAGATATTGAGGGGCACCTCAGACGAGGCGTTGTGGATGTGATTTGAAGGAAATAGTCTAGGAAGAATAGTGGTCAGGAAGGGTCACCAGTGGAGGACAATTGTATACAATATTGTTCTACTAGTGAGAACCCCAAGGGTCCACAGAGTACGGGAAAGCCAGCTGGCTCCTTGTGTGTGGCAGTTTGATGTAATGGGAAGAACACCTGTGTGGGACACCTGGGGGCAGGGGGAGTCTTTGTTCTGAGGCTAGCCCTTAGAATTTTGACACATCTTGACTTGTCTCAACCTCAGTTTCCTTATCTATTAAATGGGGATACTAATTCATACCATATTGCCTACTAAGGGGATTGGGATAATAAGTTAAATAATAAAAAGCAGAGTACCTTGGAAAGGTTAAAGCTATGTCTAATTCCTAAGGAATACTATAAGGCAGAGCCCGAGGAAAAGAAGACAGGCTGGAACTTGTGTATTACCTCCAAGTAATCACTAGGTGGCAGTGTGTCAAAGCAGCCTGTGTGATGGCAGGATGAGGGTGTTAATTTCAGGCCTATGATGCCCGGTGGGTCTTAGGGGATCTTTTGGATTCTTGAATTGAAAGCATCATTCCATAAAAGAGAAGATGATCTCCTTTGGAGCTGCTGGACAGTGCTTCTGAGGGCTCAGACCATCCGTCCTTTCTCCTCACTTCAGGGATTATATTAATGGAAGAGGGTGGACTCCCTCACTGCCTGGGGCATAGATCCCATTGGCTATTGGGGATATATCATCAGCCCTAATAGCTAGACTAGGAGGCTTTAATGAAGGATGAATACCAGGGCAGGGTCACGGCATGTTGGCACATGAGATCATCTATTATAACATCCTTGTTTTGCAAATGAAGAAACTGAGTCCCAGAGAGGAAAAGATGACCTGCTTAAAGTCCTACAATTAGTTTTTCTTAGTGTAACATGCATTTTGATCTCACTTATATAATGCAGATATATATAGCTCTAATTACATTTCAAAGTATTTTCTCATTGAATATCTCATTTGAGCCTCTTGGTAATCCAGAGGACAAGGCTTATTACTCTCATTTGGCAGATGAAGAAGCTGAGACTCCAAGAGGGCATAGGGTCATATGTTTAAAGTTAAAGGGACCTTAAAGACCATCTACCAAGGGTAGGGAACCTGCGCCCTTGAGGCCACATGTGGCCCTCTAGGTCTCCAAGTAGAGCCCTTTGACTGAATCCAAACTTCACAGAACAAATTCTTTTATTAAGGATTTATTACAGATTTTACTAAGATTTTATTACAAATCACCTTAATAAAAGAATTTGTTCTGTGACGTTTGGATTCAATGAAAGGGCCACACTTGAGGACCTAGAAGACCACATGTGGCCTCGAGGCCACAGGTTCTCCCCCACCGAACTCTAGTCCAACCTGCCCCACCCCCACACTTTTATAGATGAGGAAACTGACAAAGAGGTTAAGTAACTTACCTGGTGTCACACAGATAGTAAGAAAATAAAATAGGTAAGTTTTGAGCCCACAACTTCTGATGCCTATGTTCTTCTCACAGCACCACATGACCTCTCTTGGCCAAAGTCTCACAACCAGTTAGTAGCAGAGCTGGGACTCACACCCCAAGTCTCTTGTCCCCTTTCCCAATGTTCTTTCTACTTCACATCCCCTTTTGCTGCCCGCTTTTCCCCAATTTCCATGAAAATCAAAGACCTGCGACATCTTCCTTCTGGAGCCAGGTGATGGCTCAGTGAGAACTCACTTTTGGCCCAGAGACTGATCTCCTGACAACAGCAATGCCCTGCCTCCAAGCATTTCCATTTTTCTCCCAATTCTCCTTTTTTTCCCCCTTCCTCTCAAGTTTTGATTGAATTTATACTTAATGAATCCAACTTTGTCATTTAAGGGATGTTCAAGCAATAAGACAGGACAAGGCGTAAATGATGACGCAATAATTCATGCCTGGAGCATTGTCAGGCATAAGGCCGAAGGCCCCATGCCATCTCTGCAACTAGGTGTGAATTATTACTCCATAACTCAAGTCCTGTAGAAACAACAGGGGACTAGAGATAGATGGGGCAAGATATTGAGTCTCTTCATTTTATATACACTGAAAGACCAAAAGGACTTACTCATCTCTTTTAGGGGGATGGGAGGAAGGATTTTATTCATGGTTTCTTAAACAAAAGCATGGGTAAGAATGGTTCCAGGCACCAAGTGACTCCTGGCAGTAGGTGTCCTTTCCCTGGGTAGGCAATTAACCTTAACAGGAACAAGGCAAACATAGAGGGAATCTGGGCAACAGTGATCAGAATAGAGGGCTGCTAGACAGGCACCTGGCCTGGAGTCAGGAAGACTCCTCTTTGTGAATTAGATACTCATAAGCTATTTAATCCGAGGCATGTCATTTAACCCTGTTTGCCTCAGTTTCCTCATCTGGAAAATGAGCTGGAGAAGGAAACGGCAAACCACTCCACTAGCTTTGTCAAGAAAACCTCAAAAGGGGTTATGAAGAGTCAGACATGACTGAAAAACAACTAAACTACAGCAGATCAGAACGAACATGTTGGTCCAGGTAAACAAATCAACATGAGCTAAGCTCAGCCAGATCAGAGAAACTTCTGGGTCCCGGTAACAGGACAGAACACAACACAATATGGGTTTAGATAAGCTAAGGCGGTCACTTGGGATGTGGCCGTAGGACCAAAGACCTAGACCTGGGGAGCCCATCTACTCTAACCTCCTAATTTTACAGAAGGAAATAGGTCCAGGAAAATTAAAGTGACTTGTCTGAGGTTGCTGCTATGGGATCATAGACTGAGATCTGGAAGGAACCTCAGACATCATTTTCTACAACCTCATTTTACAGGTGAAGGAAACAGGCCCAGAGAGGTTGTGACTTATCCAAGATTACGCAATTTTAAGCATCAGAAGTAAGATTTGAACCCAGGCCTCCAAGTCCAGTGCTCTGTTCACTATACCAGGCTGGCATGGTCTCAAAGAGGGGTGGGCAAGACTTACAGGAAGACAAAGCAAATATCAGCAGTAAATATCAGCCATAATACCAAGGATTACCCTAAGCTGCTTGAATTTGGATTCTTTATACAGTAAAGCTTTCGATCCTTGGGCAGGGGTGGAGGACATCATTTATCAGCCTGGCTCCCAGGAGAGAACTTTAAAAGTCAAAAATTCTTAGTCTTTGAGATAGAAGAGACTTTATTAATCGTTTGGCCCAAGCTCCTACTCAGAATAAAAAACCCTTTTACAGTGTCTCTGACAGGGTTTGTGTCTTGTTTAGGAAGGTTCAAGATACCAAGATCCAGGGGCAGCTAGGTGGCACAGTGAGTAGAGTGCCAGCCCTGGAGTCAGGAGGACCTGAGGTCAAATCGGACCTCAGACACTTGACACATGTACTAGCTATGTGACCTTGTCACTTAACCCCAATTGCCCTGCCATCTCCCCACCCCAGAAAAAAGACACCAGGATCCATTCAAGCAAGCAAAGAACACATGGCAAGATAAGTCAGTGAGAAGGAAGAAACAGGTCGGATCTGCTTGGTCCCTAGATGGAAATGGGCACATCCTACTGGTGGCCTGGGAAGAATGGTGTACTCCAACCAGTAATGTCTGATTGGACTTTATAGGGTTCTTATCTGGGTCTAGTTGGACTGAGGATATATTGGGAGATGGGAAGAGAGGAGCCTAGACCTGGGAACTTGTGCCGATTTATGCTGGGGTGACAGGAGAAGGGAAAAAAGGGCAAGAGGAGAGGGGAGGAAGGGTACTGTAGTAAAGGAAAGACTCTCAGGGAACTGGTGGTTAGTTGATATCCAAACTCCCAGCTAGTGGGAAAGGGGCTTTGGGACCTTACTATTGGTCAAGTGGGATAGGGAGACTGCTACGATTGTTGTAAATTGGTTCTGGGTTTTAAGGAACCTGATTTATTTGTCATGTTGGGTCCCCTGAGAGGTTAAGGAGGACTTTGAAGCCCATATCCAGGGGTATGCTGGAGCTAGCTCTACCTGGCTCAGGACCAATTGTTAAATTTTCAGTGTGAGCATTTACATTTCTAAAATAGGCAAATGCTACAAATCGGGGTTTGATTTATTGTTTTGTTGACTGACTAGACTTAAGAAAATAATGGAGACAACATTCATAGTGTTAATTAAGTTTAAAGTGTATTGGTTGTACATTTTTTTTGGGGGGGAGAGCCAGTTGTTAAATATTTACCCACACATCTCTGGCCATATCTCACGTATGAGTCACATCTTCTGGCCAGATTTGAGGTTCTGCTGGTATCTGCATCCACCAAGTATGTGTTCCATTGGGACTGACCTCATGCAGGAGTATTCCTTCTTCCAGACTCCAGAATTCTAATCCTCTGTAACCAAGTCACCTCTTGGCTCCAGGGCAGGGGGCTTGGTTATGGGGATACTGAAACTCAGGGCTCTCCACCTGCTTCTTTCCAAATGCCTCCAGAGCCCCCAAGAGAGGAATGTCCTTTCCCCTCACCCCCAATCCCATCAGACCCTGACTTTTTCTTTCACTCACTGGCTATCTTATCATGTCTTGGTCTGAGCAGCTTTCAGCTCCCTATGGCTGAATGTTTTGTGGTGCTCAGGTGCCAAAGTCTCTGTAAAGGAGAAAGTCTTTTTGAGGTTATTTTAATAAGGTTTTCCAAAGGAGTTGTACCCAGGAATAAGCCAACTTTGGCTTTTCTCAAAGACCTTCATTATTTCTTCATACACTTCATTCATTTCTTCACAGACTCACTAACAATGGTCAGGATCGGCATGGATGTAGGAGTACTTGTCATTCTCTCTTTAGTGGCCACCAAAAGAGGGTTTCCTACAGCACTAAGAGGATGTGTTGCCATAGTATGCAGAGCAGGAAGAGTAAAATCCAAATGAACAACATTTGAAGGAAGACATAATGGATACAGGGCAGCTAGGTGGCACAGTAGATAGAGAGCCAGGCCTCAAGTCAGGAAGAGCTGAATTCAAATCTGGCCTCAGATACTTACTAACTGTGTGAGCCTAGGCAAATAGTGTCCTCATCTGTAAAATGAGTTGGAGAAGGAGGCAGCAAACTCATTCCAAGATCCTTGCCAAGAAAACCTCAAATGGAGCCACAAAGAGTTGAACATAACCAAACAACAACAACAATATGGATAAAGTGCTTGGCTTGGAGCCAGAACACCTGGTTTCAGGACCTGATTCAGACACTACTAGAAGCGTGACCCTGGGCAAGTGACTTAATTTCTTCGAGCCTCAGTTTCATCATCTATAAACTGAGGAAGTCAGGCTACTTGGCCTTTGAGATCCCTTTCAGCGCCAGGTCTATGATCTTTTGAACCTTTGGTATTGTCATCATTCTCTGAGGAAGATTCAATTTCCAGAAAAGATGTTGGAGTAAAGCTCCCAGAATTTCTTAAAAGAAAATTAAAGAATCACTCAAAGAAATGAGCAAACTGATGAAGAGCCCTGGCGCAGTGAAAAATACTCAGGATTAAAAAAATGCATACAGAAATGCTAGGGGGAAATGAACAGAATAAAACAAATGCTCAACAGTAGCATCAGAAAAAAAACTTTTCTCAACACAAAAGAATGAATAATAGAGGAATTAAAGGAAGAAATATAATTAGCAAAAAATAAATCATGTAGGTACAGCTAAAGAATCTCAGAAAGAACCACTGAATCAGGAGGCAGAGGATTTGGGTTTGAATTCTGGTTATTTTTCACTTACTGCCTCGGTCATGATACTCAATCTCTCCAAGCATCTATCTTCCTACCCACAAAATGAAGGGGGTGAACAAGATGGCCTCTAAAGTTCCTTCCCATTCCAAATCCGAGATCCAAAAACTTCTGACTCGGCTACTTACTCCCTGTGTAACTTTAGACATCATTTCCTAATCCTTGGCCTGTCCTCTGAGAAGGAAAGGTTAGACTAGACAATTTTGAAAGGTCCTTTCTAGGAAGTATTGTGCCGGTGAATATTTAACAATCAGCTCTTGGTGGGGGGGGGCAGGTGGGAGATGACATAAGGGCATTCATAAGTTTCTTACACATTTTGCTGATGGGTGTTATTCAGTCATGTCTGACTATTTAAGTCCATTTGGGGTTTTCTTGGCAAAGATACTGGAGTGGTTTGCCATTTCCTTCTCCAGCCCATTTTCCAGATGAGGAAACTGAGGCAAACAGGGTGAAGTGACTTGCCCAGGGTCACACAGCTAGGAAGTGTCTGAGGCTGGATTTGAACTCAGGAAGAGGAGTCTTCTGACTCCAGGCCTCGTGCTCTATCAACTGAGCCACCTAGCTGATACAAAAGACATACAGTGTGCCATTCGCGAATAAGAATAAAATATACAAGACTCTTCATTGCAAATTCCGTTTAAACAATTGATTCTCACAGAATGCTTTTGTTGGTTTTTGCCAAACTCTTGCGTCTATAGCCCTCCTATGATTGTGATCCAACCATGATTTGACAAAGCGAGTTGCAGCTCAATAAGCCCTTTTCCCAATAAATGTATTGTCATTAAGCGTGATAGGGGAACTGCTATTAAACTATTTCTCATCATCTTGCAAGTTATATTAATTAAACTGAAACTTCTTTCAGCTTTAGTACTACTGACTGTATATAGTGCTATCTTTTAGCTTTTTGTATAGTTTGTTGCCAGGATTGGGATATTGTTTGATTTTTATATTATAATCTTCAAAATCCTTAAAATCATTTCATCAGTTTCACGTTTTAAAATTCACTTAATTGATGATTTTTTTTTACCAGCTAACCATAGTGAAGTTAGTTCTTCATAAGGCCAAGTAGATGGCTCTAATAAATCAAAATAATTAAAAATGCTTTCATCATTGTTTCTGTTCAATGAAAGATGTAAGTTCATGTGTTAAATTATATTTTCTAGTAATTTATTCCTAGGGAGAACATTAAATTTATTATTTTTATTAAATGGAGTATCTTTAAACTTATCTAACTTAATCAAATTTTCAACTTGAGATTCATGCTTTCCAGTACCAATCTTTAAATTTTCCAAAGCTCTTATGGTGTGTTTGATTAATTTTTGCGTTTTCTGAATGTTAGTTGATCTTGACTGCAATGCAGTTAAAAGTAATGAAAATTCTTCAAGAATGTCAATCATTAAAACAAGGTCTTACAAGAAATTAATGTTAGCTAATTTCTTTTCAAACCAGAAGAAGAAGAAGAATGGAAAAAACACATACGTAACATAGAGTATTATGAGCCACCATTAGAGCAGTAGCAACTCATAAGCTACTTGCTGCCCTTCATGGTCCTAGTACTTGGCCAATTTTAATCGTTTCAATTTCAAGTTGTTTGGCTATAGTTTCTAGTTTGGTTTGATTTTTATTACACTGATGATAAATAATATAAATTTTATCCAGAAATATTTTTAAATGATTGACATTTTATTTCAGATATTGAATCATCAAACTGTAATTACAATTGATAATTTAAACAGGGTCAAATGAAGGTTTTAGGAAAATTTTCTAACAACTTTGTAGTTACTCCAGACTTTCTTCCCAGCAAAACAGAACAAAATACAATTGTCTGCTTTCAAATGTTCACCATTAAAGTCACAATTATTTAAAGTAGACAATAATCTATTAAAATACATTGCTGTGGTTGACCCTAATTCTTTTAAGACAACAAATAACATTATCAGTTCGGGAGCTGAATGAACTGCACACTGGCTGTTTTAACAACTGGCTTGCAATTCCTAAAATTTTAATAATCAGCTCTATTAAGCTGGTATAAGCTGACGCTAGCATATTACTCTGTGTCACCTTAGACAAGTCACTTTCCCTCCTTTCTCTCAGTTTCATCTTCTATAGAAATGAAAGTTTAGAAAGACTAGATGATTTTTAAGATTCCTTCCAGCTCTAAAACTGCAATCCTGGGACAAAATAATGAAGACTTCTTTGAGGAAGATCAAAGCGAGGTGGACAGGCAGGCATCGGGGGTAGATGGGAAATCCTGTCACATGGGGAGAGAGAGCACTAAATGGATAGGAGGGAATGTGCCGAACATCACTTTCATCTGCCTCCCTGAAGAGGCCCAGGTAAGGAAAAAACCGAGCGATTTCTCATCACTTCCCCTGGGAGGATAAAGATGAAAAAATTGTGCAAAGCCCTAGAGGATCTCTGGTAAGAAACAGCCCTGTGCAGGATCCCGTGGGATGAACAGGGAACCAGATATCACTACAGAATCACGAAATTCTAAGATGCCATTTGCCCTTTGCCTCCTCCACTTGCAATTGCATAAATTCCTGTTTCATGGTCATCCAAGACAATTACTTGGGGAGAACTCCCTGAGACCACTGAGGAATTAATTGGCTCAGGTCTCTCCTTATCAAATACTGTTTTCAGTAGCCTACGTCTTGCTCCCACCACAGTGATTCTTTGGGGATCCCTCATCCCTGGGGCTAAGAAAAAGAAAAAGCTTCCTTCTCTTACCCTGCCTTACATAGCCAATCAGCTGCCAAGTCTCGTGCAGTCCACTGCCACGGCTCTCACATCCCTCCCCTTCTCTGGCCACCACTCTAATTTATATCCTCATAGCTTCTCATGCCTAAGTTACTGGATTATCTTCCTAAGCAGCTAGGTGGCTGGAATGCCAGACTTGGAGGCAGGAAGACCCGAAGTTCAAATCCTGCCTCAGAAGCTTATCTTAGTTGCGTGATCTTGGGCAAGTCACTTAATTTCTTTTAGTCTCTGTTTCCTCACCTACAAAATGGAATAATAATACTGCTTAGTTCATAGTGGGGTTGTGAGGACCAATGAGATTATATATAATATATAAACTATATAACATTTTAAATATATAATGTATTATGATATATATTATATGTCTAAAACTTTGCAAACCAAACTATACATTTTGTATATCCTATATTCTATTCCATAATGTATTATAACATATTATATATCTAAAACTTTGTAAACCAAACTATAAAACATTTTATATATTATATAATGTGTTATAATATATATGTCTAAAACTTTGCAAACCAAACTATACATTTTGTATATCCTATATTCTATTCCATAATGTATTATAACATATTATATATCTAAAACTTTGTAAATCAAACTATATAACATTTTATATATATTATATAATGTGTTATAATATATATTGTATGTCTAAAACTTTGCAAACCAAACTATACATTTTGTATATTCTATATTCTATTCCATAATGTATTATAACATATTATATATCTAAAACTTTGCAAACCAAACTATAAAACATTTTATATATTCTATATTCTATTCTATGATATATTATAACATATTATATATCTAAAACTTTGCAAACCTTAAAGCTCTATATAAACACAGCTGTTATTGTTAGCGTTATTCTTATTCTCCTTGATTCCAGCCCCTCTCTCTAATACATCTTCACACAGCTGCCAAAATATTGCTTCCATTTGAATTATATGAAGGAGATTCTGTAGATCACCCAGCAGGAGAAGGTACCAGACACCGAGGTCTGCTACCTTTCTCAAGCTGAACTGCCAAGCATTCAAACTCTGCTTCAGAGAGCACAGCTCTGATGGGCTGGCCACGTTGTTCGAAAGCCAAACGTATGCTTGCGGGAAAGACTATTTTGTGGAGAACTCACACAGGGCAGGCATTCACATGGTAGTCAGAAGAAGCGATACAAGGACACACTCAAGGTCTCTCTTAAGAACTTTGGAATTGATTGTGTGACATGGGACACACTGGCACAGGACCGCTTAGTATGGTGTGCTCTCATCAGAGAAGGTTCTGTGCTCTATGAGCAAAGCAGAATTGAGATAGCTCAAAGGAAACTTGAGATGTGCGTTTGGAGAATCCACCCCAAATGTTCACATGGACTATTTGTGCCCGACCTGTGGTAGAGCATTCCGAGCTCGTATTGGCCTGATCAACCACAGTCAGACACACTGAAACTTGACCCTAGAATAGTGATGTCCTTTTGGTCCTCTTTGAATATGAAGGACAACGACCACCACCACTAAGGCTTACGTATGACCAGGTCACTCACTCCCTTGCTCTAAATTTTTCAGTAACTCTGGAATAAATACAAATTCCTCACCTTGGCATTTAAAGCCCTTCACATTTTGACTCCCGCCAACTTTTGCAGCCTTATTTTATATTCCTCCCCTTTATATATGCCCTATGTTCTAACCCAGTGGTCTTTTCCTACCTATCTGACCATTGTTTCTCAGTCTTCTTTGATGGACTATTAGCTATTTCATGGATTCAAGAAACCACGCCAGGAATGCACTTGCTACTTTTCTTCACCATTCAGAATCCTGATCATCCTTCAAGTAGCAACTTGTACTGTTCACACACATATGCTTACTGTGTCTCTCTCTACATACATATATTTATCATACATTATATATTATACTGCATATACATACACATACACACATACTCTCTGTCTCTACATACATAGATATGTACATATACTCACAGACATACATAAAAACACGTCCCACACTGACTCCGTCTTGTGACTCAATTCCGGATCTAGCTCAGTTCCCTTCCTATTCGATTATGTGTCTAGTCCACTTTCTGTCTTGCAAGAAAAGTTTATTATAGGAATTGTGAGAAAACTTGATTGCATTGTTTGAACCTAGCCATGCATAGCTGGGAAGCTGGACCACCTCTGCCTGCTGCTTAGAGACTCTTAACTAAGGACCTAGGTTATGCTGACCAGAAACCCGGTCAGATCTGAAGATCGATGCGAAGAATTTTCTCACAATGTATATCTCAACCAATCCATATGTCTTATCTAAAAACTGGCCCTGCACTGCTAATCAGTTATTGTTTCCTTTTTCCTTTAATTGAATGCAGACACTTAAGGGGGAATGGGACATTTCTTATTCTGATTACAGGGAATTGCACCCGTTTGCTCTCCCCCTTCCAACTCTTGAAACTCTCTCATCCTCTTCTCAACTCGGAAAGCCCCTAATCTTTCTTCCAATTAAAAATCAGGTTACCTAATCTTGTATCCTGGTTTATATCCACTTAATTGTTTTCTTTTTATGCATAAAAATCTGTCTTCTCCTGTATTTGGAGTCCAGTGCCATGGCAAGGAAGCCTGGTCCTGATTTGTAATGCAATTAGCATGCATTGCTTAATAAATTGATATGCTCAGAAACTATAGCCTTCGTTTCCTCAGTTTTTTCAAATCTCATCTGCCACAGTGTATATGTGCTTATGCATATATATGCATGTATGTATATGCATGTATATATGTACTCACATGCAAGTATATGTATGTATTCAAATATATGAGCACACATTATATTATCCCTTCAGTAGAGTGCAAACTCTGTGAGGGTAGAGTTTGTGTCGTTGTTCAGTTTGTGTCCTTGTTTTCGCAGAGTCTAGCACAACGCCTGGCTTTTAATAAGTGTTTATTGGACTAAATTTTCATCTTGCCGTTTGACTTTACCTTCCTTAGGTAACTCTTTTTTTAATCTCTTTGTTTGTTTGTTTTAACATTCACTTTTATAAGATTTTGAGTTCCAAATTTTTTTCTCCCTTCCCTGACCCCTCCCCAAGACAGCAAGCAATCTGGTACAGGTTATACATGTGTAATCATGTTAAACATATTTCCACATTACTCATGTTGTGAAAGAAGAATCAGAACAAAAAGGAAAAAAAAACATGAAAAAAAGAGAGAAAATAGTATCCTTCAATCTGCATTCAGACTTGATAGTCTTTCTCTGGATGTGCATAGCATTTTCTATCATGAGTCTTTTGGAATTGCCTTAGAATTGCTGAGAAGAGCTAAATCTATCAGAGTTAGTCATCGCACAGTGTCGCTGTTGCTGTGTACAGTGTTCTCCTTGTTCTGTTCACTTCACTCAGCATCAGTACGTCTTTCCAGGTTTTTTCTGAAACCCACCTGCTTATCATTTATTATGGAACAGTAGTATTCCATTACATTCATATACCACAACTTGTTCAGCTATTCCCCAATTGATGGATGTCTCCTAAATTTCCAATTCTTTGCCATCTTAGTTAACTCTCCTATTGCCAGAGAGATTAGTTCAGAAAAGCTCTAGAACCTTGCCTAATGTAAGTTCTTCCCAGGACACTATTATACCCATTTGACAGAAGAAGAAAGTGACATTAACTAACAGGAAGTAACATTAAATAATTTTGTTCAGGGTTACAGAGTGCAGCAGTGGCAGGGCTGGGAAATGAATCCAAATGGCTGATTTCTAACTTCAGACTGTCTACTCATAAATAATATGGAACACCTAGGTGGTGCAATTAGATAGAGTGCCAGGCCTGGAGTCAGGAAGACTCATCTTCCTGAATTCAAATCTGGCCTCAGATACTTACTAGCTCTGTGACCCTGGGCAAGTCACTTACCCTTCTTTGCCTCAGTTTCCTCATCTGTAAAATGAGCTGGAAAAGGAAATGGCAAACCACTCCACTATTTTTCTTTGCCAAGAAAGCCCCAAATGGGGTCTCAAAAAGTTGGACATGATTGAACAATAACCCACAAACAAAAATGTGAGTCATCTTGACTTTAACAATTGTGATTTTTCCCCTGGGCTGTTCTAAGTAATTCCAGGTTCTTGCTATTCTTAGTTACCAGATCCAAGAAGATGGGCAAGTAAATGCTCAATGAGGAAGGTTGCTCTGGATGGTTGGGTTAGAAAGTCTTCAAATAAAAAAAGAAAAAGAAAGTCTTCAAATCATAGGTAGTTCAAATCTGAAGGGACTTTAGATCTTAGAGCATTAGAGCTGAAAAGGACTTCTCCGAAGCCTTTGACAGTATTGATCACCCTCTTCAAACACACACACACACACACACACACGCACACACACACACATACATTCACACAGACAGAGGATTCTCCTCCCACCTAATTGATTACTCTTTCTTCATCTTCTTTAATGAATCTTCATCCGGGTCATGCCCACTAACCACAGACTCCTCACAGAGCCCTGTCCTGAACCCTCTTCTCTACTAGATATACAATACTATAGTATATATAGAAGTTGTAAAAGAGGCAAATTTGTTTGGCAAAAAGAAAAAACTTCCTAAAATTAGAATTATCAAGAAGTCGAGTAGGCTACTGCAGGCGATAGGTTCTCCCTCATCACATATCTTCAGCAAAAACTGGCTTATCATTTGTTTTGTATGGTATAGAGGGAGTTCTTTTCCAGATTTGGGTAGATCTAAACTGCCACCGAGGTCCCTTCCACCTCTGAATTTCTGTAACCTTAAAGCTCATCAAACCCAACCCTGTCATTTAAAGAAACTGAATAGGGTTCAGAGAGCAAGAGGGACTTGCCTTACTAAGGCGACTGGCTAGTACAAGAGAACTCATACTTGAACCTTAGGTCTTCTGACTTCAAAACCAGGGTGAGGTCAAGATTCTGGCCAGCTGAGTAAGTGGGAGTTGGTCTGGATGAGTCGCCTTCCAACTCTAAGATTCTGTGATTCTATGTCCTTCAGTCAAGCAAATAACAGATAGGATTTTAGTGTTTTGGCATCACTCAGAACCAGATCTAATGGGCGGGCTTTAGAAGAGAATAATCCAGGGGTGTCTTACTGGCTCAGACTTATACCTCTCAACTCATTTCTTATTAATTCACTGTACGTTTTGTCCTGACCTGGCCAATAACAGGTCCCAACACTGAGTTTAAACAGGTAACCTCTCTCATCATCATTTCATTCTTTGTACTTGTGTCCTCGGTGCCTAGAATAGTGCCTGGCATATAGTACATGCTTAATAAATATTGGTTGTTGGCTTGATCATCATGAGAAGACTAATTAGTTTAAGGAAGTGTAGCATAGTTTCACAGAAAAGGCAGATATAGAGCCCAGAGGGTCTGGTTTGAGTTCTGCTCTGGTACTATCTAGCCTTGAGCAAGTCATTAAAACCCTCTAAAGCTCAGTTCCTTCTTCTGGGAAATGGGCATAAAAATCCTTGCCCTACTTATTAAGTGGGTTGTGGAGAAAGCACTTCGAAAAACTTAAACCACTGAAGAAAACTGTACTACAAATAATTCCACGTTGCCTGTGACTCTACAGGACCACAACAGGGGGAAAAGTGGAAAAAATTGGGCACTCTACTAATTTTTACCTACACAACACCAAAATTAGCAGCTGTTTTCAATAACCTCTTTTCCCTGCATCCAATGGTTTGGGGGCGTGAGGTGATCAAAATGACTAATAGTTTTGTCATCAGATGAATAAGAGATAACCACTTCTTTTTCTGTGTGTTTCGTTCAGCCTGGTTATCATACAGTAAGTTAAAAAGCCAACTTGTAGGATGCAGCATCACTAAGATCCAGGGAGCTAGACTTAACCCTATTCTAACTCCTGCTATTTCAAGGGTGGAGAAACTTCATGTTTCAGAGTTCCCAATAAAACAGGATTGCCTAGGCATGGTTCAATAAAAAGAGCATGGGCTCAGAAGTTAGAGGACCTGGGTTCAAATCACACCTTTTTTTGGTTTACTACCTAGGTGATCTTGGGAAAGTTACTTAACTTCCTTGGGCCTCAGTTTCTTGGTCTATAAAATGAGGCATTGGATTCAACAAGCTCTGACGATCCTTTCCAGCTCTAGAGCTATGAACGTATTGTAGCAAGGGCTGCTCCCCACATCTAATGGGGGTGTCGTTGTGTAGCCTGAAGGGAGGCAGAATAGACATCTCTAGCTTCTTCTCTCCTCATCCTTCTCCAAAGGAGACTTTAATTCTTGCCAGGAGGAGAAGCAGAAGGTTGGAGCCAGAAGTAAGGTCATTCTGCTCTCCTTAGAGAGAGAGGATATTGGATTAGAATTGTATGTATCTGCTCTCTTAAATTTTGCTAGTCTAGGGAATTTGGTTTTCAGGTTCAATCTAACTTCTTTTTTTTTAAAAAAAGTTCAAATATTTTATTTTTTCCAATGTAAATGTAAAAACAACTTATAACATTTGTTTTTTAAAATTTGAGTTCCAAATTCTTTCCCGCATTCCCTCCCCTCCCCCCTCCCTGAGACAGCAGGCAATTTGATATAGGTTATACATGTGCAGTCATGCAAAACATATTTCCATATTAGTTATGTTGTGAAAGAAAACACAGACCAAAAAAATTCCAAGAAAAATAAAGTAAAAAAAAAGTAGGTTTCGATCTGCATTCAGACTCCATTAGTTGCTTCTCTGGAAGTGGATAGCATTTTTCATCTTAAGTCTTTCAGAATTGTCTTGGATGTCAATCTAACTTCTCATCATTGTTTCATTAATTGGAAAGAGTACGGCCTCAAGCTTTAAACCCAAGGCTTGACTCCCTTCCCATTAAATGCCAATTCCATAATGAATACACATGTAGGAAGTACCGAAGAAACCCATTTATCCAAGTCCATAGCAAAACAGAAATCGGAGGAAAGTATACAGAGGAGAATATATATGAGACAAAACAGAATGAAGGAGCTCTCCCATGGGGAGCAAGGTAACTCAGCTCAACCAAAAAAGAGAATCCCAGATCTCACCCAAGGGGATATTCCCCAAAGTCTTGTAGGCACACGACATTCATCTCCAGCAGTGAGGAGAGAGTCCCATACTAATGGGCTTTGGCACTTGGGTTACACTATGATTGTCTCCTCTTTTCTTTCTTAGACTCTGGCACCTCCAAACAGAATCATGGAGACTCAGTGCTGGGATGGACCTCAGAGGCAATTTAGTTCAACTAACTCAACAAGAATCCCGTCTGTAATCCAAACCAATCCAGCAAATGTTTACAAAGGGTCTACCAGCATCTCTAGTGGCTGTCATTTCACCCCGGGCACCGAATGAAGCCTGAGTTTCTATTGCCTACCCATGTTTTGAATGTGCATATTCCCACTCATTACTGCAGATACACACACACACACACACACACACACACACACACACACACACACACACACACACACACACCAAACTTATGCCAGCAGGAAGGTTGGCAGAACATATTTTCCCTTCTCTTTGGAAAGTGATGAGACTTAATTACAAGTCTGCCAACATTCTCTCCCATTGGTTTAAAACTCTTTGGAAAAGAGACCTCCACAGCAGCTGTTGGATAAGAGAACACGGTCTGCAATGACCACAGTGCCCTCGGCTCTGAATTTCTGAACTGACATACATTAATTCAGCACCCACTGGGTGGAGGGCTTTGTGCTAAGTACTATGGTGGCTTTCTCTATGCCACAAGATTTCTCTATTGGCCTTTTTTGGACTATTCAACCTCATCCTAGGATCATATCTTAGGATTTCGAGTGAGAAGGGACCCCTCAAGATCACCTCCTACAGCCGCCTCATTTTGCAGATCACGAAGCTAAGGCCCAGAAGGGTTAGGTGATCTACCTAAGGAGGTAGGTAGCAGAGGTGCGAACCAAACTCAGCTTCTCTAATTCTAAATCCTTTACTCTCTCCCAGACACCCTAGGAGGTTCAGGGGCCAGGAGCCCTCCCCTAGATGCCCACCACGCACACTTTATTGGTGTGAGAAGGTGATACGTGTCATGAGGTGGCTGATACTGACAACCCTCAGAGGCCTACGCTTGCTTGCTTGTGCTGAAATATAAAACACCAGTTACTGAATGCCAAAAAGGTAATTTAAATGTTAAAACATTTGTGATGGTGGCAATTGCATGCATTCTTTCTATCTAATTGTGGCAGGATTAATCTGTCCTTAATAGAATACAACTAATAATTTATATTATTATCTTTAATAATATAATTCTATTTAAAATTTCCATTTACATTGTTCATCTCAGGGCGGTTGCCCTGAGCTCCAGAGTATTTAGATAGGGATTTGCTACAGCTGCTTATCATGTGCCCAAGTGGGGATTCGACCAGGCAATTTTCAGAAAAATAAAGATCAGTTTCTGATGAAAAGAAACTAAAAAAATAAAATTATAGTATTAAAATGAGTAGACGTTAACATGTCATATTTACAAAATGAAGGGGAAAAAAGCCACATAACCTAATCTACTCTGAAGTCATTCCCACCCCCTAAACATATGTTTCAGGTCTTCCAGGGGGATCCCTTTTTCCTCTGTTTAACTTGTTAGGGTTGCCTATTCTTTTAATAAAAATATAAATGTTAAGCTCATAATGGAGTGGCTGTACTCTGTAGGGAAATAACCAGTGGCTTAGGAGTCAGCTTTTGTCCTGGGTATGCCACTAATCTGGTCGCCTTGGCCTCAGTCTCTCTATTTGTAAAATTAGAGATCCGTTACCTCCTTTCCCTTCCGACCTTTTCAGCTTCCTTTTATGTGTTTTTCCCCATTAGAAACACCACATTTGTGTAAGAAAATAAGCTCTTTGAGGGCAGGGATAATCTTCCTCATTTTATTTGCATACTCAGTGTCTGATAGTAAACTCTTAATAAAAGTTTGTTGATTGACAAGTTAGCTGCAAGGAACTTCAGGGATCCACCAAACTAACCCTGTCATTCTCAGCATGATCAAGAAGAGTTCCAAAGTAATTAAGTGACCCGGCTCAGGTGCCACAGGTGGTGAGCATGAAGCAGAGCTTGGGTCTGAACATTGGTCTTCTGGGGCCATATGCAAGGCTACCTCATGCTGGAACTGGACTAGAACAGGGAGTCGCTGATGTTCCTTCCTGCTCCCAATTCTGTTGCTCCATTCAGGGGGAAGACACACACCTAGTGGAATGATCTTGACTTCCTTCCATGAGCCCCAGTGGTTAGGGATAATGATCTGTCGTGGTCATTTGGTGAAGGCTTTTTATAAAAAGCGAGAGAGCTCTGGGCAGCGTTTCTCTGTATTTTGTAACTTCTCTCAGCTACTGAAGCTGTCAAAATTTCTCCAACAAAGCATCTGTAAATATTTATCTGCTATTATTGAATGTTGCCTTTGCAGCCAGGATATCTCGTCACAGTTGATGAAACAGGTCCTTGAACATCTTGAGGTCATAGCACCAATTGTACCAATACTAATAGAGGCTCTCCCCCTCCTCAGAGAAAGGGATATGAATATTTATCTTGTACCTATTCTTTCTGCTCTTTATGAGACCAGAAAGGATAACTGCTATGTAGGAGACATGGGGACGAAAACGAATTTGGTAACGGCCTCTGTGAAAAACTGATACACTAACACCCAACCTTCCCAAAACTCAACCAAGAGCCAGAAAGAAAGCAAAAAATGATAATAAATAAAAGAATAAACAAATAACTTCTGAGCAGGTAAAGGAGTTACAACGCAATGTCCATGCATTCAAGTTTATATATTTTGCTTACAGGAGAGTGAATCAGTTCCTCTTTCAGAGCCAGTTCATTCTTATTTTGCACATAATTCTATTAAGCTGTGCTATGTGCTTTTCTAACTCATAGGAGATCAGAAGAGGGATGTGGGGCACACATATTTAGAAGCCAAAATGCAGAAGTTGTAAGGGAGTGTCTGACAGCATGAAAGAAGACAGAAAAAACTATAAAACTCACATTAAAAACAACAACACAGCAGCCTGGGGCCATCTAATATGGGGCAAATAGTCCTATACACTTTCATAGACCTTAAGTACATCACTGGATTATTATTGCTTAGTACAAGAATATGTTGAAAATAATGACTCTGAGTCACCAAGAAAAGATATGACCAGTATCCCCAGTTGAAGAAAGCTGAAAGAATGCAATGCTTTTTGTAAGGATTTCCATTCCAAATTATTAAAAAAAATTTTTAAAGTATTTGGAAGTAAAAGCGGTGAATACTTGGCTAACCCCTCCACAATCCAGAATGATGTATTCAGCCCAGCCCTTGAAATAGGGAAGATAATAGAAATTTGACTGATGCGGCACTGTGTAGCAGAGTGGAAAAGAATGAGCTGGGCTTCGAGAGAACTTGGGTTTTAGTTCCCCTTATACTACAATCAAACTGTGGGACCTTAGCTGCTTCATTTCTCTGGGACTCAATTTCCTCATTTGTAAAGGAGAGAATTGGACCAGAGAGCCCCAAGGTTCTTTTTAGCATTCTGTGATTTTTGTGTTTTCAATAACCTTAGGTTTTCCTGATGACCACAACAATGTTATTTTTAGACCAAAAAAGAAAAAAAAGACTCTCCAGCAAGAATTCCACTTTCCAAACCATGTGGAGGCCAGCTGGCTACAGGCAGCTCTTGCTGAAGAAAACATGCTGAGGTCTCTTGGCAAACCTGGATGAATCTTGCATTAGTGGCATCTACGCTGGGACATTTGTCTCCCCATGTTCTTACCTTGAGTTTAAAAATGTAAACAAACGGGGAGATGGAGGTGGGAAATGAGATTTGGAGATGAATCTAAAGTTTTGTCTTCTCTCGAGTATCCCTCCTTATTCATGTTAGAAACTTTTGGGTCCCACAGGTTCTCATTTCTGATTGTAGATTCACGGAGGTTTGTGACTCATAATGAGGCAAAACCAGAGTTTTTCTGAACTTTTGGAAAGAGTTTAAAAAGGCGACAAGTGTGCAGATCAGATGGGAACTTTCCAGTGCACTATCATAGAATGGGTGAAACTTAGAACCACAGGATAACTGGAGACCTACATAACCGTGGGTTCCTAGAATCATCTAATCAAACTATCATAGAATTGGAAGGGTCATCCAGTTCATTCTCCCAGCCAAAACAGGACTCCTAGTCCTTCTGAGACTCCAGAGTATCCCTGGCTCAAAATCATCCATCCTCTGCTTGAACATTTCCATTGATGGGGACCCTCACTCAACATTTATAAAATGCCTACCACATTCAAGGCTCTGTGCTACGGGTCTCCAAATGAGTCTCAAAAATGGCCTTGTACCCTTTTCTCCTCAAACTGCCCCCCTCCATCCCTAAAACAGGTACGTTTATTTGCTTCCACCAACTGGCTCAAGCCCATACTGAGGTCACTTGTGATTTCGATTAAGAAGTACACATAAGGACCCATTGCTCTAGAAAGGCCTCAGCTATTCAGTGGCAGGTATCTTTCCGGCTACTGGTGCTATACGTTCTTGTCACTTGTCTCTATTCTGACTTCTCACTTCTCAGACTTCACTGGATGGATGTTTGCTCTATCAGTTTCCTAGGCTAGATGTCTGATTATTTCATCTCCTGGACTATGGAACCTACTTGTTTGCCTGCCCTAGACCTATGGTGTTTCCTTGTTACTGTCTTACCTGACCTCCCTATATTTGATCTAGTGTCTCTTCAGACATGTGGAATCTGCTGTGCTGGATTACCAATCCTAGCCCCTCCAGCCCCTCCAAGTTCTGGTGTGACAAGAAAGGAGAATGAATAATTGAATTAAAACAATTTTATTAAGGCTCACTACATGCAAAGCAATGTTCTAAGTGCACCAGATACAAATAGAAAAGTAAGATATGATCCCTGCTCTCAAGAAGCTCACGTTCTAACAGGGGGAAGACAATGCAAATATGAGGTTTCAGTTGAAAGACAGGTGAAAAGGTTCTCTGGTCCTCAGAGTACAGCAGTAAAGCAAGTGGGGACCCATCATCTTTAGTGTCACTGATAAACCCATGCCCCTTTCTAAAGCTGAGCCCCTTGGCAGTGCTGAAGACTTTGGAGGTGAGAGCTTTCTGGGCCTTCACTACCTGTGGCTGCTGAGGAGGTGGCTGCTACGGCGGCTGCAGAAGCAGCTCCCAGATCACATCTCAACAAGGGCTACTCCACAGGATGATGGCTGGGGGAAAGGGGAGGGTAGATGGAAGTAGGGCCAGTGGTCTAATGGGTACAGCTATTCCCTGGGCTCCTAGGGTTACCTTCCTAATTGGTGGCAGGTGGTTGGTGGTTGTGATGACAGAAGGGATGTGGGGGAGAAGGACTTCTCCACTGAGGTTGCTCCATAATAATAGCTGGGATATAGGGGGTGGCGGTAGTGAGGCTCAGTGGTAATGCTTCAGGCTGGTGTAGTTTATTTAGTCCTGATACTTCTGGCCTTTCTCTCACCCTTTTCTTAGACTGTGTCTAAGGGAGGGAGGTGAAGCACAAAGTCCAAGTTAACAGTCAGTAAAAGATTTAAACAAGTGAGGTAGCTACTGACGATCGTTTTTAACACAAGCAGATATACTAAGTACAGTTAATAATAATTACTTACATTTGCGTAACATTTTACAGAGCTCATATGATCTCATTTGTTCTTCATATCAACCTTGTAAGGCAGGCACAGGTGATATTGTACCCATTTTAAAGATGAGAAAATTGGGCCTCCAAGAGGTTAAATGATTTGTCCAAGTTTACATGGACAGCAAGTGATGGCTTTTGATTCCAAGCTTTTTTTTTTTTTGCCAGAGCATGCAGTCTCTCATTTGTTTAAATGCATGTTACAGTCCTACTTTCTGCTTTTCTATAAATTTGCAGATCTGAGCCCAAAAGGATCCAAATCTTCCAACTTATAAGTTGTTATATATACTTAAATGCCTCAAAATGATTTTGTTACTGGGTACTCCCTCTATTTAGACTTCAAGCTCGTATTATTGTTTAAGGGGGAAGAAGGATGACAGAATATCTTTGTATTAGGAGGCAGTGGAAAGAGAGTGCTAGTTCTGGAGTCTGAGAATCTGGGTTCAGCTGCTACCTCTTACAATCCCTACCCTTGTGACCTTGGACAAGGCACCTGAACCGTCCTTGGCCTCAGTTTCCTCAACTGTGAAACGGAAGCAATTGGACCTGGTGGCCTCTGAGGCTCCTTTCTGCTCTGGATCTCCCATGCATAGTGCCTAGCACATAGTAAGGCTGGGTTATTTCATTAGTACAGGGAGCTCCTGACTGAGGATAGTTCCTCTTCCAATGGCCTACCTGTGCTTTCTCTGCACTTTATAATCTCAGAGAATTGCTCAGAGCATTCAGAGCTTAGGCGATTTGCCCAGGATCACTCAGCCCTTATGTGTCTGCAGCAGGATTGGAATGCAGGTGAATACAGGCTAGCTTTAAGCTTCCTGACTCCAAGGCCAGCTTTCTGCTATCCATTACGCTTCCCCTCTTATGGTAGGCACTTGCTTGTTGATCGGTGGTTCCCAGTTTTATCAGATGGGTTCATCATTTAGTAGCCTTTTGCTTTCTGACAATATGACCCAGAGGAGAGGGCATTGGACTTGGAACCTTGAAGACCCGAGTTCAAACCCTGCCTCAGAAGCTTATTAGCTGTATGACTCAGGGCAAGTCACTTAACTTTTCTCAGCCTCAGTTTCCTCATCTATAAAATGTGATAATAACACCTTCCTCACACGGTCGTTGTGAGAATCCAATGAGGTAATATGCATAAAATGCTTTGTAAACTCTAAAGCCTATATAAATGCTGCCTATTTTTATGAGCCTCTTCAGACTTAGCTAGGTTGGTCCTCAGTTGCTGGTCTGATTTGTAGCCTGAATGCAAAGCCTATCCAGCTTGGCAGGGTCTGCCAGAGCTTGCTGATCACTCTCATAGCCATCATGAACCCCAAGCTTGCCTCTAGGCCACAATGAGGCATCTGAGAAGTGAAGAACTCCAGCGGTGGTCTATATAGAACAGCTATTTCGCTTTCATGACAGTTCTCCTTTTAAGTTCTTTTCTGGGATATCAGGCAAATACAAGTCCCTCAAAGAATAAGAAAAAGACACTATTTACAGGAACATAGCATTTTAAAGTGAGAAGGGGAGTGTGGAGGTCATTTAATCCAATGTTCTCACTTACAGATTGATAACCGAGCCTCCAGAGAGGTGGGTTTCAAACTGAGCCCTTGCCTCTGCCCCCTTCCAACATCTCAAGTTCACATTTTACTTTTAAAAATATTTCCTTAATAAAGGTCTGCCCTGGGGATTCTGCTGCAGGGTCAGTTTCTGTTTGGAAAACCAAAGGTCTCTCAGTGAAAAGCTCATATTACTTTGTTTCCCCCACCTGCTAGGGACTGCAGCTCCTCTCCTCTCCTTCCCACTCTCCTATTCTTGTCTCTCCTCCCCTCTCTAGACAGTACCTTAGTCTTCTCAACTTATGGTTGACCAAGAAAACAACTGGAAACGAAACTCAGGTTCCTTATGTACAAAATAAAGGGGGGAGAACACAAAGAACCAGGGCTTATTTTTGACCTTATTTTTTGTGTCTTGGACCCCTTGGGCAGTCTGGTGAAGCCTATGGACTCCTTCTTTGAATAATGTTTTTAAATGCATAAAATAAAATACATTGGATTATATTAAGTTAGGTATCAAAATATTTTTAAAAACAAGTTCTCAGGGGGCAGCTAGGTTGTGCAATGGATAGAGCACTGGCCCTGGAGTCAGGAAGACCTCAGTTCAAATGTGACCTCAGACACTTACTAGCTGTGTGACCCTGGGCAAGTCACTTAACCCCCATTGCCTCAAAAAATAAAAAAGTTCTCGGACTCCAGGTTAAGAGCCTTTGACCAGATGATATTTAATGATCAGTCAGTCAACAACCATTTATTCAGTGCTTACTGCCTAACAAGAACTGAGTTAAAGTACTTGGGGATACAAAATACATCAGAATCACAGACCCTCAGGGACAGGAAGGGTTTCAGAGGTTAACCTGTATCTGAACCAGAATGAATAGCAACTAACAAGTATGTAGCTCTTTAAAGTTTCCAAAGAATTTTACAGTTCTTATCTTACTTGATCCCAACAACACCTCTGAGAAGGTTCTATTATTGTACTCGTTTTAAAGAAGAGGCTGAGTGATTTGCCCAAACTCATACAGCTATTAAGTATTTGAGGCAGGATTTGAACTCAGGTCAATCCTGATTCCAGGTCCAGAACTGCCCATCTAACTAACCACTTGTTAGTTATCCAACCTTTGCTTGACGACCTTTATAAATGAGGGAGAACCTCCTCCTGAGGCAGCCCTAAATTGCTGTTGGATAGTTCAATTCAATAAACACGTATTAAGTGCTCCCCATGGGCCAGGCACTGTGTTGAGGTGCTAGGGATAAGAAGACAATAAGGAAACAGCCTCTGTCCTCAAAGAGCCTTCATTTTACTGCGGGATACAACACATACACAAGTTGTGGGAGGCTGTATGGTGCATTAGAAAACTAATTCAATTCGAAATCCCAGGAGGTGATTTTTTTTTTAAATTCAAATCTGCCACTAACTGACCTTGGACAAATCAGAGGCAACTAGATGAAATCTTTTAGTTTCTGTAACTGATACTCATCTGGCCCAAACTCTGCATCCTTCATCATTCTTCACCATTTCTGGATACTTGCAATTGTAGCAATGTCCTTCCTGAAGTTTGGAATGAAACAGAGTATTCTTGATTTGGTCTAACCAGGTTTGAGTACAGGGGTACTATCGTTGTCCCAGCCTTGGATCTAGTCATCTTAAGATCCGAGGCAGAAGGAAAAGAACCTTGTATCCACAACACAGGCCATACTAATTTTGGGAGCAGTGAGGCAGCTGTGGGATGGCTCCAAGCTGCCTGGAATTCTGACCCTGAACCCTGCCTGCAGTTTCTCAGCTGTGATGGTCTGTAACTCTCAACCTCTAACCCTTCTTCAGATAATAGAACCATAGATTTATAGGATCTTATAACTGGAAGGGACTTAGGAGAAAGGCACTGTAGTATCTCGCAAAGAACACCAA
The DNA here is from genome assembly GCA_028646595.1 of Phalanger gymnotis. Classification (NCBI taxonomy): domain Eukaryota; kingdom Metazoa; phylum Chordata; class Mammalia; order Diprotodontia; family Phalangeridae; genus Phalanger; species Phalanger gymnotis. Next base: position 118,606,720 of record CM053625.1, on the reverse strand, counting down.
GCAGAGACAGGATACTTGGGTTCTGGTCCCAGCCCTGCTATATTTGAATAGTGTGGTCATGAGCCTTACTTTCTAATCTGGGTTTGTTCTCTCATCTGCAAACTGAAAGAGTTGACCAAGCAACAATGATGATAATAACTAATATTTATATAGTGCTTACTGTGTGTCAGGCACTGTGCTAAGCACTTTATAGTTATTTATCTCATTTGATCCCTGGGAGGTTGGTGCTATTATGGTCCCCATTTTTTTGTTGTTGTTCAGTTGTGTCCAACTCTTTGTGACCCAATTTGGGGTTTTCTTGGCAAGGATACTGCAGTGATTTGCCATTTCTTTCTCTAGCTCATTTTACAGATGAGTAAACTGAGGCAAATGGGGGTAAGTAACCTGCCCAGGGCCACCCAGGTAGTATCTGAAGCCAGATTTGAACTGACTGCAGGACTAGCATTCTATCCACTGGGTCACTTAGCTGTAAGTCTCTCTCAGTTGCAATTCTCTGATTATATAAAAGTCCAATGTCCAATTCCTACCCAATGTAGGAAGTTCCTCTAGTATGTCTCTGACATACGGTCATCCAACTTTTGCTTAGGTATTTTCAATGATGGGGAGCTTAGCCCTCCCACCTCCTCAGGCAGCTTATTCCACGGTTGGACAGCTCTAATTATTTAGAATTCTCTACATTTTAGCCTGCTTAATTCTATCCCTCTGTAATTGACATGACTGAACAACCACAAAAAAAGTCCACCCATTGGGTTCTAGTTGTGCCCTCTCCTCTAAAGACTGCCCCTGCTCCCTAATCCAAACATATGAAGATGACTCTTATGTACAATCTGCTGTTTTCTCTTTACCAGGCCAAACACCCTCAGATCGTATAATCCTTTCTCACACAGTATGGTTGCTGGTTCTATCCAGGTTACTTTTCAATATGTGTTTGTCCAGGTCCCTCTTAAAAACAAAGTGGCCAGAGCCACACATGATGTTCTAGACGTGGTCCGAACAGGGAAGAAGATTAAGTACATTGGGACAATCAACATCGATCAGACGGATCTAAGCAAGCATTCAGGAACCTCCGGACTTCAAGGAAAGATGTAAAATCTGGGAATTAATCCTTTACAGGTGGCATACTGGAGAGAATGCTGGGCTTAGAGGTTCAGAAACCCTACCCGATACTCACTCACTTTGTGACCGTGGTCACCTCATCTGTAAATGAGATGCTAGTACCTGTAATACCCACTTCATGGGGTTTTTGTAAGTAAGTAAGAATGTGTGTCTCTAATGCTGTTCAGACCTTAAAGTACTATATAAATGTCAATAAATATTATTTCTAAAGGTAACTTTTAAGATTATTGAGACAACAGAAACAACCTACAGTGAGGATAATCCCAAATCACAGCTAATCCATCAGTAACTTCATTTTGATTTAGGAAATGATCAATTTTAAATTGCTTACTTTGTGTTTTCCTTAGTGTAAGTCAATACTAGGTTGTACTCCCTGAATACACACCCTCAGAAGAGAGATGGTACACCCCTAGAGACACGAGGGCGGAGTGATGTTAGGTCTAAAATGTAATATTGTCCATGGATAATCCAAAAAATGCATACTCTTCACACAAATAACTGAGGGTTCTCTAAAAATAGACCTGCCGTTGGGCCCTTTCCAGCTCAGTGTTTTTATGACCTGATAATTGATGGTGCTGATTCTTCTGTGGCTAGGGGCCATTAGAAAACCTGAAGGGGAATTGACAGCATCTTCTCTCCTAGTTTAGGCACCTTGGTCGAATTGAAATAAGACAATCTGAGAGCTCCAGTCCTCTCTTCCTGATTCCCCCATGGAGGCATTTACAGCCTCTCAAAATGACTCTTTACTTAGTTGTGTGTTTCGTACCCTTTTTCCCATCCCCTTTAGAGTGAATGATCCTTGACTTTCATTTTGTCTTGTGAATCAATTCAGTGCCTAACCTGGCAGTGGGTGGTTAATAAATATATGGAACTGAATTTTACAGAAGATGAAACTGAGGGTCAGAGAAGTTCAGAGAGAGAGAGAGAGAGAGAGAGGCATTGACTTACTCCAGGAGACAGTTACAAGTCAGCAGCAAAGCCAGGGCTAATTTCCAGGTTTCCTGACTTTCGATTCCCAACAGCACACAATCTTTTTACAACTTTCAGGAAAACTTCATGTTGCCTGAGTTACAGAATAATCGATTTTGAATTAGAAGGTCCCTTGGGGGAGCCATCTCTTTCCATTTCAGGTATCTGCAGGTTCAGGCTTGGTTCCATGGTACTAAAGACTTCTTGCCCCTGGAGATGCTGGCTTTCAAAGATGCTCTTCAAGTAGGAATTAAATAACATCGTGGGTGTTGGCTTGGGGGGCATTTACTCTGAAAATGTATCACCTCTCACTCCAGATGGGTCCAGGTTCTACCAAGCATGAGGGAGGAAGAGGTCTGGTTATCCCCACAGGAGGGCTGCTGGCCACTGACTGCCAGAAGGCAGGGATAGCCTGGAGCTGGAGTTTGGCATGTGCAAAGCTTGGCCTTCACATCCTATACAGGAGCTCACGTGTGTCTGATGCTCTGGCAGCACCAGCCCACCAAACCACGTTTCTGCCCATGCCTGCCAAACCCTGGAGGCTGAACCGCCCCCATCGGTCCCTGTCCCACATCAACCTTGGCTGAGGGTGGGAAGCTCTCTGCCAGGCCTATAGTTGGCAGGCTAGTAGAAGAAGAAACTGCTACTTTTTTTTTTAGAAGTCTCAGATTTTGGGGGGTGGGTGGGTAGAGAAGAATTGTTTAACCCCTTGTGTTCTGCATAGGGTTTTCCTCCAAACTTTTTAAGGCAAATCATTGGGTAAGATTAACCCTTTAACCTCTTATATTTCACATAAGGCCTGTCTCTCACACTTTTTTTAAAAAAAGAAGTTATTGGTTGGAGTTAACCTTTTAACTTTCTACGTTCCACATAGGCCTGTCTCCCAAACTTTCTTCAAGAAGTCTTATTTTTTTGTGGAGACACATTGGCAGTGGGATGGGAAAAGAGTTCCCATTAACTCCTTGTGTTCCAACCAGGGCCTCTCCACAAAACTTTTAACATTAAAAAAGTGCTTTTTGCGGGGGGGGGGGGGGAGTTCCTGTTAACTCCTTCTATTCCCCATATGGCCTTTCCCCAGAAAACTTTTCCTAAGCATGCCATTCCCCAACTCCTGATAGTTGGGGGGAAAGATCTACGCGGGTCTGTTTAACCCGAATCCGGACCCTAGGAGGCAGGGGGGCAGGGGCAGGTAGTGTGGCTGGGGGGCCGAGGGCCGAGGCCGGCCAGTGACAGGTTGTCCTCTTCCCAGCTGTGGCTGGTCCGCGGGTGCGGGGGCCCGGCGCTTTGTGTCCCGGGCGGCACCGGGAGGGACGGAGGAAGGGGCGATCGCGTCGGCGGGCAGCGCCGTCGGGGGACAGCGCCCGGGGCGGCCGTGATGGCGGAGCAGGCGGCTGCGGCGGGGACGGCCCCGGGCCGGGAGCGGCGCTGCCCGCGGCGCCCGAGCAGCAGCCGCTGAGGCTGCCTGCCCACCCGCCGGAGCCGGAGCCGGAGCGGCGGAGGAGGAGGAGAGGAGAGAAGAAGGAGGGGAGGAGGAGGAGGAGAAGGAGGAGGAGGAGAGGAGAGAGCCGGGCCGGGCCGGGCCCGGGGGGCGCGGGCAGCCCAGCCGAGCCGAGCCGGGCCGGACCAGGGGCGCCCCGTGCGCGGCAGCGCGGGCGGAGAGCGGGGGCCCGGCGCGTGTTCCGGGGGGCTCGCCCCCCCCCTTCGGAGGCCCCCCCCCCTCCCCGTCCTGAGCAGGGAAGGAG
>CM053625.1:118583277-118595418 GCA_028646595.1 Phalanger gymnotis | reverse complement strand
CCATTCTCCACTTGATGGGCATCCCTTTGATTTCCAATTCTTAGCTACCACAAAAAGAGCTGCTATAAATATTTTTGTACACACACCTGTGATCTCTTTGGGATATAACTCTAGAAGCGGTATTGCTGGGTCAAAGGGTATGAGTATTTTTATAGCCCTTTGGGCATAGTTCTAAATTGCTCTCCAGAATGGCTAGATCAGTTCACAACTCGTGGCATTATTATCCCCATTCTATAAATGGGTAAATAGGATAAGAGAAATGAATTGACTTGCTAGTAAATTTCTGATTCGGAATTTGAACTCAGGTCTTGCTGACTTCCAAGTCAAGTGCTCTAACCAGTACACCATCCAAATGCCTGTAGCTGGCAGCCCCAGCGAAGGAGACACTAAGGTAATGATGTGGGAGGGGGTGCCAGACCTTGGCGGTTTGAAGCTCAGTGTAGTCAGTTTGATGATTTGAGTCTGTGATGTTGTTTTTACTTGGGGCTTGGTGTGGTCACCATACACAGTTCCTGGGCTGAGTGCTTGAAACCCCAGAGACTTCTGTAGTATCTAGGATCAGAGCCTGAAAGAGCTACAGGTCTCATCTAGTTCAACTCCTATTTTGCCGGTGAGCAAGCTGAGGCCGCCCAAGATTAAGCACACACAGGTAGTGATGTTATTGTTAGCGGTAACAGTAATAATAATGGCCATTTATATAGTTTTAAGGTTTGCACATAATTTGATCTTCACAATAAACCCTATGAGGTGGGTGCCATTATCTCAATTTTAATAGCTCAGGAAACTGAGACACATAGCGATTAAGCGATTTTACCAAGGGCAATAAGTGTCTAAGCCAAACTCTATCTGAATTGAGGTCTTCCTGACTCCAAGCGCATCCCACTATCACCCCCTGTGCCACCTAACGTGTTTGAGGTCCCAAGCAGAAGAGCCGAGGAGTCCACGAGGATCCTCAGCCTCCAAATCCCTAGTCTACCCTCACTCCATTGAGCGAAGTAACTACAAAGTGGCTTCCTGGGCCAGGGTCTGAGAAAGCGTTTCAAGGTTCACAGAGTCAGGTACAGGTTGGAGAAAGGATCGGGCCCCTTTTCCTTTTCCCTGAACTTCACTAGGGGTGGTAAGTAATTAAGCCTTGTGGAGTGGGTGTATTCTGCACTCCCAAGTTTACCAATTCACTGAAAGAAACAGCTGCAGGGCTACACTGGAGGAGAAAGTGGCAGGGCAGGGCATAGCTAGAAATAGAATACTGACCTAGCAACGCTTTGCTTTTATAAGTAGCTTTTCTAAAGTCGTGGTACTCTGTCATTGCCTGGATAAAAATGTTGTGACCAACCCTAACATACACACACACGCATTATATGTTACATAAAAATACATGTAGAAGCACACACATCCCTATTTCTTAAAGTCTTGTCTTTTGAAGGGCCTCCTCATTTATCATCTGTTCCTTCAAGCCCATCCCCCTGGGAAGCTTAATTGTCCCTCCTAATTTCTCACAGAACTTTACTTGGACCTCTGCTTGGCCCTGGGTCTAATCTCTTCTGTATCACAGATACTTGTGCATGGGTTTGTTTCTCCATCTCTACTCAGCCCCCTGGAATAATCTCCTGGAGGGCAGGATCTGTTGTATTGCCAGCATGGTTCCTTGCCTGGAAGTGCCTAATAACTCTTAGGTGACAGAAAGAATGGTTGGAGGGAGCAGTATGGAATGGGAAAGGCTGCGAGACTAGGCTTCTAGAGACCCTGTTTCTTTCTAGTCTTGGCTGGGCAGCTCATTTGGAAGGCACTTGACCACCTCTCTAAGTCTGTTTTCTTTATCTTCAGGAATGGGCAAAAAACATAGCCTATGTCCTGGGCTCCTTGTAGTTGTTTAGTTGTTAAGTGACCCAGTGGACCATTCTGTCCATGGGCTTTTCCTGGCAGAAATACGGGAATGGCTTGCTCTTTCCTTTTTCAAGGAATTGAGGCAGATAGGTTAAGTGACTTGCCCAGAGTCACCCAGCCTAATAAGTGTCTGGGGCTGTATTTAAACTCAGGTCTTCCTGACTCCAGCCACAGAGCTTTATTCACTGAGCCACCTAGCTGCTAAGGCTCCTTAGGAAGATCTAATTAACCCATTGTGTAAAGTTAATCCAATTAATCCCTGTGTATAAAAGTGCTTTGAAAATTACAGTGTCCTACATAGGTAAAGGATTGTTATTTCACATGTACACTTGATCTGCTAAATATGATGAAAATGCTTTTGGTCTTGAGAATTTGGGAGAGAATTTCAGCCAACCCCCTAATCCTCCTGCTCCACTCAGTGTAAAAGAAGGATATCCCCCGGGTGCTACCAACTTGGTTTAAGACAACGTGACCTTAATGACCAGTCCTTCTTTTCTGACCACTAGGTAGTGTCTTTTCATGGAAATACTGAAATGAATGGAAGTTGGTCAGTATCTTGGAGTGATCTGGTTTCAAAGGGGTCCTGGCCTGTGATTGTGAATACTTGAATTCCTTAAATAGATCTGTGATCTCATCAACTTAATTGGGCTCTCTAGCAGTGCAGATGAGACAGTTAAGCAGCAAAAATAAAATAAAATTTAAATATCTATTATGTGTGGGGCACGTATGAATATGGTAGCTCAATGAATAGTGTTCTGAGACTAGAGACTTAAGTTCAGATCTAGTCTCAGACACTAGCTGTGTGACCCTGAGCAAAGTACTTAACACCTGCCTGCCTCAGTTCCCTTACCTGTAAAATGGGCATAATAATAGTACCTACCTCCTAGAGTTGTTGTGAGGTCCAAATGAGACAATAATTGTGAAGAGCTTTGAACAGTACCTGATACATAGTAAGTGCTATGTAAATGTTAGCTATGATTGGCTCTTATTAGGTAGGCACTGGGCTAGGAATTGTGGTTACACAGAGAAAAAAAAAGCCAAATAACCCCAGCTCGCCTGCATTCTAGGAGCAAGATGTGCATATGTGAGTATGTAATGAATAAGTCAAAATAAATACAGCATAGTTGTGGGGGGAAGGAATAAGGAGAGATTTCATATAAGGAGGTCCTTGAGCTCTGTCTTGAAGGAAGTCAAGGATTCAGAGAGATGGGGGTGAAGAAGGAACAGATTCTAGATGTGGGTTTGGCCTGTGCAAAGACATGGGACCAGGGTCGGTGTGAGAAGCAGAAGGCCAGCAAGGCTGAGCTGTAACCTGCTTTTCCTGTATGATCCTTGTCTGTGTTTTCCTGTAGGCTTGGGGGCGGGGGCGGGGGGTGGGGGTGGGGGTGTAGAGGTAGGGAGGGGAGTATACCGAGTGATGGTGCTATGATTGTAATACCTATAATTGAATAGGTTGGTATATAAGAGCCGTGTATATATGCTTATATGTCACACATACATGTGTGTGTATGTATATATATATACACACATAATATCTGTCAGTTTGGAGTTTGTAGAAAAGATTAGATTGGTTTAGAAAGAAAATGCAGCAGAGAGATGACGGAGGTGAAGATGTTATTGAATCTGCAGAGAAATGATATAAATATTTTGGCTGACAAAGCAGAGTGAGGCTCGATATATATGCCAAAGAGAAGAAATGGAGTCAGGTGATTCCTGGATCTCTGTGGCCGTTGTAGGGGAAAAAAATTCAGGAAATGTTTCCCAATAAAGTGAGACTGTCTGAGAGACTAGTCTTTGGATGGGTATGGGGGTTGGGAAGGGAGGGTGGGGGTAAGATGGGTGTTTTAATATCTGGACTCCTGAAGGGAGTAACCCTTCAAAGACTAAGGAAAGGAGGAGGGCTGTTTTCAGGCTAGCATCATGCTGATTTTCTATGCAGTTTGTTGACTAGCCTTCCCAGCTGGAAGCTGTTCCTGGGACGAATACTGGAATATTAGCTGAGTGTCTGTCACTGTCATGATCACGAGGGTCACAGGGCCACCCACCCAACCATCTTGACCCCCCTCCCTGATCTAGAGGTTTGTGCTTCTACCATACAAATTCCCATTGGCCTGAAGAATGGGGGTGGGGGGTAGGGAGAAGAGAAAAAGAAAGGGGGAGGAGAAAGAGAGGGAGAAGAAAGAGAGAGAGAAAGGAGGGAGGGAGAGAGAGAGAGAGAGAGCATGCTACATGTTGGAGAGAACTTAGTATCATTTTATTGCTGATCAAGTAGGGAGGGGGTTGGACCAAATGAATTTTGAAGTCTCTTCTAAACCTGAAATTCTCTTTATTTAGAGCAAAATATCTTGTGGTGATCATTTTTCATGGGGACATTGGGGAATGCTAAACCCCAATCTCAAAAGTTCCCAAGGAAAAACAGATTAAGAAATTTTTAGATGAGAATTTTTTTCCATGAATTTTTCATTGCTTAGAGGGAAAAAAATTAAAAATAAGTGAGTGTGTTTTTAATAGAAACTCTTTTCTGTGATAGGAGGCAGCAGGATGTGGTGGAAAGTCACTAGATTGGCCTGCTCTGACACTCACCCCTTTTCTGACACTTCCTTCAGTGGGCCTCAGTTTCCTTATTGTAAAATGAAAGGCCTGGCCAAGAGACTTGAAGGTCCCTTCCTGTCCTCCTGTTAGGATAGAACATGAAAAGGCAACAAAAGTGAAACTGGAACTCTGTCGAATGTGCTGTCACACTATTTGTGAGCCTTGGTTTCCTTCTCTGTAAAAGGAGTTGAACCAGCTGGGTAGGGCCTCTCCAGCTCTAATGTTCTGTATTCCTTGATCTCTTAACAACTCCAGTGGCATCCTGAGGATCTAAGGCTTTTTCTGGCTCAGCTCATGTGCCACCTACTACGAAAAAGCCTTTCTTGATGGCTCCACCCCAGGGTTTCTTCATTTTTTTTTGTATGTCCAAAGGAGCCCCTTTGACAGTCTGGTGAAGCCTTGTTTGGATCCCTTCTGAAGAGAATGTTTTTAAATGCAAAAATTAAAATACATAGGATTACAAAGAAAATCAATTATATTGAAATAAAGAGGTAATTTTACTCCCCATCCAAGTTCAGGGAAACCCTGAAAATATATCTACAGACCTCAGGTTACAGAGTTGTTGGTGCTTTCTCTTTCCTTTATATTTACTAATTTATTGTAACATTGTAACTTCCAGCAGAATGTTGTGCCCCCTTTGAGGGCAGGGACTGTTTTGAAAAGGCCAATGTTTGCCAACTTCAATTCTGTATTCTAAGGACCCTCCTAGCTGCAATATTCTGCATTCTTAGCACCTTTCCAGCTGTAACTTTCTGTATCTTAACAGTCTATATTCAAAGGTCCATTCCAGAGCTAACATTCTGTGATTTAAATCCTTTTTTCTTGCTGTATAGAATGAAATAAGGGTATAAGATGTATCCATTTGTAACCCTAATCAAGGAAATTTAATTGCAGAAAGATGAAGGGTACCTCCTTATAAGGTACAGATGTCAAAGATAATGTCATAGTGAGACTCCAATATAATTAGTTAAAATTGAGGGAGAATTTTTTTTAAAATCAGATGAGGTACTAGTAAGTTTTTTTTTTAAGCCATTTGTTCCCATCTTGTCTCTTTCCTTGAACATTAATTAAACACATTGCCAATTTGGAGGGAAATAAATCCATCAAATGAATCCAAAAGATTAGCCCCTCCAATTTTTCCTTCAAAAAGGTTCCAAACAGTGCTTAGTCTGTATGGTGGTTGCTTACCAATTCTGGCTACATTTCAGTGTCTGACATGACTGGCAGGTTTTGATTTGGAAACCCAAATCATCCTTAGTGGGGGTTTAAGCCTGCCAACTGGAAACGGGTAGGTTTTAATTCAGACTAGGGGAAGTAAGTCATCCTTGAGGTAAGTCAGATTCCTAGAATGCAAAGCAGAGCATCAATTTTGGGGGCTGGAACGGACCCTAGAAAACTGAAGGATTGTAGAGTCCATGAAAGGTGATTCACTTATTTTGCATAGGAGACAGAGGAGTTCCAGGGAGGGGATGTCATTTGCTTACGGTTGCAGAAATGAATTAGATGTGAAGCTGGGACTGAAACCTAAGTTTCTTGATTTCTAGTTCAGCGCTTACTCTTTTTAAACATTTTATTGGTACTTAAAAAAAATGATAGTTCCCAGTGTCTCTATTCCTCACCCCCCAAATAGAACTCTCTTCCATGTAAAAAGTAAATACAAGTCAGGCAGAACAAAAATCCAACACGCTTGGCACATCTCAATGTGGATACGTTATTCTCAAAGTTAAAATTGACAGGCTTGGGTGACAGTTTGGATATGGAGAGGCGAGAGCCGGTGAGGAGTCCAGGATGACTGCTAGGTTGTGAATGACCTCTACAATAATACGGAAGGGAGGGATGAAGGGTTTCGAGGGAAAGATAAAAAGTTTTGTTTTGGACATACTGAGTTTAAGATGTCTATTGGATGTCCAGTTTGAGGTGTCTGAAAGCAATTGGAGATTAGAAATTGGAGGTCAGCAGAGAGTTTGGGGCAGGATAGGTAGATTTAAGAATCATCAGCACAGAGATGGTAATTAAGTCGATGGGAACTGATGAGATCACCAAGTGAAGTAGTATAGAGGGAGAAGAGAGCCCAGGAGAGAACCCAGAAGACACCTACATTCAGAGGGTGTGATCTGGAGAGAAGGATCCTGCAAAGTGGACTGATGGAGAAGGAGCAGTCTGATAGGCAGGAGAAGGAGCAGGACAAGGTAGTGTCCTGAAAAACCTATTCTGTACAAGAGGTGAGAGGTATCCCTCTCTGGCAGTTCTGGAAGGCACAGTTAGTTAGTTGTTACTGAATTGATCAGAATAGTCAAGTCTTTCAGTTTCGCTTTCCTTTACAATATTGTGGTCATTGTATAAATTCTTCTTTTGGTTCTGTTTATGTCACTCTGTATGTATGGGCTTATTAAAATCTTCCTAAGTTTTCTCAGAATTCTTCCCATTTGTGCAGCCATATTCCATTACATTCATGGCCCTCTCTTTCTTCAGCCTTCTCCTGATCGTTGCCTACCTACTCTCATACCAGTTCTTTGGGGCTGCTACAATTGTGTGTGTGTGTGTGTGTGTGTGACCTTTCCTTCTGTCTTTGAGATCCTTTGGGCATAGGCCCAGAAATGGTATCACTCCTTCAAAGGGTATATACAGTTTATGCTCTTCCCAGTATACCCTGCTTCCTGATCTCTCTAGGGGAGGTTTTTGAGCCTTAAGTTAACTTAAATGGAAAGTTCCTTTAGCTTCAAAACATTTTTTAAAATCAGGCACCCGCTCTGTTGAAAAGAGCTAAAATTGGGCATCAGCCTGGATCTTGTGATAAGCAGTTTGTGTGCTTTATCTTTGTAAAGTTTAACTTCCTCACCCAAAATACCCGGCTGGAAATCAGAGCTAGAGTTGGGGTAGGCATCCCCGGGCAGTGCTGTCTAAACCATGTTTGTATTTGATCAGAGAGTTTTTAGCTGAAAGGGACCATGTAGAGACTGTTTAGTCCAACCCCTTTGTTTTACTGATGAGGAAACTGAGGCCCAGACCTGCCCAAGGTTAAACAGGTATTAAAGTTCCTGGTCAGAGTTGGAACCCAGGACCTCTGGTTCCCAAGTGAATCATTGTTCCTTGCTGTTCATCCTTCTGCATCTTGGGCTCTGGTTCAGCTTCTCCTGGGCTGAAGACTGAGCAACTGTCTTCAGTCCTCCTAACCCAGGACATGATTAACTGGATGAGTTACAAATCTGTTGTGTGTTTCATGTATGGAAAGCCTTTAACATTGGGTTTGAAAACAATTGCAGAAGGTTGCTGTAATTAATTCCATTTGACATACTTGGAGTTAGGGCCCTCATGGATTAAAAATGCAAATTTATGCCAAACCGGATGCAAGGTATTGTTTAGAGCCAATAGCCTTGGTGCTTTTTTTTTTTTTCCCAGAGAATCAGTAGTATGGCTGGCTGTCCTTGGTTGAGACAGTAGCCTTTGGAGTTACATGGGAGGGGGCGTTGAGCTGCTGGAAGATCAGTAGGTGAAAGTCTCTGGATTTTTAATGGGAAGGAAGGAGGGAGGGAGGGAAGGAAGGGAAGGAAGGAAGGAAGGAAGGAAGGAAACATTTATTAAGCAACTACTATGTGCCAGGTGCTTTACAATAGACAACCCTAGGAGGCAGGTGCTATTATTACCCCCATTTTACAGTTGAGGGAACTGAGGAAAAGAGAAGTTAAGCTACTTGCCTAGGGTCATACAGAGAGTAAGTAAGTGAGGCTGGATTTAAATTCTGGTCTTATTATCTCCAGCCCCAGTGCCCCATTCACTGCACTCCATAACTGCCTAAGTCCTAGCCAGGACCAGAACGCAGATTGATTTCTCCTGGGGTAGCAATCGAGCAACAAGCTTTAAGCTCCTACTGTGTGCCAGGAACTGGGTGAGGTCTTTGGAGGATACAAAGATGAAAAACATGAAACAATCCTTGCTTGTCCTCAAGTAGTTTATTTAATTAGGGAAGATAACATGTGCATGTAGGTTTTTTTTCAACTAGTTTTTGAATACACCTGTGATTTCAGTCGTGGAATGAGTTCTGTATCAGGAGGTCCCTCCACCTCTCTGCAGGTCACCTCTTTTTCTGAAACTTTTAATGTTAAACAGTTGCCTGGGGGCCTTGAGAGGTTAACTGAAGTCACTCAGCCAGTGTGTGTCAGAGGTGGCCTGGATCCCGGGTATTCCTGGCTCCAAAGGCAGCTTTTTGCTCTGCTAGGGCCATACTGTCTCTCCTATAAGTATATTGAGGATAAATACCAAATATAAGGTCGTGAAGTACAAGGTTTTTAGGAAAGGAGGGCATTAATGGTGGTGGAGATTTAAAAGAAGGTCTTTGCCATGGGTTTGGAGGTCATTTTTTCTAAGAGACTAAGAAAGAAAGAAATTAATACAGTCCCTGTTAGATGTTAATAGCCTTTGGGAAGTCTTATTTGAGTGCATAGGAACAGAATCCTAGAATGTTTGTGCTAGAGCGATGCTTGGAACATATTAGAACATTAAAAAGTTAGAGGTTGAAGAGCCCTGAGCTGCCAGTTGTCTCCAGACCACCATAGTGGTGGTGGTGGTGGTGGGGGGGGGGGTGGGGCCAGGGGCAGGGGCAGGCAACCTTCCTTATGAATCTTCCTTATCTGGTGAATCAGTTTATCTGGAAGCATTTACTGCAGGAATGCATGCTGCATACAAAACACCATGATACTAAATACAGGTGTGTCTAAGACAGACCCTCAAGGAGTTTATAATCTAGTTGGGTGTGACAGGATATACCTGGAACAAATGAACAAAACAAAACATTTTAAGCATAATGTCCAGTGAGTGTTGTAGCAATTAAGTGCAGTAAAACTTCAGAGGACAGAAACATTAGTGTGGGTTGGGATAGTTGGGGAAGAATTCTTGAAAGAGATGAATAAATAAATGGGGGGAAAAGTGTTTATTAAACACCTGCTGTATTCAAAGTGCTGGGGATATAAATAGGAGAAATCGAGGCTTTTTCTTTCCGTCAATCAGATTATTAACATTTATTAATGGTCCAGGTTAAGCTTGAGGGATACAAAAAGAAGTAAAAAACAGTCCCTGCCCTCAAGGAACTTATAATCTAATGGGGGGGCTCACATTCAAATAGAGGGAAACAACACATATTGGAGGTTTCAGCTATAGTAAGATGGCTTTTAAAGGACAGTTGGATTCGAATGAGTGGAGAAGAGGAAGAAGGGAAGGCTGGCAGGCAAACAAAAATCTCCTGAGTGAATGGAGCTTGGCTCTGATCTCTGTGACAGTGGTCTGGAGAATGTGGCATATGAGGCCACTGAGCTGAAAGTGGAGAGAATTTTCTCATCTGGGAGCCAGCAATGAAAACCGTTGGAGATTGGCTGGAACGGGGAAAAGCTAGGGCTGAGGTGCCTCCGAAGTGGAGATGTAAATAGTGGTGTGATCAGTAAGCACCAGCTTCAAAGTGGTATAAACAGTCTGGTAAGGAGGAGGAGTGGAAGAGCTATTAAAATAAGCAGAAGGCTGTTTAAAAAAAAAAAAGATGTAACAGGAGGCTCCAGCAGCACTGCCGAAGATCCAACTGTAGAGACTGGATTGATGCTGAAGGTTTTATAGGGAGAATTTGCTGTAGAGGGTAGAGGGATGGCTGGGATGTCCCTGGCAGAGGAGTGTGGGGGAATCTGGGAAATGGGAGAGCAAACTGATGGTCTGTGCCACAGGTTCTAACTCCAGCTGTGCAGTACTCCAGGATGGCTCCTGGTTGTCTCAAGAAATCCTCCATGGGAATCCCCTTTGTTCTGTTTACCTTTACCAGTGAGTCTATGCCCCTCAGCACTTAATGGACTTCCCAGGATCAGGCACACTCAATGATAGGCTCCCCCAGGTGAAAAATGTTGGGAATGATGCTTCTGGATTGAGAAGGGGAGTGGCCTTGGCCTTCTTGCCGTTCTTTTAACAAGACACTCCATCTCCTGACTCTGAGCATTTTCAGTGGTTGTCCTCCAAGCCTGAAGTGTTCTTCCTCCTCATCTCTGCCTCAAGGCTTCCTTGGCCTCCTTTAGATACCAGCTAAGTTCCCACCTTCTACCTGAAGCCTTTCCCAACCTCCCTTTCTTCCAGTGCCTTCCTGCCAATGATTAGTTCCAGTTTATCCTGTGTATAGCTTGTCTGCTCGTTGTCTCCCCCATTAAACAGTGAGCTCCTTGAGAGCAGGGGCTGTGTCTTACCTTTCTTTGAATCCTGAGTGCTTAGCCTAGGCCTGGAACCAGAAAGTGCTGAGAGGTACTGCAGTCAATTATTCAATCAGTCAGTCAACAAGCATGTATTAAGTAATGTTGTGCTAAGCTCTGAAACACCAAGAATAAAACAATCCCTAATCTCAAGGGGATTACAGAGAGAGAGCTCCAGCGAGCATGACAAACAGTATCTATGGAATAAATATAAGATTTTTGGAGAGTCAGCTGATCTTGCCTTTGGATTTAGGAAGCATCAAGGGGAGGCATCACAGGAAGACTTCTTGCCCTCATACACTAAGAAATAGGAAGGCCCATTTTTAAAAAAAAAAATTTTATTTGTTTATTTTTAGTTTACAACATTCAGTTCCACAAGCTTTTGATTTCCAAATTTTCTTTCCTTTCCCCTCCCCCTCAAGATGGTGTGCTATCTGAAATAGGCTCTACATATACCTTCACATCATATTTTCACGTTAGTCATGTTGTAAAGAAGAATTATAACCAATAGAATGAACCACAAAAAAGAAGAAACAAAACCAAAAAAAAAGAGAGAGGGCAAATACTTTGCTTCAGTCTACATTCAGACTCTTTAATTCTGTCTCTGGATGTGAATAGCTTTTTCCATCATGAGTCTTTTGGAGTTGTCTTAGAACCTTGCATTGCTGAGAAGAGCCGAGTCTATCAAAGTTAGTCATCGCACAATGTGTCTGTAATTGTGTAAAATGTTCTCCTGGTTCTGCTCCCCTCACTCAGCATCAGTTCATATATGCTTTTCCAGGTTATTCTGAAGTCTGCTTGCTCCTCATTTTTTATAGTACAATAGTATTCCATTACATTCATATACTACAGTTTGTTCAGCCATTCCCCAATTAGGGCCCAGAGCCATCCTTGTAGGTGGTGCCATGTTGAAAGCTGTAGAATGTGTAGGGCTTGCCCATCCTGAGACCTTCACAGCCCATCTATTTACTTGAGGATTGCAAGTGTGAGATTTATAGCAGGAAGGGTCCTTGGAGATCTTAAACACTTCACTTTATAGATGACAGAACTGAAACCTAGACTGAGGGGAAGTCTGCTGCTAAGTGGCAGATCTAGGATTTGAAACCCCATCCTCTGGTGCCAAGCCCATTGCTCAGTGCATGCCATCCACTCATCTTAGAGGAGCCAGATGCAGTAGCAGCTTTGGTCCATAAGCTTGTTTTTAACTCAAACTCACCATTTCGTTAAGTGCTTTAGTGTACAGAGCATAATACAGGTGCTGGCAAAGATGTAATGTTTAAGTAAAACATCCTACTGTGAGGGAAGGGGCCAGATTTTTTGAGGCTCACAAAATGGGATGGGGTACCTCTTAGGGTTTATACAAGGGGGTACCCTGTAGTAGGAAGGCCGAATTTATGATCTCAAATATAATCATGTATATGTTTGAACGGTCCGAAATCGCAAGGTATGA
>CM053625.1:118545804-118582777 GCA_028646595.1 Phalanger gymnotis | reverse complement strand
TTGGTTCCCGAGCTGGCCCCTCCCAAGTCACCAATCCACACCCACACAGGTTCCACACCCGACAGGGCCCTGGGCCTGGGGCTTAGCACTTAACAGCTGAAAGTACTTCCACTCAAAAGAAACAAAAGCCATGCTAATGAGACAATTTTGCTTAACAACACATACCCTCAAGGGGCTTAAAGTCTAGTATCAGAGTCTGTTATTTCCTTGTTTGAATAATAGAATCTTAAAGCAAGTGATGCCTCCAAATCTGTTTCCTCACCTGTGATATCAAGATAATAATATCTGCCTTATTTACTTCCCAGGGTTGTTTTAACGATTAAAGTATGTTGACTGTCTACTTTGTGCTGCTAGACATTTTGACATAGTGAATAGAGAGCTGCTCTTGAGGATAAGAAGACCAGGGTTCAAGTCTAGTCTGACACATGCTGGCCTTGTGACAAGTCATCCTCTCAGCTAAGACTGTACATTGCAGAGAAGGTAGGAGACCTTGGTAGAGGGGGTGTCCTTATCCAGGATATACCAATAAATTACAGCTCCAGTCTCGGTCTTAAACCCTACATGTACAAATAAAAAAGTAAGGCCATCCCTGCCCTCAAGGTGCTTAACACTGTACATTAGATGTAATGATGACAGTGAAAGTTCAATGAGGAACTGAAAAATGAGAGCCCTTTGGTGAAATGTGAAGTCCAGAAAGAAGTAACCTAAAGTCTCATGGTGAGTTAGGTTGAGGGTGAGGCAGGGTCGAGGCAAGAACCCAGATCTCTGAATGTTTTAGAGTCACATAATGTTAGAAAATGTTGAAAGTTTAAGACTCCAGCCTCCTTATTACATATGAAGAAACTGAGGCCCAGGATGGAGCAAAACTTGACCCAAATCACCTAGCTGGTTAGTGGAAGAGCTGGGCTCCAGAATCCACATCTTCTAATTTCCCAGTCCTGTGGTCTTCCCACTATACAATTCTGCCTTTCTAAACTGAGAAGTTCTGGATGCTCTGCACGGGTGCAGTAGCAGCTCACTTTCTCTTTCTGTCCTTGTAATCATGGGTAGGCCAGTGGTTAAAATCCTACTTCAGGCAGGTTTGAGCCACAGGTCAGAGAGAGCAGAAAGTAGGCTTTGACAGGAATGGATCCTTGGTAACCTAGACACGCCCTCTCCAAAACACAACCAGCCGGACAAATATTTGGCTTGTCAGCTTCACTATTAAATCTCAGGTGTCCATTAGCCCACAGAGAATTCAGATGCTATATTAGCTGCCCAGCTAGGAGTCACCAGTACTTGTACTTGGCCTTGGAAATAAGACTCAATCAATTCCACATTGATGATTAGCTAGACAACGTTAAAATATAGTTAAAATGGTCAAAATATATTCCTTTTAGAGAGACGATGCTTAGGGGAAGTTGAGCCTAAGGTGCATGTGTATGTGTGCCCAAAATGCTCTGCATATCTAACGCCTTATTTCCCTAACAGTCGATGGTTATTGTTATTTTAATAATAAACATGGTTTCTCAAAATTTTGAAATTGAGTTGCTTTAAATGAAAACTTGTTGATGTACACCCCTTAATCATAGTGACCCTCAGTGCACAAACCACAGAAACCAGTTTCAGGGATTTAGGGGAATCTCACCAAACTTCTAGGGAGGTGTGCCACATAGGCCTCCCTGTTTTTCTTGTTACCCTTTTATGGGAAGGTTGCCGAGATCCTCCCACATTTCCTTTTCCTGAATTCAGTTTACTGAGAATATTTTTTAAAGGTCCATGGCGTATAAAGACAAAATAATAAACAATCTCTGCTTTTAAACATCTTACATGCTTTACTGGAGGGATACTGTGAGTTTAGTCGATCTGGTTATCGTCATCTGTGCCCATGTTCTATCTATCAGTTCTGTCTTTCCTGTCAGTGCTGAGATGGCAGGAGAGACTATCATAACATTTAATATAGTATTTTAAAGTCTGCAAAGCAGTTTACTCATGTTATCTCATTTTCACAACAGCCCTGCGAGGTAGGCGCTACTGCTATCCTGATTTTACAGATGAGGAAAATGGGCCTGAAAGAGGTTAAGTTCTTCTCCAGGTGGTTATTTTTGTTGTTCAGTCATGTTTGACTCTTTGTGACCCCACCTAGGGTTTTCTTGGCAGAGATCCTGGAGGGGTTTGCCATTTCCTTCTCTAGCTCATTTTACTGATGAGAAAATGAAGGCAAACAGGGTGAAGTGACTTGCCCAGGGTCACACAGCTACTAAGTGTCTGAAGCTGGATTTGAACTCAGGAAGATGAGTGTTCTTGATTCCAAGCCCAGTGCTCCTTCTGCTTTGCCACTTTGCTGTCCATTATTAAAACTTAATTGCTTTGACCTACACTAAGATTTTTGGGATACCCTGTATATATGCATCTGTCAAATATGCATTATATTTAGCTATGTGTACATTGTGTATGTGTATATATACGTATATATATACACACACATATACACTATATACTGAACAGTTCTCTAGACATGGCATGAAAGTCAGTGTGATGTAGTAGAAAGACCATTGTATTTTGTATTCAGAGGCCTGAGTTTGAAAACTGGCTCTGTTACTACCTGTATACAGCCTTGAGCAAGGCAAACCTCTCTGGATCTCAGTTTCTTGTATGAAAGAAGGAGTTAGATTGTACAACCTCTGAGGTGCTTTGTAGATCTTCCTATATCTGTTGTCTCCAGTCTCTGTCTCTCTGTCACTCCAAGTGATACCCTAAGAGTGAGCGTAATTTATAGTCTTTTAATTCTTATTGTTCAGTCATTTCCAGTCATATCTGGCTCTTTGTGACCCCATTTGGATTTTCTTGGCAAAGAAGGTGGTTTGCCATTTCCTTCTTTAGCCCATTTTTCAGATGAGGAAACTGAGACAAACAGGATTAAGTAACTTGTCCAGGGTCACACACAGCTAGTAAGTGTCCGAGGCCGGGTTCGAACTCATGAAGATGAGTCTTCCCAACTCTAGGTGTGGCACTCTATTCACTGCACTGCCTCCTTTACTTTCTTAGGACCACATAGCTAATAAATGTCTGAGGTAGGATTCAAACTCAGATCTTCCTGATTTCAAGTTCCACTGCCTTACGCATCCTTATATCTCCACTAAGACCTACCCCAGGAGCTCTAACATAGTAGGCACTCAGTAAGTATTCCAGTATAATTTGATAATGATAGGAATAGGGACTGGACTGGTAATTTTATTAGTATGGGGAACTCTCCATGAGTAACTCACTTTACTGAGGCAGGTTGGCATATTTGAGGCTTAGACACTTGCCTTGAGCAGGGGTCTGCAAACTATAGTGGCTTGGGTGGCACAAAAATAGGATGGTTAGGTTTGTCCATAGTTTGCTGACCTCTGGGCTAGCACACTGTGCTCTAGAGAATAAAGGTGGACTGAGACAGCAAAGATCGTAGCATGACTCATTTATTAGCCAGGCCAGCAGCAGGCAATATATAGGGTCAGTGACTCCTCAGGAGTCCAAAACCCTGAGTGAGGGAGGGCAGAGTCTTTTATGGTGATTAACAGAATGAGAAAACAAAATCTAGAGCAACACAGGTGCATCTTCTGATTGGCTAGAAAGTTAAAAAAACAAACCTCTGACATCAGTTTGATAATTATGATTGTTTGCACCTCTCCTTCAGAAACCCCTTTAACCACAAACAGGACGTATGATTTGGGGTCACAAAACAAAACCCAATTGTAGATGTTTCAATGAGGAGGTGGGATAAGTGTCTCCACTTTTCTTTACGTTGTTGGGAGATTGGGAGATCAGTTCTCAGGTGATAAGAGTAGTCCTCAGGTGTTAGGATTATCTTGACATTAGGCAAATTTCTCCAGAAGGTGGGTAGTGAGTGCCATTCCAATGTGGAAATACTCTAAATTTAGTTTCAATACAAGGGTGGAAGTACTAGTTACAAGATAAGAATTGTGAGACAAGTGGCCTGAGGTTACTTGAGTAAAACTTATGAATGGGAATATTAAATCTAGCTTGATTAAAAAACAGAATTAAAAATCAGTTTTTAGTTTTACAACTTAGAGGTTAAGGCGCTTGCCCAGAGTGTGATAGCTAAGATATTAGGAGTGACATTTGAATTCAAGTCTTCACCTGCTCTAAGGCCACCTCTTTATCCACTATACAGTACTGCCTCTCATAAATACAAACACACACATAAATACAATATGATTTGAGGAAGGCAGGAGCACTGCCAATTAGGATCAGGAAAGTCTTCCCATAAAGAAAGAATTCTGTCACAAAAATACTCTCAGTCCAACAACCTTGAGGAGACCTTGACTCCTTTGGTTCTAGCTCTGCCACTAACTTCTTATGTGATGGTGGGTAGGTCACTCAATCTCCCTTGGTTTCATGTTTGTCTTCTGCAAAAAATGATTATTAATTTCTGTCTTACCCACTTCATTGTGTGAAGGTGGTGTATGGATGAATAATAAAGTAGGAATGTGCTTCAAAAAGACTTAAAAGTATGGTAGAAACATGGGGCAGTAGTTGTGGTAATTATTATTGGTGTCATGAATCTTGTAATCCTGGAAACCCTTCTGGCTGTTGTCCAAAAGCTAGGTGTGACTGGATACAGGGCAGCCAGAATCCTTTAGGATCTGTCTGAAAATTCTAGAAAGTCACTTCTCTGCTACTGACCAGTCAAGTAACTGTGGGCCAGTCATAATGGCTCTGAAGTTCAATTTTCCTCACCTGTAAAACTAGCATAGTAACAACCATCCTCTTTATGTCCCACAGTTGTTGTGAGGATCAGATGTAATATTGAATATGGAAGGCATGGTACTCTGAATGTTGCAATTGTTATTATCCTCCTTTCTAAAAATCTAATTTGTATTGACACTTCTTACTTTGATGCCACATTTGTTTCCAAATATTTTCCTTTCTCTACCCAGTAAACCATTCCTTATAATAATGATTAAAAGAAAGGGAGAATAAAACTAATTCAGCAAAAATAGTCAATACTCCCACCATATCTGACAGTGTATGCCATGCTCCACACCCATGGTCCTTTAGCTCTGCAAAGAAGGGAGGGAGGTACATTTTCTAAACTCTTCCAGTGAGGATAAGGGAGATGGCAAACTTGCTTTTTGTAATTACTCAGGGTTCAGTTTCATTTTTATTTTCTTTTTGTTTCCATTGTTTTACTCATTGTGTCCATTTTTGGATTTCTGCTTCCTTCACTCTGCATTTGTTCATATAAGTCTTCCCAAGCTTCTTCGAAGTCTTCATATTTGTTATTTCTTACAGTACAGACACATTACATTCATGTACTGCAGTGTGCCTAGCCATTCCCCAATTGATGGGCATCCATGTTCTACTTCTTACTGTTTGGGCTACTCTTTCTAGGACCCATGGTCAGGGAAGATTTGGTGTTTCAATTCTAACCCCTCTCCATTAAGAAATCACATTTTAAGTGAAATCAGACAAAGTGCTTTAACAGGTTGCATAGATCCACCTGTTTAAGGTGACAAGTTGTAGATATAGAAATCCTAGAGTCAGATACTTAGCTATGCATTTTTCCTGTGGCTGATTGTCAGTGGACTGTTGATGGCAAAGTACCTTCGTATGTACTAATAGATGTGGCACAAAATGTCAGTTGTTTCTGCTTCTCTGATCTGGTTCTTCTTACTAAAGAGTCATCTTCCATAGAGAAGATTTGTTGAGAGCCTCAGGATCAGCAGTGGGGGTTCTAGCCCAGAAGCAGTTTTGGCTTCACATGATAACAATCTTTACTAATCAGTTGTATGATCCTGACCAAGTCACTCCCCTCTCTGGGACCCCGTTTCCTCATGTACAATTGAGTGGGTTGGGTTAGATAATTCCTTTCAGTTCTAAGATTCTGCGGTTCTTTGGTGCTATGTAGGGTACAGGAATTGGGTAGCCACTTGCCCCAATGACCAGGAGGGTGGACTTTGAAGGGTCGCGGGTGGAATCATGGAAGAAGCTACTGGCTGTGGCAGCCCAAGGCAGAGAAAAATCAAGTTCTTTAACCCTCCAGCAGGTTGGGAGTTGGCAGCCTGAGGGAACATTTTGTTTGGAGCTAGAATCTCAGGATAGCTCTTCACTGTGGATTCTTGGGCTTCCTGCCTTAAGTTTCCAGAAGATTTTCAGGTGGGAAGAGGATGGTTTTCTCAGATACTATATTACTTTTGCCTTAGTGGATTGGATTATAATTATTTGTGGCCTTGTTTTATCCTTCCTATATCACTGTCAGAGCTAAGGAAATAGGGAAATATCATCTCTTATTCATCTTTGTGTCTCCTACAAGAGCTAACCTGCATACAATAGGCACTCAGTTTTTCATTTTCTTCATCCTTAAAATGGGGATGATCATATTTGCACTCTGCATTTCACAGCGCTTTTGGGGAGAAAAGGAACAGCTTTTTCGGAAGTTTGGTCATCTTCAAAGCACTGTAGAAATTTATGTTCTGATTACGCTCAGGACAGTGATGATGTGGACAGATATTAAGGATTTTAAAGGTTTGGAAATTTCATTAAGTGAAAGGTTCTAGTGAGACTATTGCTATGAGTTGTCAATTAAATTGAGGAGAATTGTATGTATTAAGGATTCCTGGTGCTTGGAATGATTTCCAAATGCTTTCCATATGTACCCCTCTAAAGCCCTTCTAAGGTGGATGGTCTGGGCCCCTGGAAAAAAGTTTTAACCAATAAATAAAATAAATTTGAGGGCACAGCTCCATTCCAGAGGAGTCCAGGGGAATCGTGTTCAAGAAGCTCCTATTTCAGTAGGTGAAACATGGGCATGACCAGAGGTTCTAGCTGAGTTGGCAGGAAAGATGGTTGACTCTTGCTGGTATCCAGGATCACAAGGGCAGAATAGGATCTCTGGGGGCAGAGAGGATGCTGGCCAGAAGCAACATAGTGTAGTGAATAAGTAGAATGTGACACTTGGAGTCAGGAAGACTCAGGTTCAAATCCCTCCTCCGATACTTCCTAACTGTGTGACTCTTGTGAACTCACAACCTCAGTCTCAGTTCCTCATTTATAAAAGGTCATTGGACTAGGTAACTTTTAAGGTCTCTTTCAACATTAAATCTAGCCTTCTTTTTGTCTGCTGGTAGAGGGAACTCCCAGCGAGGAAACTTCCTCCCTCAATCCAGATCAGAAATTGTTCTGCATTTTCTAGCCTTAGAGTATTGCCTGGGTGACTGGAAAGGTCTGGGTCCCATAGCCAGTATGTGTCAGAGGCCAGAATCAAGCCCAGGTCTTCTTAACTCAGAGGCTGGTTTCCATGCCACTCCTTTCCTTTTCTTGCCTCCCTGAAATAGGCTCTGGTTTTCCTCCGGGATCTTCAGCTCTTTGCCTGTTTGCCAAGCTTTTTGGTGTGTGCACTTTGTTTCCATTTGTGGTTGTGGATCGGAGCGGGAGTTTACATCTTTTTGAGTTATGAGAGACCACTGTGTCTGGAGAACCACAGGGTAGTTTGAACTGTCCACTCCTCTGGTGCTGAGGAGTTGCTGCCCCTTTCTCCACTCAGTCAGTCATAGCGCCTACTATGTTCCTGGTGCCTTTTTAGCACCATGCTAATACATAGGAACACAAAGAAAGGCAAAAGCCAATCCCTACCCTCAGAGGGCTCATAATCTAGAGAGGGTGGTGGTGGCCAGGAAGGTACCTAGGTGTCCAGAGGATTACAGCTGGAGGAAAAAATGATGAGATGGGCTCCCTCATTAAATGGAGGATCTGTTAGGGGTTCTCAAACTGGTATCTCCTCAATGTCTGCAGACTATGTTGTTTAAAGTGCAGATCTGACCATATTACTGATTTTCTGGCACAAAAATTTTCTTTCGGTGATTTTCTGTTGCCTTTAGGATAAGATAGAAATCCTTTCTGTCATTTAGAACTCTTCATAATAGTGTACCAACTTACTTTTTGGCTTTGTTTTCCATTATTTGCCTTCATAGTCAGCTGACAAATTGATCTTGAAGCATAGGTCTGATGACATCATCCCCTTTGCTCCTAAACTCCAGGGGTTCCCTATTCCCTTCAAGATTAAATACAGAATCCTCTGTTTTGCTTTCAAAGCCCTTTATAACTGGGCCCCTTCCTACCTTTCCAGTATTCTTACACATTACACCCTCCTAACCCCTCCACCCAGTGACCCCTCCCCATCCAGTGACACTGCCCTCTTTCCTGTTCTTCAGACAAGACACTCCCTGTCCCAGTGCTGGACATTGTCATTGGCTGTCCCCATCTCATTGGAAGGCTCTCACTCCTTCCCTCCATATCCTGGTTTCCTTCAAGTCTCAGCTAAAATTTCACCTTCTCCAAGAGGCCTTTCCTGGCCTGATTTAATGCTACTGCCTCCTTCTGTCACTTCCACTTCTAGCTCCTTGAGAGCAGGAACTGTTTTTTCTTCTCTTTGCTTCCCCAGCTCATAGCACAGTGCTTGGCACATAGTAGGTGCTTAATAAATGCTTGCTGACTTGACTTCATATATGTCTTGATCAAACTGGACTACTATTAGGTCCCAGTCTTGACCTGTTGTCCTGTTACTTCTCAACCTTTATTCAAGCAAACCAAATTTCCACTCCTGTGATGTACTCTTCGCCTCATCTTTCCTCATGTAAAATTCTCTTCGGTTGAGGCTTAACTTAGGTGATGCCTCCTTCGTGAAGCCTCCCCAGATAGCCCCAAGCCAAAAGTAGGGGACCATGCTTTCCTTAAATTGTCTTGGTTTACCTCATCTGGATCTCTCCTTTGCTCCTGACACATACTACCTTATAGGGTACTTACTTACCTGTGAACTTGTTATATCTTCTTCCCGTGTTCTCAGTAGACAGTAAGCTCCATGAGAGCAGGGACTGTCATTTTTTGTCTTTGTGTTCCCTGCCCTTCCTTGCCTATTGCAGCAGTCTGTCCCTGTACCTAATAATTCTTTAACTTGAAATGCTATTTGGTTTCTCCTCATTGCCCTGGAAACAAAACTGGGCTAATTTCAGAGTCCATGATATGGTTCCTCATCGTCATCAAAAGCCCCTGTTTAAGCCTCCACCTCTCAAAGTATTATTCTAAGTGGAGCATGGTCCTGCTTCATGAGTGTTCTTTGAAGGCAGCCCATTCAAGGGCCACCTTCTCTACAAAGGCCTTCTCTGGTGAGGACTCCTCCATTCAGCAGCCTCATCTCCAGTCAGCCTCCTGCTGCGGATGCTCTGTTCACTAAGTCATCCTGACACCTCTCGTCACTATTGATACTACATTCTATTCCTCAGCTGGTTTGACCTTTCCACCTCCTCTTCCATTGTGATCAGCTGGGGTTCCCTGGGGGAGAGCACAGCACCAAGCCCCTACAGATGCTGTGTTGTCCTTTTATGTCTCAGTTTCATGTTTTTAGCTTTCTCTGAAGTACAGCCTAGACACGTCTCTGTTTCAGTGGTGTCTGACTTGTTTTGTAAACTCTTTTAAAAGGTAGAAACTTATCATGGTGTCCTGGAAATTGAAGGCTTAAGTAAAGGCTTTTTGATAGTCAAAGATGGGGGAAATTGGATTTAATTAGTGGATGGTAGGTAGAATTGTGGCTAATTAGTGGCAAAGTGAAAATGATGATGAATGAGAAAGCATTTATTAAGTGCTTACTGTGTGTCAGGCCTGTTGGAAATACAGATAGAAAAGTAAGACAGACCCTGTGTTCAAGAAACTCACATTCTATTTGGGGGAGGCAGCAAGTGTAGGAGGGTTCAGCTGTAGGGTGGATGGAAGGGCCTAGTCATCTTTGGCTGTCAGGGTTCAGGGATCTTTAAGGTGCCGTGGCAGGTCTTTGGAGTAGTGGCAGGGCAAGTGAGAAGGCCTAGCGATCCTCTCTCTTATCAGAAGGATTATAGGGTGTGGTAAATGTTTAACAACAGGCTGGAGGTGAGGGTGGGGGATAATTGAATACCTGACACACTTTTTAAATTCGGTCTGGATTTATTAACATTTTCTCCAACACCTTCTTAAGTCTCGACATTAAACAAAACAATAAGTCAAGTCTTGATTTTGTAATATTTGCATATCTCTGAGGTGCAAACACTCACTGAAAATTTAACACTCTGCTCTTGGAGAGCCTGCCTGAGCCTGCTCCAGCATACCCCGATTGTAGGTGATGACTTCTTGCTCATCCAAGTGGTATGAGTGGTTGTCTGTAACAGGTGAGGGCCCACTACTGTTGTGAAGTAGGGAGGGCCAGAAGTTTGGAGTAGAGCAGGGCCTTTGGATTCCCCTCCAGAGGGGTGGGAATGGGGTGGGGGGTGGCATTAGTGTTGATCCAGGAAAGGAAAGCAGACAGAGAGCATGGCCAGGAATGTTAGGCCTGTTGGGTGGCATTTGGGCCAGGTGGGCCGAGGTGGTTGTGGGAAGGTGTAGAGCCTGCTCCTGCTTCTGGCAGGCCTGAGGATGATGGTGATGGTGATGGTGATGGTGACGACGGTGACGGTGACGATGACAGTGATGGTGATGATGACGGTGATGGTGATGATGATGGTGATGGTGATGATGGTGAGGTGAAGAAGGGGTGCATTCTAGGCAGAGTAGATGTCTGTTCAAAGTCATGGAGGCAGGAGATCATTATATCTTAACAATGGCAAGTAGGCCAGTATGGCTAGACCTGAGAGAGCATGGAGAGGAATCCTGGTTTCCTTGCAGACTCAGCTGGTGGGTTACTTCTTTCCACCGGAGGTGTTTTCTGGTACCCTCAGCAGTGAGTGCCTTCCCATATGAGGTGTACCCATTGTGCTGGCTTTGGCTTTGTATGTGCCCTGCATGGACCTACAAATGTACACCGGTCTTCTCTGTTAGAATGTAAGCTGGGAGCCACAGTGGATAAAGTATAGGATTTAGAGTCAGGAAGACCTGAGGTCAGATCCTGCCTCAGTCACTTATTAGTAAGTAGCTCTGTAACCCTAGGAAAGCTACTGTAGCACCTACCTCACCCCTGTGAGGATCAAATGTTATAAAGGGCTTTGCAAACTTTAAAACCAATATAAATGCTAGCTCGAGGGGGCAGGGATTGTTTTACTTTGGTCTGTTCATAGGATTAGAGACTTAGAGCTGGAAGAAATTTCAGAGGCTATCTAGTCCAGAGGCTTCAGATTTAATCTGGAGGGAGATAGAACCAGATTAAAACATAAATGGGAAATGTCTAATGAAAGAAATTAAAAAATAAAATACAACATAGAGAATGTTAATTTGTGGTTTTCTAAGGCAGCATGCAGCCAGCTGTTTCTCTTGGTCATCAGTGAGTCCAGCCCTCTGTCTGTTTTAACAGATGAGGAAACTGAGTCCTGGTGAGAGTGACTTGCTCAAAGTCAGGAGTGGTAGTATTCAGCAGAGCCAAAAATTCAAACCCAGGTCCTCCAGTTCCAAATTTAGCATTCTTTCCACAGTACCATTGCTTCTACTGTTGAATATAGTTTCTGGCACATAGTAGGTATTTAATAAATGCTTGTTGATTGATTGGATTTGGAAGGTCTGAACTTAGTTCCTTTCAGGGGTTTCAGCCCTTTAGGCCATTTGCCTCACAAAAGGAGCTTAGACTTGAAAAATCCTGAGCTGGAACTGAAGAACGGGTGGAATGTCTATAGCCAACTACTTGGATGTGGTTCATTTACACTTAATGAGAAAACCTAAAGGCTGGAGTCAGCTCCAACCAATTGTTAAATTTTCAGTGTGAGCGTTTACACCTTGGAAATAGGCAAAGGCTATAAATCAGGGCTTGATTGATTGTTTTGCTGATTGTGTGGACTTAAGAAAGCGATGGAGAAAGTGTTAATTAATAATGCAGATTAAACTTAAAAGTGTCACGGTCCCTGGAGAGGTGCTTATTAAACACCCCTGCTTAAGGGCCAGTGTCTTTCAAAACCATAGCCTTTGGAAGATCTTCAAAAGAAAAGTCTGGGTGCTTTTCCCGGTATCTCTGATACTTTCAGAGTCTCTACTTCTGTCTTTTACTCAAAATCTGGGAGTTGGGGTAAGAGGAAACATCTCCAGAGGGATCAAGGCTATGAGAGCTTTAGAAATCAAGGGGTATTTACTGTACTCACTCCAGGAATTTGCCCTCTGGGTGAATGGAGATTAGGTTAAGTGAGACTGCAGAGGTTACATCTTTAAGAACCTCAACACCTTTCTTTACCATACTGAAGTAGACGGCAGTTGGCATGGTATTTCTATCTAGGCCTTGTTGGTTTTTTTCAGTCTGTCTGACCCCTCATTACCCCACTTGGGTTTTTCTTGGCAAAGATACTGGAGTGGTTTGCCATTTCCTTTTCCAGCCCATTTTACAGATGAGGAAACTGAGGTAAACAGGGTTAAGTGACTTGTTCAGGGTCACAAAGCTACTAAGTGTCTGAGTCCCATTTGAACTCGGGAAGATGAATCTTCCTGACTCTAGGCCCTGTACTTCACTGCCTAGCTGCCCGGGTGTTAGAAGGGTGTATGTAACCTTGGGGTCCCCAGGAGGCTTAGTATTGCTGATGACCTCTGAGTTTCAGGACCAGACAAGCAACTGCATGTGTGCTTTGTTTTGTTTTTAGGAAGAAGAAAAAAACACCCCAGAGTAAGTAGTCTTCTTAAGAATCCACTAAGAGCAAGAAATGTCTTTGGTATTGAAGTCAGGGATATTCTGTTTTGTGTCATGGTCCCCTTTGGCAATCTGGTGACCTCTTTCTGTGGACTTGTTCAGGTGTTTTAAATGCATAAAACAAAATACATAGGATTCTAAAGGAAACCAATTATATTGAAATACAATTACCAAAATATTTAAAACAAAAATAAGTTTACAAACCTCAGGTTAAGAATCCCCGATTTATATTCTAGGCCACCAAGGGAATGGGGCAGGCTGGAAGAAATCTGTTCAGCTCTGCTTCTTCCATTAGAAAACAAGGCCCTTCAGCCCTGATTTCTGGGTTAAACTTTGTTTCTCCTCTCCATCTCTAATTCAGGTTCCAGGTTCTAGTCCTAGACAGAAGTCTCTCCTCCCTCCCCCAATACTACCACCAGGGTGCTTTCCCCAACACACTCCAGTAATTGTTCCTACATCCCCGAAATCTGGCTCTCTACATCCCTACATCTGGCTCTCCATCTGGTCCCAACTTTTTTCCTAATTACCCACTGAATTGGCTCTAAGTAAACGCTGACAACTTGAATGAGACATTCCCCGTGACATACGCTCTAACTTGCCAGGGCTGTGCTTTCCTGGTACTGATGGACCGGGGACCTTTGGAGATGCTCTTTTCATGGCCAGGGTCCCCACCTGCCTGCCCCACCACCTCCATAAATCCTGCTAGTGACCTGGTGGGCTTTGCATTCCAGAGGCAGTATGATGGCGCAGAAGAGGTCTTCTTAAGTTCCACCATACTGGAAATAAAATTAGCCTGGGACAGAATGGTTTAATGAGCGTTTACTTGTTGTTGTGTCTTTTGGCGGGGTGATTTTACCAGGAAGAGTGGAGTGAAATCCATTTCTTGCCTCTCTCTTTCCTCCTCCTCCTTTCTCCCTCTTCCCTTCTTCTTCTTTTCCTCCTTCTCCCCCCTTACCCAAATAAATTTTACATTGAAGATTCAGTTAACTGACAATTCCAAACACTATAACAAGACACCGGGAATACAAAGACAAAAATGTCTTTCTTTTTTTGAGGACAGTCCCTGCCCTCTAGGAGCTTATATTCTAATCGAGCTTGCCTGAGGGTAAATAAAAATGAGTTGTGTATGTGCAGAAAAAGAAAACACACAAATAAGCCCAGGAAACAGGGCACTGAAACACTAACAACTGGGAGGATCCCTTGGGGAAATCTTTGCATCTCAATATTTTTTTCCAATTACATGTAAACATTTTTAACAACATTCTTTCTTCAAAATTTCGAGTTTCAAATTCTCTCCTTCTGTCCTTTCTCCCTTCCCCCCTGCTTGAGACTGCAAGCAATTCGATATAGGTTATACATGTGCAGCCATGCAAAACATTTCCATATTAGTCATGTTGTGAAGAAAACACAGACCAAAAAAAAAAAACCTCATGAAAAATGAAGTAAAAAATAGTATGCTTCGATCTGCATTCAGACTCCATCAGTTCTTTCTCTGGAGGTGGATAGAGTCTTTCATCATGAGTCCTTTGGAATTGTCCTCTTGGATCATTATATACCTGAGAAAGAGAAGGCCTCTGGAAGGTCTTTTCACTGCCTCCTACATGAGACCTTTCTGATCCCTGGGCTGCTGGGATGCTTCCTCCTAAATCACTTTGCATTTATTTTTGTGTACACTTCTACGGAAACATGTTGGCTACCCCACTTTCACTTTTGTCTTTGTGTTACTAGTGCCTATCACAGTGATAAGCAGTAAGCTTAAAAAATGCTCTTTGATTCTTTCATTGGAGGTGGCACTTGAGCTAGACCTCAAAGGGACCGAGGGATTTAAGAGGCAAAGGTGAGGAGGGAGACCATTCCCAGCCTTGGGTCAGCCAGTGGGGAGGCCCACTGACAGGAGGAAGAGAGTCCTCCTGCATAGGGATCAGTGAGTTGGCCAGTGTGGCTTAAGTGTAAAGGGTTTGGGGAGGAGGAAGTTAATGTGTAATCTGCAGTCAATCAACAAATGTTTATCAAGCACCTATTCTTTGCCAGCTGCTGCATTAGGCACTGAGGATACAGGTATGAAGAACAAAATAATTCCTTCTTGTAAGGTGCTTACACTCTAATGGGAGACAAGTACATAAAAATATATATATATATAATATATATATATATATATATATATACACACACCATGTGCGTAAAGCTGATAAATACATGTATATGTGTATACATATGCAGTGTAAACCATACATGGTACGATGGGAAGGGGGGCACTGGCAATTGAGGGATCTGGAAGGGCTTTCTTCAGAAGATCTCTGAACTGCATTTTAAAGAAAGGGAATAGGTGGAGGTCAGGAGGGAGTACATTCTAGATGCGGGCGACAGCTAGTACAAAGTCACAGAAATAGGAAACCAGGTGCCTTGAATGAGGACTAGAAAGAAGGTTAGTTTGGCTCAATTAATGAGTGCAGTCCCTGGAATCCCCACTGGAAGGATATAGGAAGATTGGGAAAAACTTTAAATGCCAGGAGTGTTTGTATTTTATCTTAAAGACAATGAAGAGCCAGTAAAAATTCTAGATAAGGTGAGACGGTCGGACCTATCCCTATCCTTACGAATGTCACTTTGGTGGCTCTGCCGAGGCCTGGATACAGGGAGACCATCACAATAGTCCAGGTACAGGTGAGAACGTACAGCCTGGACCAGGCTGGTGGTATGGTGAGCCGAAAGAAGGGAATAGACGCTAGATAGAGATTTAGAGGAAATGGCGCTGCCAGATTTGGTGAATGACTTTCTAAAAGAGAGATGCCTTATTGGAACTTGACTTTATCCTCCCACCTTCCATTTTCATACAGTTCCTTCAGTGATAGTAAGGTGCCTGCTTCAAACTCAGTTTGTAGGAGACCTACGACATGCTATAGGAGTCAGGAGAGTTGGGTTTGTGTCTGTCCCTATAGTCATAGGCCGCAGTTGCTTAATTTCTGTGGTCCTCAGTTTCCTCATCTTTACAATGAGAGTAATTATATTTCCATTACCTACCTTGCAAAGGAAGATGTTGTGTAAACCTGAAAGCCATATAGAAATGTGACCTCCTGTAGAGGGGATTTGTACTTGTGACTTTGTCTAAGACCTGCCTATTTCCTAAAGGACTTGAAGCAGCTTATAGTATGAGATAAGGTAGTTTAAGGATAATGTGTAACAGTGAGCATTCCAAGGAAGTAGCAGCAGCAGCAGCAGCAGCAGCAGCTTTTAGGCACCTGATCTGGGCAGATTACAACCTTTGGAGTCATAAAGTCATCGGGTGTTAGGCATGTGTGTCTTGGCTTTCAGCCCAGGAAGTTTAGGGAATTCCTCAGAGAACCTCTTTATTATATTAACTTGCACTTATGCCATGTTTCACCATGATATAGTGGATAGCTAGCAAGGTATGGAATTGGTAAGACCTGGGTTCAAGTCATCCTGCCTCTGACGCGTACTAGGTGTGTGACTGGGGTCTAGTGACTTTAACCTATCATTGCCTTCAGGCAATTTTCTTTTATTGTCTTGTAGACGTTGCTTCCCCTACTTCTGGTGGAACTCTTTTTGTAATAGGTAAGTACGGTTGAGCAAGATAAATCAACACATTGGCCATGTCAGCAAGTGTGCGCCCAGTTCCACATCTGTAGTCCACCACCTCTGATGTTCATCAGTCTTCTGAAGTCACACTTAATCTCTTCATTGATCAGTTCTGAAGTCTCTCTTTTAATAGTATTTTTCCCCCCAATTATATGTGAAGACAATTTTTAGGATTCATTTTAACAAAATTTTGAGTTCCAAATTTTTTCTCCCTCCATCCCCTCTCCTCTTCCTAAAACAGTAAGCAGTTCGATACAGGTTGTATATGTGTAATCATGTAAAACATATTTCCATATTAGACACAGTTGTGAAGGAAGAAACAGACCAAAAGGGAAAAAAAAGAACCACAAAAAAATAAGAAAGTGAAAATAGTCTGCTTGGATCTGCATTCAGAGTCCATCAGTTCTTTCTCTGGATGTGGATAGCATTTTCCATCATGAGTCCTTTGGAATTGTCTCGGACCTTTGTATTGCTGAGTGAAGTCTTTCGCTGTTGTTTTTTCTTATGCAAAACTTTGCGTGAAAACTTTTCAGTTTTTAAAAAATCAAGGTAGTTCTGTCTTCTTTGATCTTTTCTGGTTTTTGCTTGGATGTGAATTCTTTATAGTTGTAAAAGAATTTCCTTCTTTGCTCCTTTAATCCATTTACTGTGGCAATCTTGTAAGTTATTCTTCTGGTCATCCCAGGCAACTTCTAAGACTGTAGACCACTTGCTGATCTACATCAGTAGAAGGAGTTTTTACATTGGAATTTCCCTGTGCCAATTAATTTACTTGTCTGGACACCTTTATTCCCGCCCTCCTCCCACCTCCCACATGAAATTTTGAAGCATAGAATGCTTTAAGGTTTCCAAAGTACTTTTCTTACAAGAACATGGGGTAATGAAAACCTGAGGACAATGGCAGCATATGAAGACAATGCAGCACATTAGTTTCAAAGCTGCCCTGCTTGTCTGTGACTACCTCTGAACTTATGGTTTTTCTTTTCCTGTACATAAAAAAAATTTTGATTTGATGACTTTTTTTTTTAAGGCATTACTATCACTAATCCACTCGTTGCTCCTTCTCCCCAAATTATATATATTGGGGAATGGCTCTTGTTCTTAGCGGTTTTTATATATCTCAACTACCACATAATCAGAGATACTTGTAAAGATTTTGTCACATTTAACTGTTTCCTTTCTGATTTTAACTGCATTGATTTTTTAAAAAAGATTAAAAAAATTTCAGTCTTACCTAACCAAGATTGCCCATTTTATCTTCTGTATTCCTTTCTATCCCTTGTCTGGTCATGAATTATTCCTCTAGATGTAGTTATAAAAGGTATTTCCTTTTTTGCTAATTTGTTTATGATATGACCTTTAAATCTAGGTCATGCATCTATTTGAGTTATTGTGGTTTATGGTGTAAGATGTTGGTTTAAATCCAATTTCTGCTAGACAACTCTCCAGTTTTCTCAGTGGTTTTTTATCAGTGAGTCCTTAAAGCAGTAATTGATTTTATTGTGTTTACCTAAAACATGTTACTATTTATTTACTTCTGTTTATTGTGTTAACTAATCCATTCCACTGATTCACTTTTAAACTTTTTAATCAAATAATTTCCCATGAGATTCTTAACCTTTTTTATTTTCCAGGTGAATTTTGATATTTTTTTTTCTAGCTCTATAAAGTAATCCATTGGTAGTTTAATTGGTATGGGACCGATTAAATAAATTTAGATTTTTGTTGTATTGTTACAGCCCAACCACGAACGATTTGTATCTCTCCAGTCATTTAAGTCTGTCTTTATTTCTTTAAATAAAGTTTTGTAATTGTATTGATGTACTTCCTGTATGTGTTTTGATAGGTTTCTCTTGACTCCACAGTTTGCATTTGAAAGTTTCTAATCAGCCATGATCTTTTCGTCGGGAAGACTGGAAAGTCCCATTCCATTAAAGGTCCACTTCTACTACCTCTCAAACCCTGCCCCCCACTCCATTGTTTTGCTTACTCTTAAAGGGTAAGTTGTTCATGGTTGTATGCTTTTATATTCTTCTTTTTTGAGTATTGTACACCAAGATTTCCTTCTTTCCTTTTCTTTTCAGTAATAGCTGCCAAGTCTTGTGTGAACTTGTTATTCCTTTCTACTTGAAGTCTTTTAAGTCTTTGTTTCTGACTACTTACAGTATGTTTTTTCTTTCATCTGGAAGCTCTGGATTTTGACTGTGACATTCCTGGGATTTTTTATTTGGGTTTCAGGATGCAATTTAGAGTCTTTCTATTTTTCAGTTTGTCTGCTGGTTCTAATAGAGCTGGACAGTTTTAGTTATGCTTTTTTGGGAGGTGGGGGGGGGAGGGCAGTTAGTGTTTTCTAGAGAATCTGATGCTTATTTCTCCTTGACCTCTTTTCCGGGCCAGTTGTTTTTGATGGTAGATACTTTAATTTTATTCTATTTTTTCATTCTTTTGCTCCTCTATTTCTTATTATCTCCTAGAATCATTGAATTTTGTTTGCTCCATTACAGTTTTCAAGAAACCTATTCCTTGGACAAGATTTTCTACCTTCTACTGTAAACTATTTATTCTTCTTCCAATTCTTTCCCTCCAAAGCCATTATTTCATTTACAATTGCACTTTTATTTTTTGCTCAGTTACTCCTGAAGTCCTTGTAGCCAAAACATTTTTTTTTTTCTTTTTGAAACTCTGTTCGTAGTTGTAGAATTATTCTTGTTCTCTGGGTTTGTCTCTTAAGCATCATTGGATCTAAAGAGTATTTCTCTTTAATGTATAGCATCTTATAGTTTCATATCTCTTGCCTCTGTTCCTGATTTGGAACCTTGTAACAGGGCCAGGTTCAATACCTCTTCATCTGCCGCCCCTCTTTTTAATGTGATAGCTGGGTGTACGCGGGACTTTATTTTCTTGGGTTCCTGCTGCTGGTTTCTATTTTCCCTGCTATATCTGGGCTCAGAATACTGTGAATGTTTCAGTCCATCTTAGATCATCTGGGTTCCAAGTACTGTGGTTTTCAGGACTTTCTGAAACATTGTATGTTAGAGTGCTGCAAACCTCTGGTGCTCTTGCGGTGCCCTAATCTCAAGAAAGATGTTTGCACACTGTAAAATGTCATACTGTTATGAGGTGATATTTTTCCTATTAAGATGACTCTTCTCTTCGGTTATCGCTTTTGTGA
Source organism: Phalanger gymnotis (assembly GCA_028646595.1). Lineage (NCBI taxonomy): Eukaryota > Metazoa > Chordata > Mammalia > Diprotodontia > Phalangeridae > Phalanger > Phalanger gymnotis. The sequence continues at coordinate 118,563,404 of CM053625.1, read as the reverse complement.
GCTGGCCAGGTATTGTTTTGGAGTTTGGCCCTGTGGGGTCTTTTTCCACAAACTTTGTAGAAGGAACACCCTGAAATGTCACTGGCACCAATAGTTGGTAGGCAAATATGGAAGGTTGGGAAAAAGGTTGGTCAGGCAGACTAGGGAAGATGGGGCTCTTTGAAGAAATGGAAGTTGTCATTGTATACCTGATGAGGAAAAGGCTGCTTTTCTGACTCCAGGAACTGAGATGTTGGCTAGGCTGCTCAAGTTTGCCGGCCACATTCAGTTTACTACAGTGTCTTTGCCCCTTGACATTTAGCCGTGGCATTACAGAAACCATTGGTTACCTGAGCATTCTGAGGCTTACCTTTAGGGTAAGGAAACACGATTTCTTCCATCTAGCGCTCAGTATATACTAAGATTAAAATGGACCTAAATAAAAAGTGGTAAGGAAAGGAACCAAACTGGAAAGGCCTCAATTGTGGGCTGTATGGAGCGGCTAATCAGCTCTGGGTTGGATACCAGGTGATTATTCTTTTGGCCACAGAAATTCATTAAACTGTCTACCAGTGCATGGAGAGTTTGTGATCTACACAGGCAGAGAGCATATCTGTACCTATGAAATAACAGCTAACATTTATATAACAGTTTATAGTTTGCAAAGTGCTTTACAAGTATAATCTAATTTGATCCTTCCAATGACCCTGGGAAGTAGGGACTATTATTATACCCATTCTACAGATGAGGAAACCAAGGCAGACAAAAGTTAAGCTATTTGTCCAAAGTCACACAACTAGTAAGTGTCTGCAGCCGATTTTGAACTCAGATCTTCCAGGTCCGACGCTCTATCCATCGCACCACCTAGCATGAAATATTGAAACAAATGAAAAAAATATTCCCAATAAGCTTACGTTATATGAAGACAGGAAAGGCCTGTGATTTCCTTAGGGTTTTGGAACTCCCTGAGTAGGAATTCCTTCTACCAAGGCAGATCGCAGTCTGTTTTTTACTTCTTTAGAGAAGGCCCAGAGAGTTGCCTAAGGTACAGAGATGGTAGTGGCTTGTTCAAGCATCACACTGCTAGCAATAATAGTCAGAGACTGAATTTGAACCCAGGTTTTTCTGGCTCCAAAGTCAGCACTGTCTATTCTGTTGTCCTCTCTTATTTTATGCAGTATCAAAAATGAAATCTATGTCCATTAACATAAAGTGGTTTGTTCCTAGAGCCATAACTGAAGACATGCCAAATTCAGTTTCATTTAACAAAACATTTAGTAATTATCTCCTATGTCCAGGGCACTGTGCTAGGATGCTGCAAAGATAAAACCGAAATAACAGCCCCTTCCCCCAAGGAGCTGACATTCTCCTGGGAAATACAACACGCAAACAAATGATAGATAATGCCATATAAAATAATTTGAGAAGGGTGAGAGGACTAACAAGTAGGGGGCTAAGGAAGAGTTTTCTTATGGGAAGCGGAACCTCGAGGGAAGGCACGCGTCCTAAGAGAAGGAGATGAGGAGCAAGTGTGTTCCCGGCATGGGAAATAGACTGTACAAAGAAAGGCATGGAGGGGAGAGATGGGATGACACATTTTGGGAGCATCAGGGAGGCCCTTTGGGCTGGACTGTAGAGTGTATGAAAGTTTATAATGGGAGGTAGGCAGGAACCAGGTTATCAAAGGCTTTTAATAAGGAGATTGTCTTTTATCTTAGGAGGAATTGAATTGGGAGCTACCAGAATTCTTCGAGCAGGGGAATAGCATGGTCACACTTGTATTGTCCTTTAGAAAGATTGTTTTGGCAGCTCTGTGGAGGATTGATTCAAGAGGGGAGAGACAAAGCAGGGAGATGCATCCCGAGGCTATTGTAGTAGTCCAAGTGAGAAGCGATTAGACCTTGATTGTTGGTGGGACTGGAATGAAGGGGGCATGTACGTGATATGTAGTGGAAATAAACTTGATGAGACTCGGCAGCTTATTGAGTGTGGAGAGTTAAGGGAGAATGAAGTGTCAAGAATTGCTGAGGTCGAGAACTGGGGTAACTGGAAGGATGGTGGTGTTCTTGGCAGAAATAGGAAAGTTTGGTAGAAGAGTGGTTGGGAGGGGATGGTGGTGGAAATATGTTGAATTCCATTCTTGGACGTGTTGAATTCAAAAGACCTGTGTCCAGATGCAGATGTGCAGTAGGCATTTGATGATAAGAGAGCGGAGCTTTTGAATAATAGTCACAGGAAGGAATTAAGGAATTCTTAATTTTGAGCCCTTGGTTTGAGAAAGCTGGATATAGATTAGTTTTTTTCCTTCTCATAATTTTAAGGTCTTGAAACTGTGGAAATATATCTTCTAGGGTGCTTGGCACTTAGTGCTGGTAATAGTGGTTGTTGATTGTTAGATTCTAGGTCTGCAGTTCTTTGATTCTTTCTAAATGTGATTTCCAGCTTTTTACTCTGGAGCCTCATATCCTGTTAGAAGCACCACCAGATTCCTGTTTCCTAAAGTTTGAACCGATGAGGTTTTCCCAATTTGTCAGTGTCGTGTTACTCAATCTGTAAGCCAGATTGCTTGGTGGGCCCTCTCACACCAGCTCTCTCAAGATGTTCATTTGGAGGTAATTTAGGGGGCATGGTTTCATTCAGGGGATTTTTATTTGCATAGTTTCACAGTCTTGTCTTTGAAGTCATTGAATGAATGAATGAAATCACATACTTACTGAGGGCCCACTGTGTGCGGTGTACTTTACTAAGTGTGTGTTTTGGGGGTGGGTGTAAGAGTACAAATGATTTGCATGCTTGTACTTAGTATATTTGTAAACCATCAAGGAACTTCAGTCTTAGTTGAGATAAAGTAATTTCCTCACCTGTAAAATGAAAGAATTGTGTTCATTCCCTAGAGGCCCTTCCAGCTGTAGATATTTATGAATCCATGAATATAAGGTTTATACATGTTGAAAAGTTAAGTAATGATAAAAGAATTCGAGAAAATTCAAGTCAGTGACACAAATGTCAGAAAGCAGTCCCTGATTAAATGCTTCGGGAGTGTTACATACCAGTAGTATGAATTTGGAGCAAAGACATTGTAGCCTAGGGTGAGAAGGTTTCACAGAGTTGGAATGGTTGAGATCTGGATGGGAGTTTGGGGAAGGTCATGGAGGGTGGAAATAAGGGGAAGAGAAAGTTAGAAGCCAAGACACGGAGGTGGGAATGATACTTGAATGCATAAGGAGGAATTGAATTTAACAAACCTTTTACTCAGTGCCCACACTGTACACAGTACTTCGGAATATATTCATAGACCCCAGAAGGTCACCATCTTAAATTGTTTTATGTAGATCTGTAAACCTCTTGCCTCCCTGTAGAGATTGTTTTACTCCTCAAAGTCAAGGCCACCCTTCTGCTTCTTTGTCTTTGTAGCTAGACCCTAGTAGCACACAGCTTTACTTAGCTTAGATGCCCAGTGAATACTTGCTAATTAGTTGATGGCTGATAGATTATTTAACTCAACCTTGAATTGGTCTGATGTTGGCTCTGTATTAAGTGCTGTGCTGCAAAAAGATGTGCCTTTCTTTAGATGATAGGGGTGTTCCTGAGCCTCAAATCCATGGACTTCTAGATAAAACCCTACTTTGTGTTAGGATACTCCCTCCGCAGACGAGCCTGGGCTCCGTGTTGTCTTTTGGAGAGCAGGGCTTTTCTTCTGGATGAATTCTTGCTGTGTGAAAGGGGATCACAGCGTGTCTGTCTAGGCAGAGGTATTCACTTACCCAGTCTCCATGTGTCTTTGCCATATCTTGCTTCTTTGCTTGACTCTGCTTATTAGTTACAAGGATTGTATGTTTCCATTTTAATTTGAGGGCAGGGAGCTAGTGATAGTGTTGACCAAAAAAAGAGAAGGAAAATAACAGAAGATCTTTGAAGAATCTCAAAAATGAACAGAAAGGATCAGAAGGAAGTTCACAGGGAGTCACAGACAAACAGGACTGCTTTGAAACTAATGTGCTGCAGTTATTATGTACTTAAAAAAAAATCTGATGGTTCCCTTTTGCGGGGTGTGTATAGGGAGTGCTTGGTAGGGAAATTCCCTATCTCAAAGCAGATAAGGTCCCATTTTATAGTCTGTGAGAGTTGTTGCCTAGGGCCATGAAGCCAGTATGTGGCAGAGAGGAGACTTGAACCCAGGTCACCCTAATTCACACAGAGGCCAGTTTTGTATCATCCTGCTGAAATGCCTCTCCAGGTTTTACTTATACCAAGGAAATAAAATTCAAAGCCCTGAAATACCCCCCCCCCCCCAAATATTAGGAATGTAGCACATTCTAAATAACAACAAATGAGGAATTTAGGGCTGAAGGGAAGATTTATATGAACAGATACAGGGTGAAATGAGCACAGTTAGGAATAACAGCATAGACGCCATGACTACAACCGTGTAAATGGAAAGAACAGCAAAATGAAGCTAATTGCTATATAATGATCTTGACTAAACTTGGCCCTGGAAGAGAGATGAGAAAATATGCTTCCCACCTTTCAGTGGAGAGGCGGAGGATTATGAATGTAGAATATTGCATATGCTGTTAAATGTGGTTGAAGTTGGAATTGGTTTTGTTGGAATGGTCAGAAAACCTTTGGTAAGTGATATTAAAAACAGAAGGCATCGATAATACTGAAAAATAAAATTATTAAAAAGAAAAATAAATAGAAATGAAAAATAATATCTATAGGTTCCCGAAGTGGGTGATACTGTCCCCCTGGGGGGTGCTGGAACAATCCAGGAGGTCAGTAGTAGCCTAGGGTGATGAAAAAAAAAAACCTGTTAAAGGGTTAAAGAAAGTAGATATCCAGGGGGGCCCTGAGTAAATTTTTTTAAAAGGGTGCAGTAGGACAAATAAGTTTGGGAACCTCTTTGAGATAAGGAAATTGCGAATCATAAATTTCTATAGAGCGTTTCAGACTCCAGACAGCGTTTTGTGTGATGTGCAGGGCACAAGAGGAATGAAGGGATTTGTACCTAAAACTTGTACAAATAAAGGATTCTCTCTCTCTCATCAGATGAAGAGGGGATTGGTGAAGCTCAGGAAGTGTCATTTTAAAGGATTAATACAAAGTCAGAGATGTGAATTTGGAAGGAAGTGGGGAATAGTACGAATGTCTGGATAAACTAATAGAGAGCTGTGCATTTTCCTAAGTTCTTTTCAAGGTGGTGTGCTGGAGGACAAGACCTTCCCAGGATACAAGGGGTTAAATTGGCTGATGCCACAACCATCCCCAGAGCTCAAGAGGAAACTCCAGAGTAACTAGTGATTGCCTAATTAATTCAATTAAACTACTTTGTAAGTCAGTAAGTTGTTAAACTCTATTAAAAAAAATCAGTGAAACGTGATGTGAGGTGTATGTTGGGGGAAGAAGATGGGAGGGCAAGTCCTACATCATTTTCCTCTTCCTCCTTCACTTATTCCTCCTCCCTTGCCCCCTCCCCCCAAGAATTAACCTCTGTCCCTTTAGGAAGAACCAAAGAAAGCTATAACTCAAGACTGGTACATTTTGATCTCTTCATCTTCCCATTATTTCATTAAAAAGTCCATCTTTCTTGTCCCTGGGAGAGGTGTACAATGGCCATGGAGAGCATTGAATGCCAAGTTTTATCCAGTATGCTCTGGGGAAGTGCTGAAGGATTTTGAACAGAGTGGTATGGAGAGTGGGCAGGTAATTCATCTGCTACTTTTTTCTGCCTGGGTCCCTGGTTTGCCACGATTCCCAATGGGGAAGGATTTGCAGCTGCTAATTAAGGGAGGATGGTGTGATGGGAAGAGCACACAACTGCAGGAGTCAGAAGAACTGGGTTCAAATTCCGACCCTTCTCCTTACAATCTGTATCATCTTTGGTGAGTCACGTAACCCTTTCAGGTCCTCAGTTTCCCCATTTATAAAATGAGGGGGTTGAACTAAGAGCTCTCTAAGCTCTCTTCCATACTTAAACCTGAAGAACCTTTTACCTCCTCTCAAATCTTCCTCCGGGTCATTTCCCTTCAGCTTTGAGCTCCTTCCTACAAAAAGAAGTAGGGGAACTCCCTTGATTGTGATTTCCATGATTGTAAACAGGGTAGCTAGGAGTATAGACTGATGTATAGTATCCAGAGCCATGGGCCTAGCTAAAGACAGGATGAGGAAGGAAAATCTCTCGTGAAGTCAGATCACTGTGGAGGGGAGAGGTGCCTAGAGAGATCCTAGGAGCTTAGCTTGCTTGCTCCTTCCTCTGTTTATACTGCTTTGCCTCCCACTGGACTCCTACATTTTTCACATTAAGTTTCTCTGCTCCCCCAACATCTCAGTCAAATTGTTAATCTTTGAATACATGTTTAAACCACCAGCTGTGTGGAGGCTGCTACTTAACGATACCCCCTTCTGTGATTCCTTTTGTAAACTGGAGAAAGGCAAGGGGGCCTAGTGGGAAGAAGGACATTGGATCTGGGGTCAAAAGACCCAGGCTCAAATCTTGGCTCTGCCGTTTGCAGCCTGTGCGACATCAGGCCAGGTACTTGGGCTCTCTGCTCCTCCATTTCCCACCCTGTCCAGGGAGGAATGAAGTCCCTTTCAGCCCTAAATTCTGAGATTCTAATTTGAATAACCAGCTTGTTTTCTAAGCCTCTATGTTGGGTCATGTTATTTCCCCAGGGCTGGTGTGCCCTGAAGGTCCAGCCAAATATTGGCTGGCTCAATTTAAATAGACCACAGCATATTTATTTAGTGTGGCTAATTTTTAAATAGATTGGCCTGTCACTGGAAGCACTATTCCTTCCTTTTATATTTAAGAGAATTAACTCTTTACCTGTACAAATTTTGAGGCTTATGATTCAACTTTGTATCAAGTATTTCACACATTAAAAAAAAAGACCTTGGAAGCAGGGTTGTGTTTTGGAAATCACCACTGTTTGTACAGTAAAATCTTGCCAATTTAGATCACATTGATTTAGAATTTTTGGTCATTCAGACAGAAAGTAAACCCAAGTTCCCCTAGAGGAGGAGGAGGAGGAAGGGTTGCTAAGCAAAGAGCTGGTGTAAACAAGACCTCAGGGGGAAGTGGATAAAACCTAAATAAGAAAATAAGCTATTTTTGAGAATTTTAGAACTTTTTCTTTTCATAGGGATGTGGCCTTTGGAAAATAATTTAATCTTTCTGAGCGTTAGTTTTTTCATCTGTAGAAAGGGAGACAGGATTTGGACCAGTTCATTTCAAGGCTCTCCTAGTTTCAGATTCTGTGATCTCTTTAAAAAGTCTCCTCATTTACAAATATGAAAGTAGGTATATTATGACCCCCTTTGGGAAACTTTAAAAATGCCATTATTTTGCATATAATGTACTTCACATGGGCATTTAGCTTACCTGAGTACCTGCTGGGCAAAACAAAAAGAAGAAAAGTAAATCATTACTTTTCCTGCTAGCTGTATCTTTAGTTGGTTTTTGTTTTTTCTATTGGAGTAGAAGTCCTGGTTCCTGCTTCTCTCCTGACCAATACTTTAGGTGGCTGTTGTGACAAATACAATTTACATTCAGTTGTTTCCATAGCAACCATCTCACATCCATCTACTCTCTGATACAGATTGCCTTCTTTTATAGAGACACTATCCCCTTTTCAGCTACAACCGGTTAAAGATACTGTACTTTACTTTATGGGTGATTTAAGGGATTTTCAAGGCTAATTTTGACCATACCGGATTTTCAAGTTTTTACTTTGTAGAGCTGACTTTAGAACCTACCTTGAGCCAGATTCGACTCCATCGTGTTACATTTCAACCACCTGAGTATTTATCGGGTACTACCTATGCCCTCAGAGGCTCAGCTTTGGGGGTATTTGAGAGAGAAGACACTGTTGTGCGTTAGTCTAGGGCGTAGTCATTAGGAAACCTGGAACAAATTCTCCTGGGGTCCTCCGGAATACCTTTGTGATACCTGACAGCCCTTTAGACTTTATTTAGTGTCTCCTCATCCTTTCTCTCGCCCCACACGGCCGTTTGGTTGCTGGATCTTTTCATTTCTACCTCCACCACATCTGTCTTGGCCTTTCTGCCTCTTTCCGCCTCAAGTCTTTCCCCCTCTCCAGTCCATCCTGTGGACAGCTGCCAAAGTGACTTTCCTAAAATGCTGGTCTGGCCGTGTCTCTTCCCTACTCAATAAATTCCAGGACTTCCTATTGCCTCTAGGATCAGTTATAAGCTTTTTCTCTTTGGCTTTTAAAGCTCCGCACAACCTTATCTCTCTAACCTTATGATAGATAATTGCTCGCAGGCTGTGGTCCAGCTTTCCTGTTACTCACCCAAGATACTCCCCTGCCTTTGCACCAGCCGCCTCCCTCGCTTGGAATGAATTTCCTCCTTCCTACTTTTAGGACCCCTCTTTTCCCCGAAATTCTGCTCAGTCATATTCTGTCCTCTGTTTTACAGCAGATTGTCTCCTATGTCACTGGATTCTCTCACTTCCCCTGAGTCTCTGCTTGTCTACAGGATGCTTCCCTGCCGGCTGCAAACATTCTCATGTCTTCCCCATCCTCAGAAAACTCACTTGATATGTCCATCACACATAGACATCACCTCATAGCTTTCCTCCGTTTTATGGCCATCTACAATCAGTGCTTCTGCTTCCTTTCCTCTCACTCTCTTCTTAAACCTTCCGACCTCATCATTCCACCCAAACTGCTTTCTCCAAAGTTACCAGTGGTCTCTTAATAGACTTTTGTTGTTGTTGCTGTTCAGTTGTATACTGACTCTTTGTGATGCCATTGGGATTTTCTTGGTGAAGACTCTGAAGTGGTTTGCCATTTCCTTGTCCAGCTCATTTACAGGTGAGAACTGAGGCAAATAGGGTTAAGTGACTGGCTCAGGATCACACAGTTAGGAAGTGCCTGAAGCCAGATTTTAATTCAGGTCTTCCTGGCTTCAGGCCCAGGCACTCTATCCAGTGCGCCACCTAGACCCTAATGCCTCCCTGTCTCCTCTAGGATCAAATGTAAAATTCTTCATCTGGCATAATTTAGCCCCCTTCAACCTTTCCAGTCTTCTGACACTTTATTATGCCTTCCCTCCACACTGTGTATTTTACTTTTGTCTCGGATAAAGAAATGATCTTTCCCTTTGATAAACTCTGCAAGCCAACCGCTCTATCCTGTCATCTCCAGGCTCTCTCTAATCTTCAGTCTCTCTCTAGTCTACAGCCTCCTTCCCTGAAGCCACCAAATTCACTTTCCCTCCTCTTTAGAAAAAACAAACAAACAAACCAACCTTCCATTGATCTGACCATCCCTGCTGGCTATTGTGGGATTGCTCTCCTCCCCTTCTCAGCTAAATTCCTTGGGAAATTCATCTGCAGTTGATGCCTCCACTTCTCTCACTTGATTCTGAACCCTCTTCAGTTTGACTTCTGACCTCATTATTCAATTGAAATTGCCCTCCTCCCAAGTTACTGGCGATCCGTTAATTGCCAAGTCTCCTGGCCTTTTCTTGGTCCCTCTTCCTTCTTGACCTTTCTGCAGCCTTTGATGTTGTCAATTGCCCTCTCTAGGTTTTCTTGACATTGCTTTCTTCTGGATCTCTGAATAATCGTCTGACTGCTCCTTTTCAGTTTTCTTTGCTGTGTCTCTGCGCATTTTGCATGCACTAATTGTGAGCATTCTCTAAGGCTCTGTCCTGGGTCATCTGATCAGCATGTATGAATTCCAAGATTTCTATGCAGGTGATTGCCACCTCTCTGTATCTGGGCCTAATCTCTTTCCTGGGCTACAGTGCATTTCACCAGTAGCTCTTGGGCCATCTCAAGTTAAATGTCCTATAGACTTCCCTTAAAAAAGTTTTATTGATATGTTTTATTTTTAGATTACTAACTTTTACAAATTACAAGGGGCTTTTTGTAACAAAGCGACATAGTTAAATGAAACTAATAATACAGTGACTTCATGTGAAAGTAAAATTAACAGAAACATCTTCTCTCCCTCTCCCCATTTTTTGAAAAGAAAAAGAAAAATTAAACAAATTTCTTATAACAAATTATATATATATAAAATCAAGCTAAAACATATTTTTAAAAAGCAAGAAGAGAGAAATGCCATTTAAAATTACTATAAAATGTATAAAATACTTGGGAGTTTATTTTCTAAGATACACAGAATTATATAATGCATCTACAAACAATTTTTTAAAGAAATATGGACAAATAAATTAGAAAAATATTAATTGCTTATGTTGGATGAGTCATATAATAGAAACGACAGTCTACCTAAATTAATTTACTTATTCAATGCCATACTTACTAAAGGATTACTTTATAGAGCTAGAAAAAATAAAAATGAAATTCATAAGGAAAGAAAAAAGGTCAAGGATCTCAACAGAAATAATGAAAAGAAACAGGAAAGAAGGAGACCCAGCAATGCCAATTCCCAGAGTATACTAAAAATCAGTAATTATTAAATCCATTTCATACTGGTTAAAAAATAGACCTATCAGTGGAACAGATTAGGTATACTTAAGTATGCTGATTAGTATACTGAAGCAAATATGTTTAATATACCCAATATTTGACAAAGTCCACTTATTGTGATAAAGACTCATGATTTAACAAAAAAACTATTGGGAAAATTAGACAGCAGTATGGGAAAAATCAGAATGAGACGGACATATCACACCTGGTAATACAAAGATAAGCCGCTATGAAAGGTTATAAAGGCAAAGTGTCATAGTAGATAAAGTGCTGAGCCCGGAGTCAGGAAGACTCTTCTTCCTGAGTTCAGATCTGGCCTCGGACACTCCCTAGTTGTGTGACCCTGGGCAAGTCAAAATCACTTAACCTTGTTTACCTCAGTCTCTTCGTCTGTAAAATGAGCTGGAGAAGGAAATGGCAAACCACTCCAGTATCTTTGCCAAGAAAACCCCGAATGGAACCACAAAGAGTTGGACAGGACTGAAGTGAGTGAATGATTGTATTGTAAACAAATGAGAGAAATATGGAAAAAATTACCTCTTATATATATGGATAATTTATGATCAAATAATGAATAAGGAAGATCCCAGAAGATAAAATAGATAATTTTGATTGCATAAAATTAAAAAGTTTTTACACAGGTAAATTTAATAAAGCCAAGATTAAAAGGGAAACAACTGGGAAAAAAATCTTTGCAGCAAATTTCTGTCATAAAAGCCTCATTTCCAAGATATATAAGGAACTGATTCAAATTTATAAGAAAAAGAGCCATTCCCCAATTGATTAGTGGTCTAAACATGTAGACGATATTCAGGGGAAGAAACCTAGGCTATTTTTGCGATATAAAAACATGCCCCAAAAATACTAATTAGAGAAATACACATTAAAGCAACTTTGAAATTCCACCTGATACTCAACAGAACAACAAAGATGATTTAAAAAAGGAAAATGTTAAGTGTTGGAGGGTCTTTGGGAAAACCAGCTCAATGATGGACTGTTGGTGGTAAATTGGTTGTTTGTCCTTCATTCTCGAAGAAGACCATAACATCAGGAAGGTGATACCATGACATGAAAGTGAATTGGATTAGAGTAAGGGGGGCTGTGCAAAGTCACCAGCCTCACTTCCTCTTCCAGGTCCATCTGGGTCCAGTGGCCAGATATAGATCAGGATGACTGGAGATGGCCCAGGAAGCAGTGGGGGACTTTGGCCTTTTTAAGCTAAGGTCTTTCCCAGGTCTCAGTTTGACTGAGGCAGTACCCACTCAGTGATTAAGGCAAGGTAAGAAATGAGGCAAAGAATGCTCTCTTTTACTTAGTCAAAAAAAAAAAATCAACCTGGGAGGGGAAGACTCTTAGGGTTTCTGGCCAAAACTAAAATAATTACTATTTACACTGGCTCTGAGCCATCAGGGCCCAAACAAGCCAAGTGAGGCTTGGGCTGGGACCTATTGTTGGCCAATCAATGAGAGTCAGAGTGATTTTGATTTAAGGCATGGCCCTTAAGAAAGAAATCTAGCCTGTAAACCCCAAGATATCTTGTGAGGTTTCAGTGATCAAAATTTATATTCCGTTCAACAGAGCACACACAGGGAAACGAGGGAGCAAGGGAAGGAAGGAAGGAGGAAAGAAGGAAAGGAGCAAGCTGGGTTGCCCAACTGGAGCTAGCCAGTTGGGTCCCCAGTGGGGCAGCTATTACTACTCACAGGTTGTTGTTTGCCTCTGTCAAACTGAGACGCGGGCAAGACCTTAAAGAGGCCTAGGTTTCCCACTTCATCTCAGGCTATTCCTGTCTTCCTGATCTATATCTTGCTTCTGGACTCAGATGGCTTTGGAGGAGAGGAGTGAGGCTGGTAATTTTGTGCAGCCCTCTGTCTCTTAAATCCGATTCATTTGTAAATCATGGCTTCATCTTCCTGATATCATGGTGAATTGGTACAGTATTCTGGAAAGCAATTTGACATACAAAAAATTACTAAACAGTACCAGCTCTGTTTAGACCCAGGAATACCACTGCTAGGCTTTCATATCCAAAAAGGGATTAAAGAAAGGAAAAGATCCTTTATGTACAAAAATATTTAGAATAGCTCTTTTTTTGTAGTGGCAGAAATACAAGAAACCTGATAAAGGGATGTCCATCTGTTGAAGAATAGTGGAATAAGTGGTGATACATGAATGGGATGAAGTGCTTTTGTGTCTTAGGCATCTTAAAACTCATGTTCAAAATAGGACTCTTCATCTTCTCCCACAAGCCTTCCCCTTTCCTCAGTTTTTCTGTTGCTTTTCAAGACACTGTCATTATTCCAGTCACAGAGGACTACAACCACAATGTCATTCTCAACTCCTTACTTACTCTGACTCCATACATCCAGTCTGTTGCCAAGTCTTATCTTTTCCGCCTTCACAGCATGTCTTATGCATGTCCCTTTTAATCCACTCTTGTAACTGCTACACTGGTATAGGTAGGTCCTCATCACCTCTCTCCTGGGCTATTATAATACCTTTCTAATTGGTCTTTCTGCCTCAAGTTTTCCTCCATCCCAAACCATCCTCTGCTCAGAAGCCAGAGTGGTTCTCTCCCTCAGCACAGGTCTGACTATGCCAACATTTCTTCTCTTTTTCCCCCTCTATGCCCTGGACAAACTCCAGTGACTCTCTGGTTACTCTAGGATAAAATATAAAATCCTCTGTTTGGCATTTAAAGCCCTTCACCACCTGACTTCATCTCACCTTCCCACACTTGACTCCTATACACTCCATGTGCAGTGTTAGTGGTTTGCTTTGCATAGGAAACCTCTAGTCTCCCAATTTTGTACTGACTACCCCCCATGCCTGGAATGCTCTTCCTCCTCACCTCTGCCTCTTCTCTAGATTTTTTCAAGACATGGCTTAAATACCACTGTCTGTAAGATGCCTTTCTCACCTCTCCACCCCAAATCCCCCAGTACTTTTCCTCTGACATAACCTTCCATGTACTCTGTACATAACTTTTGAAAAAAAATTTATTTGATTTTTTTTGTATCACCATAATTTCCCCAGCATTTTTCTTCTTTCTCTCTTTTCTTTCCCCACTTCCCAGAGAGCCATCTCACATAATAAATAATGTTTTCTTGAAGACAAAAAGGAAAAGTGGAAAAAACCTTCAGCATAATTGATTAAATGTGCATTGAAACACTTGTGGACCTTCTACCTCTGTGTATATTTTGCATATATATGTATATATACATATATGTGTATGTATGTATGTGTCTATGTATATAGTTATTATTATACTATTATATGTAGTATATATAGTTATATAATATATCAAATATATTATATATATATATATACAGTTATAGTTATTTACATGTTGACTCCCCCATTAGAACGTGAGTGGTAGGGGACTATTTTGGCTTTTCTTTGTATCTCCGGTGCTAGCATAGTGCCCAGCACATGATAAATGCTTTTTGGTTGATTGATTAGTTATTCTGGCATAATAAGCTGGTGTTCCCCCTAATTGTTTGGTATCTGTTCCATGTATCCTTATGTAAGTACTTGTGGTCTCCCCTGGGAAAAGGATTGTTCCATTTTTATTTTTGTATCCCCATACTTGGAACTGTACCTGGTACATAGTAGGAACTGAAAAAGTGCTTGTTGATTGATTGATTGAGAATAGTATGTTCCCTACCAGCCTCTCTGGCCTAGTGATGCCTGTATATTAGTAAAATTGCCATCTTATACCACTTTAGGGTGCTGATAAGTTGGAATCATCCAGATAAAGGAGTTTCAGGGGAGCTTGAGAGCCTGGACCCTGCTCTTTGGAGAGTGGTTCATTATGGGGGGTAACCCCCCCAACAACTAACAAAACAAGAAAGCCCCTGCCATTATCAGTGGGAAGCCTCCAGCTTCCACTATCAGTGTAGCAGGGAGGGAGTTGGACCCAAAAAACATTATAAAAGGTAGGAGCTGTTTTTGTTGACTGTTTGAAAGCTGCCTGTGTGAATGGAACCTGAACTGTCTGCTGTCTTTTCTTTCTTAGCTGACCTCTCTGGGTTTAGCTGCCACGTGTCTTAATCTGCTAGATTCAAAGAGTCTGGAGCTGGCAGGGTACTTAGGTCCCCTCCTAAATGCAGTGCTTACTTCCCTAAACCAGACGTTTAGGTTGTTCTTCTCATTAGCTTTCTAGTTAGTTGGTGTTCCTGCTTCCAGGCTGTCCTCCATACAGCTGCCAGAATAGTCTTGCTGTCAGTGTGTCTGTCTTTCCAGACTTATTTTCTCTGTGTGTGTGTGTACCAGCCTACTTGTCTCTCCTTCTGCACAATGCTACATCAATTTCCCATGCTTAGAATGCTTTCAGCTTTGGTCCCACATTCTCTATGTGGCCTTTCCTGAGCTCTCCAATTTTTAGTCTTCTCTCTCCAGTTATTTTGTATTGACTCATCTGTGCAGTAGTTGTATCTACTCAGTACAACACAAAACTACTTGAGGCTAAGGGTGGGGAACCTGTGGCCTTGAGGCGGCATGTGGTGTTCTAGATCCTTGGGGGCAACCAAGTCCAAGTTTTACAGAACAAATCCTTTTATTAGGAGGATTTGTTCTGTGAGGTTTGGATTCAGTCAAAGGGTTGCACTTGAGGACCTAGAGGGCCACTTGTGGCCTTGAGGCTGCAGGTTCCCAACCCCTGGCCACTAAGAGAATGTTTTTGGTTTTGTCTCTGTATCCTCAGCCGCTAATACTGGGCCTTGTACAAGGAAGGAATAGTTGCTTAGTAAACATTTGCTAAAATGGATTGATTTAATTGGAATCTTAATTGAATACTTAGCTGGAAATGGGAGTCCTGGGAAGTGACTTGTTCCTCATTTGGAACAGTGGAGGCAGAGCTAAGATTAGAACCTGGGCCTCCTGTTTCCTAGGCTGCTCTTTCCATTACTGGGCTTGGAGGGGCCATCTCCAGTAGTTGTGATCTGTATTTTGCCACTGGACCCAGAGGGCTCCAGAGGAGAAAGTGAGGCTGGTGACTTTGCACAGCCCTCATACACTTAAATCCAATTCACTTGCAAGGCATTGGTATCATCTTCCTGATATCATGGTCTTCTTCCACAATGAAGGACAAACAACAAGGCCTGGATGCTCTCAAATTGTTCAGCTCCAAACTTCACTCTTGGAGGCTCCAACTTGAGTTACTAAAAAGTCCTGCTTGTCCCTGTGGTCTTTGTTTCCTGGTCAAGAGTGAGCCAGTCACTCCAGAGAGGAGGGAGGCTGATAGAATCTCACATAGGAAGAATGGAAGGAAATAGGCATTTATTAAATACCTACTGTGTGCTTTGCTAAGTGCTTCATCATCCTCACCATAATCCTGGAGGTAGATGCTATTATTATCCCCGTTTTGCAGTTGAGGAAACTGAGGCAGAGGTTTGTTTTTGTTTTTTAAATGTAACTATCACTGTGACAGGCTTTAGTGCTGTCAGAGAGGGACTGCCAGGATGGGGATGGGTTTGAAAATCTGGTGGTATAAGGAAAGACTAATAGAAATAGGAGTATTTTTAGCCCAGAGAACAGAAGAACAGTAGCTTTTACCCAATGTCCAAAAGGTCTCCTTTGCAAAGAGAGTTAATTTGCTCTGTAGAGCTTCAGAGGGATGGACCAGAGCTAGAAGGAGGCAAGGGGAGGCTCACTGGGAGGTGAGTTTTGGCTCTATTTAAGGAAGACTTTTCTCCTAGTCCTAGCTGCCTTCTGAGGTAGTGGCCTCCCCCATCATTAGAAGTGTGAATATAGAAGCTAACCAACCATTTGTTAAAGGTGGGAAGTTGGATTGTAGTTCTCCTATTCTCTCCCCACCCCACTCCCAACTTTTTAAAACATTTTTCTCTGTGGTTTTATTTTGTGCATATATCTATTTGTACATTTTTTCTTCTTCAGGTAAGCTCTTTGAGGTCAGGGACCTTCTCATTATTTTCTTTGTACCCCAGGGCACAGTGTCTATCTGGCACACGATATAAACTTAATAAATGCTTGTTGGTTGATTGATAGTCCTCTAAGGCCTTGAGTTTTTCAACTCGGTAGTTCTGTGATTCTTTGATTAGAAACAAGGCCTGGGAAGAGACTTTAGAGACTGTTTAGTCAACCTCTTCATTCCCTGCCAAGATTTAAAAAATTCTAAACTTAGTAACAATTAACAAAAATGAAGCAACTCCCTTATTTTGCAGATTGAAAACAAAACATAAAACCTCAAGGTGTTCCCCTTTCCTCAGAGAGAAGACTCTCATAGAGAAGAAAGTGTACAAATTCTGTTCACATTAACCATAACCATAATGAGCTCTCATTGACAATTATCCCGGGAATGAGGCAGGGGAAATCTGTATAATATAGACTCATAGATTTAGAGGTTATGTACCTGACTTGACAAGTGAGAGAATTGAGACCCAGAAAGGGGAGGTAGGTTGCCTAAGTTCATGCAGGTCTTAAGTGGGAGGCCTAGGATTTGAATTAAGGTCCCTTGACTCCAAATCCATTCCTTTTTTCTACATTGTACCAAGATGGCTATGCCAGGATAGATAGAGGCCCCCACTAGTAGTTTTTGCGGGAGCTACTTTTCTTTCTGAAAGGGAGTAATGGATTCAGAATTCTTGACTCATGGTGGTATAGCAGTAAGGCAAGGTTCATGACCTTGAGGATGACCATGAACGTGTCTGAATGGTTCGGAATCACAAAGTATAAGAAATTCTCTAAGTAGAAGGCAGAGGAAGTATAACATTTATTTAGACATGAGAGAATCCAATCCCAGGACTAGTAATTCCAATTCAATATAGTAGCAACAATATACCAAAACCAATAAGCACACCTCAATGTAGCAACAGGGAAATTATAACAAAGCATTATAGCAAGAAGCCAAGCCATCCTGTAACCTCCCCACCCCCCAACCCCCCAGGGCCTTCCTGTAAACAATCAGTCACAATCCTAGCTCTCCACTCAGCACTCTCTCCTTCAGCTCTACCAACCTGAGTTCCTTGATCTCCAAAACTCTCTCATTCTCTCTCTGCTCTACAGTCTCTCTCGATGCTGGCGCTCCCTCAAGGTCTGCTGCCTCAATGTCTTCTTGATGTCTGCTTCTGAATCCTGCCTCTCTCAGTTCCGCTGCTCTCAGTTCTGGGCGCTCTTTTTATACAGTCATAGCTGG
>CM053625.1:118464987-118545304 GCA_028646595.1 Phalanger gymnotis | reverse complement strand
GAGAGAGAGAGAGAGAGAGAGAGAGAGAGAGAGAGAGAGAGAGAGAGAAAATGCGCGCGCGCGTGTGATGGAGCAGTGACATGCAAACCTTTGCAGGAAAACTCATTCCTGGGGGGTTTCCTGAGTCACAGTGAGAACTCAGACCTTAGCTTAAAAAGGCCAAGGTCTCCCACTGCATCCAGGGCCATCTCCAGTTGTCTTGATCTATATCTGGCCACTGAACCCAGATGGCTGTGGAGGACAGAGTGAGGCTGGTGACTTTGCTTAGACCTCTCTCCCTTAAATCCAATTCACTTGCAAGGCACGGCATCACCTTCCTGATGTCATGGTCCTCTTCAAGAAGGAAGGACAAACAACATTTCTGGGCCAGTATTTCTCTTCATCAACAACGCAGGCAAGCCTCACTTTATCTTACAGTACCTGGAATCTTTTTCCCTTATCCTGAATGTTGGTTCCTATAGCATTGGGCCCGTAGCATTTCCATGGCTCCTGGAAATACTGGGCCTGGACATAGATCAAAAGGCATCCTTCTGGAGCTCCTCAGGTTCTTTCGGCCCTTTTCTTGTACCTCTCAGAGGACAAATTGTGTCATTCTCAAATTGTCTGTATTCCTCATTAACAGGCTCTTAGATATTGTCTTGTTCTCTTAAGTGTTATCTCACCTATTATAGTTTATAAGACTTGGAGATCACTTACAGGAGAGGGGAACCTGTGGCCTTGTAGGTCCTTAGGTGCAGCCTTTTGACAGAGTCCAAGTTTTACAGAACAAATCTTTTTATTAATGGGATTGGTTCTGTGAAATTTGGATTCAGTCAAAGGGCCACACTTGAGGACCTAGAGGGCCACATGTGGTCTTGAGGTGCAGATTCCCCACCCCTGATAGCCCAAACTTCCTTTTAATCTTAATTATGATTATTATATCTAAACCCCCTCCTCTCCTCTAGTCTTTTAATCTTTTTTTTTTTCAATTTCCTTATCTGTAAAATAAGGAGATTGATGCTCTCTAAGGTTCCTCCCAGCTCTAAATCTCAGGCCCTAGAAGGTCAAGTGAATTTTCCAAGATCACGCAAACAGTAAGTGGCAAAACCAGGGTTCTAACCTATGCCTTTTCATTACACATATGGTTTGTTCTCTTTCTGCCAAACCTTATCGTCTTGATCTTTTGTAAATTCCTTTTTGGGCAGGCCCATGTCTTACTCTTCTAGTCTGAGGTGTAAAGTGGATAATTTAATTTATATTAAATTTGAAAGGTTTTGTACAAATAAAACAAGTACAGCCAAGATCAGAAGGAAAGTAGAAAATTGGGGGAAAACATTTTGCAGACAGTTTTTCAGATAAAGGTCTCGTATCTCAACTGTATAAAGAACTTTGTCAAATCTATAAACATATGAATCATTCACCAATTGATAAATGGTCAAAGGATATGAACAGGCAGTTTTCCAATGAGGAAATCAAAACAATTTATAGTTATGTGAAAAAGTGCTCTGAATCATTATTGATTAGAGAAATGCAAATTAAAACAACTTTAAGTTATCATTTTACATCTATCAGATTGGCTAAAAACGATTGAAAGGAAAAACTACAAATGTTGGAGGGGATGGGGAAAAACTGGGACCCTAATTCACTATTGGTGGAACTATGATCTGATCTAACTGTTTTAGAGAACAATCTGGAATTATGCTCAAAGAGGTATTAAACTGCCTATAGCAATACTACTATTATGTCTGTTTCCAAGATGATTAGGGAAAAAAAGGAAAAGAACCTATATGTTCTAAAATATTTATAGCAGCTCTCCTTGTGGTAGAAAAGACCTGGAAATTGTGGGGGTGCCCATTAATTGGTGGATGACTAAACAAGTTATGGTATATGATTATGATGGAATACTACTATGCTTTAAAAAATGATGAGATTGATTTTAGAAAAATATGGACAGACTTGCATGAAACAGTGAAGAGTAAATGAGCAGAACCAAGAGAACGTTGTATATAGTAACAGCAATATTGTTTTAAGAACAACTTTGAATGACTAAGTCATTTTGAATATTATGAATACCCAAATTAACTACAAAAGACTTATGAAGAAAGATGCTTTCTGCATCCAGAAAAAAGAGCATATGTGTGTATGTGTGCAGCCATCTTTAGGATGAGGATGGGGGAGGGGAGAGAAGAAAAAAAAAGAAATGTATATAACTATATATGAAAGGAATAGCCAGTTATACATAATAGGTTTGCAATTTCATGTGCCATCATCTCCCTCCCCACCCCATTTCTATGTTATGGAAATGCCTGTTTTATTTCTTAAGTTCAGAATAAAACAAAAAAAAATCATTATGTGAAAAGCATTTCCTGAGAGCACTGTGTTGCATGCTAGAGGAGATCCAAAAACGTAGCTTAAAGAAAAGATTCTTGCCCTCCTGGAGTTTACATTCTTAATTCAACAACCTTCTTCTTTTAAGCACCTACTAAGGTGCTAAGCTTATAAAGACAAAATGAAAAATAATCCCTGGCCTAAAGGAGGGATACAACTGTTGACAGATAATTATGTACTCGATAATTTGAACAGGGAAAAAACACAACAGCTAGGAAGACTAAGAAGTTTTCCTTTAAGAGGGGGCAGGCACGTGATCCAAGCCTTGAAGGAAGCTAGGGATCCTTGGAGGAGGTGTGAGGAAGGGAGTACATCCCAGGCGTGGGGGCATACATAGCCTATGCAAAGGCGTGTAAATGAGACATGAAATTCTGGCTTGGTGCGACAAGGTGGCCAGTTTGGCTGGAACATATACTGTGTAAAAGGGATAAATATGCAATAAACCTGAAAAGGGTGGTTAGAACTAGATTATGAAGGGCTTTAAAATAGCAAGCTGAAGAAATGAGGAGGTTGGACTACATAGTGCCTAAGATCCCTCTGAGCTCTCATTCTCTGATCCAAATTTGTATTTTGGCAATAGAAAATTATCAGAGGTTTTTGAGCAGGGGAATGATATGATCAGGCATGTATGTACTTTAGGAAAATTATTTTTGCAGCTTTGTAAAGGTTGGATGGTATAGGGGAGCGTCTAGAAGCTAGGAGTCCATCCAGGAGTCTTTTAGTAGCCTAGGTAAGAATTGATCCAGAGTGATGACTGTGTGAGTGGAAAGGAAGGGATAGATATGAGATATGTTGTGGAAGAAGAATTGATGAGACTTGCCAACTGGGAGCCTGGGTGACTTGAAGGAAAAAAGTAAGTTTAGGGAGAAAGACAGTAAATTCCATTTTGAACCTGATAGGTTAGAGAAGCACTGAGAGGTTCAGTCAGTCAAAAAACATTGTGTCTGTTATGTGCCAGGCACTCTAAGCATTGAAGGTACAAATAAGAAAAAGAAAGACAGTCCTCCATGGGAGAAACCAAAAGCGGGGTGGGGATGGGGACGAAGAGGGAGGAGAGAAGGTATTCAGCATGGGGGAAAACTGGTGGCTATAGGAAGAATTCAAAAGAGTGTAAAATCGTGTGGGAAATGAAGAGAAAACTGGTCCAGTCATCTTCCTCAAATGAAAGTTTTGTAGTTCACGGATTCACCTTCCAGTCAGAGGAACAGAGAGTGCTGATGAGATGTGAATACCAAGGCTAGTTAGATCTGGTAGCATGATGAGATTTCCCAACGATGATGAGGTTCCTGGGGACGTGGTGGATAAGTCTGAAGAAGTCCAAAAGATTGCAGAGCTGGGTGTGTTTAATGCCTTGGTTAGAGTCACGTAACCAGTATAGGTAAAAGGTGGGACTTAAAACACAAGTCTTCTGACTCTGAGTTGGCGGCACTCTCTCCAGGCTGACTCACAGTAATGCCTGGCAGAACCATGAGAGGGGTCAACAAGGCCTTCTGTAAATGCCTTCCTAGCACAGTGCTGGGCGCAATTGCTATATGGCATGATTGAATGATACCTTGAAGGACTACTATCAGCCTCCCTACTACTTGTAGGTCGTTGAGGGTGAGGGGAAGGCATTGCACATAGGGGATCAGTGTAGACAGAGGCATAAGTAGAGCATACTTGTGGGACTTTGAGGCCACAAGCCTAGCTGGGGAGTAGCATACAGGTTGGATGTAAGGAGAGGGACATAAAGGAGTAAGAGACCTCAAAAGGAATTTAGCTCTAGTGAGATTTTTTTTTTCTTTTTTAGAAACCGAAAAAAGTACAAGTGGGGGAATGGCTTTGGGGTTCAAGTCTTATTGATTCCTTTTTACCTCTTACCTTTAATGCTAAGTTTGAAAAAAAAATGCACGACTTTGGTGTTTGAGCATGTGGTGTGTAAAAGACATTGGTACTTGCTGGCTGTGTCTGCACACACTGGGGGAAGGGAATCAAAGCAGCCTTTTCTAGTCGAAGTACTTTGAGTAAAAGTGTTTTTATGGTTTGACAGCTCCATAATTATCTTAACACTCTACTAGCTTTGCTGGTGTAGATAGAACCTAAGAGACATCTTTACCTT
The DNA here is from genome assembly GCA_028646595.1 of Phalanger gymnotis. Taxonomy (NCBI): domain Eukaryota; kingdom Metazoa; phylum Chordata; class Mammalia; order Diprotodontia; family Phalangeridae; genus Phalanger; species Phalanger gymnotis. Next base: position 118,540,839 of record CM053625.1, on the reverse strand, counting down.
TTAAATTCCCACCCTGTGAAATGCTGGCAAGTTTTTGACTCGTTTATCTTTGGCATCCTGGGCTGGGATGTAATTCAGTAAAGTTTGGGGATCACTTGAATGAAAGACTTTAGAGAGTACAGAATACTTAAAGGAGATTTCAGAGATAAAGACTAACTTGACCTTGGAAATGACCTGATGGAAATGTACTGTGATCTGTTAACTAACTCCTTAAGGACAAGAGCCTGGCTCAGCAACCCTGGGAATGAGAGATTTCTTCAGTTCTTTTCAGGTGAACAGTAGTTTTGTTTTTTTTTTTTAAACAGTAGACATCGTCTCCATAGATTTATAGCTAGAAGGGACCCTAGACTTCATTTGGTCCATTTCTTCTAATTTTACAGATGAGGAAGCTGAAGCCCAGGGAGGTTCTGACACTTTCCCACTGGGAGTAAGTGTCAGAAGTGGGATTTGAACCTTGTGATGGTATAGATCACATCCTCCCCTCAAGCCTTGGGGATATTTGCCAAGAGAAAGAATCCTAGGGTGAATCCTAGGATTACCAATGTCAGAGCTAGAAGATACCTTTGAGAGAATCTAGCCCAGCTTTTCTCATTGGGCAGACAAGGTACCTAAAACTCTGAGAGGAGTGACTTTCCTTAAGGTCACAGAGTCAGCTAAATAAATGATCCTCTTTTGAAGGGATTGCTATTAGTATTATTTTGCTGGGCTCATGTTTTCATTGGTGTAGGAAACGTCTTCTATTGGTGTCTTAGCATCCTGGAGTTGTGTGGGTTGCCATGTGGTTGTATGATTTGTGTGGGATCACACAACCAATAGGTAGGCTCCCTGCCCCACCTTGCCACCCTCGAGGAGTGAATTATTCTCTTAATTATCATTTGTATAAATTGGTGTTTTCATTTATTGGGGTCACCTATACTCACATCAGAGAATGGTAAGAAACTGGAAGCCAATAGATGAGGAGTGGCCTGAAATTAATGGTGAGTCAAAAGTGGCTTTGTGCTATTGGGCTTACTTTAAAAACTCTGCAGAAGAAAAGTGAAGGAATGAATGTGGGTGATTAAGGAAACCTTTAGAAATAGCTAGTGACCAAGAAAAGGCAAGGGAATAAAGAGCATCACAATAAGCAGACCATTTTTTTTGGGGGGGGGGAGGGGATCAGGGGAATTACAGACCTGTATTTGCTTCCATTTAGGAAATTCCTGGTATAGAAACTCCTTCCACTGATGCTGATCTGAAACTCATTTGTAATTCATTGTCTTAGAGAGTTGCCTGTGGCAAGAGTTAGGAAGATTGATTGTTTTCTGGCCTTTCCCAAGGTTACAAAACTAGTATGTTCCAGAAACTGACCTGGAACTCGGGTCTTCTTGACTCCCAGATTGACCCTCTGTCTACTTTACTCCCTTTCAGATCATTAAGACTAGGCAAGGAATGCCTGTTAAGGGAATGTATCTAATCACTTGGTCCATAAGCATTTATTAAGCCCTTACTGTATACAAGGCAAAGGTCTTGGTAAACAAAGAAAGTGAAAAACACAATCCTTGCACTTAGGGAGCTCACATTCGTATGGGGGAGACAGCTTGCAAACTACCGTGTATATACATACAAGATATAGTTAAGCTCAATGAGAGATGATTCCAGAGGAAGATGTTGCCAGTGTTGAAGGAGGTAAGACCTGGAAAGGCCTCTTGATGAAGGTGAGATTTTGGCTAAGTCTTAAAGGAAGCCAGGAGGTGGAGGGATAGAGAGAGAACATTTTAGGCATGGGAGATACATAAAAAGGAGATGGATTTTTTTGTGCAAGGAATAGCCTAAAGGCTCATGTCATTGACTCATAGAGTACCTGGAAGTCCTGGGATTAAAGTATAGGAAGATTGGAGTAGAGAGGAGCCAGGTTGTGAAGGTCTTTAAAAGGTAAACAGAAGATTTTATATTTGATCCTGGAAGATGGTTATAGGGAGGCTCAGAGTTTCTTGAGTAAGGGAGTGACGTGATCAGACCTGTGCTTTAGGAGGATTGTTTTGGTGCTGAGTAAAGGTTGGAGTTACATTAGGAAGGGACTTGAGATAGGCAGAGTAAGGTACTAACCTACTGCAGTAGTCTAGGCAGGAGGTGATAGTGGCCCACACTAAGACGGCGGCTGTGTTCTTGAAGAGAAGAAGATGTATGTGTACCAGAGATGTTGTGAAGACAGTAAAAACAGGACGTGGCAATAGATTGGATATGTGAGGTGAATGTGAGTGAGAAGTGTAGCCTGACACACAGGTTGTGAGCCTGGATAACTAGGAGGACGATGGTACCCTAAGTTTGAGAAGAGAGCAGAGTTAGGGGGCAGGAGGGAGAGAGGATGAGTCCTGTTTTAGACATATTGATTTTGAGCTGTGTATGGAATATCCAGTTTGAGATGGCTTGTGGCCTCTTGTAGTAACTGCTATTACTTTTTTTTTTTAAGGTAGAGGACAACTTTATTTTATTTTTTAAATTCAATTTTATTTTCGGATATGCATTCTCTGTTCTCCCCACCCCTTCCCTCTCACCAAGAAAGCAAGAAAAACAAAACCTGCTACAAATATGTATAGTCAAACAAAACAAATTCCCACATTGACCATGTTTTTTTTTTTAAATGCCTTCTAATGCATTGTAATGTACTCCATCAGCTTTCTATCTAGAGGTGGGTAGCATGTTGCATCCTGAGTCCTTTGGAATGGTGGGTGATATTGATTAGAATTCCCAAACTTTTCAGAGTTGTTTGTTTTTACATAATTGTCATTTAATAAACTGTTCTCCTGTTTCTGCCCATTTCGTTTTGTATTAGCTCATACAAGTCTTCCCAGGTTTTTCTGAAACCATCTCCTTCATTATTTCTTATTGTGCAATAGTATAACATCTTTTCATATACCACACCTTGTTCAGACGTTTCCCAACTTATGAGCATCTCCTTAGTTTTCAGCTTTTTGCTCTCACAAAAGAATTGGCTGTAAATATTTTTATACACGTGTCCTTTTCTTCTTTATCTCTTTGAGACATGGACCTAATATTGGGATCACCAGCTTAAAGGGTACGTACAGTTCAATAACTTTTGGAGTATAGTTCCAAAGTGCTTTTCAGAATGGCTGGACCGCTTCACAGTTCCACCAAAGTGACTAGCATTGTTTATGAAAAATCTTCATGAACTGATGAAAATTCCAAATGGCTAAGGCATAAACAGATCAGCTGTTTATGGGCCTGTAACCACCATTTGACAAAGGTCCCTAAGTACTTCTTGCTTCATTCCACCAGGAGAAAAAATAGAGGTTTCTGGTCCATCCTTATCCATACAGCTTAGCTGGGTGTCAGGAAGACTGGACTAGAGACTAGAAGGAAGATGAGACTGAGAATTGGTTTCCATAGCCTGTGTTGGTTCAGGGACAAAATGAGATAATGTTTGTAAAGGGCTTTGCATGGTGCCTAGCGCATAGTAAGTGCTTAATAAATGCTTGCCCCTTCTCTTCCTCATTTTGCATCCTGGGCTTGCACTTGGTAGATTCACAGAATGCCAGAAGTAGAAAGTCTTGGAGACGTCCTTTCATTTGACAAAGGGAGGAAACTGAGGGCCAGATGTGAGAAATGACCTGCCTGAGATTATGGAGTAATTCCAGTGACTAAACTGAGATTAGAGTGGAAATCTTGTTTAGGAGTCCTTCTGCTATGCCCTTGCTTCTGCCCACTGGGCCTCATCTGTTGCAGACTTTTGAATTTTGTGGAGAAACGTTATGGGCTTTGAGTGAGCAAAAAACTGGAAACAAAGTATATGGATCAGTTGGGGAATGGCTGAACAGACCGTGGTGTATTAATATAGTAGAATATTATTGCGAATTCTGAATATGACAGATTCAGAGAAACTTGGGAAGACCTGTGTGAGCTGATACAGAGGGAAGAAAGCAATGCCAGGAGAACAGTACACACAGTGAGTGACTACAGGAACAGAAAGCGACGTAGCACACAAAAAAACCCAAATGCAGGCAAATGTTGTGATCAGTCTTCACCCTAGATCAGGGTTTCTTAAACTTTTTCCGCTTGTGACCCCTTCATTGCTTCTTAAATTGTGGGTTTTGACCTTGTGTGGGGTCGTGAGCCTAGAGGACTGATAATCTGATAATGAAGCATAGCTCCCTCCATTCAGTAGAGAGGTGAGGTGTTTCAGTTGAGCCATATAAAGCAGCAGGCTGAGACTGGAGTCAGGAAGATGTCAGTTCTGATCCAGCCTCAGTTATTTACTACCTTGTGTAACTGTGTGGGTCACTTAACCTCTCTCTGCCTGAGTTTCCTTATCTGCAAAATGGAGATAAAAATAGCACCTACTTCTCAGGGTTGTTGTGAGGTTAAGATCCCTCAGTAAATATTTATTAAGCTCCTCGTATGTGCCAGGCTCTCTGCTAAGTTCTGGGGATACAAAAAAAAAAAGAGTCAAAAAACCAGTCCTCTGCCCTTAAGGAGCTTACCTAATATTTGTAAGGCGCTTCTATAAATGCAAACTCTTACCATCATATTAATTCATTATTAACACACTGCTCACCAACACATTAATTATTGATATGTTATTAATTAATATGTTAATTATTGATATGTAAATATAGTCAGTATTTCTGTTTGGGTTTGCTTAACTGTGTTTCTTTGTTAAAAGGGAAGGTTTTGTTGATGGTGACAATGGTGAGTTGTTGGGAAATGAGAGCACCGTTAAAAAAAGAAACCCCAGACCCCCAAAGCATGAACAGAACATTAACCAAATTTAAAATCCCCAAATGAAAACCAACCCCTGTTAGGGGTTCTGGGGAGGCAGATGTGGTGTAGCTGAAAGAATGCTGCCCTGGGAGGAAGGAGATCTGCCCTGTGGTTCTGATCCTCCCACTAACTTCTCCCTGGGGCTCAGTTTTGTCATTTATAAAATGAGCTGGGACTTGATTTAGAAGAGGGTGTGGGTTCCTTCCAGCTCTGTGATTAGCCTGGGTTAAAGCATAGTTCCTAGTGCTAGATAACTAGGGATAATGGAACCAAATGATTATTTTTTAGAGGCTGTTATGTTATGGAAATACTTCCAGCTGCTGATTTTTGTTAGATTATAAAATGGTCTCTGAATAAAGCCCCAAGTAACTTGCTTTGTGTTTATCTTGGGCTGTTCTTCTGAGGATGTGTTTTTCTAATAATATTTCCTCTGATAACAGGCCTGGCTTGGTGACATTGGCTAAAACAAGACTTCACAGCATTTGACAAATATAGACCCATCCATTCAGGCAAGTGGAGAGATTTAAAATTTCTGAAAAATTCAAAGCAATGGGAATAAATATGGGTATATTGAGGGAAAATGAAAACAAATGCAATCCTTTTTAGGCTTTTAAAGTCAGTTAATTAGTTTAGGAATGTCAGCGTATATTGCATGTATCTTGGCCTACTCAGTAAACTAGTCTTGTGTATATTAATCAATTTTAAAATGTAGTATATTAACATAATTATTGAAGATTTACCAGTTGAACTTACCTTTACACATGTTAAATTTTTGTAAATAAAAAATAAAGCTAGAATCTCTTAGTATTTTGAGAATCAGGGAAAAACTTGTAAATAGAGGAAGCCATCAACTTTATGGGAAAAACAAACTGCTCTTCCCCCTTCTAATCCTTTGAGGCCTACTAGTCAGGAGGACCAAGACTGTTTCTGCCCACTTACTGGTAGAAAGTGAACAAGAGGAAACCTACCAGCAGAGAAGGCAGTAGTCCTTCTCTTAGGACAATGACCGTGTCCTCTGGAAGCGGAATACCATCTCAGTTTAACTCTGAGACTAGTTCTTTACTGGTGGTCTTCAATGTTAAGGAATTTCAGTAATAAGATATTATAGATTTAAAAAAGTGTTTTATGATACTGTATATTATGCCTTCCCATTGTATAGTTTGGGAGAACCATTTATGAGTAGTGAATGCTAGCCATCTTAAACATTTTATTTATCATTCTTAAAAGAGCTTACTGTGTAATTAGAAAAAAAAACCCTCAATATTCTTTATTTTGGGGACTAAGTAAACTTAGAGACAACTTGGGAAAACACTTTCCTTCCTCCCTCCTTGAAGATTTTGTCTCCTCATCTGTATTTTTCCCTTGATATTCTTTTTTATACAGTAACCTGGGGGCCTGTGAACTTACTTAAAATTTTTTTTGATAACTATTTCAATATAATTGATTTCCTTTGTAATCTAATGTATTTTTATTAGGTTTCCTCAGACTGCCAGAGGGATCTGTGACATAAAAAAAAAAGGTTAGAACTCCTGCAGTCAACTTTTAGGAGAGGGGCAAAATAGAAGGACACAGAGATGAAATTAATTTTTCAAAATTATAAATTATGGGGCATGACCATTGCAGGACTTAGTTCCTTGTCTGTCTCATTGGAAGTTGGCAAAGAACTTAACTGTCATCGAGTCCAGCCCCTTCATTTTATAGCTGAGGCAACTCAGGTATAAATAGAGGAATGGACCCACTGAAGGTCAAAATGTTGTAGGTATTTTCAGGGTCTTTGTTAGCCATTGCATGACTAAACCAGCACAGAATACAGATACACAGACAGGTATACTGTAGTTTATTTATCCAATCAAGGTGTGATACACATCATCAGTGGGTGATACACATGTGTCTCACAATTATGAAGTATGTGTGTGTGTATATGCACATATACACACACATTAAATATATAATATGTATATATACATAGACATACATATATCTATACATGTATCTATCTGTATATCTATATATCTCTATATAAAAAAATTTCTTTTTCATCCTGAGCTACAGGACTCCTGAGAGCTTAGTAAGCAGTTTTGCCTAAGATCTTACCGTAGGGGAAGTAGGTTGGAAAACGTATTTTTTGGAAAGCAAAGATGCTTACATTATTACAAAAGAATGTGTTCTTTAGCATAGCCATTCGTGTACCTTAGGCCTGAGAAGTTGCTATCTCCTTTATCAGTCAGTTAGTTAATTAGCATTTGTTAGCTGCTACTAAATGCCTTATTCCTAGGATAAAGAAAAGGGGATGAGTTTTCCTGGAACTGTCGAAAGCTCCCAGAGTTTGTTTTTTTTTTTTCTTTTGTAATAGTCGGGAGAGCATACTTCCTATAGTTGAGTATCAGTTGCATTTTTTATAAAATAAGATTCCCTGGGAAGTGGGGGTTGGATTTGAACCTCGAAGGATGGTGAAGATGTAAGCAGCTGGAGAGGAGGAGGCTGGGAAAGGCATTGGTTTTTATAGGTCGGCCTCTGTAATTGAACTCATTCATTCTGGCCCCGGATGACGTGAATTTGTAGCCACGTGTTGGGGGCTTACTTGAAAAAGGGACCCTGGGGAAGGAGAACCTAGGGTTGGCTTAGGGCTGGGGGGACATCAGGCCCTAGGGCTGTCTTTTGGTCTCCTTTTGTCGTCAGCGAACTCCCTGGCTTTTGGGTTGGTGGAGGCCTGAGTGACTTTTATTTCCAGAAAAGGTCGCCATGGCTACTCTGCACCCAGCCTTTAACGACCTCTCTGGCTAATGCAGCAGAAACAGATTTGGCGTTTCCTCCTGGATTTAATGCATAGCAAACTGCTGCGTATTCATTAAGAGAAGCAACTCACAAAGGTTAAGTGTCTCATTTCAGTGAGCTTAAATTGGAGCTGCCAGGACAAGGGCTGGGCTATAAAACAAGAAATTGGAGCTGGGCTGGGGAGGAAAGGGGCAATGTTCTTGGGTACAGAGAAAGGATGAAGATTTAGTCCCTTCTGGATAGGTAGCTGCCCTCTAAATGTTCCCTCTCAAAACTAGTGCTTCTCCAGGATAGAAGCAATTTCATTTCACTCATCTACCTCGATTGATTAGTGAGCCTGCCCAGGCCAAAGCCAGGCTTTTGACCTGAAGGACTTAATGCTGACAGATGAGTCAACCAGGTAACTATCATGGACAGTAAGAGGTTGAGCCTCCTTGTTCTTGAAGGTAATTGGGGTATCCACATCACTGTGAGACAGCTCCCAAGGTTCTCAGAATCAAGCATGGCAGAAGCTGCTTGTTGTCAGCTTGAATCTAGTGCCTGTCTTGTCAGGTGGGGACTCACACACCTTGGGCATCTCAGGGAGAACTCCCGTTTGCTTCTCTTGCCTCTGACCTTCTTCTTTCTCCCTATTCCCTTGGTCATTGGTTCTTAACAATTTTTGTGCCCCGACCCTTTTACAGAAAGGTGAACATATGGATCCCTTTTTAGAATAGTGCTTTTAAATGCATAAAATAAAATACTTAGGATTACAAGTTCATTATCTTTTCCTCCAGGGTCCTTGTTAGCCAGCAAGGGATACAGACAGATAGGTATGCTGTTGTTTATTTATCCGCTCAAGAGTGATTGATGACATGTGTGTCTCACAATTCTAAAGAGAGTTTTTGTGTGTATGTATATATATATTTTTCTTTCCTGAGCTGTGTGACTCAGTGTTTACATAGCAGCTTTGGGTAAGATTAAGATTCTCTTTATCCTATGAATAAGATACTTAGTAGGAGCTAACAAATGCTAATTAACTAAGTGGCGATGGAGGAGATACCAGCTTTTCCTAATTTACCAGTTAAAGCTGAGGACTGGCATTCTCCTGGTCACTTAATCTCACCAGCAAAGGTGTCTTTCTTGACTCCTCACCTTCTCACTCCCCATATCCGTTCAGTTCCCCACTCTTGTCAGTTCTACTTTGTGATGCCTCTCATGTGTATATATATATATGTCTCCTTTTCTTGTCTGATACTTCTGCCACCTTGGTAAAAACCCTCATCATCTCATATCTGGACTGTTTCAGTAGCCTTCTGGATGGTCTCTGGTCTCCAAGTCTCTCTACTACTACAATCCACCCTCCTCTCCGCTGCCAAAGTGATCTTCCTAAAGCAAAGGTCTGACCATGTCATCTCCCTGCCACCTGCTGCGCCCAGTTCAGTAAACTATAGTGGCTCCCTGGGATCCCTAGGATCAAATAGAAAATGCATTCTTTGGCTTGTAAAGACCTTCACAACTTGGCCTCTTCCTAGCTTTCTAAACTTCTTACATCTCACGCCCATGTATTCTGGGATCCGGTGACACTGGACTCTTCTGGGCTATTTTTATTCTTTAAACAAGACACTTTACCCCTGGAAATGATGCATTTTCACTAGCTGGACTATATCCCTTCTTTCTTCTGCCCTGGCTTTCCTTTCTTCAGTTCCCAGCCAAAGTCCCACCTTCTACAAAAAGGCTTTCCTGATCCTCCCTTAATGCTAGCACCATCCTTATGAGATCATCTCCAGTTCATCCTGTATACATCTGGTTTGTGCATAGTTGTTTGCATGTTGTTTTCACCATGAGATTATGAGCTCCTTGAAAGCAGGGCTTATTTCTGCCTTTTTTTTTTTATCTCCAGTGCTTATTAGCTCAGCATCTGGCACACAGTAGGCACATACATAAATGCGTGACTATGAAGGAATAAAGTTGTAATTATTTTTTCCCATCCAAGTTCATAGCCTCCCTGAAACCTATCCAAAACCCCATTGGGAATCTGTGGGTTCCAGGTTAAGAACCCTAGAGGTTCTTGAATGCTAAAGGTTCATCAGGAGGAGTTCCCCAGGTCATGGAGCCCAAGACCTAGGTACACATACATTAATACATACATTTGTATGTGTTAATAATCCATTGCTGAGTTTTTCCAAACCTATCTTGTAGCAGGCAGGCTGAGGCCCAGGATGAGAAAGGTTCAGACATCCTTTTGACATGTGTATAGCACTTTGGAGTTTGTGAAACACTTTGCTTACATTTCGTCCTTGGAATAGTCCAGAGAGATAAGTATTGCCAGTATTAATTAACTCCATTTTGCAGATAAGGAAACTGAGGCCCAGACAAGTTAAATACCTTGTCCGGGATCGTAGAGGTGGAAAACATCAGAGGTGAGATTTGAAACCAGCCGTCGCCAGGTTTGTAAGTCCAGTTTTCTCTGTTCTGTCCACCATGCCACGTTATTCGAGATGTGTGAGTGGGTGATCTGGAGGCACTGGGACTTTAGATACTTAAACCCAGATACCAGCCTTGGCCTCAAGGTTCAGAAGTGATCTGAGAAAGGTAACATACAGTAGAGATTCCACTATCAAAGCATATTGGGCATCATAATGGTTTTTCTTTGCTTCTTGTGAGGTTCTCTGTGACCCAGAATGGTAAGATCTAAGGAGGAGATAAAAGAAGAAACATCCAGGTCTTTAGACTGTGGTTCCATCTCTATTCTAAAGCCTACCTAGGCCTGATAGCAGCTGCTGCTATCTTCATTTCCATTCCCTAGGGTGCAGTTTTGAAGGGGACAGGGTCCTTAAATTCAGCTTACCATAGAATGCTGTGACTTTTCACTAAAGATTAATGATGGTTTATTGAATGTGATGGTCCTTTCTGCCAGTAATGGCTTTCAAAATTCATAAGCATTTTGCAACAAGGTTCTCCGTTCCTTACCATTTGGTTTGAACTCCCATTTGCACAATACTTTGGGAAATTTCAGTACTCTCTTGCGATCAAGTGAGATAATGTATGGAAAGCATTTTTTGCAAACCTTAAAAGTGATATATAAAAGTCAGCTATTATTGTGAATGTGGAAGTCAGATGTGGGAGTTGGGGGAGGGGGTGACAGGTGAAGAAAGGTTAGGAAAGAGCAAGTGCTATCTTAGGCTGCATCAACAGAAGGCTATCATTCAGACTATGGGAAATTGTGGTCCCACTGTGCTCTGGGCTGAGCACACTGAGCATTGGGGCCAATTCTGGAGCCACATTTTAAAAGGAAAATTAACAAACCAGAGCTTGTTCTGAGGATGACTGAGGGGCCTTTGAGAATGTCTTTTGAGGTAGTGTTGGAATTGGGTATGGAGAAGAGCTGAGCGGCAATCCTGATTCTGACATTTGCTAGCTGTGGAAACCTCGGTTTCTTCGTCTGGAGAATGAGCATAATGATACCTGCTGCCTACCTCCTGAGGTTTTTGCGAGGGGGAAAAAGACTTGTAAACCTTAAAGTGTTATGGAAATGCAGACTACCCTATGATTAATGATTCAAGTGGAGGCAGGACAGCCTGGTGTAATGGAAGGAGCCCTGGTTGTGGAGCCGGAGGGATCTGAGTTTGAATCTCAGTTCTTTTACTCAATACCCATGTGACTTTGGGTGAGTCCTTTCGTTCCTCTGGGCCCTGGTTTGTTAATCTGTAAAATGAAGAGTTTGGACCAGATGAGCTCTAAAATCACTTCCAGCTCTAAGTGCCATGAACTGTGAATTGGTGATGTTTTTCCCCAAAGAAGAGAAGGCTAAGGAAGAATGTAGTACTAGCCGAAGGATTTTTTGAGGAAGAGGAAGAGACCAATTCTGCGTGTCCCTGAGGGAAGGTCTAGGTTTAGAGGAAGTCCGCTTTCAACCCAGTGGAAGAAAGGACTGGGTAGAAGGATGGACAAAATGACCTCATGAGGCACCTTTCAACTTTGAGATTCTTGGATTCTTTGAGGTTTCTAAATTATAAGGATGAACTATGTGTTAGTTATTTTTCCAGCTCCTTACAATGCTTAAAGCAACATAGTTTAGTGGACAGGGCATTGGACTTGGGGTCAGGACGATCTGGTTTCAAATCCTGCTGGTTATGTGACCCTGGGCAAGTCACTTTAAACTCCCTAGTCTCAGTTTCCTCATCTGTAAAATCAGGGAGTGCAATTTAATGACCTCTAGGTTCCTTTACAGTTCTATATGAGCTCATGAGCCCTATGTTTGTTTGTCAACAAGGGGCAGCGGAGTGGTGCAGTAGACAGAGTACTGGGGCTGGACCAGGACACTTACTAGCTGTGTGACCCCAGCCAAGTCATCTAACCCCTCTTTGCCTCAGTTCCTCGTCTGTAAGTGGGGACATGCTGGAGAAGGACATGGCAAACCACTCCAGTATTTTTGCCAAGGGTCAGACACCACTGAATAACAACAGCAAAACCTAAGTCAAGTTCAACAATACAGTGCTGTCTCTGGAGCACCTTTAGTGATACCAGTTTCTCACCAGGAATCACTTCTTTGGGTTTAGAAGTCTGGGAAATCAATGAATAATTGGGACGGGAGGCCCTAAGTTTCATCCAGTCTTGGCTGATTGAGTGGACTGGAGTCACATCGAATTTCATGTCTTGAAAAAAAAAAAGGACAGTGTTGGATTTAAATTTGCAAAACAGAATTTAAAGAATAAATTGAGGGACCAAGCTCCTTAAGATACATATCAATGAGGACATGAAATAAACTGTGGGCAGATGGAGTGTTGTGGGCCATTGCTGTGGTATCAGATGGGGGGATGCCTCTGTTAGTCTAAAGTGGAGGGGCCTTCACTAGTACTTCCCTGTCTCCTCTTCATGGTGATGAGGGCCCATGGGGCAAAAATGTAGAGAGGAACTTCAGGGGTGCTCTGAGATCTCTTCATCTTTCCCCTTTGGGGCCAGCCCTAAAGGGTTCTGACCTCTGCCTGTCCTGACTAGATTTAGGGCATCTGGGACAGACAAATATTTGAAAGGTTTTATTCAGAGAAGAGAGTAGAGGCAAGCAACATATGTCAAGAGTCACTGCATTTGTAGTCAAAAGGTCTGGGTTTGAGTCCCACCTCTTTATATACCACCTGGAGAAGCTCTGGCAAGTTGCTTACCTTTTTGGACTTTGACTTCCTTACTTAGAGGAGAATGAAGGGGTTGGAGTAGATGAACCCTGAAGTTTCCTTTTAGCCCTGAATCCTGTCAATCTTGTGATTCTCAGAAAACAGGGCCAAATTTACAGGGAGGTAGTCACAAGCCAGAACACGCCTGTTTAAGCAGAATTCTGGGGCCATAGATGTCCACCTTGACGGGATGCAGAAGAAGGCGCCCTGCATCCACAAGGAGGCTGGACCAAATCACTCCCAAGGCCCTTCTAGCCCTAGGGTTCTTCTCCTTGGTTCTTTGGATAAAATAGTATTTTCAGGGCATTCAGTGAGAGTCTCCATCCCTAGCCTGGCTGAGCTTCTTGAAAATGTCTTTGGTCAAGAACAGGTCAAGTCAAACAAATCAAACATTTCTTTTGATAGAATTAACTTAAAATTAATCTCTAGATATATGTAGTTTATTTAGATATCAGCAAGGCATTTCATCGAATTTTTGAATGGTTTTCATTCATTAGACGAGTATTTGTTAAATGCCTACTGTGTGCCAAGCACATTTACAAGTGCTGAGAATAATGTGGTTGTCATGGAATATGATGATGGTATGATTTGGTGGATTTGTAGCTGGTTCATTAATTTGTCCAACAGACATTTATTCTGTCCAAGTATTCATTAATGTACTAATGTTAACCTGGAGAGAGGTCTCTGGTAACATAGTGTGGGGGCTCATCCTTGACCCAGGGTGGTTACATATTTTTATTAATGACTTAGATGGCTGTAACGAAGGCATGTTTATCGGGTTTACAGATGACGCCGCTGGGAGGGATGGCTAATAGGTTAGATGATGACCTAATCAAGATTCAAAAAACATATCTGGACAGGCTGGAATGATCTAACAAGATGAAATTTAATAGGGATAAATGTGAACTCCTGCACTTTGTATAAAAAAAATTTAACTGTGTCCATATAAGGACTGGGAGGGTGGAGAAGTGTGGTGGATGAGGGAGGCATTGACAATAGCAGTTGAAATGAAAAACATATTAAAGGTTTTTATTAACTTCGATGTCAGGATGAGTGGAGGATGATGCAGCTAGCTGCCTTCCCCACCCCCCTAAATACAACTTTAGAATGGCGAGTGTATGAAACAGATGTAGCAACAAGTGAAGAAACAAGGGATGCTTAGCCTAGAAAAGGAAAGACTTACTTAGAGCTGTCTTCAAATATTTGAAGAATTATCATTTGGAAGGGGGAGTTGACTTAATTCTTGTAACTGCAAAAGGATAAGGTGATAGGAAAGTGGATAATAATGATGATAAAATTACCAGTGTTTCAGATGGGTGAACCTAGCAGAAAATCATGGAAGTAGTGATGAGCAAAGAGGGATCTTTATTTTTATCTGTCTGTCTGTCTGTCTATCTATCTATCTATCTATCTATCTATCTATCTATCTATCTATCTAACTTTTGGTTCTGTTGGTCATCTAGATAAAGGTTGTGTTCCTTAGAAAGAGGACAGTAGGATTTTTAAAGTGCCTACTGAGTACCTGATTTATCAGAACATCTGTATTCTGTCCCATTTTTTTCTGGGTCCAGAAATAAAGTTTCTAATTCAACTGGGCAGGGTTCCTTAGTATGTGTTCTATAAAAGCTTTTATTTGCAAGAGAATGACAGACAATTCTTTTGGGAAAACAGGAAGAACTGGTTTAGGACAGTTGTGAAACTTCACTTTAATAGCAACAAAACTTAGAATCCTGGCAACTTTTAGAAAGGAAATCAAGAAACTCTTGTTTGATCAAGTGAGAGCCCCATTCCAAGAATCAGCCTGTATTCCAAATGACCTCAAATATCATAGACTTTTCCTGCTTTTAATGAAATCAGGTCCCTAAAAGAAATGGTGGAGTTGTAATTGACTTCAGAATGATGAAGTAAGGTAGCATTGTCAAGTCAGTACCTGAATGAGGCAGTGTCTTATTTTGACACATCAGGAAACAACTGCAGAAGAAGAAACCCCAGCTCTAGACGGGGCAAAGATGGTGTGCTTCCCTAGATTCCCTGGAGCTGTAATAATAAGTGTTGGGAAAATTAGGCTAATTTTTTTGGAATGGGATTTTATTTGCTGTAGAACCTTGGCCTACTCCTGAACTTGCTTTTGAGAGTGGGAATACAGGAGTAGTAATTGCTGCCTTCCTTTCTTTCCTACGAAGTCCAAATGTGGCAGTTAATGTCTCTGGTGATTGTCTAGGGAAGGGTTTCTTAATCTTTTGGTATCATAGACCCCTTTGGCAGTCTGGCGAAGTCTGTGGAGCCCTTCTCAGTGTAATATTTTTAAATTCATAAAATGAAATATGTAGGATTACAAAGGAAAATAGAGTTATCCAAATATTAAAAATACATCTTCATGGACTCTAGGTTAAGAACCCTTGGTCCAAGGGAAAGAATTGTTCCGGAGAGGATCTGGGCTGCTGGAGGACCTTTTTAGAATTCTTTCTTCCTTATTTCGGACAGACCACAAGTCTGATCAACTGTAGTATTTATTTCCCTTCTCATCATTTTCTTTTCCTGGATTGATGGAAATTAGGGACAATGTTGAACATGCATTCAAGACTATTTTCTTTCAGCTGGGTCAGGGCTCTGCCTTTTCAACCTCAAATATCAGTTTCGGGTAAATGCCAGAGGCTTACTTGTCTTGGCAGTGAGAACAGTGCCAAAACCAGTATAGCTCCTACTGTTTGTGCTGAGATAGATTTATCTATTGGAAGGAATTAAAATCCTCTGGGTCTTTAAGAGAATCCCAGACCTCAGGCTAGCCTAGAGAGACAGATCAGTTCATGTGATCCAAGGCACATCATATACTGATGAGAGAATTACTCAACCTGAAGAATCAAGTCTCTTTTTTTCCTTTTCCTGGTTTTTGGTTTCCTGTAAATTATATTTTTGGTGGCTTTTAATAAAAATATAGGGCTGAAAAAAAGACTTCTAATAGAATTTTATTAAATGGTACTAGTTTAAAAATGTCTCATAGAAAGTTAATTAATTTGGGATTTAGGGATGAAAGGCATGATATAAATGTCAGTTATTATTATTACAATTTCAGCTGAGCAGTTACTCTCTAGCTTTGGTACTCTATCTGGAGTTTCCTTTGCTCCTTTGGACTTGGTTGTTCTCATGGAGGCAAGTGGAAAATAGGAGCTCCCAACATGTGTCGAGGCCAGATAAGATTCTTTGAAGTTAGTCCTTTTCTCCTCTAGGCTGTGACACCATCCCTGCACTGTCCAATGGAGTCTTTTTTGGAAGCATTAAGCAGTCATCTAACCCTCTGTCTTGATCTCTGCTAGGTACCATGCAGAGCAAGACAGTTTCTGCCCTCCAGGGGCCTCCTGTTAAAGCAGTTAGGAATATTGAGGTCATGTTTTAAACTGAAAGTTAAGTCAGAATCATCAAATGTCAGAGCCGGAAGGGACTTTGAAGATCGCCATATCTCACCTCATTGAACATGAGGAAACTGAGAAGGTTAAATTACTGTGCCAAGATCAGACCATTAGTTACGTTATTTACAAGGAAGGGGTAAGTACAATTAGATAGATAGGGATGGGGGATCGGACCTTTGATGTCCATGGCACAGGGAGCTCCCAGATGAGAGAATTCCCTCTATCTTCACTGTAACTTGTAATAGCGCCTAGCTGCTCTGTACTTGGAGTACCGAGCTTAAGTGATTTGCCCAGGATCTGGCCAGTATGTGCCAGTGTAGGAATGTGAACCCAAGTCTTCCTGGTCCAGATCACTATCCAATATTCTGTGTGGCCTCTAATAGCTAGATAGCTTAAAAAAAGGTTTTGGCAGATTTTGAGGTGTCAGATGAACAGCAGGCTATAAAGGGCAAACATTGTGTTTTGGGGCCCTTCCTGTCATGTGAGGGCAACATCATAGAGGACAGTCATGCCTCCCTCTTTCCTAACAGTGTAGTATGGTGGATGAGGCCTCCAAACTGGGAGTTGGGAGACCTGAATTCTTAGATTTACCTCCACTACCTTGGACAAAAATCACTTCTTTCTTGAACTTTTTTTCTTGCTCCATAAAATCGGGGGACTGGACTAAATGAGGCCCTGTTCAGGGTACATGGTGCTTCACCTTAGGGTATTCCTGTTCAAAACTGATTCCTGGGCTGGGTGGATTATGGTAGATATTAACTTCGCCGTCAGTGCTCTGTTCCAAAAGCCAATGGAGGAGGGCAAGATCAATCCATTAGTTAATCAGTTAGGCAACAGTTAGCAGCTACTCTGTGCTTAGGCACTCTACTGAAGGGCTGGAGATACAAATTGCCGTTGTTGTGGAGTTATTTCAGTTGTGTCTGACTCTTTGTGAGCCTCTTTGGAGTTTTCTTGGCAAAGATGCCATTTCTTTCTCCAACTCATTTTACATATGAGAAACTGAGGCAGACAGGGTTGTGATTTGTCCAGGATCACACAGCCACTAGGTGTCTGAGGCAGATTCAAACCCATGAAGAAAATAAATGTAAAGTGCTTTGTAACCCTTAAAGTGCTACATAAATGTTACTTATTATTAATGTTATTATTGTTATGGTTGTTACTTCTTCTTCTTCCTCCTCTTCTTCTTCCTCTTCCTCCTCCTCCTCCTCCTCTACCACTACCACCGCCACCACCACCACCACCACCATCATCACCATCTCAGGTTTGAGATTGGAATGAAATGAGACACTCGTAGTTCATCTAACAATGGTTAATAGAAGGAGGTTTAGCCATATCTGGGACATTCAAAGCAGGGAAAGGCTATTCAGCGAGGATACTGCTCTGATTTCAGCTGAGTGCAACTCCCTGTTTCTCTGTTAGCTGTGGTGGTCCACCAGTCTTGACTGACCTCTGAGAACAGCTGGAACTCCTCGTGCCTCCTGGCCACCAGGCTCGAGCCTTTAGTCCTCTGAGCCAATTAAGTCTTAAAGCTATTTTTGATACCTTTTAAGGAAAAGAACTAGCCTGGCCCACATGGTGGGACACTGGTAGATTTTCCTTCTACTGCATAAGTATATATGGAATAAATAGAAAGAGAATAAACAATTAAATACAAGGCAGTTTGGGAAGAGGAGGGTACTAACATTTGGAGGTGGGGATCAGGCAAGGTTTCTGTGTTTGAGCTGTGTCTGTCACCATGTTGATGGGTGGGGGCTTTTGCAGTGATATTTCGTCCTCTGTAACTGTGGTCTGTTTAGAGTGGATTGTTGGGGGAAAACATTGAGAAACCTGTTGGTATAAACTAGAAGAAAAGATGTTGGAAATAAATGTATGCCCCCTGACAATAACTGTGAGTGGGTAGATTTTACATTTGAAAGTAGGAAAGGATTCACCTAATATTTTTAATGTCAGGTGACTCTGTGATTAATGTAAGTATTTTGCTGATCCAGAAGGAAGCTCCCTCTTGCTTGTCCCCAACCTTCCTTCACTGAAGTTTTATTTTCTCTTCAGTGTCACCCATCTTTGTGCTAAGATCATTTTAGAGTTGTTTTGGCATTGTGGGTAAAGTTGTGATAGTTTGTGGTCTTTTTTTACAGGCACCATTGATTCAATTATGAGAGAGAAATCTGATCCCCAAAACTGCCTCATTGTTTTCTGAGTCCATTTTCTGAGATATCTGCCATGTGTATTCTTTTGGTCCCCTGGGTTCTTTTATCTGTGGGCATATGGCCTAGAACCCATCTGTTGGTGTCATTTCTTGTCTGGGATATTAGCTCAGTAACTAATGTAGCCATCAGGGTTACTATTGTGGGAAATATTCATAGTGTGTGTATGTGTGTTTGTGTGTGTGTATGTGTACACATGGTGAATATTTCCCACAATGGTATGTAATATCTATATCTAAATCTGTATCTTTATCTCACATTTCCTCTTAGCTCTCCTGAACTATGATTTCTCCTAGGTTCTTTAAATGTTGCATCATTGATAGATGACCAGGAGAAGAGTGTACTCTTAGAGGTTGAGGTTATGTTACCTTCAGGGATGCACCTCATGCTAGACCGTATTCAGAACAGAGCTATCTCTGGTTTTCGTTTTAATTTCACTGTTTGTAGAGAATTGTTTCTTGGGTGCAGCCTCCCCATGGTCAGATAGAAATTTTTTTCCCACCTTCTCCTGGAGGACTCTGAGGATACTGTGAGAATTTACTTCGGTTAGGAACTATCTGCTATCTGTTCCTCTGCTAAAAGCATAGACTTAAAAATCATTTGCAGTGATGGAATTTTAAGAAAAAGCCATTTTATTTTGAGGTTCACATAAAGGGAGCAATACTTAACATAGAATTTCTGGGGAAATGAGCAGAGCTGAGCTAGGAGAGCTGTGATCAGTTATTGAGCTCAGCCCTGTTTAGCCACCTGTGCTGTGTAATTGAAGGGGTCCAGGTTTCATAACTTTTGTAGGGTGGAAGAATGTGGCAAAAAGATGGGAAGAAAGGAACATTCTGAACTTACTGAACCTATGCGGTAGGTTTGAGGATTTTCCCACAGAGGGTGAAGCAGAGATCAGAAGTCTATTGCTGGCTATTAGAGGCAGCTAATGTAGACAGGTTCTGCAGCAGTGCTGTGTGGCCATCTCCACGATGGCCACTTGTGAAGACCAGACTCCTGCCCTCCTAGTACAATGGGTGAAGGTAGACTTCATCAAAAGGTCAAGACCATGGGGAAAGGGTTAGAGTAAAGAAGAATCGAGGTGTACTAGCCACTCCCATCTGACTAGGCATGAAATGCCTTAGCATTTATATACTTATGCCTTATTGTTTCTATTCTTGACTGTTTTCTTTTGGTGAGTTTTCTTAATTTCTTAGTCAAGCTCTTCTTAAAATGCTAACTTTGTCTCTGCTGCCCCAAAGAGAATTTGCCCACTGGAGCTCTGGGGAGCTGAGGGTCCTGTGTCTTACCAGAGGCCCAGGGTGCTTGCCTGCAGCTAGGATGGAACAGGGCAGTTGGAGAGGTATAACTTAAGAAGCAGAGTGGGGAACCCCTTACTGGCTAATCTTTTTTTCTGCCCTGCATTTTTTCTCATGGTTGGAAAGTTCTAAGAAATTAAGCAATGGTGGTAAAGTGATATGTGATGTGTGAAAGAGAAAATCTCATCAGGTTTCATTTTTTTAAAATGTGGTTCTTGCCAGAATAACTTTTTCATTGTTGTCATTTGTGTTGTTGTTTCCCGCCACCTCGAACCAAAACTTTCAAAGTTTCTTAAATTTAGGGGGAGGAAGGATGTGGTGAGCAAGTTTTCTTAGCCAGTGATGATGCAGGAACTCTTCTGCCGCCATTTTGTTTCTTTCAATGAAGAGCATCAAAATGGCAGCTTGTTTTTCTTTGGTTAGGAGCAGTTCTGAACAAATTGTGTGGATGAAGATGTGATTGGCCTTTATAGGAGCAGAGCAGCATTTCCCTCCTACATCTTTATTGGATTTCTATGAGTCTTTCTGCTCTGGGTCATACATGCAGTGCAACCTCATAAATGTAGCAGTGAAATTTTTTTTTTCTTTCCCTCTGAATTGTGTGCCTGGAGCACACTCTAACTCCATTGTAAAGTCTGAATGGGGAAATTGCAGAAAACCTGCAGAACTGATTTCTGCGAGTCAGACTGGAGCTTTAGAAGACTGGCATTTAGTTCTGCTTATAGTCATATCCTGGTAAAGTGACTGGGGGTGGGGAGGGATGGGACAAGGAGGCAAAGAGCTTTATTTCTAGTCTCAAAGAGATCCTGAGGTATGGGAAGGCTCTGAGAGTCCAACTCTGCTGACTTTAGTAATCTGAATCCCAAAAGGTTTCCTTTGAAGTGTGTCTGTGTTTTAAATAGTGTTGATGCTATCAGTAGGCTACTGCAGTTCCCCATTGAGGATCTGAGGAGAGGTTGTGTGGCCATGGAAATTGAAAGGTATTGAGAAGAGGTTTGGAGGCATTCTCTAAGGACTCACTATGAAATGGAGGTGTTCTGGGCAGGAATGTCTGGGATTTAAAGAGCATATCATTTCTTAGGAGTCATTCAGGGAAGCTGGAAGAGAAGAGGCTTGTGGCTTTTAAGGGAATTGTCAGATATCCCTGCCTGCCTGTCTTTGCCCTAATAAATTAGATACCTGGTAGAGAAATGCCATTGGGTAAGGAATTAAGAGATTTAGCTTCTAGTCCTAGCTACTTGTGTGACACTGAGCACCTCTCATCACTACTCTGTACCTTAATTTGCCCTCCTGTGTCAAATGGGGATGAAACTACCTGCGTTGCCTATGTTACCAGAATGTTGAAAGGATCAGATTAAATAATAAAGATAAAGGTTCTTTGAGAGCCAGTGCCAGTCTTAACATATTTCATTTTGTTGAGGTATCACAAGGTGTAGATGTCCTGGTTTGGACAGATGCCGAAACCATTGGTTCTGCCAAGCATAGTTTGCTGTCTTTTGGGTAGTTGTTAAAAGGTCGAATGTGGCAGCTGGGTGGTGCAGTGGATGTAGGCTGGGCCTGGAGTAGGAAGACTCATCTTTCTGAGTTCAGATTTGGCCAGAGACACTTACTAGCAGTGTGATCCTGAGCAAGTCATACTGTTGGCCTCAGTTTCCTCATCTGTAAAATGATTTGGAGAGGAAAAAGACAAACCACTCGAGCTTCTTTGTCAAGAAAACCCCAAATGGGGTCACAAAGAGTTGGGCATGGCTGAAATGACTCAATAACAAGAAAAAAATGGTTGAATGTATTTGGAAAATTAGTCGGAGGAAGATATGTGGATATGTTTTTCTGTTTACAGTTGTAGAGTTAAGGTCTTGAAAGCAAAAGACTTTGAAAAGTTTTGGGGTCAAAGGAACCTGAGGAAGGAGAAGTCACATGTCTACAGAAGGCATATGACCCCAGGAGGATGAATGGCCATTGGATTTGGGTTCAAAATGAGGAGGGGTTCGATTAGACGGCCTCAGAAATTCCTTCCAACTCTAAATCCCTGACCCTGTGATTCTGTTTCTCCATCTCCTTCCTCCCTCCTGAAGGAGCATCACCATGGTATTGTCATGGATTTGTAGAATGTTAGAGCCCAATGGGACTTAAGAGGACATCTTGTGTAATGCTTTGATTTTCCAGATGAAGAAACTGAGAATTTAGGTGATTTATCCAAGTTCGCAGACCTGTTTCTTTAGACATAGTAGTCTGCATTGTGGACGGGCCTTGACACATTCTTTTCTCTCTTGTCAACAGACACAGTATTACCTGTGCCCAGGAAAATACCTGCCAAGAGATGTGTAAGTGTGTCATTGCCAATAATAGCAAGAATGATCCAAATCTGAGGACTTTTTTTTTTTTTGGTTCGTTTCCTGATTAATTAGGTCAGCTTCTTCAAAATCAATTTCCATTGAAGGCAAGCCGGCTGATACCTGCATTCCTCCCCTAGCCTGACGAGGAAGTCTGCCTTAGAAACAATTCCCTGGGCCTTACTGGTGTCATGAGCCCTGTTTCTACCTGTTAAGAGAGTCACATTTAAAATTTCTTCCATTATAATTCTGACTTTTTTTTTTCCTACCCCCCCTTTCAAATCTTACATTAAACCCCTGTAGATTCTCCTTCAAACAGGCAATTAAACTAACAACGTAATTATATCCCTCAATGCTAATTGTAACTGGTTTAGGGAAAAAACAAAGAGAAAGGAGGCTTCAAAATCCCTGGAAACAGAAAGCCACTGCTGCAATTTCAAGGTATTTCTGATTCCCATGTGTTAATTTGCAAGGTCTTTCCTGCTAACCTTCTAGTGGTGGGGCTGCATTGGCTACCTTGCAGGCAAGGGTGTGTGTGTGTTGGAGGGGTGGGGAGGGGAGTATCCAGTTCTTGTTTCCTTGTTGTACCCTTCCCTGCCTTAGATGCACAGACAGACACACAGACAAAGAGAGAGATGGAGACAGAGAGAAGCAGGGGGAGAGAGAAACGGAGACACGGAGAGGGAGAGGAAGGCAGGGGTGGGGGTGGAGGGGTGGGGGAGAGAGACTAGGAGAAAGAGGATGGTTACTTAATACTGCAGTATTGGTGGGTGCTTGGCTCTAGTTAGCTCTGATAATGTGATGTGTTGTCTATGTAAACCCCATCCCCCTTTCCCTAAGGCATCCCACTCTCTTTTTAATGTACCTAATCAATAAGGTACAATCAATCGGCAAGCATTTCTTAAGTGCCTACTATGTACCAGGCACTTTTTTCCCCTGAGATATGAAAGAAAGGCACTGGAATTATGCTCAGACTATCCTAGTTTGCCTGGTTTTCACTTGCTAGGAGAATTACAGGGTTTGGGTTTTGGGGAGGTTTTTTTGGTGTTTTTTTTTGTCTTTGTTTTTTTGGCCAGAACTTGTTATTTTATTGAGTCAGGGAACTATGGAACTGTTTTCTAATTTATAGTTTTAGAACACTTCTTGCAGGGCGCTGAGAGAGGTTAAGGGATAAACTCACATAGCTATATACATATATATGTATATATACACACGTGTACACACAATATGCACATGTGTGTATGTGTGTGTGTGTGTGTGTGTGTGTGTGACAGGGTTTGAACCCAGGCCTTCCTGACTCTGAATTTGGTTCTCTATCCACTGCTGCACTACTTTGTTCATGAACTAGCAGCTGGTCATGTCCCCAGGTGATGGGTGTTGACCATTTCCCTGGCTTAGGGATCTAGTTCTCTTTTCCAGGGAAGGTGGAACAGCGAAGGAGGAGGAGTCAGCCTGTTAGGTCCATGAGGATTTAAAAGTCATGTTAATAATAATATTTTATATTTCTGTCACAATTAATACTCTTCATAGTGTTTTCGTATAGCACTTTGACATTGTCCCATTTGATCTGCATAGTACTTCCCCCCCTTTTTAAAAAAAAGTATCATTCAGTTCTTTTGTTTTTCCATCATATTCATTTCTGAATATACCTCTCCCCCAAGCTTTCTCTTGTAACAAAGATTAAAACAACAACAAAACCACGGTTCAGCAAGATCGATAGGCATCTGACAGCGTATGCAGGTTCTCTATCCATAATCCCTCACCTTTCCAATAAAAAGGAGTTTTATTTTCTCATCTCTTTGAGAGATGGACATTATGATTACAGGTACTCACTTTTTAAAATTGTTCTTTCTGTCTATACTGTTGTAGTCAACACCCTCACGATTATGCCCATTTTACAGATGAGGACGCCTAAGTCCCGGTATTCGTACTGACTTCTTTCGTTATCGATGGCAGGTCTCTTTCTTCTTGTCCTTCTAGACATATTTCGGACACCTTTTTGTGCCCAGCAGAATGCCGCACTGAGAATGAGATCTCCTGCTTGTTATATTTGGTGATGGTGTTACAATAACTCCTTTTCAAAATACGTCAAGACTAATTTCTGAAAATTTCTGAGTTGGATTAAGGACTTGTTTTCTCCACTTTTGTATCCCCCATACCTTGCACATGGAAAGCATTTAATGTTTCTTGGATTGAATTGTTGAATTGACTATTGTGTATCATTCAGAAAGCAGCAAAGACCTATCCAACTATGCAGACTTCTTACTATCTTCTTGAGTAGGTCTCAGTTTCTATACCTTAAAAATATACGAGAAACTCTATTATTCAGGAGCAAATGACTAATTGGTGGATTTGCTAAATGTGCTTGTCTTGTCACTATATTTTCTTCCTTCTTCTTTCTTTTGCTATCCACTGGCCAAAGAGAAGGGAGGACTCGGTCGATCCATCTCACTCTGAATTAGCATTTCTGGAAAAGGGATTAGTCAGACAAAAGGTTAGAGGTTTGGGCAAAAGAAATGCTCTCGAATTTGATGTGAGTTCCAGTGACCATACACTTTCTATCCTTCATTTAGCCTAGATAAGTGAGGGTTGGTGATGTGTGACATTGTTTCTGTTGAGAATGGAAGGAGGTTGTTTGACTTGATCCATACTTAGTCATTAAATTTGAGTTTGTTGCATGAAAATAATGCCCCATGGAAGAATTTATGACCAAGCAAGAGATAGAGAACATTATGAAATGTAAAATGGGTGATTTTGATTACATTAAATTGAAAAGTTTTTACACAAACAAAGCCAATGCAACCAAGATTAGAAGGGAAGCAGAAAGCTGGGAAACAATTTTTATAGCCAGTGTCTCTGATAAAGGCCTCATTTCTAAAGTATATTAGAGAACTGAGTCTAATTTATAAGAATATAAGTCATTCTCCAATTGATAAATGGTCAAAGGGTATGAACAGGCAGTTTTCAGATGAAGAAATCAAAGCTATCTATAGTCATGTGAAAAAATGCTCTAAATCACTACTGATTAGAGAAATGCAAATCAAAACAACTCTGAGGTACCACATCACATCTATCAGATTGGCTAACATGACAAAAACAGGAAAATGATAAATGTTGGAGAAGATGTGGGAAAGTTGGAACACTAATTCATTGTTGGTGGAGTTGTGAACTAATCCAACTATTCTAGAGAGCGATTTGGAACAGTGCCCAAAGGGCTATAAAAATGTGCATACCCTTTGACCCAGCAATACCACTTTTGAGTCTGTATCCCAAAGAGATTATAAAAATGGGAAAAGATTAGATTGTACAAAAATACTTATAGTAGCTCTTTTTGTGGTGGCAAAGAATTGGAAATTGAGGGGATGTCCATCAATTGGAGAATGGCTGGACAAGTTAGTATATGAATGTAATGAAATACTATTGGTCTATAAGAAATGATGAAAAGGCAGACTTCAGAAAAACCTGGAAAGACTTATATGAACTGATGCTTAGTGAAATGAGCAGAACCTAGAGAACACTGTACACAGTAACAGCCACATTGTGTGATGCCTGACTTTGATAGACTTAACAGCAATGCAAGGATCTAAGACGACTCCAAAAGACTCATGATGGAAAATACTATACACATCCAGAGAAAGAACTTTGGAGTCTGAATGCAGATGGAAGCAGACTATTTGCTCTCTTTTTCCTGTGTTGTTTTGTTTCTTTTTTCTCATGGTTCCTCCCATTGGTTCTAATTCTTCTTTAAATCATGACTAATGTGAAAATATGCTTAATATGAATGTCAAAAAAAAGAAAAGAATGTCCCATGGAAGTTGTTACTATTGTCCATAGAATAACTTGATGTGCCTATCAGTCACTTATCTCATTTTCCATAATTGTTGTCTCCAGAACAAACTGTCTCCTTTGACAAGGGGCACTGAAGACTTTTTTCTCATACACACACACACACACACACACACACACACACACACACACACACAGTGAGAATATGCTGTTTATTGAACATGCAATTGTGCAACAACCTCTGGCTACAATGGTGGCTCTTGGTGGTCCTTATTCTTTAAACAAGCATCCTCCTTTTTCCCTGGTTGCAAAGCGAATTGCTTCATGTTTTATCGATACTGTTATTATTTTTCCATATGGCTTGTCACATTCTCATTCATTCAACCAAACTGGCTTGATTGTCATTTCTCAATATTCATTTTAATTTCTTGCCTCTATGCTTTTCCACAGGTTGCCCCTCATGTCTGAAATGGCTTCCCCTCCTGCCCTCCACCTCTTAGAATCTTTCTTTTTCTTCAAAACTCAGCTCAAGCACTACCTCCTACACGAGGCCTTCCCTCCAGCTATTCCACATCCTTGAAGTTAGCTTATATTTATTTGATATATATTTTGCAAATATTTATATGTGTAGGTGGTCTCTCCTCATAGCTCAAACTCCTGAGAACAGGGGCTGTTTCATTTTTTCTCTGTGTTCCAAATACCCAGCATAGTGCCTGGAAGACAGTAGGGGCTTAATAACAAATGCTTGTTGTTTAATTAATGATGTAAATCAAAGTTCTAGGTGAACTTGACACCAGTTTAGGGTTGAAAAGGCCTCGTGTCACGTTTTTGCAAACTTCCTGTTGAAGTTAGGATTGTCCCCACCTGACCACCAAGCTCTGCAGTGATACCTTTTCCCAAGTCAGTGTGGTCAGCACCTAGAGGAGCAATCCAGAAGGTTAAATCTGCTTTTTATTACTTTTTCTACAAGAGGAACCTGTGCCCAAAAGCTTGATGCTGAGATTCCTGCTACCCGTATAGACACCACTGATCATTTTGTTTGAGTTCTGAACCAAATTTTTGTTGTAATTTTTAAAAAGTAAACGTTTACATAACATTCCTGATACTAAATTAGATCCAACTAGTGGCCAATATTTTTAGCCCGTAGTTAGTCATCAGTTTTGTTGATGTGTTGTTTTTATTAAAATTTCTACTAACATTTTTTTTCCAGTGAGCAATTTATAGATTCATTAACTTTTTACTATACTCGTAAAGCCAAAAACAAGAGAGGAAAGGAAATAGTTATCTAGTTGACAAGATTTCACTGAAAGATGCCTTAGCTTTTAAAATAGCTTTTGAGAAAGACAGACTCGTGGGACAAGGAATAGCTTTAAAGAATTCAGAATTAAGAAGAACCGAGGTCTAATCAGCCAATTATATGCAGCTTTATGTAGGGAATTCAGTCTCCAGATACAGGGCTGAATGTGGAGAGACAGCATGGAGTAATGCAGTGAGCACTGGACTTGGAGTCAAGAGGGCCTCGGTTCAAATCTTGCCTCAGTGGACAGGCCTTGGTTTCTTCTGTAAGTTGGGCATCGATAGCTATATCTCACAGTGTTGTTGTAAGGATCAAATGAGGTTACATCTGTGAGGCTTTGAAAACTAAAAAGCACTATTTAGATAGGAACTATTCCTCTTATCTATCTCATCCCAAAGTTCTGACTCCAACAAGTTGATCAAGAAAGGACACACCCCTTTGGAAGAAGAAATCAAAGCTATATGTAAGCATGTGAAAAAATGTTCTAAATCATTATTGATTAGAGAAATGCCAATTAAAACAGCTCTGAGGTGCCATCTCAAACCTATCAGATTGGCTAAAATCATAGAAGGGAAAAATCACAAATGTTAGAGAGGGGGTGGAAAAATTGCGACGTCAGTGCATTGTTGGTGGAATTGTGAATTGTTCCAGCCATTTTGGAGAGCAATCTGGGATTATGCCTAGAGAGTCATAAAACTTTCTATACCCTTTGACCCAGTAGTACCACTCTCGGGTCTGTTTCCTATGGTGATCAGGGAAAAAGAAAAAGAACCTATATGTCCTAAAATATTTAGAGCAGCTCTCTTTATGGTGTCAAAGAACTGGAAATGAAGGGTACCCATCAATTGGGGAATGTCTAAGTAAGTTGTAGTATATGATTTCAATGGAATATTACTGTGCTGTAAGAAATGATGAGCACAGGTTGGCTTTAGAAAAACATGGAAAGACTTGCATGAAATAATGAAGAGTGAAACGAGCAGAACCAAGAGAATGCTGTATATAGTAACAGCAGTATCGTTCAAAGAGTAACCATAAATGACTAAGCTATTTTGAGAGATCATTTTTAATATGGTAATAGGATCATTCAAATCAGCTACAAAGAACTTATGAAGGATAATGCTATCCACTCCTAGAGAAAGAACTGATATATGGAAGTACATATTTATGGCTCCACATATATATTTATATGTCTATCTGTCTGTAGATAGATCTATGTCAAATGTTGGTCTTCTCTAATATAGGACTAGAAGGGAGGGGAAAAGGAGGGAGACAAGTTGGAACTCAAAATGTAACAAAAATTAAAAAGAAGGGACACACCCCATACCCTCCCCCCCCCAAATCCCTTCATGTTTCATTGGGCGTATGTCACCCAGTGATCTCTGGGCCTGTTTTAAGCCTGAACCCCCTCAAGAGAGTAATGAGTTCCATATGTTTGTTATCCAATATAGAACATATAACTTCATTATTTGTTAGTAAGGTTCCTATAATAGAACCATAGCATGTCAGAGCTGGAAGAAATCCTAAAGGTTGTCTCAGCCAACCCCCTTCAGATAAAGAAATCCAAGCGCAGAAGGTAAAGTGATTTTTGCAGCAACGCAGCAAGTTAGTGACAGAGGCAGACTGAAAACCTTGGTCTCCGAATTCCCGGCTCAACTTTGGTGTTACTAAACTGTTTTGTTTGAAGTTAGGGGGCTGGGGCAAAGTGCAGCATAGAGCAATGGGGTGACACCAGAGATCAGGAGGTCTTGAATTCAAATCCCACCTCCGATGCCAGTTTAGCTGTGGGACCCAGAACAAGTCACTTAACCGTATCTCATTACAAATGAGTTTACTCATTTGTAAAATGAGGCTCATAATAGCACCCAGCTTAGGGAGGTTGTTATGAGGATCAAACGGGATAATACCTTTTTAGTGCTTTGCAAATCTTAAAGTTCTATATGAATGCTAGCTATTGTTGTCATTAATTATTCAGTAGACCTAGGTACATTAGTGCACAGCTAAGTTCCATCTCAAAAGAGTGCATTGTGCCTAAGACTCACCGAGGTTCCTGTACTGAAGAAGCCCCAACTCACCAGCTGGTGTTCAGAATTAGAGTACAAGGACACAACACACTCAGGTCACTCTTATGCTTGTCACAGTGAACTCTCTGTTCCTTGAACCTCACTCTGGTATTCACTTTTTTTTGTTTTTATTTTATTTTTTAAAATTCTGACTGGAACTGAAAAACTATTTCTTTAAAAAAAAACCCTTTTCATTGATATCTTTTATTTTTACATTACTTATATTTCCTAATATATAACCTTCTTTCTTTTCCTTCTAGAGAGAGCTAGCCCTTACAACAAAGAATAAAGAAAGAGAAATTGATTGACCAACAGACATCTAGGCACTCGAAGACAAAGATGGAAAAAATCTCCATTCGCAAAGTGCTTACATTCTATCAGGATTATTTAAGGAAAAAAAATTCATCAAAACTGACCAACATATCAGCCAAATCAGAAATTATATGTAATACTTCATACCCATTTGCTCTATTTCTGCATCAAAGGGAGGGAAGTACATTCTTGTGTTTCTTGTTCATGGCCAGGCTTAGTTTGTGCAGTTAATACAGAATTCAGGTTTTATTTTTTGTTGTTTGTTCCATTTGTACTTCATGTGTGTTGGGGTGGGGTGGGGAACCCAAACCTTTTCTAGATCCCTAGGTTGGAAAGTGCCTTTGCATCTTAGCCTGGCCCTTAATGGATCATCCAATCCAGATTCAATTCAGCAGACAGTAATTGATCATGGCTACTTGCAGGGCCTTGTGCTAGATACTGAGGGAGTTACAAAAATTAATAAAACACGGTCACTGCCCTCCAGGACCTTATAGTAAAGGGAGAGGAATAAGGCACACACAGAGATTAAGATAATAATACAAGGAGACCCAGTGCCCACAGCTATTAAATAATAGCATTTTAGCACTAGTTTTGTCTCAGTTGAATAATTTAGAGTGGAAAGGCACCCTAGCGATCATCTGGTCCAGATGCGTCATTTTAACTACATGAGCACTGAGGCCCCAGGGAGATTCAGGCACTTTAAAGACTACACAGCCATCTTACTGGCTTACTGGTATTGGAGCCCAGGTATTTCCAGATGCCTAGAATAGAATCGCATTTCTTATTACTTAGGTGATGTTGGACAAGTCACTTAACTTGCCTCAGACACAGCTAGGTGGCTCGGTGGATAGAGTTAGGGAGACTCGAGTTTAAATCCAGCCTTAGACATTTACCATCTGTATGACCCTGGGCAAGTCATTTCACTTCTATTTGCCTCAGTTTCTTCAACTGTAAAATGGAGATATTCATAGCACTTACCCCACAGGGTCATTGTGATGATTAAATGAGGTAATATTTGTAAGGCGCTTAGCATAGTGCCTAGCACTGTTCTGTCTGTGTAGTATGTGTGATGTAAATGCTTATTCCTTTCCCCTTTCCCCTTTCCCCAGGGCCTGGTTCCTTATCTTTAAAATAAGGAATTGGAGGAGAAGGCCTCTTAAGGTCCTTTCAGTTCTAGATCTGGGATCATAAGATGACCTCTGGTCTCTCTAGGACATCTGATTTTTAGCATAATCACACCTTAGTTTCTTATTCTATAAAATGAGAGAATTATACTAGACTTTATCTAATTGAGATTTCTCACAGCTCTTAATTTCTGAATATGCGATCCCAGACCCATGTCAGATAGCCCTGTATAAGATGTTAGAGAGGCAGCCCATAGTTTTAGAGCATAGGACACATTAAGCAGGGAGTGTCTCAATTTTGAATTAGGTTTTGAAGGTGTGGAGAGGAACACCTTTAGAGTACTTTGGGGGTTTCAGAAGCGGGAGACTATTAGTTTGTCAGATGCTCTTCAAAACCGTTTTTAATATATTCTAAATAAATACCAGAACTCAGTTATACTTAGGTGCCTTCTAATAATGCAGAAGGTTTAGCTTCGAGTTGAACTCAGTAGTTCTTTGTGATGGTGACATAGGTTTTTGCTTTAGTGAGATGTGTTCTGATGAAGCTCAGAGCCTTAGAGAAGGGGGCATAGACGAGTGGACAGGGCCAGTTTCTTTACTCCTCCCCCTCCCTCTAACCTCCCCCTTTTCCTCTTTCTGATCCTCCTCTTCCCCCTCTCCCTCCTTCTTCCTTCTCTTCCCCCCTTACTATTCATCACCTCCACAATTTCTGAACACCATTTATGAAGCTTCATAGCAGAGTAGAAAGAGTATTAGATTTTATTAGATTGGGAGTCAGGAAGACCAGGACTGGTTAAGCACTGATGTTATTTACTAACTGCTAGACCTGGAGTGGGGAACCTGTGGCCTTGAGGCCACATGTGGCCTTCTCAATCTTTAAAGTGCGGCCTTTTTATTGAATCCAAATTTTAGCCACAATTAAGAATCTAGAAGGACATATGTGGCCTCAAGGCCGCAGGTTCCCCACCCCTGCATTAGAGCATTAGCAAAAGGCACTTAACCTTTCTGAAACTCAGTTTTCATATGTGCAAAATGGGGACAATAATACCTTCTTTTCACAGAGTTCTTGTGAGAAACAAATGAGATGATCCATATAAAGCACTTCACAGAATATTTCTTTAATGTCAGTATTCCATGACTGCATGTTCCCTTCCTTGCCTCTCACCTCCATCCTACACATACACACCACCTGGCCCCATGGAACATAAGCTTCTTGAGGGCAGGGGCTATTTAATTTTTTGGCTTTTTATCTCTAGCACCTAACGTGGGGCCTGACTCATAGTATTCATGTAATAAATGCTCGTTAATTAATTGATAGAACTCAGGGCCTTGATGGGCCCTCTGCTTAGTGGTGGGGATGTTTGAGGTCCTTGCCTTTAAGGACCTTTAAAGTTTGTTTAAGAAGACAGAATGTGAATTAACTGTCAACACAGGGGAGCTGCCATTGAGTGTTCACAGTAGAGCTTTTGGAGGAGGTTGGATGTGAGTAGGCCAACACTGAATTTTGTAATTTGTAGCATTCCTTAATTTAATAGGTAACTTCAGAGTTTGCGGTGTGCTATCTCCAGAACAATGCTGTGATAGATAGATTGCATGTCCTCATTTTCTTCCCCATCT
The DNA here is from genome assembly GCA_028646595.1 of Phalanger gymnotis. Lineage (NCBI taxonomy): Eukaryota > Metazoa > Chordata > Mammalia > Diprotodontia > Phalangeridae > Phalanger > Phalanger gymnotis. The sequence goes on along the minus strand of CM053625.1, from coordinate 118,508,715 downwards.
GAGACCCCACCTTAGAAGTTAAGTGACTTGGCCAAGGTCACAAAACCAGTGTTACATTCCTCCTGACTCCCAGGTCCATCGTTCTTTCTACCACATTATGAAGGATTTAGTTAAGTAGAGAATACAGGGAGGACATTGCCCACAATGGGAATGGCATGCACAGGCAAAGGGAAACGGTGGCAGGAATGCTTATGGTGGGTTTGAGGGACTGCCCACTGACAGTTTGGAGTGGACTAAGATTACTGGATCATAGATTTAGAGTTAGAGGGAAACTTAGAGAACATTGAATCGAGTCCTTTCATTTTATCGATGAGGACACTGAGGCAGGCAGATATAAATGACTTGCCCAGGTGACACAGCCAGTAAGCGTCTGAGACACGTCTTTCTGACTCCAGCTCTTAACTTTCTATCCAATAACGGTAGATAAGGTTGGAGGCCTCTATACTTGACAAGGTAGGTGCAATGATTACCAGGCTGAAGACTCTGTGGGCATTTGGGGGCCATGGATGGTTTTTGGGAAGGGTCAGTCATCTGCCTAAAAGCTATAATTTTAGGAATCAGTATCTGCTGGGGATATAGAGGCTGGATTTAGAGGGGTAGAGACACCACCAAAGGGGGCTCTCAGAGACCAGCAGTGGGGTTGAATTCACTGTTATAAAACCGCTGGAGAGATGCCAATCTGGTAGGGTTATAACTTTAGAATTGGGAGGGACCTTAGAGGCCATCTCAGCCAACATTGCTCATTTAGAAAATTTAAGGAAACTGAGGCCCAGAGAGATGTTTGCTCAGAGTCACACATCTAGTAAATTGGGCAGCAGTGGCATTGAAGCCCAGATTGTTGTGACTCTAAATCTAAGACTTTTCCCATGGCACTGTGCTTATTTAAGTGAGGCACAGAGCATTTTCCTAGGCACATTGTTTATTTTAGGTAAGATTGCCAGGAGGACCTTTCCAGAGTGGTGAAAGGAAGGTATTCTCCAGTAAGGGTGTTTGCCTGCATATTAAAATAAGCGGTAGTTGTCTTTGGCCAGAACTTTAGCCAGGAAATCTTAACCTGTGCTTTGTACCCAGTGTTACAGGTATGAGTCAGGTGCTGGTGTCTCTGTGCTCAATGAATGGGGAGAATAGGATGTTTCAGGCCTTGTTCGATGGAACTTTGCTAGGGTTCCTCCTTGTTTGCTTATTATGAATAAATTATTATTTCTGTGCTTAGTAACCATCAACAGAAGCAAACATTCAGGTACAAAAACAAGTAAAAATTGGTGTGTGATACTATAAACTCTTATTTACAGTTTTGTTTTTAAAAGTATGAATTAACTTTAATAAGATAGCAATAAAATAAATTTTATTCGCTTCCATGCCCCCTTCTGAGTATTCTTCTTTTGTGTATTTTCCAAGAATTCGTTTGTTATGTTCTATTAATAATTTTTATATGATTGTATTTTCTGCTTTCTTCACTCAGTATGACTTCATATGTCTTCTCATTGTTTCTTTCCATTTTTCGTATTATTTCTTAAGGCTTAATAGTATTCTATTACGTTCACATACTATAATTTGTTTTTGTTGTTTAGTTGTTTAAATAGCGTCTGACTCTTTGTGACCCCATTTGGGATTTTCTTGGCAGAGATACTGGAGCGGTTTGCCATTTCCTTCTCCAGCTCATTTTTACAGATGAGGAAACTGAGGTAAACAGGGTTAAGTGACTTTCCTAGGGTCACACAGCTAGTAAGTGTTTGAGGCCAAGTTTAAACTCAGGAAGAGGGGTCTTCCTGATTCCAGGCCTGGTACGCACCACTATGTTTGTTTAGCCATTCTCTGGTCATTGGACGTAAGGGCTGTTTTCAGTTTTTTGCGAATCATTCTATTGTGGATATTTTATACGGAAAAGAATCTGCCCCATTTCCTACCCTTTTTTTTACTCACCGAGGGGGTAAATAACATCCCTTAGGGTGTGCTCTGGGAGTGAACTTATTGGACCAAAAGATGTGTTTAGTTTTGTAGTGCTTATTGTATAATGCTACATTGCTTTCCAACAAAGATTGAACTAAATTATAACTCCGCCCACTGTATAATAGTATGCTTATTTTGCCACAGCCCTGCCAACATGGAATTTTGTAATTTGTAGCATTCCTTAATTTAATGGGTAGATAGTAGTAGTATCTCACAGTCGTTTTAATTTTTTTTCCTGAACAATTACCAGGTATTTTATTTTTGGATCAGTTTTGTTTTGCCTTCTGAGACCTCCCTGTTCGTGTCATTTTATCACTTATTGAGGAACACATCTTACTCATATAATTTGTATCAGTTCCTTATGGATTTTGGATGTTGAATTTGTATGAGGAATCTTTATGGCAAATATTTTTCTTGGTTTGATTCTTTCCTTTTTATCATTGCTTTTTGTCATACAAAAACTTTTTTTGTTGTAATCAAAAGCATTTTATTTTGTCCCCTGTAATTTCTTCTTTTTGCTGAGTAGATAAGAAAATTTCCCCTTTCCCACAGTTATAATAGAGCATTATATTTTCTTACCATTTTTTAATGGCACATTTAAAAACATTAGGTCATAGTATCACAGGTTTAGACTGGAAGGGACCTTAGAGGTCCTCTATGTCCAGGAGTACTCTCATTTTGAAGAGGATTAATGATCCATTTGAAATTTAATGTGGTAATATTGTGAGATATGGACCTAATATGTTTTAACATGGGGGCATTTTGCAAATGGAATTTGATTTCGTGTCATTTTTTTGGGAGGGGGCCTGAAAACATGTTCACCTTCCCCTCTCCTGCCCCCCCCATTCCTAGCTCCTCCTTTGTTTTAAGATGTTATGTCTGAAGCCAGTTCCTTTCTGCTCCAAGTTTCCCTCTAGGGGCAAGTATGTAGACTGTATGTTATACAGTCTCAAGGTGAACTAAGTAAGACTAAAACTGAAAATATACAGGTATTCAGTTAGATTCATAGAATCTTTTAAAAATTAAAAAAAACCAATTTATTGAGTTTTAGTTTTTAACATTCACTTCCATAAGATTTTGAGTTTTAAATTTTCTCCCCCTTCATCCCTCCGCCTCTCTAAGATGTCATGCACTCTGATATAGGCTCTACGTTTACATTCATATTAAATATATTTTCATATTAGTCATGTTGTAAAGAAGAATTAGAACCAGTGAGAGGAACCATGAGAAAGAAGAAACGAAACAAGAAAGAAAAGGACAACAAATAGCATGCTTTCATCTGCATTCAGACTCCAAAGTTCTTTCTCTGTATGTGGACAGCATTTTCCATCGTGAGTCTTTTGGAGTTGTCTTAGATTTTTGCATTGCTGAGTTAAGTCTATCAAAGTTAGTCATTGCACAGTGTGGTATGGTTGTTACTGTGTATAATGGTCTTTTGGTTCTGCTCCTCAGTTCATATAAGTCTTTCCAGGCTTTTCTGAAGTCTGCCCACTCATCATTTCTTATAGCACAGTGGTATTCCATTACATTCATATACCACAACTTGTTCACCATTCCCCAATTGAGGGGCATCCCCCCAATTTCTAATTCTTGGCCACCACCAAAAAAGCTGCTATAAATATTTTTGTACATGTGGTAGATAAATAGAATTTTAAGAGTTGGAAAAGACCTTAAAGGTCATTTAGCCTAACCACTGCTGAAAACATAATACTTCTCTAAAGGACCTCTAATAAGTAGGTATTCATCTTCTCTGAGACCTCCAGTGATGGGAACCCACTCTCCCTGAGGCAGCCCATTCCATTGTCAGATCTTAATCGTAGGTGAAATCTGCTTCGTGGTAGGTAGCGTCTGCTGTAGCCCTAGCCTTCCCTAATAGGGCTAAAAGGTGGTCTTGAGACACAATGTGTTATTGACTCACAAATAAGGGACTAATGCTTGGGAGACCCAGGTTCCTTTTTAACTGTGGCCTATTGGTTGTGGGACCTTAGTTAAAGTGACTTAATCTGTAAAATGAGGGGGTTGGACAACATGATCTCTGGATAACTTCCTACTCTTTACATTTTGTGATTCAGTGGCAATTTAATTAAATATTGCTTTGACAGGGATGCTGTCTACAATGGCTGCTCACAATTAGTTGGTACTTTACAGTTTACAAAGGCCCTACCTCACAACAACTTTGTAGGCAGGTCGTGCAAGTACTGTTTATTACCTTCATTTTATAAACAAGGAAAGGACTACTCAAGAGGGGAGCTGACCTGCTTATAGTCATTAGCTGTGATGTGTTGACCTCAGGACCACCTATGGACTGGAAATTTATCGCATCTATTTTATCAAGACACAGAAGAGCAATAATAACAAATGGAAAGAGAGTATTTTTTATTTTAACCTCCCACAGTTTGTAACCCCAGTTTTGTTAGACCAATATTTAGTTATTTCTCTGCTTATTGTTTTAGACCTTGCCCTTAACATGAATCATTGGCTATAAACATTTAAATTTTGCTTTTTACCAGTTGCCTTATAAATACAGCTTTAAAACTTTAACCATTTGATCAAGATTCTTTTTATTTCCTACTTACTACTACTAAGATGTCTTTTTATTTCCTACTTAAAATTAAATTCTGTCATTTCAAAGTATTTGAAAACTTTTGGTTTATAAGCATAGACTATAGAATATGAGAGCTGGGTTAGAATCTTAAAACATAGAATGTTAAAGCTCTGTTGGTCCTTAGAGGTCATGTCCATTTCCTAGGACTATACTACATTTCTTACTTCATGGGGTCATAATATGAGATCATAGTTTCAGAGTTGGCTGAAAGGTAATTGAGGTGTCACCTCATTTTATGTATAAGCAAATTTAGAACCAGAGAGGGACTATGGAATTTACGCTACCTTACCACTCTTACGCATGAAGCATGATTCCCCTTTACTTCATTCATCAAGCATTTTGGCAAGAAATAATCATGTAGCCTCCTCTTGAAGACTTCAGGTGGTGAGCATCTCACTGTCTGTTGAAGCAGTGTATTTCAGCTCTTTATAAATTGTACCCATTGCTCCTATTCCTGCCTTCTGGCACAGAACAGAATAAATCTAATCTTCCACTTGAGGGTGCTTCATGTATTTGAAGACATTGACCATTTTTCTCCCTAAAGCTACTTTTTGCCTAGCAAACCATCCCTACTTCCTTCAACCAGTCCTTACATTGTAGAGTTTCTGTTCCCCACCCATTCTTTCTGGTTACCTTCTGGACATATCCGATGCAGATGAAGTTAAAGCCACAGATTCTCTTCCCATATGGGTCATTGAACTATATACATTCACCATTCATAAACTCCTTGAGTCCGAGGCACATCTGAGGGACTAAGTACAGTTGTGTCTGAGTGAATCACTGCAAAGCCAGTGTTAACGTCTGGAGTTGAAACTTAAGTACACATCCCACTCATTGTCTAGCATCTGGAGCACTGTCCAAGTACGTTCAAAACTATACACAGTTATATTCATTCCAAAAGCCATTTAGTGCTTATTAGTTACAGGGCTGGGGATATAGACAAAAATGAAAGAGTTTTTTTCCTCAAGGAATTTACATTTCCTGAATAGAATCCAACATGTACAGAATATATACAATTATAAATACAGAATATATACAAATTAATGCCAAGAAATGGAGAGAAAGAGGGAGAGGGAGAAGGAGAGTGAGGGAAAGTGGCGGTGGGGAGAGGGAGGAAAGGGCTTGTAGCAGGTGGCCCTCTAGCAAAGCTATGCTTTGAAGGAAGATAGGAATTCTGCAAGCTAGAGAAGAAGCAGGTGTATATTCTAGACATAGGACCACTTACACAAAGGTGGAGAGGCAGAAAACGGAAAAGCAAGAGATATTGTGGAAATATTATCAACAAGACTTCATTGCTGATTGGATATAGGTGTTGAGGGAAGAGGGAAAAAGTCAAAGATGACCCTGAAGTAAGGATGAGGACTTGGGTGATTAGAAGAATGATAGTGCCACCAATAGAAAGTGAGAAGTTTGAAGGTTGGATGGGTTTTGGGGAAATAAAGGTTTTGTTTGTTCATATTGTGGTGCCTATGGGAACAATTGGGTGTTGATATCCTCCAGCAGGCATTTGGTTATGTGGAACTGGTGTTTGAGAGGTAAATTAGATCTACATATATGGATTTTGGAATTGTCTGTATATAGATGTTAGTTAGTTGAACCCATAGGAGAGAAGAGAAGAGAGCATAGAGACAGGACAGAAGAAGTCTCAGGACAGAGTCTTAGGAATATCCATACATACTAGAAGGGGCAAAGATAAAATGGTGACCTACAGAAAGAGACTGAGGAGGAGCAGTCAGATAGTAGAAGAACCTAGAAAGAACAGGGTCAAAGAATTGAAGAACAGGGAATGTTCTAGTGGAATAGGTGGTGGCTCAGCTGTGTCAAAAACTATGGAGAGGTTAAGTAAAATGAGTATTGGGAAAGGCAATTTATTTAACAGTTAAGAAACCATTGGTAACCTTGAGGAAGGTTGGAAGCCAGATTGCAAGAAATTGAGTAGTGGGTGGGAGGTGAAAAAATTGAAGCTAAGTGAACAGATTACCTTTTCCAGCAGTTTGGCTATGAAAGAGAGGAAATCTAGGAACAGTTAAAACAGTTGGAACAACTAGGACAGTTGCTTGAGGAGAAAACAGTACAATGAAGATTTTTTTAAGTAACAGGCATGCAAAATAAACCTGTAAATATCCACAGTTCTATACAGCAGCAACAAAATCCAGGAGGTAATAAAAGAGAGGGAAGTCAGTTTACCAAAACACATTTAATGCCTATATAGTCACAATTACAAAGTACTCCTTAAAGAAATAAAAAGGTAAATACCTGGAGGTATATATAGTCACTGCTCATGGTTAGGCTGTGCCAATTTATGATAAAAATAATAAGACTACTCAAACTAATTTACAGATTTAGTGCCAATGTCAATCACATTATCAAGGGGCTACTTTACAGTACTAGACAAAATCATATTTATTTGGAGGAGCAAAAAAAAAATCTAGATTATCAAGGGAAATGATGAAAAAGAAAAGGAATGAAGGGGGGAATAGTACTTCTAGATCTCAAGCTATATCATAAAGGAGTAATCAATGAAACTGTTTTATTTTGCTTGAAAACAGAATAGGAGATAGATAGAATACATTAGAAGAGGGAAGTGGTATAGTGGATAGAAGGCTGAACTTTGAGTCAGGAAGTCTTGAGTTCAAATTCTGCCTCAGACATTTACCGGCTCTGTGACCCTGGGCAAGCCACTTAGTCTGTGTCTCAGTTTTGTTATCAGTAAATTGAAAGGGTTGAATTTAATGACCTCCAAGGTTCTTTCCAGTTATAAATCTATGATTCTATGAATAAAAAAATTGATTGAACTTGGAATTAATGGGAATAACTCATTTTTTGATAAACTTGAAAACATAAATTGCCTACGAAAGAGCTCTTTATTTCATAAGAATTGCTGGGAAAACTGGAAAGTAGTCTGGCAGAAATTAGGTTTAGATCAACACCTTATACTACATACTGTAGTACCATAATAAACTCAAATTGGGTATGTGGCCTGAGTCTTAAAAATGAGAAGTGAACCAGATCAGGTACCTTTCACAGATGGTAAGGGGGTGAATTTTTAACCAAAAGATAAATGCAATTACAAAATATGGACTAGATAATTTTAATTACATGCAATGGAAAACCTGCAAGAACAAAATTAATACAACTAAGATAATAAGGGAAGTGGTTAATAGAGGGGGGGAAAACCTTTGCAACCAACATCTCTGACAAAGAGTTTATTATCCAGTAACCAGAAACATATAAGACCAAAAGCTATTCTCCAATAGATAAGTAGTCAGAGGCTGTGAATAAATGAATAAAAAAGCTTTTGTTAATAATTTACTGTATGCCAAGCACTATCCTTAAGCATTAATTAATGTTACAAATAGAAAATTAAGGTAGTCTCTGCTTCTAAGGAGCTCATAGTTTAATTGGGAGGCTCCTTTTCTTTCCTTCCTCCCTCCCTTCTTCCCTCCCTTCTTTCATTCCCAGACTTTTAGGTGGTGGTACCTCAAAAGTTGGTCTCTTTTCAAAACTCTTGTAATCTGGTGTCAGTCCTTCCATTGCTATGTGACTTGGGGCAAGATTTCAGAAGATTTAGGAAGGAATCTGGTAACCGTCTTCAGATTTGAAGGACTTTTCATAGAGGGATTAGCTTTATTTTGGGTGGCTGCAGGGGTCATAACAATGAGCAGTGAGTGTAAGTTGCAGGAGTTGTATTTTAACTGATAAAAGGAAAATCTATACTTTTTAGAACCATGCAATGCTGTAAAGGTTGCCTTTGAAGGAAATAGATCCCTTATCCATGAAAGTCTTGTAAAGAAGTGTTATGAGGTAGGTGAGAGACATCCCCATTCATGAACCTCTGAGAGTTCTTTCCAGTCTGAAATTTGATAAAAATGACTGAATCTTTCTGGACCTCAGTTTATTCTTCAATAAAATGAGGGGGTTGGATTAGATCATCTCTAAGGACCCAACCAGCTCTAAAAGTATGACTGCAATTTTCTTTGCCCTTTTTTGAAACGTCCTACCAGAGAGGTGAGGAGGATATAGAAGAGGGGCTCCTGAGCCTACATTGGGCTTTATTTGTGATCTTCTGTTACTTGGATGGCCAACATGGTCTCTGTCAAGGCCCAGTGCCTCTCTCTGTGACAGGTTAACAGGAAAGGCAAGCTTGAAAGCCCAACATTGACCATAGACATAGACTCCTTGGAGGAGACTTCATGATATTCTGAAAAGAGCCTTGAACTGGTAAGTCAGAAGATTTGGATTCTCATAAGTGGCTGAGCCACTAATTAGGGATGGTTTCTATCCTCTATAAAATGAACAAGTTGGACCAGGTGTCCTTCAGTTCTAAGGCTCTGAGACACAAGCAATGAACTGGGGGAATCCTAAGTTATGCAGATAGACCTACTGCAGTTATCTCCTCCATCAATATAAGGAAGAAAAGAGGGACAGAGAAAGAAGGAGAAATAAATCCCAGAAGGATGGTAGATTAGATTTGGCCTGGGTCTTTGTAGACATTTCTGCAGCTGACTGGAGAGGGATGCTGGCTTGTGAGACCAGTAAGTGTCACTCTGTGGTACTCAGGAGGCAAAATTTTTGTCTGGATACAGATTTTCAAGTCTGGAGGTTCATGGTGAAGATCCCTTCGTGGGATCCCAATTCTAAGTGTTTCCAAATAAGTGTGTACTTTTGAGCTAAGACTCTGCTGACAGCCTGTGCAACAAGAGAAAGACTTCAAAAGTTAGGTATCCGTGTTGCACAGTAAGTAACTTCTAGAACTGCCCTTTCCTAGGAGGAATACTAGTTTAAATCACTACCAAGACACATCTGCTTATAGTTCCAGATACTCAGGGCAGAGCAAAAGTGTATGTACCAAGTTTTCTATTTCGGGGACTCCACAGGTAACCAAATTCTTAGACTTAACTCAGCTGTTATCTTCTCCAGAGAACTTTATTATTATATCAGGGGTTTATAGACTCTTGTCAGCCTGGTGATTCCTATGGACACCTCAGAATAATGCATAAAGTAAAACACACAGGATCACAAAAGAAACCAATTATATTAACATATAGTTATCACAATTAAAGTTCACAGACTCTAGGTTAAAAACTCCTACTGAACAGTAGGCGCTCTCTTGAATATAGGTGCCCACCCTTATATCCCTGAGTAAGCTTCCTGAAGATAGGGATTGGTTTTTCACTCAGTGTCCCTAGGGCTTAGTCCATAGAGGGTTCTTAAGACGGTATGTGTTTGTTGCTTGCTCCTTGGAATCAGCCTGTGCCGTGTTTTGGGCCTCAATCTTTTACTCATACATTCACTAACAGAACCTAGAATTAGCTTCTCAGTCAAGTCAGGAGATATTTATGGGGCATCTACTACTCTGCCCAGGCCTGCCTGGGCTAGGTTTTCTTGGAAATTCCCAGGAAGTGGCAAGTCCTGCGTGTTAGCGTGTGGTTGATGGGGTTGTAGTTCATGAGTCCACATTCAATGCTGTGTGTTAGAGTTCTCTGTATTGGTGGCTTACCTCTCCACCTGATTGTGAGGTGGGTGAGGACCCACCAGTCTTATCTAGCCTCTGTATCTCTCTGCCTCCACAGCATAACACGGAGTCGTTATTGTGGGTAGTGTCCATGGTTAAAACACTTTAAAGTGCTCTATGTTTTCAGAAGTAAAGACATCAGGGAGAAGATCTAGTCCTGGGGTGAGGAACCTGCAGCCTTGAGGCCACATAGGGCCTTCTAGGTCCTTGGGTGTTTCCTTTTGACTAAGTCCAAATTTTGCAGACCAAATCCTTTTATTAAGGGGATTTGTTCTGTGAAGTTTGGATTCGGTCAAAGCGATGCACTTCGGGACCTAGAGGGATGCATGTGTCCTTAAGGCCTCAGGTTTCCTATCCTTTTTTATAGTTTTTGGTCAGGATATGGTTCTCTCTATTTTGAGTTCATTCAGAGCATGAGCCTCCTTTGTAGCAAAAACATCTGCTTCTGCCTCGAGCCACCTTGGAGCAGCAGTCCAAGCTTGTCTTCATTTTTAACCAGTAAATACAGGATATGTGTAGGCCCTCCTTCCCTCCCTTCTTAGCACAGGTGGAAGGCCTTTGGTTATGGGATACTGCATATACTCTTGGACTCTGGTTGCTTTTGTCATAGAAAAGTTTCCTTTCTAATCCTATGTGTTTTATTTTATGCATTTAAAAATAATGTTCTTAGAAGAGATCTTTAGGTTCAGCATACTGCCAGATGGGGTCATGACACAATCAATCATTTAGTCAGTATTGATTAAGCACCTACTTTGTGCTATTCACTGTACTAAGCACTTGGGGTTCAAGAAGAGCTAAAAGCTAAAAACCCTGAAGAGCTTATAGTCTAGTAGATAAGACAATATGCAAACAAAACAAGTTAAATACAAGACAAACAGGGAATAATCAAGAGGGAAGGCACCACAATTAAGAGAGCTTTCTGTAGCAGGTAGGATTTTAGTTAGGACTTAGAGGAAGCCAGGGAAGTCAGTAGTCTGAGTGGGAGAGGGAGACGTGGGGGATAGCCAGAGAAAATGTCTGGAACAGAGCGATAGAGTATCTTGGTGGAAAAGCCAGGAGGCTGTGTCATTAGATTGAAGAATATGCATTGGAGAGTAAGGTGTAAGAGGACTGGAAAGATAGGAGGCAGCTAGGTTATAGAGGGTTTAGAAACAGAGGATTTTGTGTTTGTTCCTGGAGGCAGTAAGAAATCGCTGGAGTTTAATGAGTTGGGAGAAGGGGGAAGTTTGGGGGGAAGGGTGATATGATTGAACTTGCACTTTAGGAAAATCAGTTTAATGCTTGAATGGAGGGTGGATTGGGATTGGATTGGAGTGGGGAGAGACTTGGTGAAGATCCCCTGCTCCAAAGGATGTTTCTCTGAATAAGGGCAGGGAAAGGAAAGGAATGTGCTAGGAAACAATCGTGGTATAGAAACAAAAAACCATCCATGTATGTACGAGGGGAGGGGAAATTTGGGCATATACAGTGTGGTTTAGTTGTTTTTCACCCTTGGCTTTTGAAGAGGACCAGTGACATCACACTTGTGAGTGAATGTACTGGGATAAACAAGAAAAATCCTTGCCAGCTGAGACCTTACAATCCATTTGTTGGGTTCAGGACTTTGGGAAATCAGTCTGTTCAGGTGGAGGTTTCCTGCCTGTCTTAGAAAAGTGGTATTGGCAAAACGAAACAAAGCAAGGACCGATTGATCCTGGCTCTGCCCCAACTTAGCTTGTGTGACCTTGGGGAAGTCACTTTGCTAATCTAGAGTTCAGTTTCTAGATCTATAAAATGAAGGATTTGGACTGGGTGAAGTCCGGATCTCTTCCAGCCGGAGGGTACTACAACCCCCACCCACCTTCCCAGGGATCCTGTATCCTGTTTTTCTGAAAAGCAGCCTGGAAGACTCAGGAAAGGAAAACAGTCACCAAATAGTTTGCAAATATTCCGGCTTTCCTAATTTCTCTGCAGGAGTCAACTGAGGCGTGTTGACCTTGCAGTCCCCTGGTTTTCTTCTCTTTGTTAGGGGCTTTCATTCAGAAGGAAATGGGGACTCCCCCCCCCCCCATAGGAGGGATTTTGAATTTTGTTAAAAATCTTGAAGACTTTTCCCTCCTCCCCCTACTCCCTCCCCCTGCCCCCCACCATGTGCTTGAAGAGTTGATCTTGTGATATTTATAGAGATTGCGGTTGGCTGACCAGGAGTTATTTTGCAATAAGAATTTCTAAGATTTCTACTTTGACTGTTTTCCGGCCTCTTTTTTTCCCCCTTTTCTTTCTTTCTTTTTTTTTTTTTTTTGGATAAACTCCTTTTTTAGAACATCTACTCTTTCCCCTCTGTAATTACTTCTTTTAAAACTGTAGTAAGTTCTGCCTTAAGCATAATTTCTCCCCTTGCTCTTTCTGTCTTTTTTCTTTCCTCCTCTGGAGCTGTCTTTCTTGGTGTTTTTTTCTTCCACCAGACTAAAAATGGCCTAGTCCCTACCCCATTAAAGCGCAACTTCAAAACTTGTTTAAAAAAAACTCCACAATAAAAAAACCAATAACCCAGCCACCCCAAACCTCCCAACAAAGGAGACGCATACTATAGGGCTGACATTTTTGTAAGTGGGAAATAAATTCTTGGATGCTTTGAGCACATCAGTAGGTCATTTCTGAGTACCTACTATGTGCTCAGCCCAGTGCTGGACTTCCCTGCTGTCCTAGAAGCTTGAGAGAAAGGAGCTCACCGTCTAGTTAGTGAGACGAGGCTCGTACTCAGGAAAACAGGAATAGCACAAGACCTGAAAAGAGTGGTGGATTTAAAGTTAATGAGATCTGGGTTCAAATTCTGCCTCACTTAATCCCCTCCATCCCCTCTTATCTTGTTTTCATGTCACAGTAATTTCCCCTTGACTTGGTGGACCTCCCCTACTCCCCACCCCCAGGTTTTCTTACTACAAAGTATTTAAGCCAATTTACACATTGACCACTAATTGCATATACTACACCCATAATCTCACACTTTTGCTGTGCAAGGGTGTGTGTAAATTCTGAATGAGAAATGTAAACAAGTTATAAGTGGTTACTACCTGCCCTGCCCTGGGCTGAGTACTGGAGCTACAAACTACAAAAAGATAGCCCCTGTCCTCAAGAATCTTCATCCCAGTAGTATCTATAGGACAGTGTTGGTCCCAGGAGAGTATTTTGGTTGGGGAAGTCAGGGGTGGTGGTTGTTCCTTGTATTTTGTACCCGTGATTGCTGATGAGTTGGAATTGAATGAGGCAGAGCTGTGCCAAGTCCTCCTCACTCTCTCCTCCAGAGTCTAGTGGCAAGACAAAGGTCAAGACCCAAATGGCGATGGCCCTGCTTGTTGTTGGTCCTTGTGCATGAGATGGATTTGAGTGAAGTAGAGTTGGGCACAGTCATCAGCCTCACTCCCTCCTCCAGAGTCATCAGAGTCCAATGGCAAGACGAAGGTCAAGATGACTAGTGGAATAGGACAGTTGATTGACGTGCTTGTTCCAGATTTGGTCATGTTGACTTGATTACTGTTCTTAGAGCTAGTGGTGGAAAAGGTGGGGGTGGGGGTGGGGCGGTGAGAAATGGGATAGGGGTGGTTTGGTACCATGGTTAGGCTGCATGCAGGAAGATGGGAATGGTAGGTCTGGGTCAGGCTAGACAGGGTGAACTTTTACCGGAGTGCCAGGTAGGGAGGTGGAGGCTGGAGTATGGTGCGAAGATAAGAGATTGTGTCTTCTTAACTGAGTGATGCTTTGTATGACCATACTTCTCTGAGGCTAAGTTTTCCCATCTGTAAAATGAGGAAGGTAGAATTTATGTTATCTGGCTTCAGGGTTAGGAGGAAGGCACTTTTTGAACCTTTAAACTTTTCTGTTTCTGTCTTGTCTGTCTGTCTTTCTCTCTGTATATGCTGCTGTTATTAGTTATAGTAATAACCAAGGGGTAAATTGTAAAGTCAGACTGCTGTTGGATTTTAGAGAAGAGAAGGAATAGTAAAGACCAGAGAGTTTAGGGAAGGCTGAGTCAGCTGGGCTTTCAAAGATTCATTCCGCCGAGACATGTATTAAGCATCCCCCATTTGTCCTCAGGAAGCTTCCAGCATAGGAGGAAGACTGAATACAAACACAGACATATTAATTACATCATTACGTGAAGGTGTTTGGGTGTTAGAAAACAAAAAGCTTTGTGAGACAGGCAGGGAAAATTGTCACTAAAGTGAGGAGGAATTGAGGATCAGGGAAAGATGGCTTTAGGAAAGAGATGACATGTGAGTTGATCTTTAAAGGATGGGTGGGAAGAATTCAGCAGACCAAGAGGCTGGTAGAGGGCACTATATGAGCAAAGACATGGAGTCAGCAGTTTGGCTATCAGCGTGCTTTGAAGAGATTCTTGTTCATGGCCTCCATAAATTCTCCCATCTCATAGCATGTTGGAGGACTTCCTCTGTTTATAGGATTCAGCTCCTCCAATAGTGATGAACACAGTACCTGACATTACCCTTAATAAATGCTTGTTGACTTGACTTGTTGACTAGCTTATCAACTCATTGGCCATTAGACAGAGAGTTCACATTTGGAGTACCAGCTGTTAAAATCTCTGTCTGTAGACAGTCTGTAGGTATGGATGATTTTTAGCACTCTGCCCCTTTTTGTATGCCTAAACTATGGAAGTGGAAGAAAGACCACCAAGAAATTAGAGCTTGTTTTCATTTTTGTCTGTTTCTATCTAAATCTTCCCTTTTCTAGACTTTCTGCAGCCAACCCTCCTTTTCTTATGACAATGTTTACTTCATGGTGAAGTTTAATTAGATCATGGATTATTGTGCATCACTTACATTTTATTTTCCTTGATGGAATTTGGGAAATTCCTGTGTCCTAGAAGCAACACATTTCCCCCCTAGCATTCCCAAATTGTAGGGGAAGGACTAGCTTGGGTTTCCATCCCCCTATGTACGCGTGTGGATTAAAATTTTCTTCCTCCCCCACCCTAAAATATCAGTTTTTTCTCCCTTTGCTTCCTGTTTATTTAAGCTGAATATTTATCACATATTTAATGAGTAATCTGAGTCTGAGGAGTCCTGGAGAGTCCGCACGCCAGGAGGTAGTTTATGGCTGATCTGGTATTAACTTGCTCTGGGCAGTTGTCCCTGGAGTTTTCTCTAAAATCATAAACCTGGAGAGAGGAAAATTTTTCTGGAATCTAATCACATGATCCTCTCTTTTATAAATTGAGAAATAAACTATGCAAAGCAAAACTGCAAAATAAGGAAGTTGATTGTAAGAAACGGGGCAGAATTTAGACAAAGGGTTGTCAGTGTCAGCCTGTACACCTATTCCTGTGAGAATGCCATTGTTCAATTTGGGGTGGTGTAAGATGGGGTGGGATGAGGAGTGTTTTCTGTTGAGAATTATCTTTAGAGTTTGTAGCCTGTTCTATGAAATTAAACTGGATGGCAAATATTCAGCCTTTGAAGAGAGGTTTTTTTTGGGGGGGGGGAATGTTCAAAAGTTATTTGATGTCATCTAGTGAATAAGGCTTAATAATCAAGCTAGAACCATATGCATTGGATTCATAAATGATGTATAACTTAACCATGAAGAGATTAGTTTTCTTGTGTGTACCTCAAAAAGCAAGGATATTTTTATAGTTTTGGGTTTTTTTTAAAATTAAGGTCAAGTTGTAAGGTAGACCATTTGGCACCTTTTCCATCATGGCCCCCTTAAGAACTTTGTCCAGCTCTGGTGAAGTCTGAATATCAAGGAAGTTGACTAGTTGAAACCTATATCAAATCACTAAACACTTGTTGCATGCCTACTATGCTTCATACCTTCTGTGTCCCAGCCATTCTGGAACTTGCGTCCCCCAAATTTGGTTGTCCTCCATGCATGGGATATTACTCTCTTGCCACATGTGTCTCTTGGAATCCCTTGCATTTTTTGAGGCTAGGATCATATGCCTTCTTTCCTGCTCCCCCTTGTAGTTAATGCCTCTGCTCTCTCCTCAGATTATTATATCTATATATGTACGTATATATGCACCTATGTATATCTATCTGTCTATCTATCTACTTGTATTGGATTATATGCGTTGGCTTTGTATTTCATTGTATTACAATACAAAGACCCATAAGAATTGGGTCCTATTCTCATGGAGCAAACATGAGAAATAAGATAAGTAAATTGAAAAGTTAAATAATAGTACAAAGACATAACATTTAAGGCAATAAGGTAGGCAGTACAGTCTGTGATTGTCGAATGACTTGCACAGTTAGTTCATTCATATCAACTCTAGCCCTGTGCTAGAGAACGGTGATGACTGGGTTTCTGTCCTCAAGGAGCACATAATCTTTTTAGTTAGGCAAGATGAACTCACATGAAGTAGAGAGAGAACAGCTCATGCTTCTGTATTGCTCCATGAGGCTGGTTAACTACGTGTTGTTTTCCTAGTTTAAATAGATCAGGA
Source organism: Phalanger gymnotis (assembly GCA_028646595.1). Classification (NCBI taxonomy): domain Eukaryota; kingdom Metazoa; phylum Chordata; class Mammalia; order Diprotodontia; family Phalangeridae; genus Phalanger; species Phalanger gymnotis. Next base: position 118,492,197 of record CM053625.1, on the reverse strand, counting down.
AACATGTACAAAGAGGTTAAATCACAGGGTCATGTAGCTAGTAAGTGTTGAAACTGGGACTCAGACCCAGTGTTTGTATTCAATGACCAATATCCCTCTCTCCCCTCCTTCTTCCCTCCCTCCCTCCCTCCCTCCCTCCCTCCCTTCCTTCCTTCCTTCCTTCCTTCCTTCCTTCCTTCCTTCCTTCCTTCCTTCCTTCCTTCCTTCCTTCCTTCCTTCCTCCCTTCCTCCCTTCCTCCCTTCCTCCCTTCCTTCCTCCCTCCCTCCCTAATATAATTGTCTGGGAACCACAGTGGTTAAGTACTTCACTTTTCTCTCTGGCTGAGAGTGGTGCCATGTCCAAAGGCCCCATCAACCTTTGGTCAGTGTCAGTTGCTTGTGATTTGTTAGGGGCGGGGGACTCTGTTGGATCCAAGTTTGCATTCTGTTGCCCCTTGTCTGGCTGTGGGTGAGGTCAGCATGAACATATTTTAATGGAAGACTGATCAGGAGTAGGGATCATTTTAACATTCTGAGTAATTATAGCATGATTAACAATCTGGCTTGTGGATGAAAAGGGAATTCCAAATGAGGTTTCCAAGCCCAAAAGGGAGCTATGTCCCTATCACATAGTCACCTGTTATGGTTTACCCATTCTCTCCCATTGCTTTCATTAATAATAATGGCTCATATTTATAATTCATAAATGTATAAATTGTTTTCCTCATAACATGGTGAGTCAGGGTAATAGGATGATCATTATCTCTATATAGAGAAGGAAACTGAGGCTTGCTTAGTCAGTCAACCAGCATTTAGGTGCCTGTGATGGCCTGGGTCCCTGCCCTCTAAGAGTGTACCTTCTATCAAGGAATATACAAATATATGTAAAGTGAATAGGAAGCAGTTTCAGCAGGGAGTCACTTGAGGCTGTGGGGATTAGGAAGGCCTCATGAAGGTTGTACTTGAACTGAATTTTGGAGGAAGGATCCAAGAGATAGAAATGAGAATATTCTAGGCTTGTAATAAGTCTGGAAAGGCAGGCAGGAGCTAGATCGTGAAGGGCTTTAAAAAGCAGAGTAGTTTGTATTTGATCCTAGAAGTAATAGGGAGCCACTGGAGGTTTTTAAGTGGGAGAGTGATGTGGCAAAATTGAATTATTTGCTTAAGGTCACATGGTAGAGTCAGAACTCAAATCCAACTCTTAAAATTCAGAGCACTTTTTACAATGCCTTTGGTTTTTCAGTCCCCAGCCCTCCATCCAAATAATATCTGGTGTCTGGCAGAGTTACTGATATGAGTGGAACAGCCCCAAACAGGAGCATGCCCACAAGCCAATAATTCCTATAAGATTATAGGATAGCATTTAAAGTTAGGAGGGGCTTTAGGAATTGTCTGATACAAACTCTACATTTAGATAATGAAACTGAGGCCCAGGGAAGGGAAAGGATTTGTCCCAAGTCAACCAACAAGTAGCAGATCTGGGCTTGAACCCCAGGTGTGGACTTCATAGCTGATTCTCTTTCCATTTCCACACTGTAGTCCTCAGGGTGACTAGAGGAAATCCTACCTTCAGCTCTTCACTCAGTAGGATGGTCTGTGTGTCTTCTCTGGTTCTTGCTTGGGGAACCAGGGATTCTTCTGTTTGGGATTGGAGAAGGTGAAGACAATTCCCTGTTGTCACAGAAGAGCTTCTTGACCTTGGATTGGAAGGGAGGCCTTGGAGATGAGTAGATGTCTTTATTGATTGTATGTGTATTTCTGCTGAAATGAAAACCAAATGGGAAATGATTGGTTTCTTTTTACCTTCTTCATTGTGATGCTTTTTTTCTTGGAGTCTTGCTCTCTGGGGTCAGATGTCAAAAAAATAAATCAAACATCCTTGGAATGGGACCAGAGGAAGCCTTGAATTTTCCTGGCAGCATCCAAATGTAACATGAGCTTTCTTCCCTCCTACTCTGAGCTGGGAGAATGGGGAAGTTTGAAGTGATTGCTGATAAATAGCACCTATGGGATAAGCATCACGGAGGTCTGAGAGAGTGGCTTTAGCCAGGCAGGAGGACTCCTCAGGGAAAGAGTGCTGATCGGGCTAGAAACTTGCCTATATAATGGCTTGGACACCTATGGGACATGGAGCCATCCTTAGGGAGTGGTGCTGGTGCAGGGTAAATCACACTATGTCCCTCTTTCTAGTACTTTTTTCATGGGTGAAACTTAGTGGTAAGAGAGGCTCTTGACCTTTTTTGTGTGTCATGACACATGTTTTTGGCATTGTTGTGATGCTTATGGACCACTTTTTATAGTAATGTTTTTTAAATGGATAAAAGAAAATACATAGGAATCCAAAGGAAACCAATTATGTTGAAGTAGTTATCATAATATTAAAAATAAGACAAGTTCGTGGACTCCAGCTCAAGAATCCTTGCTTTAGAGGCAAAGGATTTTGAGTCCAAATCCCGTCACTGTGGCCTCACTGAGAAGCTCTTCTGTGGCAGCAGGGAATTGTCTTTACCTTCTCCAGTCTCAAACAGAAGAATCCCTGGCTCCCCAAGCAAAAACCAGAGAAGACACACAGACCATCCTACTGAGTGAAGAGCTGAAGGTGGGATTTCCTCTAGTTACCCTGAGGACTGCAGTGTTGAAGCGGAAAGAGTTGGCTATGAAGTCCACACCTGGGGTTCAAGCCCAGATCTGCTACTTGCTGTTTGAATGGGGCAAATCCTTTCTTTTCTCTGGGCCTCGGTTTCATTGTCTGTAAAATGTAGGGATTGGACTAGAATAGAGGTTCTCAAACTTGTTTGGCCTACTACCCCCTTTTAAAAAAATTACTCCGCATCCCCCTGGAAATCTGCTTTTTTTAATGATTTCTTTTTGGAAGTTTGCGTGTCTATATCTGTATCTATCTCTATATCTATCTATAAATACACACATATTTTAAATGACCCATCTTAAATTTAATAATTTATTGTGAATTTGTGGGGTTTTTTCTTGCATTGAAATTTTGGTGATGCAGTATTGCATCATGTAACCATATAGTATCATATTGTAAGCAAGTCATTACATGCACATATTCCTGCCAGTGCATGATAAGCTTCCTGACAATGTACACTCTCCTGCCCAACACTTGCTTATTAAGACCTGTTGGTGGACTTGACCACTGATCAATTATAACTTGCGTTTTGTGTGTTTATTTGGAAAATAGTGTAATCACTATGACTTCAGCAGAAGAAACACATACAACCAGTTTTTCAAAATTCTCTTCTCTTCGTATGCTTTCAATGCCCCCCAATTGCACCTGAGGCTACTACCATCCCTCTGGATCATTCCAGCACCCACCAGAGGGCAGTATTGCCCACTTTGGGAACTTAGGGACTAGATCAGGAACGGGGAACTTGTGGCCTCAAGGCCACATGTGGCCCTCTAGGTCCTCAAGTCCAGCCCTTTGACTGAATCCAACCTTCACAGAACAAATCCCCTTAATAAAAGGATTTGTTCTGTAAAACTAGGACTCAGTCAGAAGGTTGTACCAAGGATCTAGAAGGCCATATGTGGCTTCAAGGCTGCAGGTTCCTCAACCCTGGACTAGATGATTCAGATTCCCAACTTTAAATCCTATCCTATGATCTCTCTCTCTCTTTTTTAATTAGTTAATTTATTTATTTTTTGTTTTCAGTATTCACTTCCATAAGTTTTAAATTTTCTCCCCCTCCTCCCTCCCAAAGACGACCTGCAATCTGATATAGGCTCTGCATATACTTTCCTATTAAACGTATTTTCACATTAGTCATGTCATATAGAAGAATTATAACAAATGGGAGAAACCATGAGAAAGAAAAGAAAAGAAAAGAAAACAAAAAAGAAAATAGCTTCATTCTGCATTCAGACTCCATAGTTCTTTCTCTGGATGTGGATGACATTTTCTATCGTGAGTTCTTTGGAATTGTTTTAGGTCCTTGCATTGCTGAGAAGGGCTAAGTCTATCAAAATCAGTCATCGCACACTGTGGCTGTTACTGTGTACAATGTTTTCCTGGTTCTGCTTCCCTCACTCAGCATCAGTTCATATAAGTCTTTCCAGGTTTTTCTGAAGTCCACCTTTTCATCATTTCTTATAGCGCAATAGTATTCCATTACATTCATATACCACAACTTGTTCAGCCATTCTCCAATTGAAGGAGATCCCCTCAATTTCCAGTCCTTGGCCACCACAAAGAGAGCTGCTATATTTTTGTACATGTGGGTCCCTTTCCATTTTTGTGATCTGTTTGGGATATGGCCCTAGAAGTGGTATTGCTGGGTCAAAGGGTCAAAGGATTTTTATAGCCCTTTGGGCATAATTCCAAATTGCTCTCTAGAATGGCTGGATCAGCTCCACAGCACCACCAACAATGAATTAATGTTCCAACTTTCCCACATTTCCTGCAACATTTATCATTTTTCTGTTTTGTCATGTTAGCTAATCCATAGGTGTGATGTGGTACCTCAGAGTTGTTTTGATTTGCATCTCTCTAATCAGTAGTGACCTAGAGCATTTTTCATGTGGCTATAAATAGCTTTAATTTCTTCCTCTGAAAACTACCTGTTCATATCCTTGGACCATTTATCAATTGGGGAATGACACGTATTCTTGTAAATTTGACTCAGTGCTCTATTTATTTTAGAAATGAGGCCTCTATCAGACATATTAGTTGTAAAAATTCTTTCCCAATTTTCTGCTTTCCTCCTAATCTTGGTTGGATTGGCTTTGTGCAAAAATGTTTCAGTTTAATTTAATCAAAATTATCCATTTTGCATTTCATAATGCAAAATGCATATTTCTTGTTTGGTCATAAATTCCTCTATTCTCTATAAATCTGACAGATAAACTATTCCTTGCTTCCCTAATTTGTCCTAACCTATAATCTTATAGCCACTTTTTTGGCTTCTGGGCATGCTCCTGTTTGGGGCTGTCCAGTGTCAAATCAGTAATTCTGCTAGACACCCAGTCTTATTTCGAGAAAGGGTTTGGGGGCCAAAGTCACTATCATCCCCTGAGACTTAGTTTCTTCATCTGTAAAATGAAGGGTTTGGATTAAATCAGGGATTCTTAGCCTTTTTTTTGTATGTCATGGACCCTTTTGACAATGTACTTAAGCCTGTGGAGCCCCTTTCTCGGAATCATGCTTTTAAATACATAATATTACAAAGAAAGCTAATTATATCAAAATATAGTTATCAGAATATTTTAAAAAAAATTAAGCCATAGAACCCTGGGGTAAGACCCCTTGGTATGAATGACAATCTCCAGAAGTCTAGAAAAAGGGAAAAGAAGTCACCAGAGGGCAGCCTGAGGGGTATTCCTGGAGAGCCCTTGATGTCAGACAGGAAGTCCGGGGCCTGGAAAGTGTCTGAGGCAGAATTTCAAAACAGATCTTTCTGACTCTAAGTCCTGTTCCTGTCCAAAAGCGCTTCATTCCCATTGGTGCTATCAGTGCCTTGGGGCAAGGAGAAAGGACTGCCTTCCACCTCACTGACCTCTCTGTAATATCTGACTGTGGACTCCAGATACCATCTGTTCTTTTTTCTTCCGTGATATTCATTCTACTCCTTTATTTTCTTTGCTGAATCCTTATCATCCTTCTATCCCTTAAACATCGATGTTATTCAAGAGCCTTCTTCCTCTACTTCTTTTCCTTTGGTGATTTCATTTATTCCCATGGTTTCAATTGGCACATCAGTATAGATGATTCACAAATTTCTATCTTCATAGCCTTAGAATTCTGGGCTGGTATTTCCATGAGTATAACAAAGTAGCTTGTCACAGTGTCACCTTAAAGTCAATTTGTCCACAATTGAATGTCCTATCTCCCCTGTCCTCCCCCTAATCGAAACAAAAACCAAAAGTGCGGTTTCTCTTGAGGATAGCAATATGGTCCCAGCAACCCATGATTGCTACTGCTGTCATCCCTTCCACATCATGGAGGTTCGGGGTGTAACACTCCTGCAGCCTACAAAATCCCTGTAAAATGTTTTGGCCCTCCCTTCGTACCAGAGAAGAAGTCTGAATTTTTTCTTTTTCTTTTATGGGGTGTTTACAGTGCCTTATTGTAAAATTTAAGTTCATATTATACAATACTATACATATATTTTGTGTATTTCTGAGTTTCTAAATTTTTTCTCTGTTGTTTGTGGGTTCCACAAAGCCCTTTAAAAAATTCACATTTCATTTCTTATGCTTATTTCAAAACTGTGGTGGGGAAAGTTGCCATGTGGAAGGCATAACTATACTTCTCTCTCTTCTCAACCCACATTCCTAATGTTGTTTTAAATATCTATTGAAGTTTTCTGAATTCTTGTATTTGTCCTTTCTTTTCTGCAACCAGCCTTATTCAGGCATTCATCTCTTTTCATCTGGACTATTGTGATTACCTTCTAACTGGTCTCTGCTGCTACCAGGCCCTCCTACCTTGCTGCCTACGGAATCTTACTTAGAGCCATCTCTGTGCCCAAAAATCTACAGTGGCTCCTTGCTGCCCCCTGAATAAGTGACAAATTCCTGATTCTGGTCTTCAAGCCTTCCCCAATACTTTTAGCCTTCTCTGAGACTATTTCAGTCAAACGGATCTATCTCCCCATCTTCATGACCTTTGTTCATGTTGGCCTCTATGCCTGATTTGGGTTCTTCTCCATCACAAGGAGGTCATAAGGCACAGTGGAAAGAACATTGGCTTTAGAGGGAGAAAACTGGAGTTCAACGGCTGCTTCTGGTGCTTGCCTCCCGTGTGGCTTTGGGTGAATCACTGAATACCCCAGGTCTGTCCTTTTTAAAATGAGGGGGTTGAACCAGATGGCCTCCATGGGCTCTTCTTGTTCCGAGTCTGTGGTTCTGTGACCTGTATGTTGAAAGTCTTTCCTGTTTTTGAAGCCCAACTGGTGCCCCTCCTCCCCAATAGAATGATTGATCATTCCCCTTCCAGTTTTATATAGTGCTTTGTCTAGACCTCTCTTTTGTATGTCCCACATTCTCCATTGTTACTCTCCTAGTTACATACAGGTCTCTCTTCCCTCCCCCATAAGATTGTTGTCTCTTTCAGAGCAGTGCCCATTTTGTATTTTTCTCTGTATCCCCAGACCCTAGCCCATTGTGGGAGATTGTTTTGAAAATACTAGTTGAGTTGAATTGAGCTGAACCTCAAAGGGTGGGTAAGATTTATTATGTTCAGATTGACTGGGACCAGGCACAACCTAGATTGTTCAAAAGTCAGATGATCTAGAGCAGAGAATATATATACATACATACATGCACACACACACAGACTATATATATATATATATATATGTATATATATATGTATATATTTTAATTAAAATCCAGAAGTCATTCCAAGATGCCTCCATCACAGTGTAGATTATTTTGGATAGTGGAAATATAGGAAAAATGACAAAAAGATTGCATTTTCCATGTGATGAATATGTACACAGCAGTGAACACAGTAATTTTGCATTGTGTCACATTTACTGAAATTAAAAAAATATGAAAGAGAACTAGCACAGTTGAATAATTTTTTTGGTCTTTTTTTTTTTCCCTTTTTGTGTTTGCACGTTGTGAATGAAGAACTTGATATTTAGTTCCACCTTTAGTTGGTCTTTCCAAAGAGCCTTTGTCATCTATGATCTCAAGCCTGTTTTGATTCAAGTCATGTGTGAAAAATGTTGATTCCCAATAGGTCTGTAACATTGCGTGAGACTCACTTTAAACAGGGGAGGAGTTTTGCTAAAATTGGTATAGCTACTATTGTGATGGGGAAGGGGGAAAAAAGGACCAAACCATGTTGTTACCCAAAATCTCAGAAAAATCAGAATGATTTTTATCCAGCTGTAAACTCGTCTTTAGATTATTATCATAGCTGCATCCTTGTTTAGATGAGTTTAGATTAGGCAAAAAAGACCACACCGAGTGTCACAAGAGGATGTATGTTCTTTGAAGACCACAGGGTTCCGTCATCCCTAATCACTATGATTTTGCCTGCTTGAGAAAGGGAGGCAAACTGAATCAAGATTAGGGCTAGGCAGAAAATTCCCAGGAAATTATCCCAATAAGTGGGCGATCCGGGAATGTGTAGTATTAGCCTCAACCAATTTCATCCTCTACCCTTGACCAATTTCATTGTTGGTATCATCAGCAAATACCAGGGCAAACATTTTTTTCCCATTCCTGAGCAGTGAGCTAGGAATACTTTAGAGTAGACACTTCTGGAATCTTCTCTTCCTTTCCAAATCCCCCCCCCCCCCGCCCACTCCTAAGCTATTAGGTCTCACTAGATAGTGCTTTCAATACTACCGTTGTCATTCAGTTATCTCCATATAGATCATGTTTTTTGATCAGTTATCTGAGCTTGAATTTTTTTTTAATTCAAGCATAGTTTCTCCAGTCCCTGGAGCTATACTCTGTGCTTAGGTTCCTTTTGACATAGATCTAATTTTCATGAGGACGTGCTACAATCATGAGCAGTCTACTAGTTGCAGGGACCCATGAAGCTGTTTTTCCCCCCATTGTGTGTGCATGACAAATCATTAATTTGTGATGGATTGCTTGGAATTGTGGGTGCCCCGCCATTCTTCGTGTAGCTGAACAGCTGTATGAGAAATGAACATATCAGTGCTTGTGAAAGATTGGAGATCTAGCCAAAGCAATTATATTGGCGCAGCCCTTCCCCCTACCCTTGGACTTTCCCGGGCAATGAAGGGAGGAAATTTTTACCAGAAATTTCTCAAGTGGCCTTAAAAAAAATGAGAGAGAAGAAAAAAAAATTATGCCTTTTTGTAATTGAATTAAATCTTTATCTCTTCATCTCTTGCAGCAAGCTTCCAATACACATTGGTCCCCCAAGTGCCTCCATTTCAGCTAGGCAAGAGAAATATTCAATAATGAAATTTTACCTCATGAATTTTTTTAAGGAAATAAAATTGTGATTTTTTTTTTTTGGTGATGGTGGTTGCTATTCCTTTAAGATTTCGGAAGCATCCCAGTGCACTAAATGTGACCTCCATAACTTTTAAATTAAGAATTTGTGCTGGCTTGAAATTTATGAAATATTTCAGCATGAAAGAAAGCCTTTTTCCCTCAGGAAAATTGAGCAATAAATCACAGTGCTGTGGATTTACTGCCCTACAGCCAGCCAGAGATAGGATTTTTTTTTCTTCATTCTGAAAAAAAAAATGTAATCATATAAGACAGCTTAGTTGCCATCCTCCCACTCCCTAGAATTTTTAATTTCAGCTGTTTCTGCTTGGATTTATTTCCAATATTCCTGCTCGGCTTTTCAATTTCCTCAGTTATTAAATTTTAATTCAGTGCATTAGCATTTAAATTAAAAAAGGGTTTATTTTATCGAAATCGTTGGCTGGCCCCCATCCTGTAGCACACGAATTGCCTGTTCCTGCCATTTGCTCAAAATGTGAAATGCAGCTAATGTCTTATAACTTACATTTGCACAAATTCAGAAATAAAATTTCTGGGTTTGGAATAATATTGTCTTTCCAAGAAAACCCGTAATAAGAGGATGGAAAAGAGCAACTTGAGGGGCAGATTTTGGGCTGGAGGAGAAGAAGTGATATCATCTCTCAATGAACCAAATTCTAAGGAGATTGTGTTTAGGTATGATTGTAGCTGAAGGAGTAGGACTGGGTTCCCTCTAGGTGGGATGGGCTTGATGACCTTCCTTGCTCAGGACATAGTAGGTAGAGTGAAGGTTGTGTCTTGTATACCCCAACTACCTTGTGATTGGTGCCTTCTCTTTCCAGTTGGCCATTCTCAGATCTGAGCAAGAGTAGCTGGTTAGTCCTCAATGGGTTCCTGGAGCAGTTGTCTCTGGCTTTCTTTTGACAAATCCTTGGCTCCCCCTGGCCCTTCACTACAGGATCACCAGTAGAAGGGATTGGTAGCATCCGTTCTACTTGAGAGCAGGGCTAAAAGCACCCTCTCTACTCTTGGATCTCAGAGGCGGCAATTCCCAACCTTTCTGTGATCGCCATTCTCATGCTGTTGGCTTGATTTCATCTGCCAAAGAGTTCTATTGAGCGTATGGGTTTTTCAAATCAAAGCTAATTAAAATTAATACCATTTTTGAGAATTTTTGCAGAATTCCCCAGCCAGTCAGCAGTATCTTTGAAGGAAAGTAGAGGTTGTAAGCAAAACCAGGGCTGGAAATTGCTGGGTAGAAGGTTTATTGAAGTTAATGGCTTCCCCCAGATAGATTCTGCATGCCATTCTTGGGCACAGATAAAGCATACACTGTTTTTTGATCTCTTCTTACCTGGGGTCCCCAGTTCCAAAGCTTAGATATAATGATTCTCAACAGTCATCTTTGATAACTTGCTGAGAACACACCTGCCTTAGCAAATGACTGGCACGAATGACACAAATGATTCAGACTTTACTTTCTGGCTCAACAGACAGAACGGTTACTTGCTAACTTTCAACTGGAAATTTCTCTTTATAAATTCCTCAAGGGCCATTTTCTTATCCATTTCCCCAGAAAAGGGTACCTTGTACACAGGAGGTATGCAGGTGATGCATTGTGAGTGAAAGAATCCCTGCTGTGCAGGCAACTAACTTTGTGATCTTTTGCAAGTTTGGGGGCCCCTTTGTTGTTAATTGTGGATGACACTTCCTGAATTGGTTTTTGTGAGCATCAGATGAGATTACAGATATGAAAGTGCTTCACAAAGTTAAAAGTGCTGTGCCCATGTAATTAATAATATTATCTTAATAATTAAAATATAGCCCTGGTATCTCCATTTCATGTATGAAGAGATGAAGATTCAGCGAGGTCAGGGGTAAGAAGGATAAAAGACAGCCTGCTATCACCTCCAGCAAGACATCCCTAAGAGAGGAGGGAAGGGCCCAGAAGGCGGGTAAAGGACTTAACCGTCTTTGACTTGGAGGCACAGAATCATCATGGAAAAACCCTTTGTCTTTGTGTCGGAGACTTCAGGCAGCACAAAGCATAGTAATAGAGGCACAGAGCACAAAAGAACTTAACCAGACCCAGAGAAAGCCATCTATAGACCCCAACAGCAATCCCGCTCTGTAGTGAAGAATCCTTACCTGGTACGACTATGTGTTCTCACATAGGCACTTTCTTTTTTTTCCCTTTTCCTTTTCATTAGATAATTAGCTGTGCAGCTACAGTTAGTGGAATAATTGCCGTCTAGACCACCAGCCAAGAGGTCCTGTATCTTTTTGCTTCAGAGCACAAGAGTGTGAGGCTGGTGCCTTCACCAGAATTATTGCAGGCAGTGGCTGCCTTCCTGTCCCCATAGCTCAACTGTCCCGCCTTCCTAATTGTGGTAGCACAGACACAGTTAAAAGTGAACTTGTCTTTCTAAATTAGCTTTTTTGAAAACACAACTTAGTGATCCTTCCTAGGCCCCTTTTCTTCTGTAAATCTCAGAAAGGGCTTTCTATCCTTAACATTACTGCTGAATGTTTCATTACTTAATAAAAGATACAGGGGCCATACTGTTTTCATTCTGATCTCCCAGTTCATTGCGTTCATGGTGACTATAAACGAATTGCCAAAGTCAGCAAATGAGTCATATGCCAAGTAGGGAATGAGAACCCAGGAGTCCAGCCTTCTCCCATGTCCATCACTTGCTATTACCTCATCTGTGCAACTTTCATTTGTCAGCATTCCAACAAGATATTAAAAAATACCTTCCACTATCCTTGCGCTTCTTGCCTGCACTCACGATGGAAGGATAGAATATTTTAATGTAATAGGATTTTTCTCCAGTTGGCAGGAATAAATCTGCTGTTCCTGTTTTATTGGAAATCCCAGCTGAAAATAAAAATGGTGCAATTCAATCTCAGATTTAGCTGGTTACTTACTTTAAACCAAGTCCCTTGGGTACTGCAGTTGTCAGTGTTTGGGGTTTGCAGAAATGATGGGCACCAAGACAGAATTTAAAGGAACAGAACTAGGAGAGCAGAAGGAGAATGGAAGCAGGGCTCTTCTACCTTGGTACTAGAGTTAGGGTCAGCAGGAAAGGAAGGTAGCAGCCTCTTCCGTGTGTCAGAATATGATGCCCTCAGTGCCTAACTCTTTCAACAGAAGAAAGTTAGGTGCTACCATTAGAGATAAGGGACATCTTTACTACATCCCTGAGGCCACTCTAGAGGATTGGCTTGTGCATGGACATACCGTTCTTGGCTGGGTTGGATGTTCCTGCTGGTGAGGGTGAATCTGGGCATGTTTTTGGCATCCCTTGATATAGGTGTGTTCTGTTTTGTTTTCTGTTTTTTAGGCTGAAGGGGCCGGTGCTACCGGAAGGAGGAACACAGCTGGCAGGTATGTCCCTTCTGAATTCAATTCAGCAGGCATTTATTTATTTATTTAAAAAAAATTTATTATTTTCCCAGTTACAATCAAAAACAAATTTTGACATTTGCTTAAAATTTTTTTTGAGTTCCACATTCTCTCCCTCCCTCCTCTTCCCTCTCTCTGAGATGGCAAGCAATTTGATATAGAGTTATACATGTGCAGTCATGCAAAACATATTTCCATATTAGGTTGTGAAAGAAAACACAGACCAGAAAGAAACCAAGAAAAAAATAAAGTAAAAAATAGTATGCTTTGATCTACCTTCCGACTCCATTGTTTCTTTCTCTGGAGGTGGATAACATTTTTCATCATAAATCCTTTGGAATTGTCTTGGATCATTGTATTGTTGAGAATAGCCAAGTCACTCACAGTCGATCGTAGTACAATATTGCTATTACTGTGTACAATGTTCTTCCGGTTCTGCTCACTTTACTCTGTATCAGTTCATCTAAGTCTTCCCGGGTTTTTCCGAAAGCATCCTGTTCATCATTTCTTATAGCACAGTAATATTCCATCATAATCCTATACCATAATTTGTTCAGCCATTCCCCAGTTAATGGACATCCCCTCATTTTCCAATTCTTTGCTATCACAGAAAGAACTGCTAGAAATATCTTTGTATATATACGTCTTTTTCTTTCTTTCTTTTTTTTTTTTTTACTAATCTCTTTGGGATACAGACCTAGTAGTAGTATTTCAGCAGGCATTTATTATGCACCAACTGTTTGCAAGACACTGGGCTAGGCCTTAAGGATCCAAAGACCAAGGGAAAACCAGTCTCTACCCTCAAGGAATTTACAGTCTACTGAGATTGGGGTGGAGTAGAGTGTGAATCCAACCTGTGTACAGAAGAGGAAACACAAGGCAATTAGAGAAGGAAGAGAGTACTCAATAACCAGGGGATCCAGAAGGCTTCTTGTAGGAGGTGCTGCTTCTCTGCACTTTCCCCTCCACTGCCCTGGACTGACTAAAGCATGATACTAAAAAGTCCAGATCACAAATGAGATATAGACACATCTATACAAAGGAGAACTTTAGTTACCAAGCACAATGCTGTAATACTAATTAAGGTGGGACCTTTTGACTGTTCTAGAATGCTAAATTAATTTAGTGTCTTTGATTGAGCCTTACTAGGAGCAAAGCCCCAGGCCCAAACCCCTATCTACTAGGTACTAAGCCCATGTGGGCATGAAGCCCTCAAGGCCCTAAGGGGAGTTGCTAAGACCAGAGCCAGTAGTAGGTGCCTAAGTTCTGGTCACTCAGATGACTGTTTCATGACATCCAAAGACTATATAAAAAGAGAGAACAGAGCTATTTGCTTGAGGCTCTCACTCCTGGAGGAGTGTTGGTGTGGGACTCTGGGCAGCCTCTCTAAGAGCCTCCCGGCTCGTCAATCCAGATGTTGATGGTTTCTTGGTAAATAGGAATTGTATTTGGTCTGTTTATGATGTATGTTTGTAATTTGTTTGTATTTGCTCTGAAATTCATGGTGCTGGCTTTTTTCTCTGAATTAAGTGAATGATATTCATATGTTGGATTGAAATAAGATTGTTTACCCCTTAACGTTACTTTCCTTAGTAAAGCAGATCAAAAGAACCTGTGCTGGCAGCATTCTTGTTGTTGGCCGTGTGTTGGTCTTCCACTCCCACAGCAGCTGGTAGCCTAATTGTTGTAACAAATGCTCCTAGAGTCATAGCCATCCTTTTTATAACTATGTATGTATTGTTAGGGTCTGGGAAGAGTTGTCCTCCTAACCTTTGGTGGTCTTGTATAAGCGTGGTACCTCTGTCTCAGATGTGGGGACTTCATTTGCTGAAGAGAAAGGAGAAACCACATGGAAAGGTGATGCTGCTGCTTTTTTTTTCTTTCTTGTTCAAGACTTTAACTTCAACTCAAGTCTAACACATTTTTCAGCCTTCTACACCCTCCCCTTTAGAAAAGGAGCTCCCTTAGTCATATTTCATATTTACCAAGCTTTTTTAAAACAGAAAGAGGTGAGATAAGGGTTCTTAATCTGTTCTGTGGCATCCATCCCCTTTTGCAGTCCAGAGAAGTTTATTCTCAGAAGAACATTTTTAAATGCATAAAATACATAGGATGACAAAAGAAACCAATTATTTTGAAATAAAATAAAAAAAATTTTAATGTTTACAGGCCACAGTTTAATAACCTCCATAGTAAAATCTCATCCATGTCCCATGTGTGAGTTTGTAGAAGAAAGACAAAAACCTCAGCCACATGCTGTCACAACCTGTCTTTATTCTCTCCTTTATCAGGCTAAGAAAATGGAGCTAGCAGGAACCTAGCAGTCTAACCAAAGTACCCCTGAGAAGAGATAAGGAACCTTTTGAACTAGAATAGACCTCTACCTGGGGCCTGAACCAAACTCGCCTTTTCACTCCCATCTTCCTTCAGGCATCCTTTGCCATTTTCTCCACTCCAAGGAAGATTGAATGGGGGTTTAAAGCGTCTGTCACTATTTTTTCTTTTTTGGTTAATACTTGGGAAGAGCTGAGGTGGGGATAGACTTTGGAAAGCTTTCTTCTCACTCTGGGCTGGCCTTCTACGCGGTGTGACCAGGTGGGTATCATTCACGTCCATACTGATGGAGCAAAGGAGTGTAGCATGGCAGAGGGAGAGGATCCAGTGTACTTAGAGTCAGGACATCATGGTTCGATTCTGTCAGGATTTTGAACAAGTCTGACCCTCAGTTTCCTTATTTCTAAAATGGAGATAACCTTACTTTGGCTCCCTGTTCCATTGTGTGTTAGGGATCACTAGAGATAACTGGTCACTGGGCTGCAGAAATGTAAGGCACTTATTCTGAGGGAACGGGGAGGGTTGGTGTGGTGGTGGGGAAGAGGTGTGCTTCTTTGGGAGAGAGGGAAATTCGGGGGGTGTATTGCTGCAGGGGATAGCAAAGATCAGGGAAAGAAGCTATAACATCAAGGGGACTGGAAGAGGATGGGGGAAATGGAAATGGGAATGGGAGAGAATACGCTCTGTGGCATGGGGGAACTCATCTTTTTCTGTGGCCAACATTTCTGATACTCAGACACTCGCTTTTGGATAACGCACCTGCCATTCTTCAAGGATTCTGATTTCTGCATTCAAATATCCTATTTTAACTCCATGGTGTACACAATACCTTTGAGACTCTTGGTCAGTGGTGATCCCAAAAATGACCCCAGGATCATGTGAACATGTACACCAAGGTGACTGCACTATGATGTTTTCACGGGACTCTTGAAAGTTTCTGAAGCAAGAGTGAAAGAAATGTCTAGTATGACCAAGTCACAAACTTTTAATTAAGTGTCTGGGAGGTATTGAGGGGTACCAAGAGGCATGATCCATTCAAAACATTTGTTAAGTGCATGCTGTATGTAAGGAACTCTGGTAGGCACTGGGAATACAAAGATGAAAAATGATACCCTTTTTGCCTTCAAAGAGTTTATGGTCCGTTTTACATGGATGTTGCGATGAAAAGTCATGTCATGTCCTTTGAAACACTTGTGATGGTGTTACAGTGTAGAGACACATGAGGGCACTTTAAGCAAATAAATTCTATTTAGCATAATAAGTCACCCGTCTATGACATTTTGGTAGGGGCGGGGAGGTGGAAAATATAGTCTTTTTGTTATTGACATTTGTTTTAGAAGTGGTGAATTCTGACTTGTGTGCTTGATACCTTGGCCACTGAATTCAGTCAAGACTTATCAGATATCTGGAAAGATGATAGATACAACATTTATTGAACACTTATTATATTCCAGGCATATGCTAAACAAGTAGAAGGTCCCTGGCCTCAAGTTGATTATGTTCTAATGAGGGAACACATAGAAAGGGAAGCTGGAAAGGGCAGGTGTGGTTGCAGGGCAGCATGGTATGGGAATAGCTGGAGAGTGACCTGAAGGCCTGGTTCAGGGCAAGATAAAATATCAGAGCCATGGGATTCACAGGTGGAATCCAGATTACTGATGGAGGGATGGGAAGTAGGGGAAAGATGTGGAGGTAATGGTCTGAGTAGAGTAGACATATTAGAGTATGGGATGTAAAATATTAGGGTGGAAGGTAACCTTAGGATGTAGAAAGTTAGATTTGGGAGGGACTTCAAGAAAATTAGATTTGGGAGGGACCTCAGAGTCCCACTCCTGTCACGATATGGTGTCAAGAAACTCAGGCCCAGAAGAAGGTGAGGAGACCTGGGCTGTGGTCCTGTCACTCACTGGCTACATGACAAACTGCTTCACCTTTGTCCAACTTTTTTCCTTTTGGCCTGGAGCGTGCTCTTGTTGGATCTTTCCCTGAAAGGCCTCTGGCCAGAGACCAAAACCAACAGCACAGGCTACTTAGGAATTAGAAGACAGGAGGGATTTGGTGTTTCTGATCCTAGGAAACAACTTAATGCGGTTTTATTTTACTCCCTTGTAACTGAAATGGGGCCAGTTTTATAAGTCCAGCATTATAGGCACTTTGGGTTAACGTTGAACCAGTGTAAAAGCTACAAATTAAATAACTGCGCACACAGCCAAACTTTGCTCATTCACATACATTGAGGGGTAGCCTGTCTGAATTAGCAACAGACCTGAGTTTTAGAAGGTTGCAAAATAGGCATTTTCCTGTTTTTTAAGTATATGTAGTAATATGAACTAATGAGGCCAGCACAGATTTGCCACTTGCATATTTTTGCACCTTGAAAAAAAAAACATGCACAGCTTTTTATTATGTTTGTCCTTCTTTCTTATGATATATTTTGTATTTACCTCTCTCCCAAAGAAGCAGACTGCTTCCCCACCACCATTCTGACCCTACCCCCTTCCCTCAGAATAACTGCCTATATTTCTGTAGCCCTGTGACCTATTATCTTGAGTGATCCTTAACACACAATGAAACAAGTAGCCAATGTGAGGTTATCTCCATTTTAGAAATAAGCAAACTGACCTTCAGGCTTAAATAATCAGACTTGGTCTATTTTCACTATAGCGAGTGTTGCGTCAGTTTCCCCCTCTGTAAAAACAGGTGTAATCGTGCTTACCTTGTTTACCTCAGGGTGGTTGAGATGATCAAAGGCGAGAATGTATTTGGAAATGCTTTGTAGACTATGCTAAACTTACTGTTACTTACAAGAGTAATTCCTGCCAGTCTCCTTTGTTAAAGAGAGACAAGGGCCCTTTGTGTTTATCACATTAATCAAGCATTAAGTGTTCTCGATATGACTGTCATTGTGCTAGGTACTATGAAGCAGACAAAAAATATGGGACGTGATCTTCTTTTTTTGTGGGCAGATCAGATATTACTATAAACTACCCATGTGAGTTGGGGCAAGTGCCCCAGTCTTCAGAGGCCTCAGTCCATGCCTCTGTCAAATAAGGGGATTAGACTAGATGGCCCTTTGAAGATCTGTGCCAGCTCTCTCCAGAGGTCTTTTGTTTTAGAAGTGTGTTGAAAGCAATCTGATAGCTTAAGGACAGGGAATACTACTCCTACCATCTTCTTTTATATTACTCATTTGCATAGTAAACCATGTTTTCACAGATAATTTACAGGGATACGTCATTCCAGTCACTATCAGAGGCATCTCAAATTATGGACTAGTATGGTGCTAATTAATGAGTTTCTACTGTAAGTGATCTAGGCCTCTTGGCTAAGATCGTAGATTTTCTTCAAGCTAGAAGATGCCTCCTAGTTTGAAATGCTTATTTGTAATTGAAGTATGCATTGATCTCTGTGCGTGTGCATGTGTGGAGGAAACTTACCAGTGAAATATGGTTAATGTGAAAAAATGGTAGTCTGATGCTCCATTTTTAAAACAAAACAAACGAACAGAAAACCCCATAGAGTTTACCCCTCAACAGGACTTAAGAAAAATATCTTTTCATGCCTTTGAAGTGCTTTTAATTTCCCAGGTATAATTATTTATTGGTGACCACAGTACAAATTTATGTTTATTCTCTAAAGACCTAACATCCAAGCCTCTGAATAATATTAACATTAGGCAGCCAAAATTTGATTCTCTTATGTACAAGACACACACACACACACACACACACACACACAGCTTATATGTAGTAGCACACAATTAAAACAATACTAATTCTCAGGTTCCCAGGGGTTCTGAAAATCAGGTGGAGATTTTAAACATCAGCGATCCTACCAGAAATGTCACAAATGCACCAAATTATGCATACTTAAGAGTCGAAAGTCATGCTAGAAGTCATTTAGTCCAGGCCCCTACCTAAAGCAGGAATCTCTTCAATATTCTTAGCAAATGGGCATCTAGCCTCAACTTAAAGGCAGAGGAATTCTTTCCTTCTTTTCATTCAACTTACTAATATTTTTTCTACTGAGATTTTGGGTATATTGGCTTTAGGG
Source organism: Phalanger gymnotis (assembly GCA_028646595.1). Taxonomy (NCBI): domain Eukaryota; kingdom Metazoa; phylum Chordata; class Mammalia; order Diprotodontia; family Phalangeridae; genus Phalanger; species Phalanger gymnotis. Next base: position 118,473,485 of record CM053625.1, on the reverse strand, counting down.
GGTTGTACCCCAGTGTAGTCATTCAGGAAGAAATGTGTGGACAAGAGTTTGGAATAGTGAGTGTGGTAGGATGTGTTGAAGCTGATTTGACAGGCTGGTGAAATTTTATTTGAGGTCTGAAGAATCTTCCATTTGTAGACCTTTGCCTGTGTGTATGTAATCCAAAAAATAATACTGCTTCATACTACTTCAGGCTACATTCATGCGTGTACCTGTGTGTATGTCAGGGTAGGTCAATAACCATTGGAGGAGTATAGAAACTGCCAAACTCTATCATCTATGATCGCACATGCTACTATCAGGTTCTTCATCTCGTGAGTTTACAGCCCTCCTTGTCCTGCTAGTTGGTTCCTCTCAATCGATCTCAGGTCTCTGTAGGGAGTGGCTTAGATCTGGACCATGTGTTAGTGGTCTATGGCTAGGGCTCAGAGAGACAGTGTAGAAAAATGGGCTGATCAGTGCTGAGATCGTTAGGGTTTTTTATTTTGTGAATTTAATGCAGGAGTTCTCTTTTTAAAAATAAATATTTTTATTTTTTTGTTAACTATTTCCCAATTTCATTAAAAATTTTTAACATTCACTTTTTAAAACTTTGAGTTGTACACTCTCCCTCTTCCTCCCACCCCTTCAGAAGGCAGGCTGTATATTGATTATACATGTGAAGTGATGCAAAACATTTTCATAAGAGCTATATTGCAAAAGAAAAGACACACCCAAAAAAACCCAAGAAAAACAAAGAAAGTGAAAGAAGAATGCTTCAGTCTACACTCAGAGTTCATCAGTTTTCTCTGTGGAGATGGATAGCACTTTTTATTATGGTTCCTTTGGAACTGTCTCGATTCATTGTATTAATCAGAATAGCTTAGTCTTTCACAATTGATTATCATTACAAGATTGCTAGTACTGTGTATAGTGTCGTCCTGGTTCTGCTCACTACATTTTGCACCAGTTCATATAAAACTTCCCAGGTGTTTTTTTAAACCTTCCTGCTCTTCATTTCTTAAAGCACAATAATATTCCATCACAATCATATACCACTATTTGTTTAACCATTCTCTAGTTGTTGGGCATCCTCTCAATTTGCAGTTCTCTGCCACCACAGAAAGAACTGCTTACTATAAATATTTTTGTACAAATAGATTCTTTTCCCTTTTCTTTGATCTCTTTGAGATACAGACCTAGTAGTGGTATAGCCCTTTGGGCATGGTTCCAAATTGTTCTCCAGAATGGTTGGACTGATTTACAACTTTACCAATAGCGCATCAGTGTCCCTATTTTTCCATATCCCCTCTAGCATTTGTCATTTTCTGTTTTTTTCATGTTAGCCAATCTGATGTGTGTGAAGTGCTATCTCAGAGTTGTTTTAATTTGCATTTCTCTAATCAATAGTGATTTAGAGCATTTTTTCATGTGACTATTGATAGCTTCGATTTCTTCTTCTGAAAACTGAGGCAGGAGTTCTTAACCATTTTTGTGTGTCTTGGACCCCTTGGGCAGTCTGGTGAAACTGATGGACCCCTTCTCAGAATAATGTTTTTAAATGCATAAAATAAAATACATGCTATTATGGGAAAAGCCAATTATTTGAAATACAACCTTGAAAATATTTTTAAAAGAAACAAACCCACAGCACCCAGGTTAAAAACCCCTGGTTTCAGGGAAGGCTACACGATATAACTCAAGATGCCTAAGGGAGCACAGAGAGGAAGGCAGGGGCAACAATAAAAGGGAATAGCATGCCCAACCCTTAAGCAAGAACATCAGCTGATACTTCTAAAATGAGGATTCTTTGTCCTCCCCTGAACTGCAGCATGGACCTCTGAACACCTCCAGAGCAGTATGAGAAAGGAAGGAAAGAGGCACAACCAGGGATATTATCTGAGAATCTCAAGCATCATATTCTTTAGGCTAATCCAAGGTAGTCTTGAAAGAAGCTGCCCCCAGGACTTTATATTAGCTCCCATCAGTTTAACAGGTGGGATGTCCATGTCTGTCTTCACTCCATACATGTAGGTAGCTCAGGGGTCAGGGCAGCTTCAGGCAGCTGAAGAAGTCCAGGTACTTTCTAAGGAGACATGGAATCTCCTTTGTCTGATCGCTTTTCCCACTTTCTGAGGTTGAGGGAGAGAAGGCTCCAATTGGCTAGGAAACTGGAAGCTTCTTCACTGGAAGTTAATTGGTATAGGAGGTTTCAGGTGTAGATAGTAGGGCAAGGAGAAAAAGACAGGACAAGGAGGAAGGGGTACCAGGAAGGAGAGGATGCTCCCTGGGCAGAGACAGCCTGGTGGAAGAGAAAGACTAGCCTGAAAAAAAACCAAGTTTTTCTGGACTATGACATAGGTTTCATGGAGTCTGGAGTCTGAGAGGCAGGTGTGGGAGTAAAGGATCCAGAATTTGGTCAAGGCAAAGAGAAGTGGGAATGGTAGAATCAACAAACAAGGATTTATTGGATGGAAGTCCGTAGTGTTAGGCGGTGTTGGAGGTTATTGGCATGAATAAGATGGATTTTTTTGAATTTAGGATTTTGGTAGAGGAGACTGGATAGATATTAAAAGATAACAATGTAAGGGTAGTATATATACTAGGTTCGTTATGAACAGTGGAGGCTATAAATGCTGCAGGAGTTTCAAGGAAGGAAAGCTTATTGTGATATAGAGTAATCATGGACGACTTCTTGGAGGAGATGAGACTTAAGCTGGGCTTTAAATGAGAAGCAGGATTTAGATAGGAAAAAGAAGGGCATTTTAGGCAGGTGAGAACATATATGCAAAGTCCCAAGATCAGGAAAATATATAGCATGTTTAGGGATTGTATATACCACTTTAGTTAGAGGGAGAAGGGAAAGGAATAAGCATATATATAGTGCCTACTGTGTACCAGCACTTTGATAAATGTTTTGCAGTTGAAGCAACTGAAGCAAACAGGTTAAGTGACTTGTCTGAGCTAGCTAGTGAGTGTCTAAGGTTGGATTTGGACTCAAGACTTTCTGACCCCAGACCTAGCCCTCTATCCACTGCACTACCAATTGCTACTAGAGGGAAATATTTTCATAGGGGGCTGGGAGATAAGTTCAGTCAAATCAGCCAGCATTTAGTAAGTGCTTGCTATGTGCCAGGTACCTGGTCTAATCTCTGAGAATACGAAGAAAGGCTAGAATAAGGTAGCCCCATTCCTTAAGGACCTTACATTCTAATGGGGGAAGATAACACATAAAAAGGAACTGAAACCATGGTGAGGGGTTACCCAAGTGAGGTGGTAGAGTTTGGAGCATGGCAGGTCTGGGCCCTTCCTCAAAATAGAGGTCAAGGAAGGAAATCGCTAGCGGGGAAGCAGGGCTTCAGGGGCAGAAGAAGGCAACTGAAGCATGGTGGTGGAGTTTGGAGAGTGAAGCATGGTGGCTCTGGGCCCTTCCTCAAAGTGAAAGTCAAGGAACTCACCAGTGAGAGATAAGGTTATTGCATAATTTTAGAGAGCCTCAAAATCAGGCCAAGTAGTTGAGGCTTTATTCTGTAATCACTGAGGAGTCATTAAAGGTTTTCATGTCTTGGAAGGACATGGTCAGATTGAGGTTTTAGGAACATGAACCCTGCAGTGTGCATAGCACTGATGAGATGTGAGTGACGCTGGACACAAGGACACATCTAAGAACCTATTCCAGTCGTCCAGCTCTGACCTGATGATAGAAGAAGGATGAAGATTGGTGGGTTTGGGTATTGTATGGAGAGCTGAAGGGAGACTTCCCAGCCCTGGGGAGAAGGCTTTGGGGGAAGGGAGCTGGAAAGCCTCAGCTCTTACCCTAAGAAGAAGGAAGGAATAGAAAAAGGGGGGCTTGGTTCTTAGGGTAGGAAAGTGGGAGAAAAAAGGGAGAAGGTTACTTAAGTCACAGCTTCGTTAGAAGGACACATAAGGAAGGATACGTAAGAAGAACATACATTTCTCTCATTGATTTTACTAAGCCAAGGGCCTTGGCCTGGAATAACAACCCATTGAGGTTAAAATGTCTGCCTCTCACTACAGATGTGGCACCATGGGGGGGGCGGTGGCAGAGAGTCTCTGAAAGACTATGTTCACATCTTCAGGGGGCTGGTGGGGAATGGCTGTCCTGGGATTAAATCTCAGGCTGAAGAAGTGATGGGCATCAGGGACTGACCAGTTTGATGCTTGTATTTCCAGGTCCTATAGCAGTGAGGGGCAGCCTGGCTGCCTGAGAAAAGCTAGGGACAGGGAGTCTGTTGATCGAGGGTGTGATTCTGGGAAAATCTCTTCCCTCTTTCCACAGCCTCAGTTTTCTCATCTTTAAAATGAGAGGGTTGATGTCTAGTCCCTTCCAGTATGAAAACAAACAAACAACCCTCCAGAAGTCCAGAGCTCTATAACTGTATGGGAGCTCAGTGATTTATTTTATTTTGTTTATTTGTTTGCTAAATGAACTTATGTACAGAAGGTTCATTGACTTAGATTTTAGAGCTGGAAGAGGCCACGTAGTCCAACCCTTTCATTTTACAGATGGGGAAACTAAGGCCCACAGGGGTCAAAGCAACCTGCACAAGGTCATAGACAAATAGAAGGGGCAGGAGTGATCCTCGATTGACTCCAAAGTCAGTGTTCTTTGCGCTGTGCCATGCTTTCTTTCCCAAGTGTAGGGCTCTGTGATTTTATGGGTATTCAGTGAATTTCTACAAGGAAGGTATGATGAGATTGTATCTTCAGAGAGCCATGTGTGTTGTGTTACTGACCGGATGGAACTGTGGCGTTGCCAGAGACGTGGAAAAACTAAAGACATTTCTTGGAACAACACGCCCATTAAGTATAGCTTGTAGTTAAGGACACTGAGCTGTCTCTCACGTGCCAAGACAGCTGGAATTGAAGTTTACGGTGTTTCACAGAAAGCTCTCACCGGCCAAATTTTGGAGTCTATCCATTGAGGGGCTGCCTGCAGAAACTGCCTTTCATTATTTATGAAATTAACTAGGAGATTAACTCTTAATGACTAAATCTCAGCTTCCCCTTCCCTTCTTGTAATATTACATTGCGTTGTGGCTGACTGACATTGTACATGGAAGACAATTAAATGTATAAGAATTATTTCAGACTAATGATGTATTTATACACTGTAGGTTATTTTGAATTTCTGAACTGTTAGAGTTGTTTAATAGGTTAATAGTTTTAATCCATTAATCTAATCTTTTCTACTTGACTATTAAAATATCTCAGTGATATGTGACAGGAATGAAAAAGGCAGATGATTTAGAGGGTTGTTAAGGAATGGATAACATCATGAAGAAAGGAGACATGGGGGGAGTTGTAAGGCCATTTATGGTGGCAGGGTTTGTGGTGGCCTGTGAGGCATGTTGGTTGTACCCAGGTGATAGTAACAGAAGTAACACTTCTCAAATTATGGTTCTTGTCATAGTAGCTAAAAACAAGCTGTAATACATTTTTTAAAAAGTATTTTCAGTGCCACCCACTTAGTCTCAAACTCAGGCAGCCTCAGCACCCTGGAACCTGGCTGTCAAGCTGGAAACTGTGAAAACAGGCTTCCAAGAGGTAAATAGCTGTCACAGAGCTCATGTGTTTCCATTTGTAGGTGAAGGGGAACAGCCTTTAGGTCTTTGTACAGACTTCTTTATGTAAAATATTGGCATAGGAGACACAAAGATGATAATGAAAATTGGGACTGAAAGGATATAATATATACAAATTAAGTAAATTTAACATATTTTGGGGTGGGGTAGGAGAATCTAACAAATAGGAAAATTAGGAAAGGCCTCTTTACAAGGTAGCATTTGAGCTGAGCTTTGAAGGAAGCTAGAGATTCAAAGTAGAGCTGAATAGAGAAAGCATTCCAGGCGTATGAGTGATGGCCTATGCAAAGCCTTGGAGGTAGCACAGGGAAGGTTTCTCATTGAGAACAACAAAGCCAATTTGTCTGGAATATAGCATGTTTGGGGGGCGGGGAGGAAGTAATGTGAATTATGTCTGGAAAGATAGATTGGAGTGAAATTGTGAAAGGCTTTAAATGGCAGAGGAGTTTGTAAATACTAGAGAATGTAGGGATGCATTGAAGCTTTCAGATGGGGGACACGATGCGATCAGACCTGTGCTTTAGGAATATTAATTTGACAGCTTTGTGGAGGATAGATTAAAAGTGGGAATGAACAGAGCTAGGGAGACCATGTAGAAGGCTATTGCAATTGTCTAGGTGTGAGGGTCTGAACTACACTGGTACCTGCGACAATGAAGAGAAAGGGATATTTGGATAGATGTTGTGCAAGTAGAATTGACCAACTGATCAGACCTGGGGATTAAGGTAGAGGAAAGAGTTGAGGATGACACTGAAGTTTTGAATCTGTGTGATCAGAAGGTTGGTGATGTCCTTGGCAGAAACAGGGAAGTTAGGAAGATGGGTTAGGAAGATGGGTAGTGAGTTTGAGATATCCATGGGTCATCCAGGTGATGTGTCTAGCAGGTAGTTCGTGATGTTGAAGGAGGTGAGGGCTAGATTTATAATTGTTGGAGTCATCTTAATAGAGATGATAAGTGAATTCTTGGGAACTGAAGATATTGCTGATAAAAGTGTGTAGAGAGAGAATAAAGCCCAAGACAGAGCCCTGGGGTGGAGGTATACATCCATGTACATGTACATATATACACATATACACACATAAACACATGTACATGCATACACACCCTTGCAAAGGGTGTGGGATACAAATGATGAGACGGATGAGCAGTCAGACAGTATAGAAGCAGATCTCTACAAGAGAAAGGTGGTCAACAATGTCAGACACTACAGAGAGGTCAAGGATTAGGACTAAGAAAAGGCCATAGAATTTCATAATTCCCAAAATTGTTGGTCCAGGTAGATGTCCATTGATTGAGGAATTGGTAAACAAATTATGGTCTATAGATATAATGGAATATTACTGCACCAAAATAAAAAGATCAGTATGAAGAATAAGAAACATAAGAGTGATGTGAACTGATGGAAATTGAAGTAGACAGAACCAGGAAAATAATATCCATAATGACCCCAACAATGTAAATAGGAAGAATTTAAAAAGAAACTGAATATTTTAATTATACTTTATAACCAAGTCAACCTTGAAGAAGAGATGAGAAGATGCACCTCAGCCCTTCACTAAGAGGTAGAATACTGCATACGTGTATCCTATCAGCTTTGGTTAATGTGTTGCCTCCCCTTCTCTTCCTTTGGTATTCTTTGTTATTAGGGGAGGCTCTCTGGGTAGGGAAGAGGGGGAGTATATATTTGAAAACAAAACCAATGTAAAAACAAAAAATATTAATAATTTTTTAAAGAGATCATTGGTAACCTTGGAAAAAAGTTGAGCGTGCTGAGATTGGAAGCCAGATTACAAAGGGTTAAAAACTGAGGAGGGAGATGGAGAAGCAAAGGCAAGGATTATCAAATAAGGCAGCAGATCATAAACAGTTGATACACTGATACGACGACGACGGAAGAAACCCAGGAACTACCGCTAGAAATGCGTAATAGAAACGTAATTTGGGGATATTTAGTGTAGGGACGGATAGCCTCAGACACTTGCATAGTTCTTGAGAAGGCTTTGCTCTCTATTGACTGTAACATTTAAAAGAAAACTTAGAGGAGGTTTTGCAGTCCAGGCTTATTTTACTGATAAAGAAACTGAGGCCTCCAGAAAAGGGGAGTGACTTTTTCCAAGGTCCGGCAGGTAGGAAATAGCTGAACAAAGATTTCATAAGGATGACCTTGAATTTTCTCTCTCTCTCTCTCTCTCTCTCTCTCTGGCAATCAGGGTTAAGTGACTTGCCCAGGGGCACAGAGCTAATAGGTCTCTGAGGCTAGATTTGAACGCAGGCCCTTCTGACTCCGGGGCCAGTGCTCTATCCACAGTGCTACCTAGCTGCCCCTGACTCTGAGTTTTCAAGAAAAGCATGCTGTGTTCAAAAGTAAGGAAGGGTGCTGCATCCTAGAAATAAAAATATGCATACAATGTATGTAATACATGTACACCTGTGTGCTATAGGTATCTATATTTTATATGCATATGTATATACACACACATCATCTTTTCTTGTTTTTGAATGCAAAATACTTTCCTTGAAAGTAATGCGTATGTATGTATATGTACATCCATGTATATATATATATATATATATATACATATGTGCTTGTTTATACATAGATGTAGATACAGTATACTCTCTCCCCACGCACATAATATTTTTTTGGGAGGAAAGGAATAGGTCATACCTATGATTACAGTGATGTAGAACACTCCTGATAAAGAAACTTCTTCTATAGAAGTTGTGTGTCTTAGAGCAAAAAAATTCTTAGTACGGGGTCCATGAACTTAAAAAAAAGCCACTTACGGGGGGCGGAGCCAAGATGGCGACCAGAAAGCAGTAACTGGCGTGAGCTCCCCACCAAATCCCTCCAAAAACCTATAAAAAAATGGCTCTGAACCAATTCTAGAGCTGCAGAACCCACAAAGTGG
>CM053625.1:118437142-118464487 GCA_028646595.1 Phalanger gymnotis | reverse complement strand
TTAAAAAAAAAGCCACTTACTATATTTCAACATAATTATTTTCCTTAATAATCGTATGTATTTTATTCACTTACAAACATTATTCCGAGAAGGGATCCATAGATTTCATCAGACTGCCATAGGGCTCCTTGACACAAATCAAGTTAAGAACTCTTGTTTTAGATAGTTACTTGGAGGCATTGAGAGTTTAAGTGACTTACCCAGGGTCATGTAGTCAGTATGTTGTCAGATTCCTGATTTGAACCCAGGTCTTGATGACTCTGAGGTCAGTCTTCCATACATATCTTTCTAACCATTCAAATTAAACTTTGAAAAAGCTTGGGCATTTAAGGGTATAATAAGCTTAAATTACAGGGGAAATTCACTTAAGAGAAATAAATTGATGGCAGCAGCAAATACTTGTATCAGGTACCTACGATGCACATTATGCCAGATAAAAGTGGTGCGTGTTGAGGGTTTATTTTCCCCCAAAGAAACTGAAACCAGATGCTGCGCCTTTTTGTGGTGATGCAGACCACACCTCAGACGTTCACAAAAGTTTTTGCGGTTGGGGTATTTGTTTCATATGGCAGCGGAGAATGACTATCCCAGGGGAAAGATGCAGAATCTAGCTGCTGGCTAGAAAAGACTTTACCTGTATTGACTGTGGTAGACCTTTCACAGATGAGGTTTTGTGAGCTAATTTTCAAGAGAAGGCAAGTCCATTTAATTCAGTTCAGTTCAACAAATGCATATTACTACTATGAGGGACTGTTACATCCTACTATGTGGAAGTGACTGTTCTGGGCTCTGGGGATGCAAAGAGACAGTAGTCAATAGGATCCTGGCTTTTGAGAATCTTTCAGTCTAATATAGTGAGAAACAACTACAGAGATAACTACGAGGGAGGTCTAAGGACTGTGCCGTGAAAACCTCGATGAGGGAATAATCACTTTTGGCTGAGGAGTTAGGCTTTATGGAGAAGGTGATCTTTGGGTTAAAACTTGAAGAGGAGGAGGTGAGAGTTCAAGGGAGACTACTGTTTAGAAATGGGGCGTGATTGGCACCAAGATAGGAGAAGAAAAGGCAAGAACCGTGGACAGAGTGGTCCAGTCTATCTGGCAAGTAGAGCACTTCAAGGGAAGTGTTTTTTTAGATAAGCCTAGAGATATAGTTTAGAGGCAGATTGTAGAGGGTCTTGAATGCCAAAGTCAGGAGTTAATCCTTGACCCAGGCCCTGGAGAGGCTTTTGAGTAGATGAGAGGCATGTTTATAGTGAAGCCTTAGGGAGATTGGTTGGACAGTGCTAAGAAGGATGGATTGGAGAGGATATAGACTGGAGACAGGAAGACCATTTAGGAAGCTGTTATAGAGATTAAGAAGAGTAGTGTGTCACCTAGAAAGGGAGGGCCAGTCTGACTTTGAGTTATTAATAAGAAGATACCTGGATATAAATCCAGTTGTATTGTGATTGCGAATGTAGTCATTAATTTGAACTAATGGTTGAGACCCGGCTGCTGGTTCATGGTAGTGGTGACCTGTTTTAATAAATTGACTAAAATAATTTGCAATTAGTATATTGTTGGCATAAATGCGCTCTACTGAAACACTTGAAAATGTTTGTTCTCTGTAGTAGGTTAAATAGCTCTCCTGTAATTCTGTGTACACTGGTAGTTTAGTTAGGAAAGCATATTTTCATAGGTTATGGACTTGCCCTGTGATTTCATTGGTGAGTGAACTCTCTCCACCAGTACAGGTCAGCATCTTCTCTGAAACCTAAAGCTTTAATGAGTCACACAGCCCAGAGTCACATGGCTGATATGTGTCAGAGGCAGGCCTGGGACCTAGATCTTCCTGACTCCAGGTCCAGGTCCAGGTCCACACCTCCTCTGCGTAGTGCAATGAATATGTTTAGAACCTCCGGTGGCCACTTTTTCAGCAGAGCAGATACCCTGTTTCTGAATGTCAGAAAACTCTTAGGTCTTCTTAGGGATTAGGAGGTAGAGACCTGGCCACTGTGATGCCTTATTCAAAGCGGGTGGCACAAATGGCATTGGTTGCTAAGTTCCAAATCTATGTCAGAGTCAATTCATAAATAAGAAGCCGCTTTGGACTTTTAGGCGTCTGGGCGGCACAGTAGAGCACTGGACCTGGAGTCAGGAAGACATGAGTTCAGATATGAGCTCAGATACTTACTAGCTTTGTGACCCTGGGCAGATAGATCACTGCGTGCCTCAATTTTGTCATCTGTCAAATGAAGATAATAAAAGTGCCTGCCTCTTAGGGTTGTTAAGGATAAAAGGAGATCTTTGTAAAATGCTTAGCACAGCACTTGGGACCTAGTAGGTGCTACATAAATGCTAGCCATTATCATTACTTTATTAAGAGCCCCCGGCCTCAGTTTCCTCATCTGTAAAATGCCAATAATGATACATAGTAGGTACCATGTAAATGTTTGCTATTATCATTAGCTCGGGGCACCATGTTTCAGGAAGCACACTGACAAACTGGAAGGTCCGTAGGTGGGTGATCAGGACAGTGAGAAGACCACAAGTGAGACCCTGTGGAGATCAGCAGAAAGACTGGAGAATGCTCCCCTGAAGAAAAGACTCTGGGGGGTGGGGATGGGATTGCTGTCTTCCAGTTATTGAATGGATTCCTGCTTAGGTACTAATTAGACTAGGTAATGTCTGTGATCCCTTTTAGCTCTGAGGTTCTATGATTCTACAATCCAGAGGGGCAGCGAGGTGGCAGAGTGGATAGAGCTCCAAGCTGGAGTCAGGAAGACTCCTCTACCTGAATTCAAATCTGGCCTCAGACACTTACAAGCTGTGTGGCCCACGGCAAGTCACTTAACCCTGTTTGTCTCAGTTTCCGCATCTGTAAAATGAGCTGGAGAAGGAAATGGCAAACCACGCTAGGGTATTTGCCAGAAACAAAAACAACCCAAAAAAACAAACCCACAAAGAGTTGGGCATGACTGAAAAACAACTGAACATTATTACCACTATTACTGGTACTGTTGCTATACTCAAATTCCGCCCATTCAAGGTCAGAATGTGCTTTGCTTTGTCCCGATAGGAGAGTTGAGGGGAAGAATGAGGAAGGTGGAGGGAAAAAGCCAACATATCTGGAAAGGAAAGACCAAAAGAGACAACGTACCTTATTAAAAGTGAGAAGATGATGTGACCGCACCCCGTCCAGGGTGGCTTTTCTCAAACCTTTAATGGCCCAGTTCAGTATGGACTCCCCTCCCCCTGCCCCTTTGGTTTTAACTTTTGATGGTCTAGCAGAGTGCAACTCAGGTTAAATATAAAATTCATAGCATACATTGAGCAACTATTTTGTAGTTATCTATATATAAATCTATTTTACAGCGACGCAAATAGAATAGATTATGGAATGTCAGCGTGTAGATGGATTCAGAGTGCTTTTTCACTAATATACCTAATGATTCGTGCTGAGAATACCCAAGTACTGTACTGTACATTTTAAATGGATATAATTAAAATAATGAGCTCTATTTTAAAAGTGATATATGAAAAAAAATTTAAAAATGGAACTAGAAGTATCTGCACTAGTAATTCAAAGTGATATAACTACTTTGTGGTGCCTTTGTTATTAGGATACCTAATTAAATGCAAAGATTGGGAAGAAAGCAACATTTGGGCTGTAAATTTAAAATGCAGAAGTCAAGAAATAGCTGCAGTGGCAGGCCCTCCCCTCTGCATGGGGAGGACTCAAGGGCATGGCACTGAAGAGGATGACTAGTCGTGCGAAAATAGAACAGGTGTACCACAGAGGTGACGTGATGGTGGCCCTGGAGCCAGCCCTGGAGCCCGAGCACAGAAGCTAGGATGTGTCTGGTTCTTCTTTGGTGGTCTCTGTGTTGCCTGGAGGACTGGATGCTGACTTCTGGGATTGGCCGGGAGCAGCTGATGACTACCCAGCGGGGGAAGCATTTGCACCAGGCTAAGCCAAGGCTGCCAGCTAAATGTAAAGGGTTAATGGTCCAAGTTTGAGTGAGCTCCCTTCTCACTGTGGCTCTGTAGCCTCCAGAGTCTGACCCTGTTGCCTCCTATGCCCTGCTTCTCCCTCCCTCCCATTAAGTATGCTTTCTGTCACCCCATCCTCAAACTATACTCCTGCTTACAGCAAAGGGTCCAGATTGGTCATTTAAACATTCATGGGAATATAAATGAAGGTTTTCCCTTCCCTGGGCATTTTGGGCCTGATGTTTCTTTGCAGACTTAAAATTATTTTCCTGTTAAAGAGAAATTTCAGGCATCAGCTAGGAAGAAGGTGATTATTGGGAGGTGGGGAGGGGCAGGGGTCTTCTTGAGGGCTTCTGAAATGGTGCCTAGTAAGCAGCCCACTGTACCAGGCAGCTAGCTGGTGTAGGTTAAACAACAAGACTTGGCATCAGGAGTCCTGGGTTTCTGGAATCGCTTTGTGACCTGGAGCGAATAACTTAGCTAATTTCCTCACTTTCAAAAGGGGAAGGGTAATAGTAACAGCATTTACCTCCTAGGGTTGTTGCAAGAATCAAAGAAGAGCATGTATGTAAAGAGCTTTACAAACCTTAAAGGGCTGTATAAATGTTTGCTGTTTTTGGTTACTGTTATTGTCATCACTTAAAGGCAAAAGCCTGACTTGGTCTCTTTCCTGCTTCCTCACTGGAGCCTTCACTTAGCATTGGCTGCTGGGTAGAGTGTTAACTTTGGAATCAGAAGGCCTGGGTTTCAATCCTGACTGTCCCCTTCTGCCTATGGGACCGTGGGCATCAGACTCCTCATCTGTAAACTGAGGGGGTCAGACTCAGGTATCTGTGAGGGCTCATCCAGTCCTAAGTCTCTGCTCCTGAGTTGTGGCTCTCACTTGGACTCTGGCCCTCTTCCTACGGGCAGTGTTTGTTGAACTAGACAAAGCTTCTAGCTGCCTTAGAACCCTAGAGTCCTAAGAGAGCAGAGCTGGAAATGATGGTGCGCAGCCCTCTTATGTTATAGACAAAGACACTGAGACCCAGAGAGGCTGATGACTGTGCAACGCTGTCTCACTTAAATCCAATTCACTCACAAGTCATCACCCTATCATCTTATTGGTCCTCTTCAGAAACGAAGGACGAACAACAATAATACGCATCCACACGCACGCACACACATATGTGCACATGTATGAGACTGGGGAAGGGAAATCCAGTTAGGAGAGAAAAGATCTACCTATCTATCCACACATATATACATACATATACACAATATACAAATATATCTAGAAGATTTAATATGTATAAATATATGCACACATATACACTATATATAATATGTAAAATACGTGCAAATTTTCTTCTTCAGTTGTTTTTCGTTATGACCACCTCTTCTATGACCTTATTTGGGGTATTTTTGTCAAAGATACTGCAGTGGTTATATGTGAATACACACACACACACACACACCCCTACATACATCTGCCACCCTATTTGGAGTTTTCTTGGCAAAGATATGGAGTGGTTATATGTGAATATATATGTATATATTTATATATGTATGTATGTGTGTTTATATATATACATACACAATACATACATTGAGCTCTTATATACACGTGTGTGTATGTCTATGTGGTTATGCATGTGTGTTTTGTGTACATACGTTATCTCCATACATACATGTATACACATGCACACATGTGTATATATAAATATATATACACGTATGTGAGATATTTATATGTGTGTATATCTATATCTATATCTCCTGACTATATATATCCTGACCAGATTTCACACCAGCCTTGTCTTCTCTTCCTTCTGCCTTTAATTTCCCCGAAAGCAGTAACGAACTCTTGGCTCTCTGTACCCTAACTACCCCTCCTCAGTGAAACTCATTTTTGTCTCTCAAGCTTTTGCGTCTGATCCCTTCGCCAAATGGCTCATCTGTTGCTTATCTGCAGGGTCTGTTGTACTGCCAGCCTCTTTTAGCCTCAGCCTCCACTCTCTTGGAAATAGCCACAACTCAATCTATGTCCTTATTACACCCAATTAAGAGGGCTAATGATGCTAAAGCAAATATGTAAATTGTGAGTGCATGAGTGAATTTACATTATACATTTAGAGACCTAAAAAATGGAGTCGCCGTGACTTAGTCACAGGATCACAGAATTTGAGCGGTGGAAAGGACCTTTAGGATCATCAGTCAATGATGGTGTTTTTGACAGGTGATCATTAAGCCTTGATATGAACTTTCCAGACCCTTCACAAGGCATGCCATTCCCTTGTGTGGCAGGTCTAATTGTTAGAAAGTTCTTCCTCATATTGAGTAGAAGTTGGCCTCCCTGTAACTTTCTCCCACTGCTCACAGTTCTGTCCTCTGATCTCACGCAGAATACATCTGCACATTAATTCCCTCTCCCCTGCAAAAGCTCTTTGGGTATTTGAACACAGTGATCATCTTCTTGCTCCTTTTTCTTTTCTCTGAACTAAACCTGTTCCTTCCATTGATTCTCGTAGGACGTTTGCATCCTTTTCCATCCAGGTTTCCCTCTTTTGGGTATATCCCAGTCTGTCTTAAAAAGCTTAAAAAACTGCTACCTGGAAGTGAACACACTCCTCCTAATGTGATCTGACCAGGGCACAGTGGGGCCATCTCCTTCTGTGATCTGGGGAGTATTCCTTCTATTAAGACAATCTGTAGTCACCTCTAGGAGATTTGACATAATCAGGACAGTGTCATTTCCAAACAGGGACATATTGGAGGGACTCTGTCTTCCATTCAGGCTCAGGGCTGGACCTCTGCCATGATAGTAGCAAACACCTTTGACCAGCAGATGCGTCTCTGTTCAGTGACACTCAAAAGATAGTAATAGAATTGCAGGTCATTCGAGGGGCAATGGAGAAGAAGCATAGCCGTGTATAGTGGATATGTGGAAGCAGAAGCGAGTTACTAGTAGGAGTTGCACAGGAGAAGCAGTACAAAAGATGTCTTAAGAGAGATGAGTGATCAAAAAAGCGGGTGGACCAGTTACATGGTGAATGAGGGATATCCGGTGAACAGCCTATGTGCCCATGCAGTGTCAGGAGATGAGGAAGGCCTCTTGTGTGTTGACTGGGCAGGAATCACACTAGATGAGAAGGCCACTTTGCCTCTGGAAATAGTCACCATGCCAGTGAGGTCACAGATCCCTCCAAGTGCCAAAGGAAGGTCTCATTAACTTTCGTCATCTACTTCTCACATTAAGCTTGTAGCTAACTAGATATCTCTAGATACTTATCATTTTCTTTACTGAAATAGTAACGGTCGTGATGGGAGTGGTGGTGGGGGTGCTGGTAGTAGTAGTAGTAGTAGTAGTAGTAGTAGTAGTAGTAGTAGCAGTAGTAGTAGTAGTAGCAGTAGTAGTAGTAGTACTTGCGGTGGTGGTGGTAATACTAATAGTTAACATTTATGTTTTATATATATATAATTGTACTGTATAACATTTTTATATGTACATATGATTATGTAACATTATTATGCTTTGAGATTTGCAAAGCACTTTTTAACCATTAATGTATTTGATTCTAATGTCATCAGAGAATAAATCCAGAACTGAAAAAAGTGTTAGAAAGAAATTTATTAAGTCATCCAGCAGAGGGGAGTAAAAAAGGTGGCCCACTTCCTCTGAGCCACTGGAAGTTTAACCTGATATAGAATTAAAATAAAGTCATGAGGAACTAACCGCTGGTTAAATGTAGTTTGATTTGTAACTTGACTTAGTTTACCTATAGAGTTTGTTTAACTAGGCTTGTTTCCTTAGGGAATATATGGGATTATGACATTGCTTAATTAAATTTTTTTCAACTTTTATGACATTGAAGAAACATAGGATTGTGAATCTTTTTAAAGAACTTTTTTTGTGATATTCGTGGCTATATGTGTTCTTTCAATGCCTGGGAAATCTGTATTGTGGAGTGCACTTGTTTCCTGTTACGAGTCTAAGCACCCTGACTTACAGCCCATGGTCCTTAGTCCTTTTGATCCCTACCCCTCCGTAAAGGAATTCTATCACATTCTAGATAAATTGAGCAGTTAAGGGGATACTTTCCACTGACTTGGGTTACTTAGCCTAGCTGTTTGCCTCTGGTAATTGTACTTTCTGTAGTATAGAAATGCTGGGCTTTAAAAAGCCCCAAAGGGGAGAAACTATAGGAAAAACTTAATTGCATTGTTTGAACCTAGACCTGTGTGGCTGAGAGACCAGACTTGTTGCTTAGAGACTAGATTCATTTAATGCTTAACTTAGGACAGCCAGGTTATGCTGACCCCAAAAACCTTTTAGGGATCTGAAGATTGATGCAAAGAATGTAAGGCATTTCCTTCTGTTATACATCTTTATCATATTACATATTTATTCTCTTAGCAGGTGAAAATTCTACCCCCAACATTCCTATTAGGAAAGGTTTTTTTGGCAGGGGGAGAGTCAGCATAACCTGGACGTCTTGAGTTAAGTATTAAACACATCTGATCTCTAAGCCAAGCCAGGGCTAGGCTCAAACAATGCAATTAAGTTTTCCTATACTCACAACAACCCTGGGTGGTAAGTGCTGTGATTATCCCCATTTTATAGGTAAGGAAAGTAAGGCCAAGAGAGGTTAAATAACTTACCCAGGTTACACAACCAGTAAGTGTCTGCTTGCAACATCTCTCCTCTGTGTCCCTGTCAACTCCAGGACCTTCAGGTCGCCACCATGGTGTAGGCCTGCCTCACCTCACCCCTATACTGCAATAACCAGCTGCTTGGTCTCTCTGCCCCAAGCCTCTCTCCTCAGCTGTCCACCTGCCACTCCACTGCCAAAGTGATCTTCTTAAAGCACAGCCTTTCCTTACTCAGTAAATTCTAGTGACTCCCTACAACCTCTAGGATCAAATATAAAATCCTCTGTTTAGTTTGTAAAACCCTTAGAAGAAAACTTTCTTTACTCCCCCTTTTGTGTACTCTGTGATTCCGTAACACCGGTCTTCCTGCTTTCCTGCATACCTTCTCCCACGTCCAGACCCCACCCCCCCCCCCCATACCTAGATGTTCTTCCTTCTCATTTCCGCCCTTTGGCTCTCTTCAGGACTCAGTTCAGATCCTGCCTTCTACAAGAAGCCTTTTCCGGACCCCCTTAATTCTACTGCCTTCCCTCTGAGATGACCTCTGATTTTCTCTCTACATATGTTATATGTGCGTAGTGGTTAGTATATCTCCTCCGTTAGAATATAAGCTCCTTAAGGGCAGGGTCCGGTTTTGCCTCTAATCATATCCTTCATGTCTAGTATAGTCCCTGGCACATAATAAATGATTATTGTCTTGTTAACGCCAAGTCCAAAGTGCTGTAAAATTCTGGTTTATTTATTTATACTTTTGTATTCCATAGGGCACCAGTGGTCTCTTCACTTTGGCCTGGTGTGACTGGCTGTACTGGGTCTCTACTTCCCCTTGACTGGGTTGGTTTACTTCCTCAATCACCCTTTCCTGGGCATGACCAATAGGAATTGTGGGGTGTTCCCTGATGTTCAGGCAGGTGGTCATGATTTAGGTGAAAGGGCATCGGGGGAGAAGTCAGGAGACCTGTGTTCTAATCCTAACTCCATCACTAGTTTGCTATGTAACCTTGAGCTGCTCATGGAATCCTTTTTAGTTTCAAATTTCTCTTTTCTTAACATACAGTGGTAGGAACAGGTTACCATGGGGATAAGGACAAGAGGTCTTAGTGCCCTCCTTGGGTCCCAAGGCTGTTGTATGGATCAAATGGGATAATTGATGGACATGAGTTTGTTTTGTAAAAGTGAAAGGGGTGTGTAGTAAAGCAGTGCCTCAAAATTGCAAATTAAACCCTACTAACAAATTGGTGGAATTCTTGTAGGAATGTCTTAGAACAGGGCAGCTTAGCTACCTAGAGTATAGCAAGGAGTCACAGAAAACCAGAAATAATCTTGGACGTCATCTTGTTCAGGCTTCTCATTTTACATGTAAGGAAACTGAGGCTTAGGAAGTGAATTGTTTAATTCACACAGGCATCAGGGGCAGAACCAGGCTGCAGAACCAGGCTTCAAATCCAGGTCATCGTGGGGAGCCTTCTCTCCTGGTTTTAAACAATGCAGACCTTTTTTCTTCCTTTTTCTAATTTTTCTGATATTTTTGTTCCTCCTTTCCTCCCTCCATCTCTTTACTTGATCAGTTGTTGCCCACTCTCTTTTTCCTTTTTCTCCCCTCCCTTATACCTATTAGCAGCCTCCTTATTGGATTTTAGGATTTAGAAATAGTAAGGGACCTTAGGGATCATCTTTTCCCATTTTCTTGTTGTCATTTAGCCCAGAAGGGGCTTGAAGAGGCTCCCGAACCCTGGCCAAGAGCCTTGAATGGAGGCAGGAGGTCAATAGGGGCTAGGGGAGCAAGTGTATTTTTCTGTTTCCCAATTAGGAAACTGGGAATTTGGGAAGAGGCATATGTGTCACCATTTGGCTAAGCAATAATGTCTCTCCATGGCTTCCCAGGGTAATGCCGTTGTACCTGAGGGTACTGTTTGGTGGTTTACAATTCTTATTACTGCTAAAAATGTTCTCTGTTACTATTCTTTAATCTTACTGTGATTTCCATTCAAGAATGTATTTTAAAAGAATGAGTCCCACTTTTAACTGGCCCACGCTGAGTCTGTTCCACCTTTGCCAGAATGAGAGAATATGCGTATGTGTGTCCATGTGTAACATGTAAAGGTAATTCACTTTAGTAAACATTTATAAGATACTTCTGAAGGCTTGGCCTTCAGATTCATTAAGTAAATACTTATTAATCATGTCCTTGGCGCACCACCCAGCACTAGCTGCCGGAGAGCCTTGTGATACTGACCCTGCTCTCAAGTGGCGTATAGTCTTACAGGATGTATACTGACTGGCTGGTTGATTGGTACACAAGTTACTGATCTAAGAGAGAGTGTAATACGTATCAGGGAAATATCTGGATTATGAGAAATTAGGTGATAGATTACTTTCTGCGGGTGGGGAAGGTATTTTCGTCGAAGGCTAAAGTGTACTACCTCCTCTGTTTTGGGCACAGGGAACATCATAAGCAAGAAGGAGTGAGAGTAGTCTGTTTTAAGAATATAGAGAGCGCAAAAGGGGAATAATGAGTTAAAAGTAATTTGGAGTCAGGCTGTAAATGGCCTTGAATGTCAGTTTTTTAAGTGTATAGTTTGTAGGCAGTGAAAAGACACTGGAAATTTTTGAGTAAAACATGACGTAAGATCATAGGTTTAGAGCTAGAAGAGACATAGGTCCTCACAGTCAGGCATAGGTCCTCTGACTTCCTTTTCCAGTGGCTAATTCCACCCCAAACACAGTAACTCTCTCTCCCTCCTTTCTCCCCTCTTTCACTCCCCCTTTTCTCTTTCACCCTCTGTTCCCCTTTCTCTGCCTCTTCCTTTTCTTCCCCCTCCTCCACTTTTACATATAATCTAGTCCAAATTCCTCATTTTACAAAGGATGAACCTGAGGCCCAGAGAGGTTGAGTAATTTGCCTAAAATTGCACTCTTAGTTTCTGGAGGCCAAACCAAGACTGTAGAGTTCAGATCTCTTGACCATAAGCCCTGCAGATCTTTCACTTTTAAGCATGCCAAGTAGGGTCCACTTAGAGCCCTGGAACTGTTCTTCTGGGTTAACTGAACAGGATGGAGGTCAGCTCTGGTTGGGGACCAAGCACTGTGAGCTTTTTCAGCTGGTCTCCTTCTTAGCTTAGGTGAGGATTGTGTTTGACTCAAGTGTGGTTCATGTGGAAGTGACCCTAGACTTGACTCTTGCTGTTTATCCATGAGAGGTCAGGCCCAACCCATCCTCTTGTGTCCTGATAGGGACCAGCCTGTACCCCTGGAGGCGAGAGTGCCTGAGAAAAAGCTGAGCTCCTCAGAGCCAGCCAGGCCCAGCTGTTCCTGTGCATTCGCTCACTCACTCACTGACTTACTCATTCACTCATCCATTCATCTTTCCTGCCATTAAGGAAACCAAGTGGTTTGGCGAGTGGCTAAGGAGGTGGAGGGAAGGAATGGAGGGGCTCGTTGAGTTGGCTGTGGGGTTGGCTTCAGGAATAGTGAGCTATTAATCACACTTCTCTTTTCCTCAATGAACAAACAAGAGATGAATACTGTAAGGTCTGTCAGCTCTGACGTGGCTGACCCACTTGGAGAAGCTTTGTGCTATCCTTGTAGGAGGCTGGGCTGGAATTATTCCTAAAGACACTTCTCTCTTCCTCTGGTCTTTGGCACTTTCCCTCCTCCCTCCTGTCCTTTTCCCCAGGGTAATTTCCTTTCCTTTGCCTTTCTAAGGAAGATCTCCATTCACTGCCGGTTGGCTGGGGACTTCACCTTTCTCTCCCAGTTCATTCTTTCCATCTCATGGAGGAGGCAGAAACTTTTTTTCTTCACCAGCTCCCAGAAAGGAACTGTAGATCAGTCTGGAGCTTGGGCACGGGGGATCCTGTTTCCCAGGCCTTTTTTTACTCTGTAGATTTAGAATAAGTCCAAGAGCCAGGAAATGGCCCAAAGCAGATGAGAGACTCATAGCCCCATTAGCTTCTCAGTTTATGAGATCCCTGTCACCGTCCTCATCATCATCTACAACCTGTAGTAAGCACTGTATACATATCCTGCCTTGTGTTAGGCTCTGTATGGGACAGAAGGAACTTAAGAATGCTCCAAGAGCTTGCATTCATTTGGGGAATGGAACATAAATCTTTGAATGTTTTGGGGAACATAGAATTTTGGAGCCAGAATGCACTTTAGTGATGATTTAATTCAGGCCCTTCATTTTACAGAAGTGGAAGGGCTAGAGAGGCAAAATGACAACCCAAGGTCACTCAGGTAACAGCAGTATTGTTTGATGAAGAACTGTGAATGACTCAGCTGTTCTTAATACGGTGATCCAAGACAGTCCCAAAGGACTAATGATGAAGCATAGTATCCATCTCCAGAGAAAGAACTGCTATAGTCTGAATACAGAATGAAGCATGTTATTTTTCACTTTCTTTCTTTCATTCTTTTTCTTTTATTCAGTCTTCTTGTACAAAATTACAGACAGGGAAATGTTTTATATGATTGCACTGCATAACCTATTTTTGATTGTTTACCATCTCAGGGAGGGATAGAATTCAGAACTTTAAAAAAAAAGTTTAAAAATTGTTTGAACATGTAATTGGGGGGAAAATTTATATTTATAGATATATATATACACACACACACATATATACATACACATATATGTGTATATATGTACATATATATACATATGTGTGTGTGTGTGTGTGTGTATTTTCACTTGATCCTGTCATCCTTCCTAGCTAACTCTTTGAGAAAGCTGTCTGCACTTGGGGTCTCTACTCTCTCTTCTTATTCTGAACTCTGACAGCCAGCCACATCATTTGGTGGAAATTGCCCTCTCCAGTGTAACTAGCAGTCTCTTAAATGACAAATCCAATAGGCTTTGGTCCTACTGGACCTCTCTGCAACATTTGACACTGTTGGTTGACACTAACCTTTGGGATATTCTCTCCTCACTTGGTTTTTGTGCCATTGCCCTTTCCTGGTCCTTTTCTTCCGTATCCTTTGGTGGTTCCTCATTTGTCTCATACCCACTAACCAAGAGTGTCCCTCAAGGCTCTGTCCTGGGCCCTCTTCTCAGATGTTTCCAGAACTATATACTCAGTCCTGGCCTCTTTTCTGATCACTACCTCAAATTCAGTATGTCCTAACCAGAATTCGTTATCTTTCCTCTCCCCTCTTCCAGACTTCTCCTTTAGTATCACAGACTGTACCATCCCTCCATCACCCAGGCCAGCAACCTCAGCGTCCTCCTTGACTCCTCCCTTTCTTTCCCCTCACATATCCAAATGCTTTACCATATCTTGTCATTTCTGTCTTAAAAAAAAAAGCTCCCAGAGCCACAACCCCCCGTCCAGCCCCTCATCACATCTCACACGGACTATTGCAGTAGCTTTCAGAATGATCTCTCTGCCTCGAATCTCTCGCTCCTGTCATCTTCCACTGAGCTGCCAAAGTGATTTTTTCTGAAGTATAGGTCTGACTGTGTCATGCCTCGGCTCAGTGAGCTTCAGGGGTTCTTCATGGCCTTCAGCATCAAATGTAAAGTCCTCTGTGTGGCATTTAAGACTCTTCCTAAACTCTCCTTCCTCCTCCCTGGTCTTCTTATTGCTTACTCACCTCCACACACTCGAAAATCCAGTTTTCTAAAACCCACTAGCCTCTTTGGCAGTTCTTTGAACACACCCTTCCTTCTCCTGGATGTGTGCCTTCTTTGCTCTGGCTGTGCCCCATCCCTGGAATGCTCCCCCTCCCCACCTTTGCCTTACTCTCTGGCTTCCTTCAAGACTCCACTTAGATCTCAGCTTCTGCAGGAGTCCTTTTCCCACTCTGCCCAGCTGCTCACGCCTTCCCCTCCCACATTGTCTTTCATCTAGTCTCTATACATCTTATATCACCTAGTTATTATTATTAACAGGTCACTTCCACCATTAGAATGTGTACTTTTTTGTTTTTTTGCAGGGGGGAAGGCAGGGCAATTGGGGTTAAGTGACTTGCCCAAGGTCACACAGCTAGTAAATGTGTCAAGTGTCTGAGGTTGGATTTGAACTCAGGTGCTCCTGACTCCAGGGCCGGTACTCTACTCACTGCCCTACCTAGCTACCACAGAACGTGTACTTCTTGAAGGCAGGGATGGTTGTATCCCCAGGGGATAGCAGATACTTGGTACAAAGTAGGTACTTATTGACTAGCTGATCTCAAGACCCTGCAAGATGCTAGAAACAAAAAAGATAAAATGCAAAGCAGCTTCTGTCTTCAGGGAGCTCACATTCTGTTGGTGAACTGAGGACAGAGTGGAAGAAAGAGCTTCCTTGATCTTGTCTGGGTTAAAGAGCTCTGTGTAGGTCTTGAGGGATGGGGAAGACCGAGAGGAGTTAGGGAAAGATGTTGTTCTCTGTTGCCATGCTGATCCCGCACCCGCTGTTTTCATGACTTCAGAGCCTTAATAACCACACATGTTAAAGGACCGCCATCATTAGTGTTGTTAATAGTGTATTGAATAACCTCTTTATGGAAGTACCTCTTGAGTTCCGTCCTCAGGTTGCTGTAGGATAATGAATTTTGGGGCTGTATCTGCTCTCTAAGAACTTGTTGCCAGAGAAGGGTCTTGATATGTTTGAAGGGAGGGAGGACCCACACGCACCAACTCACACATTCTTGAAGTTGAAGTGAATAAATTATGCTAGCTAATTAAATTAGTCTGTGCTTTAATTAATTAGAATGATCTGTGTTAAAACTTGCTCATCTAGTGGACTTTTTTTTGTTCTTTTAAAGTATATTTTATTGATATCTCTTGTTTTTATATTGTGTCCATTTCTCAGTGTATTCCTTCCTTCTTTCCCCTCTCAGACAGTTATCCTTTATAGAAATAAGAATAGAGACTGAAGCTGTCTGTGAATTGATTGGTATAGGGAACTCCCAGGTGAAGAAACTCCCTCTGCCAATGAAGGTCAGCAAATTCTCTGCCATCTGTAGTCTTAAGGGTTACCTGCAGCACTTCTTAAACGGTGGGTCTTGGGGTCATGACTCATGGTTTAAGAAACACTGAAGGGGGTCACCAGTGGAAAAAAGTTTAAGAAGCCCTCACCTAGAATACTGAGAGTTTTGGTTGTGTAACAAATGATTTTTTTTAAGAGAAAGAAATAGTTCAGTAAAACTAAGCAGCACCATGGAAATGTCAGCAATTCTATGTGACGTTCTACAACCGTAGTCTTCCACCTCTGCAAAGAAGCAGGGGAGGTATTTCTTCTTTGGGGTCACATTTGGTCCTTAGAACTTAACAGCATTCTGTTGTCTTTATATATCAACATTATTATGATTTTGTATATACTCTTTCCTGGTTCATCTTACTTCACCTTGTTTGCATCATTTCATAAAGTCTTTCCATGCTTTTCTAAGTTGGTCGCATTTATTGTTTTTTATAGCACAGTCATGTTCTGTTATATTCCTCTACTATTTAGCCATTCCCTGGTTGAAGGGTATTTACTTTAAAGAAAATGAACTTATTTTTAAAGCGTGCTGGTTGGATGGGGATGAGTTGAAGGCTGCTGCAGGTACCATCTTAACCCACCAACTGACATGGAAACCTACTTCATTTTGTTGCGTTGTGTCTTAGTTCCTGCACCTAGAAAAGATGTACTATAAAGATAACCTCCTAACTGTCAGCAGGGCTAGAGGATTGAGGGATTTCATATCGGGGAAATACTACAGACCCTATATGTAAGAGCTGAACTAGTCAGATGTGGGATACCATTAGTCAGCGAATAAGGCTTAAATAAAGTGAACGTTGAGGGTCCTTGCCCAGATGCAGGGCAGGCCCCTGATCTCTTCTCTCTGCCTTTGCAGGGAGAGGCTGAAGAGGAGCCCCAAGAGTGCCAAGGCAGAGGGCTCCAGTCCTGTGCCGGCAGAGACCTCACTGTGCTCGGAGCAGGGGACGATGACAGACGTGAAGGTGAAGACGGAGCTTCCCGATGACTACATCCAGGAGGTGATCTGGCAGGACGATGCCAAAGAGTCCAAGAAGAACGTCAAGGATGGGTCTGGGGATGTGCCGGCTGAGATCTGCGTGGTGATTGGGGGTGTCCGGAACCAGCAGACCCTTGGTGAGTGACCCAGAGTAACTGCTGAAAGGTGGCAAGCTCACCTTCCTTTCTCATTTTCTTGAGTAGTTTTAGCAGTAAGTCAGAGGGGATGGGCAAGATGGGGCCAGGGCCTTGGGGAATAACTACATATTCCCCGTATAGTGTCTTAGCCAAGACTACCAGTCTGTCTTCATCTCACTCCTTGGACGTTCTCTTTTTTCTGGGTCTCTTTGTATGGCAGACTGTTGAGTTCCACGGAAATAGGTTTCAGAGCAGGTCCTATCCTTTTTCTTTGGCTTTTGAGCCAGGGAGGGAATGTATTCTTAACTCTCACACCCTATAGCTTTTGGTCTACTCTCCACCACTTGCTGAACCAGCAGAACTGCCCCTCATGGTATCACCTCCATCCATCCCCTTGGACTCTTTCAGGACATTCTTTTATCTTCTTGTTCTTTATGTTAGTATGCCTTCCTCCTCCTGGTCTCCCTCCCTTTCCCCACTTTTCTTTCATCAGCATCCTAGGGGGATTAAGACTGAGTTCTCACTGTGAGCATGGCCTCCCCTCCTCAAAGAAACCTGTCTAGGTTATTTATAGCAGAATTTTCAGTGACTCTCTGTTGCCTACAGGATAAAGTATACACTTCATCATTCAAGACCCTTTTGGGGGCAATTAAAAAAATGAGTCCTAGATTTGGAGTCAGAGGGAAAGGGTTCAAGTACCAGCCACTTTTCTGGAGATTTGTAAAATGTGGGGGTTAGACTAGAGACCTCTGAGGTCACTCTCAACTCTGAATCTCTGATCCTATCCTTCCAGACTCCCTGCTCTCTTGTTGTCCAAACTGGTCTCTTCGCTGTCCCATGAACCCACTGTTCACATGACTCTCTTACCTGGACAGCCCATGTTTGAGACCCAGCTTGCTTCCTCCTTCTCCAACCACAATAGTCTGAGGTAGTCCTGAAGGCACCTCCTAAATCTGACCCATACCTTTGACACTAACAAGGAAGTGCCCTTAATTAGTTATTTGTTCATATTTCTGCATCTTGTTTCTCCAGCTAGACTATAAACTCTCTGAAGGCAGAGACTGTGTATGGACTGTTTTTGTATCCTCCTTCTCCTAATGAGGCTTGAGCACCTTCAAAGTAGGTGCTGAGTAAAGACTGATGGCCAAAAGAAAGCCATGTTCTCTGCTTTTCATTTTTTAAAATGGTTAGGCTTTTTAAAAGTTTTGTTGCTGCTCTTTGTTTTTACAACTTCATTTCCAATATACTCTGCTACCCAGTGAGTCGTCCCTTGTCACCGAGGTGAAAGGAAAAAAATAGCAGTTCAGCCAAACCACCCAATGTATCACCTGTTCCTGGCAGCACAGGCAACACTCTGTACTTGTATTTCCCCACCTTAAAAGCATTTTCTCATCCCTTCTTCAGGGCCCAGCTTGGTCATTATAATTTTACGATGTTCAGTTTCATTTTCTTGTTCTTCCTGTTTCTGTATATATTGCTTTCTTGGATCTGCCTTCTTTACTCTGTATCAGCTACATTTCATCCCTCCATATGTCTCTTAATTCCCCGTTTTAGTCATTCGTGGTGCAGCAATATTCTGTTACATTGAGTTTTCACAGTTTATTCAGTCATTCTCTAGACTGTGGGTACCTACTTCATTGTCATTTCTTCGCTACCACAAAAAGCACTTCCTTGTTTTTATTTTTCTTTTAAAAAAACCTTTCATTTTTGCATCACCTTTATTTCCAAATCTCTTTCCCTATTCCTTACCCTTGGAGAGATGGGTACTGTGCCCCATCTCCCTCCCCTACCCAGTGATCCTTCTCATGCAACAAAGATTTTTAAAAAGAGGAAAAAGCTTTTCAGTCAAACTAACCTGGGCAACAACCACATTTGCTAACATATGTAATATTCCATATTCATAGTCCCCCATCCCTGAAATGAAGGGGGGATAGACCCACCTTTCATTTTAAACAGAACCTTTGATTCAGTGACCAAACATTAGAAAGGGACTGAGCTAGGAAGCATATATTCACATACAGGTCAGAACTTTGAGCACCTTTCCCAACACCGACATTTAAATGTTCTCGTCCATCCTTGGTGAAATCTCTAAAGGTGGCCCCATTACTTTTAAATTCCTTTGCACGTGCACAAGTGGGGTGTCTGGCAGCTGAGACGTTCCCCGCTTCCTGGACGAACTTCTACTTCTTAGAGAAAGACAGTGCTAGACTTTCATGGCCTTCACCAGGAAGGCTGTTGAGTGCATTGCCCCGTCATCTGCCCTGTGAGGGAATGGGAAGAGCATTAAACTAGAAACGAGAAGACCTGAGTTCTAGGGCTAGTTGTGTTGGGTTTAGCTGAGTGGCCTTGGGTAAGTCACTTGGCCTCCCTGTTCATTGTTGGGGATAATGATACCTTCCCTGGCTACCTCACAGAGATGTTGTGAATGAATAGTGGGGGTAATGTGTGGGAAGTCTTGTGCTGATCTAAGGGACAAGTATTATTATCATCAGAGTTCCAGAGCTTAAGGAAGAAATTAAGAGTGATGGAGAAAAGAGATATGATGTAGAAACTCTCTTTGAAGTCCTCAGACAGGCAGTGTAGTGTAGGGGAGTGGGACTGCTAGACACAGCAATTCCACTAAAGGGATGGGGACCTCCCTCTTTGGGTCTCTGCTTCCTTATTGTTAAAATAAGGAGGGCTTGGACCAAAGGATCTCAGAGCTTCTTTCCGGTTATGACATTTGATGCGTCTAGGAATTCGGAGGGTCTTTGTGAAACGGTTTATTTCCCTGGCCTCCTGTTTATTGTCTGCAAATGACTGGAGAATCAGGCCACCCCCTGTGTGAGAACCTAAAGGGAGGGGAGTTGCCATTTTGGCCAGACCCACCAAAGTGGTGTGGGAGCTCCCTCTAGTGGCCAGATCTCTGCATTTCCCTAATGAAACCAGGATTCCAGGGCCAGGGCTAGTTCCCTGGTGGACAGCAAGGCAGGCATTCCTTCTGAGCTCAGCCCGTGACATCTGCCGGGTGGAGAGTCATTTAGATTGCAGGAATGGGGTGGGTGCCAAGGGGAGCTGATGACCTTGTAAATATCTGAAATGGGGAGGGGAGAGGGAGGTAGGACAGAAGCTGGGGGTGGGACTTGGAATGATTAGAGGGAACACCTTCTAAACCCTCCAGAGCACCCTAGGATCCAGGAGGAGGGAGATTGCTGGCGAATACTTCCCATTTGAAGTGCTTCATTTCATGCCGTAGCTGCTGGGGAGCCTGTGGAAGCAGCATAGTCCGGAGGCCATTGGCAGTGAGTACTCAGCTCCACAGAGCAGAGAGGCTCCTGAGTATTCCCATTCATTCAGCCACTTGCACAGTGCTTGCCCAGTGTTGGGAGGTGCAGAGATTGGCTCTGTGGATGAATAGCTTTCCTTTTTGATCCCTCAAGGCTGTACTCTGTTTGAACTGGAGCGCCCGGATGCCTCTTCCCTGGAGTCTCCTCTCTCCCTCCCACACCCATCCCCTCTCTAATAGCCATCAGACAAACAGTGTTCCCAAAGCTGCAAACATTATCTGTGCCACTTCCCCTGGTGGTGATGGCCTGAGGGCTGAGGCTCGGAGCTGGCATTTGGCAGCTTCTCCAGTGGGGGAGGGGGCGGGTGGGAATGTTGCTTTTGGAAGGGACATCTATGTTTCTGGAGCAGCTGGGGGTACTTTGGGCTGCTTCCATGGCCTTCACTAGGGAGCAGAGGCTGGCTGCCACATTGGCAGTTGCCACAGAGTCCAGGAATTAATTACTTGATGAGGGTTTCCCCTCAGCTCTGTTCAGAATGTGCATTGAATAGAATTCTCATGGAATGGTTCACTGGGGGGCCAGAGGGGAATCCTAGAAAGACTTTGGTTTTCTCCCTTTGTCAGGGACAAAGTGGCTGATGTGAAAGATGGAGGCTTTCATTATTGGGCAAAGACTGACAAGGCAGGTGGCAAGCCAGCTCTCCTTTTTGGTCATCATCTGAGAGGATGACTTTGGATCTCCCCAATGTCTGATAGCGCCCTAGAGAAGAGATGGCTGAATGGTAAGGTAGTTAGGCAGGAGATCTCGCAGAGAGCTATGACCTTAGAGTCAGAAGTCCTGAGTTCAGGTTTTGGTGCTCCCTAGCTGTGGCATGTTGGGCAATGCAGTTCCCTTCTTTCCTCGTCTGTAAAATGAAGGACTTAGCTGATTTCTGAAGTCTCTTCCACCATTTACATTCTCCAAACTCTGTAAACTGCAGTTGGGGAATACTGCCGCAAAGAAGGCTTTAGCTAACTGGGCTGTTAACATTCAGGACCTTAAGAATACCTGTCGAGGAAAAGCAGAACTTTGTGCTTGGTTTTGAGACCTCGGCTGGTCTTCCATCACTGGCATTGTCATTGTCATCAGCGGCAGCAGCAGCAGCATCCAAAATGCTTACAGAATGAGGAAGGCTCAGTTGGTCCTCTTCTGAACACCCCAAGGTTAATAATAATAGCCAGCATTGCTGTACCACTTTAGGGTTTGCACAGCAGCCCTGTGAAGTAGCTGTTGTTACTACTACCATTTTATAGATGTGGAAACTGAGACTGAGAAAGTGCCTGAGGCAGAACGTCAACTTCCATTTTCCTGACTCCAAATCTAACACTCAATCCTCTGTGTGACCCAGATTCTATCCTTGGCCCTCAAGGAGATTACAAAGTCAGGGCCTAGATAGACTGACAGATCACAACATCCACCTAGATTTTTTTGTGTGTCACGGATCCCTTTGTTGAAGCTTATGGACCCTGCCTCAGAATGTTTTTTAATGGTTAAAATTAAAATGCAGAGAATTATAAAGCAAAGCAAAAGTTTAGTAAAAATAACATCCTTCTTAAAGATCTGTGGATCTCGGGTCAAGAAACCTGGCCAAAAGATGTGTGTCTGGGGCTAGATTGACAGTACTGCTGACATCTGTGAGCATAGGATTTATTGTGGCTATAGGTGGGTTAATGATTCAATTCAATAAACATTTTTTTCCTGAGCTTTTGCTGTATACAATTTAGCAAAGGACCATGGGGGACACGGAGGTGACTAAGATCATATCCTTGCCCTCATAGAGCTTAAGGAGAACAGAAACTTGTAGAGAATGGAGAATGTCATAGTATAGGAGAGGGGAAATATAGAGAGTGTGGGAACACAGGGGAGGGAGGATATATTGGTTTCCATTAAAGTCATTAAAGAGAGACTTTTGGGAGGAAGGGTGGTACAATAGAAAGAGCCCAGGCTCTGGAGTCAGAGCACGTAGTCTGCCTCTGATGCTGACCACTTGTGTGATGTTAGGCTGGTCACTTAGCTTCTCTAGACCTCAGTTTCCTTATCTGTAAAATGAAGGGGCTGGGCAAGCTGACCTCTGAGGTCCCTTCCAGTCCTAGATTTATGTCCTATTAACTCAAGGAGGCTTTAGCACCCAGCGTGGTCTCACACAATTGGGCACAGCTGCCCAATTAAATGTTTGTTGAATTGTAGTGAGACAACATTACCTGGGGAGTTAGGAGACCTGTGTGCCAGCCCTGGCTCTAGATTGATTGTGCCACCTTAGACAAGTTACTTAATCTCCCAACTTCTCTGGGCCTCACTTTCCTCATAGGTAAAATGAATGGATTGGACTAGATGACCGCAGGTACATTCTGAATTTAAGACTTGGAGCTTGAGGTCTAGTTGGGTGATTAGTTATATTAAAAAGTGACTAATAGGCAGGACACAAGGAGAGACCGATGGATTATTTAGACAGTAGGTGGTTTAGACAGATCAGGTGAGAAGACTGGGAGAGTTCAGTAAAGGCCATAAGGAGAGATGCACAAGAATGAACAGAGGGCATTCCACATGAGGGTAGGGGGAAATAGCATGGGCCAACTGGAGATTGGAATGCATACATTTCATTGACTTTTTAGTGGTCCCATGAACCAGGACAGACCTGTAACATTGGGAGGAGTTTGCTTTATCAGTGAGAGGAAGAGAAAGTGCTTGAAGATACAAGGTAGGGTGAAGGGGGCAGCAAGGTCGACCAGGAGCAGCTCCGAAGGGTGGTATAGCCGAGCTCA
Source organism: Phalanger gymnotis (assembly GCA_028646595.1). Taxonomy (NCBI): domain Eukaryota; kingdom Metazoa; phylum Chordata; class Mammalia; order Diprotodontia; family Phalangeridae; genus Phalanger; species Phalanger gymnotis. The sequence continues at coordinate 118,441,736 of CM053625.1, read as the reverse complement.
GAGCCATTCAGATGCAGCCCACGTGGGTTCTCTGCCACATAGCCAACGGATGGCATGTGACAGTTGGCGGCGGCTGGGCCAATTCTTCCCCACGGTGCCTGCTGACAGTTTTCAGTTTCTGTAGCTCTGTTGGCATTACAAGGTATGTAGAGTCTGCCAGAGTCAACACATGGCCTCCAACTCCCTGCCTCGTCTTCGCTTGCCTCTTAGAAGGCAGCAGTTCCAGGAAGAAGTCCTGGCTGTTCTGAGACCTGCTCGGTTTTTGCTGCTTGCTGCCGCCGCCACCAAGTCCAACATTCAGACGCTGGGTCTTTTGGAGACTGAACGTGGTGCATTCAGAGACCGTTAAGGAGAAGTGACTTTTGGCAGAGGACTTCTCTCGGCCAGTTTTCTAGTCTGTCAAATGGCAGTCGTGGTAATTGTGCTACCTACCTCACGGTGTCAGTAGGAAAATAAAATGAAATGATGGCTAGGAAGAAGCTGGACGAAAGGCCCCAGAGAGTGCTGAATAGATAGGAAATGTGTATGTAATCCTGGGGTTGGAGCAACCCCTCTGAATTAAGGGCCCAGGGAATGATTTGGGGATTGCCTCTTGTAAAATTTTTCTGGCTTATTCTCCGCCCAAGGAAATCCTGGGAATGTTCAGTCCCTGGCTCATTTTGAAAATCCCTCTGGAATGTGCTTTACCCAGGGAAATCCCGGGGACCTCAGTATCTGGCTTACTTGGCTTCCCCCAAAGGGCTCTCAGCTCCCCCATAAGCACTCAGAAGAACAAGGCTATTAAACCTGGAAAAGCTTTTTTATGTAGATAACAAAAATGCAGGAAAGACTCGAACCTGAGCCCATAGATAGGGGAGAACAACTCTCCTTCACTTTCTGTTCAGATTTGGACGGTGTTTCTGCCTTAGGGTACTACACTGTGTGACTCTGGGTTATTAGAATCAACCTTCTCACCTCCTCCCCAACTAGACAGTCACATGATTCCTGGGTTCAGCGAAGGGCAAGGTCCAGCTTGGCTCCTCCCCATAGTGGTTCTGCGTGTCATTGGTTCTTGGTTCTAGCCTTTCCCCTCCACCTGGGTTTCCTGGTGTCCTGCCGCCCTGATCCGTCTCCCTTTACCAGCATTCCTCTGCCCGTTCAGCAGGCCTCGCAGACTTTGCACCCTCCATCTCACACCTGTCTCCCATCCAGGTACAGCGTCCCATCTCTGTCTTGCACTGGCCGCTTGAAACAAAGGTCAGGTGGGTGCAGTGACCTTGGGCAAAGCTTAGCACGTATGTCCCTTGCTTCCCTTTGTGTCTGAGCTGCTACTGCCTTCCCATCTGGGTTTGCTCCTTATGGCTCCCGTGTTCCCTTCTACGTAGAAGCAGTTCTCCTCTTGACCATGCAGCCCAGGAGTCCTCTGCTCATGTTAGGAGGAGCTTACTTCCTTCTGGGGGGGAGTGGTGAGGGACGCGTGCCCACCGCATTTATTTTAAAGATCTTTGATTTATTAGTCTGGTTGTTCTCTGCATTGCATCTTCTGCTCAACTGCCCCTATAACCTTCCCCTCCCCACCCCACTCCTCCTCCTGCCCCCCCCACTACCACCACTACCTAGCAAGCTAACATTTATATAGCCCTTTAAGGTTTACAAAGTGCTTCGCACATTCGACTCTCACAGTAGCCTTACATCCTGTAAGGTAGGTACTGTCTTTATCCCCATGTTACAGATGAACAAACTGAGGCAGGCAGTGGTTAAGGGACTTGCCCAAAGTCAGTCAGCTAGCAGATTTCTTAGGTAAGAATTTGAAATCAGGTCTTTCTAACTCCAGCGCTCTATCCACTGCAGTCACCTAACTGCTAAACCTTAAGGACCCTGGGAGACAGTACGATGTGATGGATAGAATGCCGGAATCAGGAAAACCTGCGTTTAAATCCTACTTTAGATACTTACTAGTAAGTCATTTAACATCTTGGGGGCCTCAGTTTCCTCATCTGTAAAATAAAGAAATTGGTTTCAACAACCTCTGAGGTTCCTTCCCCCTCTAAATCTGTGTTCTTCTAGAAGTTTCTGTGGCCAAAAGGTTCATCATCCTGGGGCCAGTCTGTTCTCCAGTCTCTCACAACTTAACTAGGGCTGATCCTAGGCCAATAGACATCCCGTTTATCACCGTACCTGCCCTTGGAGCCTCTCCAGCTTGGTAGCACCTGCCAGACCTTGGGTTCAGTTGTCTTTGCCTTGTACAACTCCTCCATGATCGAGGATGAGAAGAAGACTGTGATGAAGACATCACTTGAGAAGCACCATGGCATGGGGGTGAGAGAAATGAGCTCAAGAGGACATAGGCTCAAGTCTTGCCTATGACACATACTGGCTGTGCGACCTTGGGCAAGTCATTTCCAGCATCCCAGTCGATGCTCTGATTCTTAAGTGCCAACCTTCGTTAGGAGAGAGAGTTTCCTCACTTAATAGTTTTCTATACCAGTGAAATCAGAAGTCTCTTCTCCTCTCTTATCATCTATGTGGTCAAGATGAATCCAGGGCTGAAGTAACAGAATTAACAGGACTAGTTCTGTTGGTCAGGTGTATTTTAGTCACCACTTACTGGTATGGGACTCTCTTAGGGCTATAGCAAAAGTAAATGGGGGTAATCACTGCTGAATTAATGTCCAAACGTGTGAGGGCTTTTATTTCTGGGAATGCAGAGAATTTTGCAGGCTCAGAACCTGTGTACTCCTAGTCTGCTGAGATTAGCTCTTCCTTGGGCTGTGGTCTGGCTTTACTCTGTAGTGCATAAGCATGGGGGTCATTGTCCTGCTGGTCCTCATGCTTCGGAATCTCTGGGTTGCTGTGCCATGTGCCCCGATGGTTCCCTTCTCACAGTGGCTCTGAGGGAGACTTGCTTGTCTGGCCTGTCTGTGCCTGTCTACCCAGTGGGGGTGTGTGTATGGGTATCCACATCCACCTCCTTTCTTCTGATGGCCTTTTCCCAGGCCTCATCCTTTCTGACCTCCCTGAGACACTCAGTACTGTTGACCACCCTTGCTTCCTAGATAACTTTCTTCTTTGGGCTTTTGTGACACTGTTCTCTCCTGCCTATGATTTCTCCTTCTCAGTCTCCTTTGTTTGATCATCATTAATCTCATACCCCATAACTATGGGTGTATGCAAAACTGTCCTGGGCCCTGTACACTTATCTATATGTTCTCTGTCTCTCTCTGTCTCTCTATCTGTCTCTCTGTCTGTCTGTCTGTCTCTCTCTCTCTCTCTGTCTCTCTGTTTCTCTCTGTCTCTCTGTCTCTCTCTCTCTCTGTCTCTCTCTCTCTCTCTCTGACACACACACAGAGTTTCTTTCTCCTTGTCTCCTGCTCTCTATCTCATTCTCTCTCTTCTCCCACCCCAGGGGTTCATTTATCATCTCTATTAAGATGACTTACAGATCCAGGTGCCCGTTGGACATTTTGAACTGGATGCCCCATAGGCATTGCAAACTCATCTAATCAAAAACAGAACTCACTCTCATTCTCCTGTGTTGGTAAGCAAAATGGGCTTTTAGCACTTAGTTCAACAAGTGCCCTCAAAGAGTTTGGTTTGCTTCCTTTGAGTAATTCAGTGTATTTCATTGAGCCTTACTAGGTGCTAAGCCTCAGGCCCAAACCCCTATTAGGTATAAAACCTATGTGGGTGTGGATTGGTAACTTAGGTGGGGCCTCAGGTGGGGCTAACTCAGGGGAGGGCCTAGTTTACACATGAGTTTGAGTGATAGGTTTGGGACATCAGCGGCTCTTAGACCACATGGGTTTAAGTCACCTCTTTGTGACGATTTTAGGTCACATGGATGAGTCGCATGTGTGACTCACCCCGACACTGAAAAAGATATAAAACCAGGGGTTGGCCTTCTCTTTTTTGGAGCTCTTACCCACAGCAGTGGTGGTGCGCGTGACTCTGGGCCAGCCCTTGTTCTGAGCTCCCCGGCTGAACCTAGATGTTGGTAACTATGAATTGTATTGGGTCTGTCTGTCTGTCTGTAATGGGTTAAGGGCTATCACTCATGATGGTGCTGATGCAGAGACTCCAGGCAGCTGTAGCTAAGGAGCCCTCTAGCTTGTAACCCGGATGCTGGGACTTTGTTGAACTCTGGCAACTATGCATTGGGATTTGAATCAGACAAGGTCTGTCTGTCGATGTTTGTGCCCCGTCCAGCAGGGCCAGTTAACGTGGAGTCCGAGGAGGACCCAGCCTGAAAGGGAATGGGTGAAAAAGGAGGAGCAGGAGGCTGCAAAGTGTGGCTGGCAAAAGGACTTTATTCAGCTCTCGGCAGTGCTTATATAGAGCTAGCAAGGAGAAAGGGCGGATGTAGGCGTGAGGAGCTTTCTGCTGGGCGGAGCTTGACTCCGGGGATTTCCGCTGGGCGGAGCGTACTGTTGCAAGCCTGTCCATTGGAAACAGGTGTTGGGGTGTGCTTATCTGAGGGGCCTGGGGCTCGGCATAAAATGCTGGCTTCCAACAGTTCCCCCTTTCTTAACTAATGGCAGGTGAGAGGCCTGTCTTAGGCTACGAGACCAGCCTCCATGCCCAGAATGCTTTTTGGCAGTGCCCCTGTCTTAGGCTA
>CM053625.1:118403746-118436642 GCA_028646595.1 Phalanger gymnotis | reverse complement strand
ATCTCCTCAAGTTCACCTCATTCCCCATACTTCCCTAGTCAGTAAGTTTTAAATATTAATAATAACTTAGTACTTTGTGCTAAGCGCTGCACTAAGCGCCTTACAATTATTACCTCACTTGGTCCTCACAACAACCCTGGGAAGTAGGTGCTATCATCCCCATTTGAGATGAAGAAACTGAAGTAGACAGATGTTAAGTGATTTGCCCAGGGTCACATGATGCTAGTAAGGGTCTGGGGCTGGATTTGAACTCTGATATGTATTCAGTGCTTGCCATATGCTAGGTACTGTGCCATGCCCTGGGGATTCAAAGAAAAGTAAATACAGTCCCTGGCTTCTAGGATCTTAGAATCTAACAGGGGAGATGCAAAAAAATTGTACAGAGAAGATATGCAGTGTAAATGGATAATCATTCTCTTCATGGAGGCTACCACCATCCTTCCATTTATCTGGTTTTGCAGCTTTGGATTCATGCTGGACGCCTCCCTCCTCTTCATCCCAAATGTCTAGTCAGTTATCACCTCATGTTGAACCCACCGGCACAAGACCTCCCATCACCCCAGGGAAGCCCTCAACACCTGTTTCCTGGTCTCTCACGATAGCTCCTTTCTGGGCCTCATGGCCTCAAGTCTCTCCCCTCTCCAACACGTCTTCCACAACTTTTTTCCTAAAGCACCGATCTGACCATGAACCACCTCTCCTTATTCAGTAAACTCCAGGGGCTCCCTGTTATTCCTGGGATCAAATACAGACTCCTATTGGGCTTTTAGAACCCTTAGAATTGAGTTCCAGTCTTGCCTTCCCAGCCGTGTCTGGCATCGTTCCCTTCCATGCACGCTACCGTCCAGCCACGCTCACCTTGCTGCTGTTCTTCTTCCATGACGCTCTGTCTCCCTGATCCTGGAAGTCACCCCTTTCCCTTTACAGCTTAGCATTCCTAGCTTCCTTCAAACATCACATTCTTTGTGAAGTCTTTCCTTGTCCTCCCCAGCTGCACTGCCTCCCCCCTGCCCCCCATAACTACTTTCTTGGGGGGTACCTACTTACATATGTGTAGTATCTCCCCTGATTGAATGTGAGACCCTTGTGGGCAGGGCCTGTTTCATTTTGGTCTTTCTAACCACAGTGCCTGGCTCCTAGGGGCTTACCTCTGATGATTGGATGGATTGTTTGATTGGTGGTACAGGTAGTATCACTTGGGTTTCTGCCAGGTTGCTTCCTCTTGTTTCATAACATTCAGTTTGAGTAGCACTGTTTGACAGCCCAGAGCTCGTGGGCATTTGTGTCTCCTTGACAGACAGGGATCACTTAGTTGGCTTGAAGCTTTAAAAATGAAACTGAGGCACATTCACTTTCTCATCCTCTGCCTTTTCTAGCCTAGCCACTTTCCTAGGAGAGACACTGACTCTTCCTTTTTTTTTTCTCCCAGGAACTCATCTACCTTGGCTGGAATCCCGATCCCTTCTGGGGCTTTGGAATCCATCCTTATTCATTACTGTCTCTTTAAGATGCATGCCTGTGGAGCAAAGAAAATGTTGTCTTTATAATGCCTCATAAACACTATAAGCATACAACAAGCGTCATTAACTAGTCCAGCGATCTGCTGCCAGGGATGATGCTGACCCAGGGTTGCCACATCTGGGGCTGGGCCTCACTCCAGCTGTCTTCTCTGTCATCCTCAGCGCTATGCCCCTGGACCTCAGTGAAAATGCTTAGTGCCCTGGCTGCACGAGCCAGAGAAATCTTGTGATCTGTGTCATCACATATAGCAGGTTGTGTCTTGCTAGGCCCCAGGGTTCTTTGGAAGTACTACAGAACTTCTCAGCCACAGCGAAGACTTTCTTCTTGTTCTCCCTCCCTTCTTCCCTCCCTCCCTTTTCTTCCTTTTCCTCTTCCCCTCCTCTCTCTTTCTCTCCTCCCCCTCTCTTGCTTTCTCTCCCACAACGTCTTCTTCCCCTCCTCCTCCTTCCTCTTTCTCCTCTCCTCCTCCCTCCCTCTCTCCCCCCCATCTTTCCCTCTCCCTCTTCTCCTGCTCTTTCTCCTTTTCTTCCCTCATCTCTTCTTTTCCTTCCCCTTTCCCCTCTCCCTCCTTCTCCTCTCTTCTTCTCCCTCTGCCTCTTCTTCTAACTTCCCCTTCTTTTCTTTTCCTCTCCCTTTCCCTTTTTCTCTTTCCCCCTCTCCCTCTCCCTCTTTCTCCTTTTCCCTCTTCCTCTCCCTCCCTCCCTATCTTCCTCTCCTTGTCTTCTAGTTCTCTCTGTCTTTCCCTCTTTCTTCCTTTCTTCCTTTATCTCTTCCTCTCTTCTCTTCCTTCTCTCAACTCCCTCTGTACCCTCCCTGCCAAACTTTTAGCCTCACCACCATTGCAAATTCCAATTACCAAAAAAAGTAATCGTGTCTTCTCTTGGGACTCCTGTGTCCTATATCCCCAGAAGAGGTCTTCGTCCCAAGCTCACCTGGGGAAGTCAGGCCTGTACAACCTGCGGCCCAATGGCTGTTACTTGTGCCTAGAATGTTGTTCCTTCTTACCTTCACCTCTAAAATCTCTGACTTCCTTTAAGAACCAGAGGTTCAAATACTACCTTTTGGGAGGCCTTTCTACTCCCTTCCTTCTTCCTTTCCCTCCTCCTCCCCCAGCTGCTAGTGCTCCCTCTTCTATAGTTATGTACTCTTTGTGTTTCTTCCTATTTATGCACATGTTATCTCCCTTGTTAAAATCCAAGCTTTTTGTGGCAGGGCTGTTTTGCCTTTCATTGTATCACCAGCAGGTATCACAGTGCCTGGTACATAGCGCTTAATTAATGTTTATTGATTGGACTCAGAATCAGCTTTTTTAAAAAAATTTCTTTTTCATGGCGGAACTGTGTGCCTCAGTTTTCATGTCTATTGAATGAGAGACTTAGACCAGATAACTCTTAAGGTCCCTCAAATTTTTTGTATTCTGAAGACCTTTCTAGTGCTAAGATTTTATTCTGTGATCCTTTGTTTCTAAGACTCTTATCCTTGTTCCTGAGACTGTCTTATCAGGCCCTGTGGGTTGGTGGCTTTACTCTTGGAACTCATGCCCAAGACTTTGCACCTACCAGCATTACTTAGTTTGAGGGAAGGCCTTGGCATCACCCAGAGGCTGGGAACCTGGCCCCTAAATAGCCTCCCCTAGAGATCTGGAGGGCTAGGAAGTAGTCACTTCTGCTGCCTGGCTCATGTTCCTCCCCTGGGCTAATCTCCTCTTTCATAACAGCAGTGGGTCCTTCACTGTGTTGACAGGAGCAGCTCATTAGCTCAATGGATAGAGTGCCGGACTTGAGGGTCGTAACCCTGCATTCATAATCCTTCCACACCTAATCTCTCTCTTTCAGCCCCTGCTTTTTCATCTGTAAAATGGGCCTGATAATGACCCCTACTTCTGCATGGCAGACCTTAAAGCACTATAAAAAGGCTAGCTATTTGTATTTGTTCCAAAAGCAAAACTTTTACGGATAAAGAAACTGGGACTCAAGAATGTGAAGAAATCTGCCCAGGGTCTCGCAGCTTGTCAACAGCATAACTGGGACTAGAACCCACATCTCCTCACTGCCAGCTCGGGGCTCTTTTCTCTACACCCAAGCTTTGGAAAACCCCTAGCTTTTAGGACTCTTTTCTAATTTCTTGTCCCCTTTAGATGGAAAGCAATTGAATGCAGTCCCCATAATGGATCTGAGTGAGGGCAAGCCTGGATTTTGGACCATGCCTTGAGATATGCATTGGGTATGTGATTGGGCTGAGGCTGTGACTCTTAAAGTGGGGATAACACAAAGGCTGTGGGGGAAGAGCCTCAACTGGCCCAGCTGCTGACAGATGTTCCAGCGGCAGAATGGGCAAGGTGGCTAAAAGGATAAGATTCTTCAGCTCATCCTCCCTACTTCTATCTGCTACATGGCTGGCCTCTGTATGATCCCTTCTCCACAACCTCCCTGCCCTCAAGATGGTACCATAAGTAACTGATGCTCTGAGCCCTCTTCATCCCAGAATTCTATCCCTTTGCTAAGCTCTTTAGCCAATGAGTAGAAGAGAATAAGCATTTTTTTTAAAATGTAATTTAATGTTTTTAAAATTTATTTTTAGTTTTCAACTCATTTTTATAAGATCTTGAGTTTTAAATTCTCCCCCTCCCCAAGACAGCATGTAATCTGATATAGGCTACACATGTACAGTCATGAGAATAAGCGGTTTTAAGGCACCTACTAGGTGCCAGACACTATAATAAGCACTTTACAAATATCTTGTTTGATGCTCACAGCTCTGCAGGGTAGGGGCTGTTATTATCCCTATTTTGCAGTCAGGGAAACTGAGGCAGACTTGTTTGATTTTGTTTTAAGTGACTTGCCCAGGGTCACATAGGTAGTAAATATCTGAGGCCAGATTTGAACTCTGGTCATCCTGACTCAAGCTCTGTCCACTGTGCTGGGTGGCCATCTGGACATTACAATCGCAATTACACAGGCTGTGTTATGTGCCAGTGCTGTGCTAAGTGCTTCTGACAACTATTACCTCATTTTGATCCTCATGACAAGCCTATGGGGAAGTGCTATTTTTCTTCCCATTTTTACAGTTGAGGAAACTGAGGCAAATAGAGGTTAAGTGATTTGCCCAGTAAGTGTCTGAGGCAAGATTTGAGCTTATACCACTTTCACTCCAGACCTACCCACTGAACCATCTGGCTGCCTAACAAGAGCAATGAGGGGAATGGGTAGTAAAACTCTTCTCCCCTCTGTGCAGAGGCTGTGATCCAGGAGGTTTCTTTCTTAAGCCTCTGTCTCTTCCTCCAGTTCTACCTTATGTATAGAGACACCTGTACTGTGTGCTGTGGGGGTAAAAAGAGAAAAGGAACACGTCATCTGTATCTTAAGAAGTTTATAGAAGACAAGACCTGCTCCGTGGTAAAAGGTACACAGTTATGTCACAGAATCTCGGAGTGGGAAGGTACCGTGGACCTTGTCTAGCCCAGTCTGTGCCTGAGCTGGAATCCGTGGCACAAAGACCCCTGGCACAGCCTCGATTCCCCCTCCTCTTGTTCCCTTGCATTGTACCCAAACCTGCTTCCCCACAGTTTCCACCCACTGATCCCCATCCTGCTGCTTGGGACCAAGCAGAGCAGGACTAATCTCCCCTCATGATGACCTTTTTCTCTTCTTCATGATAGCCCTCCATATGTAGCCTTGAAGGCAGCTGTCATTTCTGCCATGATCTTCCAGTTGGAACACCCCTAATTTCTTTTTTAAAAATCCTCCTGAGGTTTGATCTCCTGGCCCCTTTATTGTCCTGTTTGCCCTCCTGGACCCAATACAGCTTATCAGTGTCCGCTCAGAATTGAACATGGTGCTCCAGGTGTCGTCTGCCCGGAGAAGAGCACAATGGGAGAATCTCCTCCTATGCCTCCCTTTATTAAAATAAGTTAAGATTGTATTAGCTTTGGGGGGCTGCTGTGTTACATTGTGGATTCATACTGAGTTTGCTGTAGGTTAAAATCTTTGGATCTTTTTCACATGACTATCTGTATCTGTATCTGTAAGTGGTTCTGTATCTATGTCTATGTCTATATCTATATCTATATATCTATATCTATATCTATATCTATACAGCCACCTCCCTGATCTTGTTAGTACATTTGATATTTTTTAACCTACATTCACTTTTATCTCTATTAAATTTAAGCTTATCAAATCTGACCATTGTTCTAGGTTATCAAGATTTTTAAAAAGATCTTGACTCTCATCCAGTGTTTTAACTAGGCCTCTCATTTTTCTAAATCAAGTCATCTATGCCTTGATTAAATGAGATGATATTTGTGAAGAGCTTAGCCCAGTGCATGGCACAGAGTAGGAGCTTAATAAATGCTTATTTCCTCCTTTCCTTTTGTCCCTTCCTCACTTCCTCCCCCTCTCTCTCTCCCTCCTTTCCTCCTTCTTTTCTTGCCTCTCTCCCTCCTGCCACCCCTCCCTCCCTCCTTTTGTCCTTTCCTTCCTTCCTCCCTCCCACTCTCCTTCCCTCCCTTCCTTTGTCCTGCCTTCCATCATGCCTTCTTTCATTCCTGTTAGCCTGCCATTCATCATGCGTTCTCAGAGAAGCCATGCTGCCTCTTAGCAGTCACCTCTTTTTCTAAGTGTTCCCAAACCATTCCTTTAATAATGAGTTCTGGGATGTTGCCAAGAATTGATGTCAAACTTTCTGACCTTGAGTGTGTAGACACATCTATTTCCTTTTGCCTTTTTTTCTGGTTGAAATTCCAGGCATTTGTTAGTCTCCAGTCATGCGGTGCCTTTCCCATTAGTCACTATTAGTGACTCTGCAACCCTGTGGGTTAGTCTTTTCCTTACCCTGGGATATGGCTTATCTAGGGACCTGATTAAGTGAATTCACCAGGTGCTCTCTTATCTTCTCTTCGCTTGTCTTAAATTCAACTCCCAGTTAACCAATTTTGTTTTGTCCTTCAAGAGTTGAGTAGTTCTGCCTTCTCCTTCATCTGTTGTTATCATCTCACCTAATCCACGTGGTAATCATCTCTCTTCTTTGAGGATCTTAAAAATATTCTTTTCGTCGTTGTTCCTGGCATTCATCATCAACCTCTTGACGTTACTCTTATCCTGCTACTCATTTGTCATTCACTCTCAATTACCTGCTTATAAATTAATCAGTGTATACACCTTGTATGTATGTGGTTATTTACGTGTTGTTTCCTCCGTTAGATTGTGAGCTCTTTAAGAGCGGGAATTTTTTTTTGCTTTTCTTTGTATCTTTTTGCTTTTCTTTGTATCCCTGGCACCTTGCCTAGGATGTAGTAGGTGCTTAAGCAATGCTTGTTGATTGTTGACTGACTGTATCCACATCAGCCTCTTCCTCACAGCCTCCCTTTTCTTCTATGGAGTTGTTTGTCTTTGCTTTGTTAGAATTGTCTTCTTAAGGATTTCCTATTTCCCTTGTCTCTAAACTTTTAGCCCATAGAATCCCACCCCTCTTTTCTATAATATCTTTGAAATCTCTTTTCCCAAACTCTAGAGTACATGCCTCCTCCTTTTTTTTTATATCACAAATTAAAATGTGGAGTGGTCACTTCCTCCCAGAGTTCCCATGATTTCTAATTCAGTAGCCATTTCCTATCAGCAGATAGATTCATAAATGCTGCTGTAGCACAGGGGAAGGGGGGGATTAGTTGGGTGATTAATTGTGTAATTAATCTGGGAACAATTCCTGAAGGGGGCAAAAATTGTAGAAACCAGGATGGAGAAGAATCTGAAAACTAAAATATTTCTGGAATGTTTTGAGGGATAGGAGTTGTTAGTTAAGTTGTTTGGGTGGGGGGGGTGGTAGTCACGATTCTTGTCTTCAGATATCTGAAAGGCTGTCATGGAGATGAGGGATTAGCCTTGTTCTGTGTGGCTCCAGACGCCACAGCCAGTGGGTGGAAGCAAATGGAAGTCAGATTTCAACTTCATATGAGACAAAACTTCCCAATAATTAAAGCTAGCCAGAAGCCGGATGATGGCAAGCTCTTGACCCTGCGGTTATTCAGGAAGAGTGGGGATGACTGTCCTTTGTGGATGCTAGAAAAGGGGATTCCTGCATTTCGTGTGTGTGTTTTTTGTGGGGGATGACCAGATGACCTCTAAGTTCCCTTGAGCTTTAAGGTCTTAGGAGGTATTTTGAATGGGGGCACTACAAGGGAACGCTCAGAATGAGTCCCTGAAGACACCTGCGGTCATAGATCTATCTCCTAGCAGCTGTTTTCAGGCATTCTCACTGTTCTAGGTAAGACCATAGAATGGGCTGGCAGGCCTTGGTGCCATTTTCTTGGCATGAGTCTGGTTAACCACCTAGACCTTTAAGGGGGAGAGTTACTCAGCAGGAAGAAAGGCACTGCTTTGTTTCAGAACAGCTTTGGGGGAATACCCTATTGTGCCTGGGCAGAATTTTTGGAGCCTCTCAATGCTGGAAGGGACCTCAGAGATCTATTCTAGGCCCTTCATTCTGTATGTATGGGCAGCTAAGTGGCACAGTGCATAGAGCGCTGGACCTGGATCAGGAAGACTCATCTTTCTGAGTTCAAATCTGGCCTCAGACACTTACTAGCTGTGTGACCCAAGTCACTTAACCCTGATTGCCTCACTTTCCGTATCTATTAAATGACTGGAAAAGGAAATGGCAAACTGCTTCAGTATCTTTGCCAAAGAAACTCCAAATAGGGTCACCAAAGAGTCGGACACGACTGAAACGACTCAATAACAAAACATTCTGTAGATGAACAGGCTGAGTCTGACAGCAAGGGAGTAATTTTCCAGGTTTCTGAACTCAGGTCTATATAAGAGTGTTCCACAGTGGAATTTATAGCCTCTCAGAGTTAAAAGGAACATCTTTTAGTTCAAGCCCTACTCAAAGTATGTGTTGGTTTTAGTGTATTTGGGAGGAAGAAACTCCCAAAGAAATACTGGGGTGGGGAGAGTTTGTCAGAAACCAGGAGAGAAAATCCTCCTCTGTATCCTGATCATTGGAGACATACGTAGCTCAGGGGCCTAGCCCCAGGACTAGCCAGCAATAGGAAAGGCTCGTGGTACCAGGAGTCTGGGTTTGGATGGTGGAAGGGTGGTTTCTGTGGTCCCTCATTTCAGCTGCGTGGCCCTGAAGCCTGAGTTTGGCAAGCCAGGCTCCCAGAGACCCCAGAACTGCCAACAGAGATAGAACATCAGCCAACTGGGCAGTAGGATGGGTGACCTTTATGGCACCTGTTCATTCCTAGCTTGCTGGCTTCTTGATTTCCATTGGCACCAAGCTTTCACACCAACCTGTGCCTATAGGCAAGAGCTCTCCTGGGCTAGTGTCAGCTAAGAGTTCTAGCCAGCAGCTTGGCTGAGATCTCAATTGCCATTGGCTTGAGTTAGTGGCAGACAGGGGCTAGATCTCATGTCTCTGAAAGCCTTTTCTCATGCTGTTTTTGTTCTGCCATGTTGTGCCTTCTCCTTTCCCTCCTTTCCCCTTCCTTCCCTTTTCCCTCATCAATTTCTCATTCCCACATTCCCATTCTCATCTCCCTCTGTTTCTTCCCTGGCTTTCCTCTATCCTCTCCCTTTATCCCTAGATACCTGACCTTAATTGACCTACCATGTCCCTCTCTACTCCTCACTCTTGTTCCTTCCCACTATCACAGACCCAGACTCTCTATATCACCTGCCTTTCCTATTGCTGGCTAGTCCTGGACCAGGCCCCTGGGGTGGGTGTCTCTGTTGACCTGGACCCCGAAGAGGATGGGACGCAGAATAGATGGATGAGGAAAGGTGTGTGAAGAGCAGCCTTGGATAAATAAGATTAGCTTGGGATAGCTGGGATGAAAGAGTGTCCCTTTTGGGTAAACCCACAACCTACTCCCTGGTTCAGGGATAAGGGTGTAGTTTCAGGCAGTGTTTTGGTTTGACACAATCACTGTATACCAAGAAGATGACCTTTAAGTCGACTCTGTTTTGCTCTTACTTTCTCTGTTGCTTTTCCTGGGGGAACCTCAGGATGACTAGAGCATGGAAAACAAGGAAACTACCTTGTTTAACACATAGGCCCTTGAACAAGTGAGCCGTTGTTTGATTTTGGTTTCATTTTTGTTAAAGAGCAGAGGAAAAAGAAATTGAGTATAGTTGGTTCGAGCCTTTGTTTTTATCATATGAGGGTAAATGGAAGCACCAAGAATCCTTAGGTTTCTTTCATGCTTTGGCTTTGTTGGATGGAATTGTGGGAGTGAAATTAGAGATGGAATCATCCCTGGAAATTCCTCTGGGGAAGGCAGGCATTGTCTGTTAGTGTTTACGTGCTGGTGGGTGGGATTGGACACAGGACGTGGGCCATCAAAAGACAGTAGAGTCATCGAATCTCAGGGCTGGAAGAAGCCTCTGAGAGCATCCAGTGTAACCTCCTCTACTTACAGAGGGGGAAGCGGAGATCCCGAGAGGATAGGTCATATAATGAACTAGAAATGGAGCTGGGACTGTAACAACCCAGATTCCAGCTGACCATCACTACGTCTTCAGTCAGTCAGCCAGTAAACATTTATTTAGCACCAGATACTGCACCAAGCTCTGGGATACAAAGAGAAGCAAAAGACAACCTCCCCAGTCCTGAGAGTGGTGACCAGGCGCCCTCGGGCTGAGGTTTTACATCTGCCACCTCAAACCCAAACTGTAGAAACTCAGATCACTTGGCATAGGGGCCAAGAATCAATAGTGTCAATGATTTCTGGAAGAGGCTGAGATGTGGCCGAACCACTTGAAGTTCCCTGAGAAGGTATCAATGAGTGGTTCCCTTTTGCCTGTTTTGCCTGCTTCCCTGGGGGTGTCTGAGGGCCCTGGGTAGTGTTCCAACTGTTATAGCCACACAACAACCCTGAGAGATAGACGCTATTATTGTCCTCCTTTTACAGGTGTGGAGACTGAACTTGTCTAAGGTCACATAGCTTGTAAGTCTGAGTCAGGATTTGAAGTCCGGTCTTTCTGACTCCAAATCCCAGTGCTCTCTCTGTTGTGCCTCTTAGCTGTTGTCAATACCGCTCTTCCAGTGTCATGGGATGAAAAGTTCTTTCTACTCTCCATGTGGGACCAGAAATGGCTAAAACCTTCCACTAGAAAAAAAATATAACAGTAAAAATTAAGAAGGAAGGTCATTAAAGGATTTTTTTAGCATTTAAAAAATTTTTATTTTATTAAATATTTCTCAATTACACATAAAAGAACTTTTAAATTAATTTTTGATTTTCAGCATTCACTTTTATAAGATTTCTGAGTTCTAAACTTCTCCCCCTTCCCTCTCCCCAAGATGTCATGCAATTGGAGATAGGCTATACATGTACAATCATATTAAACGTATTTCCACATTAGTCGCGTTGCAAAAGAAGAATCAGGTAAAAGGAAGAAACCATGAGAAAGAAAAAACAAAAAGAGATAATAGCCTGCATCGCTCTGCATTCAGACTCTGTAGTTCTTTTTCTGGATGTGGATAGCATTCCCATCATGAGTCTTTTGGAATTGATTTAGATTACTGCATTGCTCAGAAGAGCTAAGTCTGTCAAAGTGAGTCATTGCACGATGTTGCTATTACTGTGTACAGTGTTCTCCTGGTTCTGCTCACGTCACTCAGCATCAGTTCATGCAAGTCTTTCCAGGTTTTTCTGAAGTCGCCCTGCTCATCATTTCTTATAGGACAATAGTATCCCATTCCATTCATTTACCACAACTTGTTCAGCCATTCCCCAATTAGTGGGCATCTCCTCAATTTCCAATTCTTTGCCACCACAAAAAGAGTGAAGCATTTGTTTTTAATGCACAGAAGAGAGGGAAGGTTAGTGTGAAACATAGATGAGTAGGACAACTTTGAATGTAACATGTTGAACTAGTATACTTGCTTGCTTGGAGGGGGAAGCAAGCTGGGCAAATTGGCAGCTGCACACACAAGCCATATGGAATTGCTTCTCTTATTTGGTGTTTCTATAGTTTAGAATTTTAAAATAAAGCACACATACACAGAGGGGGAAATTCTTGCTGCTCCTGCTCCCCCCAAAAGATTTGTCCAGGTAAAGGTTTGCAGTTCATGGGGCTGCCAGCATCCCTGGACTTCTCCTTTCCTCCATCTTTATGTCTCTGGCGCTTTCTATGCAAATGGGATTCTTTCTTCTATGGGCTGCCAGAGTGTCCAGGGTGTGTCTTGAGCCAGGGTGAGATTGGGTGTTTTCCTGGCTCAGTCTCAGTCTCAGGAGGACTGTGAAATGTATCGTTTGTTACTTGAGTAAAGATTTGTGCTGTGTGCAGTAGCCGTTTACTCTTGATTGGCTCCTATGGAGAAAACTAGTCAGATTTTCTTCACTCCTAGTAAAAATGGTGTGGCCAGCATTAATAATAGAGAGTCTCTTGTGTTTTTCCCTAAAAGTGTCTTTGGACAGATACAATAATAACAAACAATATTTTGCATTTGTACAGTGTGTTTTTTTTCTTTCCAGTTCTTTCACGTGGCATACTAATTTTAAGGTGAAGTGGCCAGGGCAGTCATCTCTTTTGTAGAGAGGGAAACTGAGGCAGAGAGTCTTGCCCAAGGTCACATAGCTAGTTCATAATGGAACCAAGACTAGAGACTCTTGTATTCACAAAGGGAAATGTAGCTTTAGACAATATGAAATGGGATGAGAAAAAAATAATAGGTTCCCAGCAGGTTTAATTGTGTTTTTGTTTGGAGCACTGTGTACATGTCTTAACCTGCAATGAGACATGTATATGTGTTTGCCCCTGATTTGGCCCCCAAGTTCCTTCCAGCTAAACAGGGAGGGGAGGCCAGATGAGGAGAAAATCCCAAGTTGATACAGGCAAGTGTTAACCTACAAGTGGATAACTGAGATTGAACATAATTAAAATTTGTTCCTATGTTCTGCGCCCAAGTGATCCACAGGGTCTGGGCATCACCTCCTTCCCAGAATCTCTTCCAGGATGGTAGAACCTACAGGATTCCTGGACTGCGTCATTCTCAGTCACTCTCCTGCAGCTGGGCCTGGCTATTGGTTGCAGATGAAGGGGAATGACCTATCCTTTCACTTGCTTTTTTCCAGGGTCCTACGAGTGTGGAATATGTGGGAAGAAATACAAATATTATAATTGTTTCCAGACCCATGTGCGAGCACATCGAGGTAGGAATCTTTTCTGCAGCCTTGGCCTTGGTCTCCGATTGGTGCAAGAATGGGGGCAGGGCAGGCGTGGTGTGAGAAACTGGTCCCTATGTTTCCTTCTCCTCTTCTGCTCCCATATCGCTCCACTTCTCCTTCTGACCCTGCTCCAGCCTCACATGTGCTTTATGCTGGGCGAAATAAAGACACAGAGCTTTGATCTCTACCTGTCTTTTGGGGGGAAACTGTAGAGAACTCAATGTCCCTGAAATGGGGAGAAAAGAGCCTGCCTCCTCCATTCTGAGCCCTGTAGAGGGTGATGTAGGTAATGGACTGATGAACCTCAAGGCTGTTGAGAGATGGGAGCCAGCTGCCTCACAATCTACCCACCTAAACTGGTAGCCAGTGCAAATCCTGGATTTGTCAGAGTCTGGCCCAGGATGCCTTTATGGAGACCTGATTAGACTGACAGGATAGTCTTTGCTAGTCTGTTCTACTCGTTTGACACTTAGGCAATACCAGAGTCCTCTATGATTGTATGTCTCAGCTATTCAGCTGTAATGAAGCTCCCTGAAAGCAGGACCCATGCCTCAGCTCCTCCAGCATTCCTTTATTCTACCTAGTACGATAAACATTTGATTCTAGTGGTCCCCTGGGGACAGACTGGTGGCATGGCTTTTCTAGGCTGTGCTTCCCTACTAAGCTCATCCCTGTATCTTAAAAGAGGGATTAGGGCCTGGAGCCCCTGGGTAAGGATATTACCTGTGATTGAACATGGGAGGGACATCGAGAAGAGTTAAGACAGTGGAAGGTGGTCTGATGTCTATGGAAGGTGATCTGCTCTCTCCCCTGTCAGAGCAGAGTCAGCCATGCTCCCATGTGCCTGCTTCCTGTACCTCAAAAGCAGTTTTTCTGGTCCTCTGCTCCCTTCTCTATGGACTCACCTACCTGTCCCACCTTCTCTTACAGACACCGAAGCAGCCTCAGGTGAAGGAGCATCCCAGGGCAGTAAGTATCTTGCTGTCTTCATGGGGAGGAGGGGAGGGGCAGGGGGAGGGCTGAGTCAGGGAATCTAGGTGAGTTTGATTCTCAGGAAGATCCTCCTCTCTTTGCCTGATCTGTACCCCCGGCTATTGAGGGTAGTGTCGGGATCTGGGCCTGCTTGTCTGGAGAAAGCAGCTTCCTGTGGCTAAGGCATAAGTTGCAAAGAGCAGCAGCTCCAGGTAGGGGTCCTGACCAGCCTTCCCTTTTGTAGTGGGATTTAGAAGCAGTGCTGGATTCAGGGTTAGAGGGTGGAGGTGGGGGCCTGGAGGCTGAGAACCTGGGTTCTCATGATATTTCTTCCAGTCCATGACCTTATACAATTGGCTTTCCCTCTCTGGGCCTCTGTTTCCCCCTTTGTAAAATGAAGGTGTTGGACCATGTGGTCTCCACAGTCCTTCCCA
Source organism: Phalanger gymnotis (assembly GCA_028646595.1). Taxonomy (NCBI): domain Eukaryota; kingdom Metazoa; phylum Chordata; class Mammalia; order Diprotodontia; family Phalangeridae; genus Phalanger; species Phalanger gymnotis. Next base: position 118,422,542 of record CM053625.1, on the reverse strand, counting down.
GCTCTGAGTCACAGGAAGGCCTGCAGTCTGTCCTCCTGGAGGCCAGCAAGGGCACCTTCCGCTGCCCTCCTCAGCCTGAAGTTGTCCTCCCTGCTTTCAATAGCTCCCTTCTTTTCCTGGTCCGTTGATTCGCCTCTGAGTGTATTTAAAGAATTTCCCCATTTAATCTTTCCTTCCTTTGCTATTTTGGGTCCCTGTTGCCTTTCCAGCCCTCCCCTCAATGGCCTGGTTTGTACGCCTCTTGGCTTCCTTTGTGTGGAATGACTCGCTGGTTGCCGTGGTCTTTATGGCCAGGGATATTTTTACCTCCTCGTTTGCTCTTCCCTCCCTCATTTCAGTGTTACTCATTTTTTCTCCCCATGCTTATTGTCCTCTTTCCCGAGGCCTGCCCCCACTCAAACATAGTTCATGAGGCCGAGCAACTGCTGCCAGCTTCCTACCCAGCCACCTTTACTCCACAGCTGATCCAGTAGCCTGGTCATAGAGTTAGTTAGTCACACAGTAGAACCCAGCAATGTTAGAGCCAGAGAAGGTCTTAAAGATCAGGAAAGAATGAGGGAGGAAGGGAGGAAGGGAGGGAGGAAGGAAGGAAAGGAGGGAGGGAAGGAAGGGAAGGAAAAGAAAGGAGGAGGAGAGGGGGAAGTAAAAGGGAAGGGAGGAAGAAAGGAGTGAGGGAGAGAGAAATGAGGGAAGGAGGGAGGGCTTGTTAAGTGTTAAGGAGGGGCAGCTAGGTGGCTCAATAGATAGAGCACTGGCCCTGGAATCAGGAGGACCTGAGTTCAAATGTGGCCTCAGATACTTACTAGCTGTGTGACCCTGGGCAAGTCACTTAACCCCACCCCTCCCCCCATCGCCTCAAAAGACCAAAACCAAAGAAACAAAAGTGTTAAGTATGTGCCAGGTACTTTGCTAAGCATTGGGGATAGAATAGATAGTCCTCTTGTCAAGGAGCTCACATTCTAATCTGGAGAGGCAGCCCATAAAAGAAGGTTCAGCTGCTGGGTAGATAAGAAGGCCCAGAAACCCTAAGGGTACCTGGCAATACCCAGCTTGCCCAGGGTCACAGATCCTAGCTTGCAGCAGTGTCAGGACTAGAACTCAAGCCCTTCGCTGACACATTTCTTGTGAACTTTGGTTCACATCATCAGAAGCCCCAGTGGGTTGCCCCAGCCATAGCCATTGCCCTCCAAACTCAGCATATCAGTCAGGAATGGAGCTGCCAGCTCCCCACATGTAGAACAATTAGTCTCTTTCCCTAAGTGTTTGCTTAAGCACTTAAAGCAGAAGGCTGTAACTGTGATGTGCACATGAATAATGCACTCTCTGTTCCCAAGCTCAATTAATTAAGAGGCAGACGTTCTTTCCTGCAGAGAAAACCGCCTGGTCACCCGTGGCCTTTGTGGTGGGTGGCAGGCGGGTGGCTCGTCCTGTGTTTGGGTTTGGCCGTTTCCTGTGAAGGAAGTGGACACGTGAGCATAAGGCATCCTGCTGGCGATTTGGAAGGGCAGCCTGCAGTGGGATCCGTCAACGTTAAGGAAGCGGCCAGTCCAACACCTCTGTTTTTATAGGTTAGGAAACTGAGGCCCACAGAAGGGAATTGACTGGTCCAGAGATGAATCTCCTAACCAGTTTTCAAATGCTCTTTCCTCTATACCTCTATATCTTGTTCCTGTTTTATAGGTGAAAAGAAACAAGACAGGTAGAGGGGAAATTATAGTAAGTCGGTGACCAGGCCTTCTGCTCTCCCTCAGGCCCTGCTTGAGCCCCTCCCCACAAAGATCAGGAAAACTTGGTTCTAGTGTGCTCTCTTTGCTTCTTCCTGGTCTCTCTGAGCTCTCAAGTGGAGTCCCTAAATGCATGACTCAGTACTTGATTCTAGGCTCTTTAATAGCAATAATAGTAACAGGTTATCAGTTACGTAGTGCTTCGAGGTTTGTCAAATGCTTTACGAATATCATTTGGTTTGATCCTCACAACAGCTCCACAATATGGAGTGCTCTTGTTATCCCCATTTTACAGATGGGCAGACTGAGGCAAAAAGCAGGTAAATGGCTTGTTCAGGATCACACAGCTAGCAAGTGTCTAAGGCCGGATTTGAACTCGCATCTTCCTGGCTCCAAGTCCAGCATTCTGTCTGCTGCCTCTGATGCATTAGAGGACGCCCCTAGCTAGTACTCTTCCTTCATTCTCACGCTCTCCCCGCTCTCTGTGTAGACTAGGAAGTCCTTGAGGGTAGGAAGAGGTCTCTGGGCTGGCAATTTGCAGTTAAAAAGAAAACTAGCTTTGTAAATTCTCCTAGACTTGAGCGCTTTTTCATTTGAGTTAAACAGTGATTTAAGAGAGAATAGGATTGTGTAGTCAGAGGTGAGCTGATATCCTAGTAGTTCCCATAGCCCTTTGAACGGGCATTGCCAGGTAGCAGAATGGCCTGAGGACATTTTCCACGGGAGCCCTAATTTAAGCGAGGGGCATGGTATAGGTGTCAAATTAAAATAGGAACGGGATGCTAAACCATAACTAAAGACCCTTTCTCAAAATAATTATTAACCTGAGCCACTCCTGACTAAGGTCAGCCGGCCTGCTGTTCCCATCCCTGAATGACCAAGAAGATTTTCACATTTCCTGTTTTCCCTCCACTGCTCCCACAGACAACTTTAGGTACACATGTGATATCTGTGGGAAGAAATATAAATATTACAGCTGTTTTCAAGAGCATCGAGACCTGCATGCCGTGGATGGTGAGTGGGGCAACGCCTTCTGTTTTGGGGCTTTCCTGGGGATTATGAGATTGAACAGGGAGGATTCAGGGACACCCCTTTCTTGTGCAGGGTAGCCATGGGCTAATCACGGCCTCTCTCTCCTGCATCCTGCTAGAAAAGTTGGTTCATAGCAGGCTCTCTCCTCCATTCCTTTCTTCTTCTCCTCCTTGTTGCCTCTCCTCCTTTCTGTCATCTTCCTCCTCTATCTTTTATCAGTTTTTCCTCTCAGTGGTTATTTCTTTAAACCATCTATCCCCTTCTCCCTCTGCCCGTGACAGTTATTGAGCTTGGAACACAGTCCTTGCTCTAGGCCAAGACACAAATGAAGACAGAAAAGATTCTCTTCCTCTAGAGTGGTGACCACAAATAAATTAGATAGTACATTTGTTACATGTCTGTGAGGTGCAAAGTGATTCACTTCCGGGCACATGGCGAGGGGAACATGAGTGTGACCCCCATAGGAGACAGGGTGATCTCGGGATAAGTATCTTCGTGAGGAAGCAAGGTCTGAGCCTGCTTGTGTTGGGTTGAAGACATCGTCATATTCCAGCCACATGTCCCCCAGTCCTCATCTGTTGCCTGGAGATCCGAGTAATGGAGCGGAGTGTTGAGATAAGATAGGATCTGGGACATGGTTTGGTGATACCCTTTCTGCTGTCCCCACCCCGCCCCCATCCCAATTTTCTTGGCCTCCGTTTAGGAAGCTGATTGTTCCAAGAGTGAGGTTCCCAAGAGCAGGTTGATGGTTGTAGCCCAGGTCACTAGGATGAGGTGCCCCCTGAGAGAATCAGAGCCCTTTTCCTGGGTGGAATAATAGCACTCATTTGCTTCCTTCCTTCCCTCTGCTACTGCCGCCACCTCCTATCCGGGCTCAGTGTTTAGTGTCGAAGGAGCCCCAGAAAATCGGGCAGGTAAGTCCTTGGCCTCTTCTTCCCTTGTTCCTCCCCTTTCCCGTGACCAGAGTCCTGGCCCTCACAGAGTGGCGTCCTTGGGAAGCTCAATGACATTTATTCTCCCGCAGACCCTTTTGAACAATCCGTCGTGGCTACAGATGAAGTAAAAGAGGAACCTCCAGAGCCATTCCAGAAAATTGGGCCAAGTATGCTTACCTGGGAGGGTGGGTTCAAGGGCACGGGAGTGGTGGGTGAGTGAGTGGTCCCTGCGGACGTGGCCAGCCATTCAAAGGGGATTCTGCAACAAGTCCTATAAGAGCTATTAAAAGAGAAGTTGAGGGGGATGAAGAAGTCAAGGCAGGTTGACAGTATTCAGTACTAGGTGCCAAGGCCTGATCTTGCTTCTCATTTTGTTAGTCATCTTTCTAGTGCAAGGAATTGGCCAGCGGGTGAAACACTAAGGGACCTTGATGTAGTTACCACATTCTGTCTTGGGATTTCTTCCCTTGTCTTCCATCTTCAGGTGATAAGTAGATAACAATGAAGGGTGGGGGGAACAGAAGGAGGGAAGATTTTTGAAATTTTGAAAAGAGACCCAACTTTGAGGTGCCAATACCTACAAGCTTGGCAATAAAGGAAAGGAGGAAGAAAGGAAGGAATTGATTTTATTGATTGCTTGCTATGTGCCTGGCATTATGCTAAGGACTGTGGGGTATAGAAATACAAGCAAATAAGACAGTCCTTGCTCTCAAGGAAGTGACTAATGGGGAGAGATAGCACATAGTATGGAGGCCTGGTTCCAAGACAAATAAAAGGAAATTTCTTCCATAAGAGCCTGGCATCCCTAGGCTCTGGGAGGGGGGAAGGTAAGGGCAGTGGACACAGTGGCTAGAGTGAAGGCAATATGACATAGAGTTCCAGATTTTCCCGTAGGAGGGAGTCGATGTTGAAAAGCCAGTGACTCTCCCAACCCATTTTTGTTCTTTTCCACAGAAACTGGTAATTACACCTGCGAATTTTGTGGCAAGCAGTATAAGTACTACACCCCTTACCAAGAGCACGTCGCCCTTCATGCCCCCATCAGTGAGTATCTGCTAAGGATGGCAAGGGTGGGTGGGCCAGGGTGGTGTGGATCAGTGTCGCGGGCCTGGGTTGGGAAGTTGCTGTCCCTGACTGCCCTGGGGGAAGAAGCCAGCGAGGGGATGGGAGCGTGTGTCGGGTGGCACCTGCTGGTGGCTGAAGTGCCGAAGAGGAAATTGATTCCAGGGCCATTTCTCTCAGCACCAGCCTTTCCTCCTAACTGTGCATGTGACTTGGAGCCACCTTGTGGCAGGCCATGGTCATAGCTGGCCCTTCCGTTGCTGTGAATTCTTAGCTGATGGGGGTGGGGGGCGGGGAGAGAGAGAGAGAGATAGTGTGCGTGTGTGTAGTTAGACCTCCTTGGAGCACCAGCCATGGTACTATGGGAAGAGCAATGGGTTTAAAGGGAGAGGACCTGGTTCAGATTCTAGTTCTGCTATTTAACTACCTGTGTGACCTTGGGCAGATCACTGGGTAATCCTCAATTTTCTTATCTATAAAATGAGGAAGTCGGATTAGATGATTGCTAAGGTCTCTTGAGCTTCTAAGTCTGTTATCCTATGATAGAAGCCCTTTGCCTGGGGAGCCTGGGCTGTTGTGGGGGTACCTTTGGGGAGAAGAACTTGGACTATTGGCTTTTCTCTGGGGTGGGGGGAGGGGAGGAGGAGGAGTAACTTAATTCTTAGGCCTGACTTGTTCTGGGGAGTATTTCTTTAGCTGCCCAGATAGTTACAACATGGCCTTCCAAGTTCAGGTGCCATGGATGTGGGCATGAGCCCTTAATTCCTAAAAGCCTAAGCACCTTACTGTCCTGTGAGTTGGCCTAGCAGGTCTCCTGGGAGGAGAACCCTGGCAGCCTCTATCAGGAGACCATTAAGGTCTCAGGGGTCCAACCTTGTGCCTCCATGCAGGATCATTACTTCCAGACTGTGCAATAGAGGTGATCCAGCTTCCTGGCTGGGTTTGTAGGGGGCCCTTTGTAGGTTCCTGAGGTATTTCTTTCCTCTTCTGCCTCTTTTCTTCCCTTTAGAAGCCTAAGCCACAGGGGGTACAGTTCAGAGTTAGGATCATAGGTCATCGACTTAGAGCAGAAAGGAACCTTAGAGACTGCTGAGTCCACTCTCTCATTTTACAGTTGAGGAAAGTGAGGCCCAGAGAGGTTAATTGATTGGCCCAGGACCACACAGTTATTATCTGAGATAGGATCTGAAACCAGGTCTTCCTAATTCTTCTAGACTCAGTGGCCTTTAGTCTGAACCAATGCTGAGCCACGCTGATATCCCAAAAACCTTTAGTACCACGGCTCTGGAGACTTATTCCATGGTTGTACTCACTGAATGGAGTAAGGGGACAGTTCGTTGTAGTAGAAAAGATGTTGATGGACAGGCAGGAGCCCTGTGTTTGTGTCTCATCTCTGCTATTCATTTGTCCCCTATCCTTGGGGAAGTCACTTCCTTCTGCACCTGTTTTCACACACGTAAAATGAGAGTATTGGCATAGATCTTTTCCGTCTCTAACATTTTATGGTTTCCTTCTCTTCTCTCTGGCCTGTGTTTTATAGATAAGAATGTCTGATCCTCACAGTGGCCTCTGTCTCATTAACCCAACTAGGGTCATTAGACTTGTAAAGTTCTTCTTTTCTCTTCAGAGGGGTGGGTTCTGACTGTGACCTTCTGCCCTCTGGAGTTCCTGGGCATGGTTCAAGCATCTTGCATTAGGTCTTTGTTCGTCTCTCCACCTGATACCATGTTCTCTTTGCTGTTCTGGGTCAGGGCCACTCAGAGAGTCCAAACGCCTGTGTTTGGTAGACAGGGGGCCTTCAACCCTGTTGGGCTTTCATCCCTTGTAAATATGGCAAAAATGTTCCTAATTGTACCCAGGTATCTAGAATGTATCCCTTACACAGAGATGGTTGGGCAGAAGGGTTCTTGGCATTTCCTTCTAGGGCTCTGGGAAGATTGGCCCTCTAGTTGTTTCACCTCCTTTTCCCTTCCATACATGTGCTAGCTCTAGACCCCCATATGGGTACTACCACATAGGTATTTTGGTATGGGGGATGGGGATAAAAGAAGTGTTGGTGACATATTCTCCCTCCCCAGGGTAGCCTTTGTCCTATGACAATTGACAGAGTTGAGAAGGAAAGAAGACTGGAGATGTTCACCATGATTCCTAGGTTTGAAAAGGGGAAAGGGTGCCCACGGATGAAATCTAACCTTCTTGGAATGTTGTTCTGTGAACTGTGACCTAAAGGTAGTGAAACTAATTCTTTGTCTTCTATGACAGTGGGTTGTCCACACCAAGCCTTGTGGAAGGTGGGGACAGCTTCGCCAAGAATTCCTAACAACAGCCTTCAGATCAAAATCTTTTCCATGGTGTGATGGGAGGTTCAGGTGAGCCACACCTGGAAGCCTTTAAGAAGAGAGCAAACAGGGTACATACAGGAGAGTCTGGGAGCAGAAAGCCCAAAGACCTTTGTAGAGGGTGCTGGATGAAGCAGAGGGTTTAATAGAAAGGTGACTGGGTTTGTGCTGGAGGACTTGTGTTGGACACCCAGCTTACTGCCCGTATGATCTTGGACAAGACTCTTGGCTTTCTTAAACCATGACTTCTTCATCTATGAAAGGAGGGGGTTGCATCAGGTAATGGTCCTTTCCCTTCCTTTCAGCTCTAACTCTGAGGATCCTAGGATTCCCCCACTCTCTTAATAGTCAGTTCCTTCTGCTGTATTCATGTCATGAGGGAAATGTGCAGGCTATATGGCCGTCCATTGCAGCAGTGGTTGTGCTTCTGGGACCTCTGTCTGATGTTTACAGGAGAAGAAGGGCAGAAGTCTACCACTCAGGTTGTGCTTCAGATGCGGGGAAGGGAATCAGTGGATAGCACAGAGCCAGGGGCTGTGGATGGCGAAGATGAGAGGGCCCATCTGGTGAGGATGGCACAGTGAGCTAGCTTCTTTGTGTGTGTCTATAAAGGCGCAAATGCTCATTCATGCATATGTATCAGGGTTCACTGGGCGGAGGGCGTCTGTCAGTGCACAGAAGGTTTCTGTCCGTGTGCTAGACACAGAGTGCCTGTGTGTATTAGTATCCACTGGGCAGAGGCTGTCTGTGTCTGTCATTGCTCACTAGGAAGTAGGAATCTGTATATCAGTGCCTAGTGGAAAGAATGGATCTATCCATTCCTATCAGATAGAGGATATCTATTAGTATCGGTTTCCATGAGGAAGAAGGGCATCTGTCCATATCTGCTGGACAGAGGGTATCTCTGTGTCATTTCTGACCAGTTGGTATCTTATCAGTTCCCATTAGACAGAGAGTATCTATCAGTTCCAAATCCCATGTGTACTGGACAGTGAGTATCAGTATGTGTCAGCACCACCAGCCAATGGGTATCTGTATGTCCATACCTACTTATTTCTCAGGTAGGTACCTGTCAGACAGGTTGTCACCATCACATGATGATGTCTACTAGGCAAATGGCATCTGCTAATGTCTAGCAGGTAGAGGACCTCTGTGTGTCAACGCCCACTGAGTAGAAAGCATCTGCCATTGTCAGCTAAATAGTAGGATGCCATGGGCTCCAAAGCCTGGGCTTTGGCCTGTAGCCAGATGGTGTAGATGTGAGGTTCATTTAGGGAGAGGAGATTTAATGCCCAACTCTCACTGAGATGATTTCGGGAAGGTTTTCATGGGCAAACTTGATGGTGATGGGTGGGTGGGGAGAGATGATTGTCTAGAGACTCTGTTGTTCTATTACAACAGTGCAATTGGGTGTAGCAGATTTGACCTTCCACGAGAGAATGACTTTGCCAAGTCCCTCTTGATTTGGCTAACTCCTATCCCCATCATAGGCCTCTTTCCTAAAGTGAGCCAAGTTCCCTTGGTAGAATACACATTCCAGGATTTTCTGTAAACCAGTACACAGTGCCCTCTCCCCACTTGCCCAGTGACCCTGGGCCCTGGGAGCTGGCAAATTTGGGGCTGTCCTGCATGCTCTCTAATCGAGCAGTCTGGGAGCATCTGCTAAGGGCCTGGGGAGGGGAGTATGTCCAGAATGTGTTTACACTCAATTAATTTTTAATTATGTCACTTAATAAAGTTGTTAACCAACTGAGAATGTGCCTTGTCTTTATTTCTTGAGAAGAGCTTTGCTTTTGTTCTTCCCATCACTTCCTCTCTTCCCCTCACCCGGCTCCCAACTTTATCCAGTAATCCTTGGCAAAACCCACTTCCTCATGGCCCTACTCCTGTGTCTCTGCAGAATCCCAACTAACCAGAAGATCTTCATTAATGTCTCAAACACCTCACTGTGTGTCTTTGGGCAAATCATTTCCTCTCTCCTGGGTCCCATTTCTTCATCTGTAAAATGAAATGGTTTAGACTGCGTGGTCTCCAAGGTCCATTCTAGCTTTGAGATTCTAGGACTCTAACGAACAGATCGGGGCCTAGTCTAGGTGCCATAGCATTTCTTAATTGTCCAAAGGGAAAAGTTCCTTTGGAAACCAGTTCTTCACAGTTGCCTTCTTATTATTCTTTCATCCCCTTCTATGAGGACACAGCCATGTGTCTAGACATGGTCATCTCCTGGGCATTTGGGGACACCTCTTGATCAGTGCTTTCTCTTTGGAGGTGGGGATTTCCCTTTGCTACTCTTCCAGCCTCAGCCAGATTAGCGTTCTGAGTTCTTGTTCTTTCTGTCTCCATTGGCTTAGACCGAATCACTTTCCGGGTGTGGTAGAGAGGCTCAGTTGACCACCTTTGGTGGGCCACATCTCTCATCAAACTCTGTACCCTTAGAATGTGCGCTGTTGCAGCATATTGTCTTCAGAAATCTAGTATTGCTTACTCAACCTATCTTTCCCAGCAACATAGCGAGGCTCAATAGTTGTCCTCTCCCTGAAATCCTGAGAACTCTCAAGGGGAAGACCTGCTGTCTGATCTACCCATTCCAAAAACTGTCATGGAAGGAGTGAAATGACATAGTCTTTTGTGTCCCAGTTCTCCAGAACTAGGACCAGATCACAAAGCTTCTCAACTTTAGGACTGGGGTGGGATCTCTGGGCAGCTAGATGGTACAGTAGATAGAGTACAGGACCTAGAATCTTCCTTGCGAGACCAAATCCAGCCTCAAACACCTATTAGCTATGTGACCCTAGGCAAGTCACTTAACCCTATTTGCTTCAGTTTCCTCTTCTGTAAAAATAATCTGGAGAAGGAAATGGCAAATCATTCCAGTATCTTTGCCAATACAACCTCCAATGGGGTCATGAAGAAACAAACATGAATGAAAAATGACTCAACAAGAAGAAGGAATGATCTCTCCATGACAGTTTTCGCTATACCTTCTAGCTCTGCTTTCTATTGATCGGCTCCCATAGGACAGACTACTAAGAATTTCTGCTCTCCTTCTAGCCCCTGTCATCCATCTGTCTAGCCACCCACCTGATCTGTCATCTCTCCCCTCTTAGTTTTAGGGAGAAAGGAGATCACCTGTTACTTAGCCTAGGGAATGGAATGTATCCCTTGTCACTTCTAAATTTTAGAGTCTCTAATATCCTTCAGAATTTCAGCTCAAAGACCACCTTCTGTATGTGCCCCCCCCCAAAAAAATTACCTTGTGTTTATTTTGTATATAACATGTATTTATGCACATGTTGTCTTGCCCTGTAGAATGTGAGCCCCTTAAGGGCAAGGATTGTTTAATTTTTGTATTCCCAGGACCTAGTACAGTGCCCAGCACATAGTAGGGATATGAATAGGGACTGAACCTGTAATTTCATTGTTAGAGGGAACTCCCAGAATTGTCGCTTAGGAAATGCTTGTTGATTGATTAAGAAAACTGAAGGGGACACGACAGCTTATCTTCAAGTATTTGAAGCGTATCCTATGAAAAAGATTTGTTTTGACCTAGAAGACAGAACAAGGAGCAATCAGTAAAAGTTGCAAAGAGGCATGTTAAGGCTCGATCACAGGCAACACTTACTAACTGAGGGCTGTCCAGAAGTGGAATGAGATGCTTCAGGAGGTCTTTCATTGGAGGGAGTGGAGCCCAGACAGCTACGTGTCATGTGGATTATAACGGGGATTCTTTTTTGGGTATGGATTAAACTAAATGGCTGCTAAGGTCCCTTCTAGCTCTAAATGCTATGAGTCTTTGATATCATCTTTTCTCCTTAGGAGCATGAGAAATAGCCTATGTATTTTTGGGATGCCCAGAAAGTAGTCTAAGTGCTCCATGCCTGTCTGGAAAACCAGATAGAGACTCAGGTGGCAGAAGACTCAGGTACATTGTTGCATGAGTATGAGAGACTTAATCTAGAACCAAGCGGAACTCTGCATTTAACAGGATGGCCAGATGATAGCTTTTCTTGATGGCGTTCCAGAGTAGGAAATTCTCATTGGGTTGGGGTTTGGTGGCGTTCTCCTGGAAAGAAACGTGTGATGTTAGCGATTTGTCCATTGTCTCTAAGGTTGGTCAGAATGTGGGTTTTTAATCTCTTATGTCATGGACCTGTTTGGCAGTCTAGTGAAGCCTAGAGATATATTGTTGCCTACATTCATCATTGAAGGAAGGGAAATTGTAGCTAATGGTTAGTAAAGATAAAGGTATAATGTTTTTCCTATCCAAGTTCATAGGCACCCTGAAATATATCCAAAGATCCCAGATTAAGAACCTCTGGCCTAGAGAGAGAAAATTAGAGCTAAGCATTTCTTCTATGGCACTTGAAAATATTTGGTTGTCCCAGGTGAAGGAGAGGGAGTAGGTGGTTTGGGCTGATGCTTGTGAATAATTGTTAAGGGCTTCCATCTTTCCATCATAAAACCCAGCTATCATTGTGGATAGAGAAAGAAACTGCAAAAGATAGCTTTACCAAGAGATATCTAATCCAGAGGTTTGACCAAAGACTGTTCCATGAGTCCTAGACAAATTTGGAGGAATGTAGAAGAAAAGGCAAGAGGACTGGCTAGAAGGAGGAGGACTCTTTGGTATGAATCAGCTAGAGCTCTTTCTAAACAGAAACATACATTTTTGATGGCTTGGAGCTATGAACAAGGTTAAATTTAGGATTAAGAGAGTTGATATGTGACTTATGTCAGCTGGTAGGTAACTCCATTTAATTAAGGAAACGAAAGTACACTGAACTTGGAATAGGGAGACATGAGTGTTGGATCTTTTATTGACTAATTTTGTGGCCCTTAAGCCAGTCATATTACCATTTTAAAAAAAATTTATTTACTTTGTTAAATATTTCCTAAATATGTGTAAAAAAATTAACAATCATTTAAAAAATTTTTTAGTTCGAATTCTCTCCCTCCTGCCTCATCTCCCTCCCTGAGAAACTAAGCAACTTGATATTTCCATATCAACCATGTTGCAAAAGAAAATCCAAACAAAATAAAGCAGTAAAAATAAAATTTTAAAAAATAGGCTTCAGTCTGCATTTAGCCTGGAAACTCATCAGTTCTTTCTCTCTGGAGGTGGATAGCATTTTTCATCATGGGTCCTTTGGAACTGTCTTGTTTAGAGTAGTTAAGTCTTTCACAGTTGATCATCCTTACAATATTTCTGTTGTTGTGTACAGTGTTCCCCTGGTTCTGCCCACTTCACTTTGCGTCAAATCATGTAAGTCTTCCCAGGTGTCTCTGAAACCATCCTGCTCGTCCTTTCTTATAGCACAATAGCATCCCATCACAATCATATACCACAGCTTGTTCAATTGAGCTTAGTCTGTACAGTAGGGATAATAATTCTTGCCCTGCCTATCTCACAGGGTAGTTGTAAGGATTTGAGAATTCGATGAAGGGAGAGTTGTAAAATAATTTTGAAAATTATAGAGCATGATATGATGGTAAATACCATGTTCTTACACACTTCCTAGGACTGAGTGAACTAATGTTGCTACTTCTAAAAAGCTGACCTTTGGTTTTGTAAACTTAGTGAACTTAAATTTATAGAGTTAACCATCATATTTATTCTGTAGTCATTTGGATGTGAGCATGTTTGCATGTACATCACCTTTTCTGAATGTTCATAAGTATTATAAGTAACTCTCCTGCTTCTTTCTTTTGAAATTCACCATTGTTTTCACGTATCTTCTTTTGTGCCAGATCCCTCCCCCTTGTGAAAAATTCATTCCCCCCGGGTGTGGGCTGCAGTTGCTGAAAGGCAGAAGTGAATCTGTCTTGAGAGATAAATAGAACATAAATTACTTGGGGTAGATCTCCCTGTTTAATAAGAAATGTTGGGAAAACCGGAAAGCAGTTGGCAAAGATTAGGTTTAGACCAACATCTTATACCATGTACCACAATCATCTCGAAATGGTTATGAGAGGTGAGAGCAAGGGGATTTCAAACCTCTCTGCCCCTGTCTCAGTAAAGATGGAGCTAGTTTAATTCATGTTCCCCCTAGACCTAATTCTGCCACTAAATCACAGGGTGACTTTAGATCACTTCTTTCTCAGACCTTGGTTTTTTCATTTGCAATATGGGTGATTTGGACCAGATTATCTTTATGGTCTAGCTCTGACATTCATTGAGTCAAAGTCTACTTTTAGAAGGCACGAGACCTGTTGAGATTCCTCCAAATTAAGGCCATGAGGCCTACCTTACAAACTGCTGGCTGAAGGAAGGAAACATCTGTTAGTCATCTGTCTCCTCAGGGATGTAAAGCTGTTGCTCTTCATGGGAAAAAAAGAAAAAGGATAACAGTTTATTAACACTAGAGGGATGAGGTTGGAGCTAAGTATTTCCTGTAAGGTACCTGAAAGACTTTTTTGACCCCAGGTATGGGAGAGGAAGTAGGTGTCTTGGAAAATTTGTAAGTGGCTCTCAACCTGCTACCACTGAACTCAGCCATTATTATGGATGGGAAAAATATGTTTCATAGGTAAGTTGAGATAGGAAATTTTGAGTGTCAAGTAGCCTTATGCCCAATCAGCACCCCATCAGGGAAACCTAGCGGTATTAGCAGAAGTGTTAGATGCATGAATGTCTTGTGACTAGAGCAGCTGTCATGATAAAAAGGAGGAATATTGAGTCCTAGAATACATGGAGACACTTCCCACTCCCTTCCATCCCTTACCAGGGTGTTTTTTTCACTGATATACTCAGAAATGGTCTGAATACCATGGACTTATAAAATAACAGCCTAAGAGAACAACAATATGAAATAATTCTAATATCAAGGATTGCATCAGTAGAGCCCTCTTAAATCTACAAGTCAGCCCTGTAGAATATAATCTCATCTAAGGGCAAGGCCTATTTGCCTATTTTGTTTTTCTCTTGGTTTTTCCAGCACCCTGCACATAGTAGGTTTGTAATACATGCTAATTGAATTGATTTGTTGAATCTCAGTGTGAATATTGTGGTCATGGTTGCTTTAGGAAACTGCCCTGTGAGGGGTCTTTTCCATGGAAAACTGTATGGGACATGCATTCCTTCTCTTTCTCTGAAACTAATAAATACAGAGTATGCCTTCCTAGGTGGCTACATCTTAAAGGTAGGTGCCTTAGCCCTAGGCCAAGAGTACACAAGACTTTGATGATTACTGTTTTGTGCAGATGTCAAGTTCTGGTTGCCCAGCATGTTAACCAGCAAAATGTTAGGAACTCCTGGAAATGGATCGAGTCTGCTTACTACAGGGCTTTTTGAGAACCAGAGGGTGCTCTGGATTTATGGGAATTATCATTCACTTCTCATTGGTTCTACTTTGCAAAGACTGTACCTGCTAGTCCCTCGTATGATAGAAACCAGGGATCAATATTATCCCTCCTGATCGTGACCCTTTGTATCTTTTCATTTGAACTCAGTTATGGGGAAGTAGTTGTAGGTTTCTAAGCATGCTGACTAAGAAATCCTCTTTCCTACTCCTTTCATCGCTACTATGGAGATCAAACCCCATTTACAGTGGTTCTATCCTCCCTTCCCCCCACCCCCAAAGTAATTGCTTGGCTAGAGTGCAGAGTACTTAAGGGCATGGTTCTATGATTCTAAGTAACTCAGTCATCCCTATGAAAAGGGGTATGGGGGAGGGATCCTTGTCATTTGTCAAGGAATGAGGAGAAGGGGTAGAATTTGGTGAAGCCATTCCCAGCTCTTTGCCCTTTTCGGGGGGTTTGTTGGTGGGGGAGGCCATGGTCATAAGAGGCTGCCCATCCAAGATGGTGGCACAGCCCACAGGAGAGCCTCGGGCAAGCCGACATTGAGGACCCGATCCTGCCAGGTACCTCCGCTGGGTGGGAGCCGTCTGACGAGCCCGACACTAGTTCTGAGTGTTCACATCCAGAGTTCTCTCGATCTCCACTCTTCATGGCAGTGAAGACACAGGCGAGCCAGTCGGGCAAAAAAACACCAGCTTCCATAGTCCGGTGCTCCACCCTTCTACAACGCACCTCCTCTGGTGCCCCTCCAGCCTCCCAAACCCAGATGTTCCGTGCTCCAAATTCCGGATCCCCAGGAAGCAAGGCAACCACAGGTACCAATGGCTTTTGTGCCCTCAGCTTTCTTAACTGTTGGGTGGGCTTTCCACCTCTGAAGTGATCCCTGCCTTTCTCTGCACCCAACCCAGTCTTAGACCGAATCCCATTGCTGCATGTAGCAAAAGGGAATGGAAGTGAAGTCTTCAGCAGTGTGGACTCTCAATAAAGAGACCAGCAGCCCCCAGCCATACCTATTTCCTGAGGAAAATCCTTGATAAGACAAGACTAACTATAAGGGCGGCAATAAATCTGGTTTAAAACCTGGTGTCCTGAGCTAATGGGAAACATTTGAACTAAGAAAGAACTTTAGTGAAAATTATTGTTTATTGTGTTTGATAAAAGTTGATGAAAGATCAGCCAGTTGGGAGAAAGTCCTTGTGCTGACGTGTCACATTTTCAACCTAATGATTTGCTTTTTTAACTGATGGTTCCAGCCCTCATTAGGGGCTAATAGACCATCCAAGCAGTGCTTGATAAGTAGCAAAGTGATAAAATGTGCTTGTGTTTACACACTTTGATTCCCAAGGTTATTTTTTAGAAAAACATCCTTTTGATGTGCTCAGAGTCTTTAATGAGGACAGCAGTTTAATAAACCATTAGGTTAGTAATTATTCCAGCTCCTGGCAGTTGTGAAAACACAGTGGCTGTTGTGTGACATTTTCACAAAAACTGGCATAAATGGTTATTATAAACAGAATTCTGAATAGAGGAAATTTCTCCTAATTTGACCATTGCTGATGGATATTAGTTCAGTCAAGTTAATTATATAAATTCATTCATACAGCAGGCATTTATTAGTCTCCTACTATGTGCTGGCACTATATAAATATGGCTTAAAAGATACATTTCTTATCATGATATTGAAAATCCTAGGATTTGCCATTTCTCTAAATGAAGGTCACTTAGAGACTGTGTGTGTTTTCTAACAATACTGTCACTATCTTTGAAAAAAGAAGCTTCTGTTTAAGTAATGAACGGTTTAAGGCACGTCAGTGGAGTGAATTTGGTGGTCAGCTATGACATGACCAACAAAGGTGGATTGAGTTGTATGTACTGTCAGCTTTCTCATGGGCTGGGCTGAAGATGACTGGGTTCTTGAGAAAGGAAATCCAAATATTTAATCTAAAGGATGTTCAGTTCATTTAACTGTGGGGCTGGGCCAGAGGGATTTGTATGTCCACAGATATCTGTTTAATCAGTTGTTGTTTTAACTCTTCCTTTCCTAACTTTGTTTGGTCTGAATGAAATTACAGGTGATTTCTTACCCTTTGATCAACAGCAGTGTTACGGCTTCCATAACCATCTTTTTGTTTTGGAGCCAGTTTTATTGTTTACCTGAATAATCACTCTAGGTTCACTTCCTTAATGAGGCAGTAAGAACAGGATATTCATTGAATCAGAATTTACCGTCGACTTTTTCTTTTGTGTTTGTGTATCCCCCAGTAGATTCAGGCACCACACCCCGCTCCCAAAGAGGGAGTGATTACAGCTGATCCTGTCTTTACAAAAGTTATAATAGACAGTGGGTCACTTTTTCCCCCCAAGAATTGGGTTTTTATTCCACCCTCCTCCCCAACAGCTTTATGGAAAGTCCTACTCTATCCTTTCCTCCACTGTATTCTGTGTAACTTACAACCTGAAGACCTTTATGGGCAGTCCTTCTAGGAAGGGGGATTCCCTTGCAAGTCCCATCACGAAAGGGCCGATGGAGGGGAGAGGAAGGTGTGTAGCAGGGTGCCTTGGAATGCAGGTTCTTGATAGTTGCTTTGATGGATTTTTGTAGTCTGTGGTTCCTCATCTATAAGGTAAAGGGGATTGATGGGGAAGAAGGGCCTATGTGCACTGTTTTAAGTGCTTTAAAAATATATTTCCATTTGATCCTTATGATAACCCTAGAAGGTAGGTGCTGTTATCATCCCCACTTTAGAGTTAAAGAAATTAAGGCAGATGGAGGTGAAGTGCTTAGGGGGCATATAGCTAATAAGTGTCCAAGGTAAGATTTGGACTTGGGTGTTCCTAAATTCAGGTCCATTACTTTATCCGCTGTGCCACCTAGCTGCCTCTGTTACTTCCTCATCTGTAAGACAAAGGGCTTGGATATGATGATATCCAAGGTTCTTTCCAGTGCTGGCATTCTTTGGTTCTGTTCTCAGCGCCCACAGCAGAATGGGCTGGAACGATGTTTTCACAACTAGTGGGGAAGGATTGGGATCGGAATTAAGAAATGTTGTCTAAGTTCCCCGGCAGCTGAGTGTTAAATAAACCGTGTAGGAGGACACTTCCCCTTCCTGCTCCCTGCCTTGTTCAAGAGGAAATTTCCCTTTCCTTCCATGGGGTAACAACTGGAATAACTTCAGTTGATGGAGCCAATAACTCTGTTGCTACTCTGGATACAATATTTCCCCATCTCTCCCAGTGATTCCAGCCCTAGCACGCTCGCAACTTAGAATCCTTGAGAAGTTTCTTCAAGTTTAGAATGCAATGTTGACCCCACCTGCCAGTTGCCCCTCCGTCTTTCTCAGTCCTTCCTCCCTCTTCCACTGCCTCCTTTAAACTTTTCCCAACTGAAGCCAGATTCCTCTTTGGAATGTCCCTTCAGAGAAGAGCTGGAGGATCCCAGGAAAGCATCCTGGATTGAGAATCAGGAGGCCTATATCTTCTCTGGGCCTCTCTCTGTAGGGTCCTGGGAGAATTCCAGCTCTTTTTTTTGGGGTCTCAGTTTGCTCATCTGTCAAATGCATGGTGTGTATTAGATGATGCTTTTATTGTGTAGCAAGTTGCCATTTTTAAGTGTTTTGCACTTTAAAAGACCAAAATGTTTTCAACTTGACAGGGCAGATGATTTTTTTTTCTTATTTTGAGGCAATGGAAAGCTGAGTTACTTTTCCCAGGTCACCCAGCTACTTAGTGGCAAAGATGGGGTGAGAATTCTAGGTCTTGTTACCCACAGTCTAGTGTTCTTTCTGTAGCAACTGCTTCCATGTCATAGAATCATGAATCTAGATCAGAAGGGAATCTTTGGATCCTTTTTTTTACACCCCCCACCCCAGCATTTTACAGATGAGAAAATGGATAGCCAGAGAAGTTAAGTGATTTGCTAAAGTTCCCTTAGCTAGTAATTAGCAGACTATTTGAACCCAGTCCTTCTGACCCCAAATCCAGCCCACTAAGATTTAGAATCCATATTTGGCCCTCTCTGGGTGGGCTACTACTACCACTGAGACCTGGCCACCTGGAAAATGGGCACAAGATGGGAAGGTTGTGCTGTAACATTCTGGCATCTTGTTTGAGGGAATACTAAAGAACTACTCTGCAGACCAGTGGTGGCAATTTTAGTTGATCACATGCCCTTCCCACTCTGTCCATATTCTGAGCTTTTGCTACCACTTTGGGGTTTTAGGGGGCACAAGAACCCCTGCTTCTCTTCCTCTCAGCATCTTCCTTTAAAGATCAGTGCTGACCAATCACCATCCTCTCTCTCTCTCTCTCCCTCTCCCTCTCCCCCTCCCCCTCTTCCTCTCTCCCTCTCCCTCTCTCCCTCTTTCCCTCTCTCCCCTCCCTCTCTCCCTCTACCTCTCCCCCTCTC
>CM053625.1:118364772-118403246 GCA_028646595.1 Phalanger gymnotis | reverse complement strand
CCTTTCCCTCTCCCTTTCCCTCTCTGTCTCCCTCTCTCTTGCTTTCCTTTTTTCTTTCTCTCTCCCCTACCCAGCAGAAAGCGCCTTCAGTAGGAGAGTCGAGAGCAAAGCACAAAACAACTTTGAAGAAACAAACAGCAGTTCTCAAAACTCAAGTGGTGAGTATCAGCCCCTAGGCGGACAGAGCTTTTCCCATTGGCCTTCCTGCTCCACCATTACCCCATAGGGACCACACAGTTTCCCTTAAACCCTCATGTAGCTTCAGGTCCTGGGTGCACTTGCAATCCACAGGCACACAACAGAGCATGCTTGTCCCAAGCCTACCCAGCAGATCTCTTAGATGGGCTCCTCTGGCCCCATCTTCTTTGCATTTCCAAGGGAAGCTTGTGAATCCAGCCACATTCAAAAAGCCTGTTAGCCCCAGAAACATCCCATTACAGCGAGGGGAAAAGGTCGGTCTCAAAGTAAGCTGGCGAAGTCAAGCCTTAGCCACATAGACCCAGGGGGTAATACTGCTTTCAGTGGCTCCTGTGGGATGGGAAGTATGGAGTAGGGGGATAAGACTGGCCTCGGAGTCAGCCAGACTAGGCTTCATGTACCTCCTCTCTCATATACCCTCACACACACAGAGGCCATGGGATCCTGGGCAAGTCATGTAAACTCTTGGCATCCCCAGGGAATTTTCTAAGAAGCTAAGTTGTAGAACAATTGCTGATTTTCATGAGTAGAAGAAGCTTCTTCACCAGGAGCTCACCACATCAAGGAAATCACAGGTTTAGTCCTCTCTAATGTGAAACTGCAAGCCCTGGCCTGTAGTACTTGGGTCTTAACCATATTAGTGATTTATAAATTTGTAAAATGTTTTAAAATGGAGACTGCTTCTCATTATCTTAACTTTTCAAAGCCCTTTCACATCTCTTAGGATCCCCTAGGCCTCCTGCAGGGAAGTAGGGCGGGGTGTATTGTCTCCTGTTTAGTAATGAGGAAACAGAGGCCTTGTTGAAGGTCACTAGTTTGTGGCAGAGCCCAGACTTGGGCCCTCAGGTCTTCTGACCCAGAGCCCTGTAATTTTTCTACTGCCCCACATCTTCTCTTTCTCTTTCTACCTGTTTGGATAAGAATGGTCCCAGGATGTGGGACATTAGGGAGGTGCAGTTTGTCTCTGCCCATTTAGAGGTCACTATGACACAGGGAATCTTAACACTGGAGTCGGGGGGTACAGACAGCAAAGGTTTCATGATCCCAGAAAAGGGAGACTCTGTGGGCTAGAGTAGCCAAGAAAATCTTTGGAAAGGGACACAGAGCTTGATCACATCCTTGAAGGGTGGGCGTGTTTAGGAGACTGTAAGAATAGCCTGGCTGCACCAGAAGCTGCATAGTGGGGACCAGTGGGAGGTAAGGTTGGAGAGGTAGGGGAACTCATTGGGGGATGGGCCACATCTTCATGCACCTCCCCCCTCCCCCCACCCTTCCCAAAAAAAGCTTTTTGGAGCCTTTCTCCTCTAAACCTGTTTCTTATTTGCAGAAGCTGCAAGCCCCCTGATTTCCAACCCATTCCCGCTCTTGCAGAGTAAGTGATGGGCATCGGAAGGTGCCCAGGCTCTTTTGGTCAATGCCAGTCATGGTTCTGTGTCTTCTCAGTCATGATGTCTCTCTTGGGAAGCAGTTTTCACTCCTGGGTGCCTGAGAAGGGGAAGCCTAGGGAAGGTTGTGGGGAGGAGGGATGGTATGGGCACTGTCTAAACATCTGTAGCTTGAGTTAGGAGCTCTTGAAAAAATCTTCAAAAAAATATCCAGTTTCCTGAACTCTGAGCCTGGCGTCTGAGTCTATTGGGGGCACTTGCCTGGGCCACAGTGGCTGGGATAGTCGGGCTGGATTATGGAAGGGCCTGAGATTATGGGAGATGTTGCCTTTCCCCCAGTTGCCTGTCTGTCAGCATACCATGGCCCTTAAACCAAGCCTTGGTGGTGATTTACAGCAAGCTGACTCCCTGTTAAGCCAGCACCTCACCGTATGCCCAGGACTGTGTCTGGTAGCACAGACTCTACCAGAGACAGAGCCTCCCCCCTCCTCGAGCAGACCCTTTACTTAGAGCCTGAATGGACCTTCTGGCAGACTGGCTTGGGCTGTTGACCCTGAGAGGGAGTGGCAAGTTGGGATGAAAACCAAGGGCAGGTCTAGGCCATGCCTACCCACCATCTTTTTCAGAACACCAGTCTTTCACTTGGTTCTTCCTCTGTGCCTCTGAGACCTGCAGTTTGGAGGTCTGACCTCTTCCTTTTATTCATTCTTTCTCCCCCACCCCACTTCTGATCTCTCTCCCTCTCCCTTCCCATCTGTCTTCTTTCCCTTACTTCTTCCCCCCTACCTTCTATAATTCAGCTAATGCTTATTAAGTACCTACCATACGCTAGGCACTTCTCTGGGTACTGGATGATGAAGAAAGATGAGAAGTGACCTACTGTCTACCCTCAAGAAGCTTTTAATCTGGGGGGATTTAACATGTGCACAGATAAGTATAACACAAGGCAGAGTGCGATGGGGGAGCAAAGGAATTTGCTTTCCCCCTTTCTACCTAGCTTTTGTTTTCTTTAGGGCACTGAGGGGAAGTTCTTTAGGCTGGGACCGAGAGATGACTTGAGGGTTTACTATGCTTGGATCCTAAACAGGAGGGCTTCTGGTCCCACCCTTTTTGAGGGAGGCTAGGGCAGCATTCGACAGGCTTTAGAGGAGGGGAAGAGAGAGCACTTTCTGAACAGAGGAGGAGAAATCAGGCCTTGACTCTTACTAAGTTTATCATCTGCCAGGAATGGAAGGTATAATTTAGGGAAGTAATCACCTGTCTGTCTCAACCCTTTGGTTTTGTTGCTACTCCAGCCTTTCAGGCCTCTTGTTTCCAAATTGATTGGAGGGCTTTTGGTCAAGAATGAGATCGGTGAACTTATTCTCCCAAGTATAATCCTCTTGGTTATCAAATGGAATTTCTTGGGCATCTCTTCCATTGACAATTTCATTGTCTGCACTTGCCCACCACGCCTATTCCTTCCTTTTCTTCCCCTCTGCCATCTCTTCTCCTTTTCTTCTTTGGCATTTCCCAGTCTTAGGATTTATAAGTTGGGCAAAATGGACCCAGGAGGAAGGAGCCTGGATCCTCTCAGGCCTCTTAGGTGGGAGAGTCAGTTTAACAAATGTGTGACTGCTCTGTGAAAGGCCCCATGCTAGATGTTGTATGGAAGATGGAAAGATGAGTAAGACACAGTCTCTGCCATCAGGTGCTCACACAGTGATGGGGACAAGATAAGACCATCAGTAAGTATTAATTATATACCTACTATGTGCCAGGCAGGTGTGAGAGTACAAAGGAAAAATGATCTAACCCCACCCCTCAAGGAACTTCGCTTCTATCAGGGGAGGTGACAGGCACAAGTATAAGCACATTACATTCAGGCTAATTTCCCAAAGCTATCCCTGGCCATTGGGCGGCAGTGGTCAGGTAAAGTCTTAGAGGAGGCGGTGCTTGATCTGATCCCAGGATATAATACCGGTCTCTATGCAGGAAGCACTACAAGAGATGGGCAAGCAGAAGCAGGCTGAGAAATAATGCCTGTCTAGGGATGCTCAGGGACAGTGTCAGAGCCTGCTACAGTGGAAGGAGTTTTGAGTTCAAATCCTACCTTGGACTCTTATCTACCTGTGTGACCTTGGGTTAGCCCCTTCATTCCCCAGGACCTCAGTTTCTTCATCTGTAAAGGGAGGGTGGTTTGGATGGCTTTTGAGGTCACACCTCTAAGTCTGATCCTAAGGTAGCATTCTAACTGGGCCTGGAAGGGCTGAGATTGGGAAGAGGAATTAAAAGGGTGGGGATGGGACAGCTATTCTGGGTGGATGTTACCTGGCAGAGGTATGGGATGTCTTTAGGGGTGCATGCCTTGCAAGACACAAAGATGCCTAGTCTCAGTGAAAGGATGAGTTTCCAAGCAGCCAGACATCCTAACCTTCCCCTGAATGGCAGCCCCTCCTATTCTTTGTCTCCATCAGCCTGTCCCTGAGAGAAACAAGTTTCTGTCAACAGTCTCTGACCAATGGAAGACTCAGCTTGCCAAGAAGAGCCCCTGGTGCTCTTTGATTTCACTGCTGGGTGAGCAGCGATGCCTTCGCGCCTCCCACAGCTTAGGAGTGGTTTCTGGGGTCTCCTCTGCCTTCCTGTTCTTTTTCTATCCGAAATGTAAACAAAGGCCTCAGCCACTCGCTGAACTGAGTGATTTTTAAAAATTCTTCCCGTGGTGCCATTTGCCTACTAGCCAAATCTATCACTTTCAGGTCAAAAGGAAGTAGTCTAAGAGAGTTTCCTAGACTGTGACTCTTCTCTTCTGGAGAGCTCTGGAAGGCCACAAGCCCGGTAGGGCAGGCGTGGGGCAGGCAGCATGCCCGGGGCCTGACAGAAGTGCGCTGGCCAGGTGGAGGTACGCCCAAGGGCGGCCTGCTGGCACCCTGCAGCATGTACGTGTGCACTGCGCAGCCTCGTGCTGATTGTAACCAGGTTGAAATGGTTTTTCCCAAACAGAACCTTACACCTGTGGCGCTTGTGGGATCCAGTTCCAGTTTTATAACAATCTCCTGGAGCACATGCAGTCCCATGCAGGTAAGCCCTGGGTGGGTAGGTGGCCGAGAGCCCAGCCTTCTCTCAGCTTGTAAGGAGAGCTGAGGCCAAGGACCCAGGGTGTGTATTGTCCCCTGAGGCAGCTGGCATTTACCTGTGCGGTGGCCTGCGCTGTTGGGGGAGGGGAGGCCCACCACGCAGTAGGAACACTTGCCGGCCCAAAGGAGATTTTATCCAAATCAAGAGTAGCATATAGAACACGGGCCTAGGAATTAGGAGATAAAGGTTCTGGTTCTGATTCTCTTCCATTCACTTGCTGTGTGACCTGGGCAAGTCACTTGACCCCTCTGAGGCCTCAGTTTACTCATCTATAAGATGGGGATAATAATACTGGCCTACCCTACCTCACAGGGCAACCACCATAATGCATGTGAAAACATTTTATGAACTCTAAAAAGCTGTTCAGATGGATAGGATTATCATTAGAGTGTGTCTAACTAAGTCAGAGCTTGAATTCTGGCCTCAAAGCCCCAGGTCTGGACACAGCGCCGTACAGCCTCCTTTATACTCAGGTCTGATCTATGACCAAATTGTGACATCAGTGAATCCCAGAATCCCAGAACTTAGAGTTGGAAGAAACCTTAGCATGCATCTAGTTTAACCTACAACTATCTCCTGCAACGTAACTTGATAAATCGTCTTGCAGATTTTGCTTAAAGGTGTCCAAGGAGGGAGAAGCCACCCCTTCTCTAGGTAGCTCACTTTACTTCTGGATGGCTGGTCTCACTGACGGGAAGTTCTTCCTGACAGCAAGCCTGGGCTTGCTTCTAATGCATCATTCCTGGTTCAGTCCTCTAAATCAAGTCCTTCTTCCTGATGATGGCCCTTCAGAAGTCCATGCTCAGTTCCCCCTGAGTCTTCTTCTTTGGTGTAAACATCCACGGTTTCTTCTGCTGTTCCTCATGTGACACAGACTCTGGGACCCGTACCTTTCCGGCCAGTTTATCATTGCCCTCCTAAACCGTAGCACTCAGACCTGAACACAGTACACCAAATGAGGTCTGTCCCAGGGCAAAGGGACTTATCGCCTCCCCATTCCTGGGAATCTTTTTGTCTTGTCTCTCCCTCTCCATTCCTGGCCCAGGACCCTGCTTTCAGCTGGCTCTCAGCACCTTGCCATCCCCCCTACCCCCTACCCCCCGCCAGTACTACTGGTAATGGATTATGATGCAACTACTCTCATGGGTAGCTTTATTTTAGGAGACTGCAGAACCTTCTTTAACATCCATAGGAGTAGACTGTTAAGAGTGAAACATCAGGCAGTGGGGTGGATGGGTAATTTTTGAGTAGGGGCCCCTGCCTTGTATCTCTCATCTCACCCCAGAGGTGCCTGCTTGTGAAGTTAATCAGTCTTGCTAATAATTACATTATGTTTGGATTGGTAATGGTGGCCCTGGGCAAGTGGCCCGAACAGTTTCCTGTGCCGAAGGTTTCAGAGGCTCCAGTGATTCTACCCTGTTCTTCCTCCTGGGAAGGTTAGGGACCAGGCTGCGTTCTGGTGAGAGTGCCAGCTTCATACTCCCGGGGGACTTTAGCGTGAGGCTAATTAAGTTCATTCTGCTGAGAAAGGTGCAAAGGCAGGAGTGGAACTCGTTGGGAGCATATTAAATTAGAACTCTCCCCAGCTTTTTCATCCTAAGAATAGTAACTACCATCATTTCATTAGCCTGATGGCCCCTGTGAGATAGATCCCTTCCTCCTCCAGCAGAGTCGGTGCAGGGGAGGGTGTCCTTCTCCAAACCTCCCAATTGGTCATCTTCTCCTAGCCA
This sequence comes from Phalanger gymnotis, assembly GCA_028646595.1. Lineage (NCBI taxonomy): Eukaryota > Metazoa > Chordata > Mammalia > Diprotodontia > Phalangeridae > Phalanger > Phalanger gymnotis. The sequence goes on along the minus strand of CM053625.1, from coordinate 118,396,816 downwards.
AGGACCAATTAAGATTCAGTTCTCCTCTCTTCAGAAGGGGCGGATGCCATAGCCTTGGGTAGGGGGTCAACAGCCTATGATGTTTCTTTTCCCCATTGCACACTGACTGGTTATTGCTACTCCCCCCTATCCCCCCCCCCACGAAGACCTTTAACCCCAGTTACTTCTCACTTCTGAGACTGGACACAGGAACAACCTTCTTGTCCCCCCCCATCCCCTCTTCCTTCCATATAATCTTGGAAACCATCATTGTGTTTCTGAGTGTAGTGCACAGACGTCTAATCCCTACTACTAGGGAAAATGGAGGCTTCTGATCTGACTGAGCTCAGGAGTTCTGAACTGCAGCAGGCCAGAACCTGTCAAGCATAATGAGCTTCTGGGAGGGGGAGGCCATAGGCTGCCTAAGAAAGGGCAAAACAGAACAGATTAGTGCTTCCATGCCAGTCAATGGTGATATTGGGCCTTTGAGTGGCTACTGTACTTCCTGCCTGGCAAGATAGGGAGACCAAGTCTTCAAGAAAAGAAAAGAGAAAGGAAGGAAGAGAAAGAAAAGGGACAGGGGAGGGAAGGAAAGAAAGGGAGAGAGAAAAGGAAAGGAAGAGAAAGCTAGAGGGACTTAAAGAAGGGAAGGAAAAAACCCATTATTATTGTGGCTTTTTGGACTGAGTGATCATGGTGAACAGAATTCAGAATATCCTAGTCAAAGAGCTATGTCTATTAAACTAGCCCTTTGAGGAGTTAGAAACTTCCCCTAAGCCACAGATACTGAGCTGTGGCTATTTCCCCATCAGGCTATTGGGGCAGGTTCTCTTCTGTTCCCTTCCCCGCCCTTGCTGCATTCTGATTTTGCGGGGTGGCGGGGTAGGGGCTGGGGGAGGCAATTGGGGTTAAGTGACTTGCCCAAGATCACACAGCTAGTAAGTATCAAGTGTCTGAGGCCAGATTTGAATTCACACTCTCCTGGCTCCAGGGCCAGCACTCTATCCACTGCACCACCTACCTGCCCCTGTCCTCTGATTCTTGACCATGCATGTTGGGGTTAGAAAGTCATTTCTGGGCCATTTGTGTCCAGATGAGCGAGAACCAAATACCTGACTGTCTCCCCTCCAGCCCTTCATTTGGCTTAGCATGGAAAGCAAGCCTCTGTGGACAGACCCAAACCAAGTCTGTGCAGTGGCTGTGTTTCCCTTCCTATGGCTCACCTCTGCTTTTTTTTCCCATTATGAATAATGGACTAAGAGGAGCCCAGGAATAGCCCTTCCATGGGATTGTTGGTTCTGAGGGTTGGAAGGGATCCCAGGCGGGTTGCTTGGAAGTCCATTTATATCAAGAGCAGTGTGGGTGAGGGTCAGCAAACATCCTTTAGAGGTGGATGTTCAGGGTTTGGAGAGTCTTTGAAGGGAGAAGAAAATGTCCCCTGGGAAGCTTTCTGCCCATTCTTCCTCTTTCTACTCTTTGGCATTCTCCTCTCCTTTCACTCCTCATATTTTTCTTTCTTTTCTTCTCACTGTCCTTTTCCTTTCTTCTTGGCTTCTTTTCATGGTTTCTGCACTCTCCCATTAGTACTGTAGAGACCATCTGGTTCAACCTTGTCATTTTACAGATGAGGAAACTGAAGCCCAGAGATGGGAAGTAATTTATCAAATGTGCCTATTACATAAGAGGCTGTATAGCGCAGTAAATAGAGCATTGGCCTCAGAACCAAGACCAGAGTTCAGATCTCGCCTCTGGTGTACCCTGGCTGTGTGACTCTGGCTAGGTCTCTCATGGCCTCCCAGGCAACTCTCTAAGACCACGAGGTAGACAATATGCAACTGCTCATCTGCATCGATAGAGGGAGTTTTTTCCCACTGGAAATTCCCATACTATTAAAATCACAGGTTACAGATCATCGCTGTCTTTTTTTGAACTATGTGTGATGATGCATATTGTGTAAGGGTTACTGCACATTTGTGGGAGAGACAGAGGTCACTCAGGACCTTCCTGGTCCCAAGAAATGGATATTTTCCCAGTTAAATATCCAGTAGGTAGGAAGCTAGGTTGATCCTTTGTTGTTTTTCAGTCGTGTCCAATTCCTCATGACCCCACTTGGGGTTTTCTTGGCAAAGATACTAGAGTGGTTTGCTGTTTCCTTCTCCAGCTCATTTTACAGATGTGGAAACTGAGGCAAACAGGGTTAAGTGACTTGCCCAAGGGCACACCACTAATAAATATTTGAGGCCAGATTTGAACTCAAGTCTTCCTGACTCCAGGCCCAACATTCTATCCACTGCACCACCTAGCTGAGCCCTGTTGGTTACAGTAGTGGCCTAGACGCTAGGTAGAGCCACCAAATGCTGTTAGTAGTGTTGGGGGTCAGCACGACTATCATTCAATGTTTCAGTGGTGGGGAGGCTTTCCTTTGCAAAGTACTGGAGCTTTGAGGTGGGGCAAGGGGAGCCAAAGATCATTCAGAGACCAAGAATTATGAGAATACAGGGTCCTGGGTGTCTTGGAATTTAATTGTGGGTAGCAAGAATCAGAATATGGGTGTTCTTGCTTCTGTTCAGATGAGAAAGACATAACTGCCTTACACATAGGCCAGGAGCAAGGGAGAGGCTTCTAAAGGAATAAGTTGGGAATCTTTAAGGAAAAAGACAGCTTGAAAAGGCTCATATACCATGGAGTATGTATGAGAAGATAGCCCCTTGTAATGGGAAGAGTACCGGACTGAGGGGTGGGAACCCTGGATCTTCTTCTAGGTCTAGCTCTGTGGACAAGCCACTGCCCTGGGTCTCAGTTTCCTCATTTGCAAATTAAAGAGCTTAGACTAGATGCTCTTGAAGGTCCTTTCCAGTGCTTAAAGTTCAGAAATTTTATGATTCTGGACAAAATAAACATGTAGATGGTAATGGTTAGAGTGCCTGAAGTAACTTCCTAGTATCTTTCAAGGGCACCACCATCTTTCTAGTCACCCAGGTTTATAACCTCAGAGCCATCCTCAACTCTTACCATCCTTCCCTCCCTCCCTCCCTCCCTCTATCTAATCAGTCATTAGGTCATATGTATTTTTCCTTCATATCATCTCTTGCTGTATCCCCCTCTTTCCACTGTCCTTCCTGTCATCATCCATCTCTACAAATCTTCCATGTTTGTAACCTCAGACTCCTAACTTCTCCCCATTCCTCCCTCTCCATCTAGTCAGTCAGCAGTTATTCTTCTACAGTATCTTTTGTCTGTATCCCCTTCTCTCCACTAACATGGCTGCTTCTCTGGTTCAAACCATCAATTCATCTAATCTGGACCATTATTATAATAGCCTCTGAATGCGCTCGCTCGTGCTCTCTCTCCTCCCTCCCTCCATCCCCCCCCCACCACAGGCTGTTGTCCATGTTGCTAGTAAAAATATTTTACCAAAGCACAGGTGTAATGTTGTCACTCCCTTGCTCAAAAATCTTCAGTGGTTCTTTGTGGTTTCAAGGATAAAACACAGTCTCATCAACTTGGGATTTTTTTTTCCCATGCCTTTCATTTTTTAAAATAATATTTTACTTTCTCCCAATTACATGTAAAAACATTTTAAACATTTTTTAAAAGTTTTGAGTTCCAAATTCTATGCCTCTTCTCTCCTCTCTGATATGGTAAGCAATCTGATAAAGGTTATACTTGTGTAGTCATGTAAAAACATTTCCATATTAGTCATTTTGTGCTAGAAGACAAGGATGAAGGAAAGAAAGTTTGCTTCAGTCTGTATTCAAACAACATCACTTCTTTCTCTGGAGGCAGATAGCATTTTTCATCTGGAGTCCTTTGGGATTGTCTTGGATCATTGTCTTGCTGAGAAGAGCTAAGTCATTCACAGTTCTTCATTGTACAGTATCACTGTTCCTGTGTACGGTGTTCTGGTTCTGTTCATTTCATTTTGTATCGGTTCATGTAAGTCTTTGCAGGTTTTTCCGAAATCTCCCTGCTCATCATTTCTTATAGCACAATAGCGTTCTATTACATTCACATACCACAACTTGTTCAGCCATTCCTCAATTTCCAATTGTTTGCCACCACAAAAAGATCAGCTTGAGACTTTAAATCCTTCCTAGTTTAACTCCAGCCACGCTTTTAGACTTAATTCCTAGTATTCCTCTTCACATAATCTACCATCCAGCCAAACCATTCTTTGTGTTGTTTCTTGACCTTGCTATTGTCCCATTGCGTGCAGTTCCCATCCCTTAAATGCCCTCCCTCCTCACCTCTGTCTCTTAGGATTCCTAGCTTCCTTCAGGGCTCGGATCAGATGCCACTTTGTATTTACTTATCTGTGTACATATTGTGCTCCCCCAGGACTACCTGTGCTACTTAAAGGAAGGGGAGCACTTGTCACTTTTGCCTTTGCATCCCCAGCACCAGCCCCATGCTTTGCGCAAAGCAGGGACTCTGTTCCAGGGAATGGATAAAGTTAAAAAGAGGAAGCAACTTGGAGAAATCGACCTTTGAAAATTTTCCTTTGATAGTTATATGTGCGCAAATATCCATTAATCAGGTTAGTTAGTGAATCAGTCAACAAATAGAGTATCTACTCTGTGCAACAGGGGGTTGTGCTAAGAATCAGGGGTGGGGAACCTGCAACCTCGAGGACACATGTGGCCCTCTAAGTCCTCAAATACAACCCTTTGACTGAATCCAAACTTCATAAAACAAATTTTATTAAATCTACCAGCTAGATTCTGGAAGGCAAGGGTGGGGGTGGTTCCAAAGATGAGGGAAACCTTGTCTCTGCTTATGGTCTACTAGGAAAAGGCAGATAAACAGCCCCCAAAAAGTCTACTTGTAACAGGAAGCATCATGTGCTCAGTGTCAGATGAGACATAAGCATTAAACTCAGAGGCAAAGGAAACCCTGGGCTGATCGGGGAATACGTCCTAGAAAAGGTGGGACCTGGAGCCCATGTGAAATTTGTCTAGAAAGCGACGCAGGGGCCTGACTGACAACCACTCGATCAAAATCTCAGAGACACAAAAGGCTGGCCATAAGCAAAAGCTTGGAACAGAAAGTGCGTGTTGGGGAGCAGAGAGAGAAACCTGGAGAGGTTGTTGAGGACAGGGTTGTGGAAGGCCTTGAATAGTCCTGCCGTGAGAGCTCAGATGTCCAGCTCTGCCCTGATGTGAGTAACCCTGTGTGACTGGGGGAAACTCACACCGCCCTCTGAGGATCTCAGCCTCCTAGCTGTAAAGTAAGGGGCCGGTTCTAGATAACCCGTAAGGTTCCTACTGGCTTGCCCTGAACCGGGATTAAATAGCGGGCCGTTGGTGCTGTAGAGGACAGTGTTAGATTTGGATTCTGGATGTCTTGAATTCAAATCCTGCCTCAGACATTTACTATTGTGTGTCCCTCACTAGTCTGAGTTTCTTGAAAGCACGGACTGTTTTCTTGCCTTTCGTTGTATCTCTAGCACCGAACACAATGCCTGGCACACAGTGACAGCTTAACAGATGCTTATTGACTTGTATGAACCTGCCAAGTCACTCAACCTTATCTCAGCCTTAATTTGCTGATCAGTTAAATGGGGATGATAATTGCATCAAAGTCACAGGGTTGTTGTAAGGATCAAATGAAATGATATGTGTAAAGCACTTTGTATGCCTTAGAGTGCAATGACTATTGGCTAGTATTGTTATTTACAGTTATTATTAGCGTTATGTTTCTCTTCCTGTTTGGGTTCCTCTTCTCTTGAGAATAATGAAATCCTCTAAACATCAGGTTCCTGACAGAAGAGCTGTCTGCCCTCCAGCCCTGCCTTTAGTGACTTCTGGAGGCTAAACCATAATTAGGGAAGATTATAGGTGCATCCTCATCCCCAAACAGCAACACAATGGAGAGAAGCAATTAAAATGCAAATTGGTGCCTGAGTTTCTGAGCTAGAACAGCAAAATACAAAGAGGGGGGAATTTATTCTGTAATTATACAGTACAATATACAGCTCTGACTTCCTTTAGACTGCTTTGTTCAGGTCTGGTGCTACTGTATAAAGCCTTCCCGGCAATCCAGTGCACAGGAATAAAAGGGACAGCTAGGCTGAACCAGGATTAAAGGTTTGGCGCCATTGAGTGAATATGAGGAGCCATGATCTGTGCAGTTCACAGCCCGCCTGATAAGGAGGATCAAGCCCAAATACACAAATCTCATTAACTTGGTATTGAATCACAGAGGCTAATTCCCTCTAATAAACTACCTTCTCAGTTTCCTAGCTGGAGACCTTCTGCTCTCTCCCTGCCCTACCATGGACAGTGGCAAGGGTGTTCACTGGATGTGACTCATAGAGTGCCCCAGCTGGAAGGAGCCCATGGAACGTAGACTGTCAGAGCTGGAAGGGATCCTGCGATGACCCCTAGAAGGCACTTCCAGGCTCTCCAGGGCAGCTCTTTCACGAGGAAGCTGAAGCCTGAGAAGTCTTAAATGATTTGCACAAGTTTTGAAGCCAGGTCTTCTGATTCCAGAGCCAGGGAATTTTCTACTGTGCTATGGGGGAAAAAAAGTCTTAAAATATTGAATGGCAGTTGGAAGGATTCTGAACATAGATCAATAGAGTTGATTGGGGTCATAGGATATAAAATGTCAGAGCTTCAAGGGACCTTCCTTGGTATTTCAAAGCCTAAAGGGCCTTTGGAACGTGAAATGTCCAAGTTGGAAGGGGCCTTGGAAATAGAATACCAGAAATAGAAGGGCCCTTGGAACAGAGCATGTTAGACCTAGGAGGGTCATTGGAACACAATGTTAACTGGAAGGGGCCTTAGAATTCAGAATGTCACGGCAGGGAAGGACCTTAAAACACCATGTCAGAGCTAGAAGAGACCTTAGAACATGGGAGTTCAGAGCTGGAAGAGACCTGAGAACATGAGAGGTCAGCTAGAAGAGACCTTAGGACGTGGGAGGTCAGAGCTAGAAGAGACATTAGAACACAGGAGATCAGAGGTAGAAGAGACCTGAGAACATGAGAGGTCAGAGCTAGAAGAGACTTTAGGACATGGGAGGTCAGAGCTGAAAGAGACCTGAGAACACGAGAGGTCAGCTAGAAGAGACCTGAGGACGTGGGAGGTCAGAGCTAGAAGAGACCTTAGGACATGGGAGGTCAGAGCTAGAAGAGACATTAGAACATGGGAGGTCAGAGCTAGAAGAGACATTAGAACATGGGAAGTCAGAGCTAGAAGAGACCTTAGGACATGGGAGGTCAGAGCTAGAAGAGACATTAGAACATGGGAGGTCAGAGCTAGAAGAGACTTTAGAACATGGGAGGTCAGAGCTAGAAGAGACCTTAGGACATGGGAGGTCAGAGCTGGAAGAGACCTGAGAACACTAGAGGTCAGCTAGAAGAGACCTTAGGACATGGGAGGTCAGAGCTAGAAGAGACGTTAGAACATGGGAGGTCAGAACTGGAAGATACCTGAGAACACGAGAGTTCAGCTAGAAGAGACCTTAGGACATGGGAGGTCAGAGCTAGAAGAGACATCAGAACACGAGAGGTCAGAGCTAGAAGAGACCTTAGAACACAGGATTTCAGAGGACTAACTTGAGGCCTAGAGGCAGGGAAATGACTTTACCAGGGTCACATAGTGAGTTGTCAGTGGAGCTGGAGCTAGACTGATCATGAAAGCATTTAGGAAAAGCTACCAGGGAGGGGCCAGGAGTCAGCTTTATAGTGTTTCTCTCTGCCGGTGGATTCTGGCCGTCACTTTAACTGGGGGAGAAACCACACACGCCCATACGCATAAACTCATGGTTTAAGTCATGAAGAAGACCCTCTTTCCTAATGGAGTTTTTAAGAGACTGCGTTGGTGGTGTTGACTTGCCCTGGGAGCCTGGATCCTGGCAGGGGCATAGCTTGAAAGCATCCTCCTGAGCCAGGGCTCAGTCATCACCCTCTTTTGTGTCTTACAGCCGACAATGAGAACAACATCGCCTTCAACCAGCCCCGGTCGCCTCCAGCCGTTGTGGAAGAGAAGTGGAAACCACAGCCCCAAAGGAACAGCACCAACAACAGTACGTTGTGAAGGGTTGTGAGGGGGCCCTCCGGCTCAGGATCCTGCCTTCCACCTTCTCATGGGCTGGCTCCATGCTACTGCCTTCTATACCAGCACCCTGGACAGCTCCCTAGTGCTCTGATGGCTTCTCACAGCTGTTTCACCTCTAGGCCACTGGCTTCCCATAGGACAGAGGAGAAAAGATGACCAAGCCAAGGCCTATTGAAGCCAATAGGCTTGGACCCGGACCCAGGAAGATCTGAGTTCAAATCCAGCTTTAGACATTTACTATGTGGGTGATGATTCTGGGCAAGCCACTTGCCCTTTGTCAGCCTCCATTTCCTCATCTGGGGATAGGGATCATGGGGATCATGATAGCACCTCTCCCTCAAGGTTGTCATGAGGATCAAATGAGGTGACATTTGTAAAAGCACTTAGCACAGTGCCTGGCACATAGGAGATGCTATATAAATGTTAGCTGTTGTTGTTGTCACGTGTAGGAAAAAGAAGAGCAGCTTCAGTTTTTCCCAGAATGATAAGCAAAGTCCCAGAGTCCTTTGCTAGGAATAATCACTCTCTTCTTTGTCCCCTCTCCATCTCTGTAGCGTCGGTGAGCAGTTCAGCACCCAACAGCACCATCCCAGAGAAGGAGCGGCAGAACATCGCAGAGCGGCTGTTACGTGTAATGTGTGCAGACTTGGGCACGCTGAGCGTGGTGAGTGGGAAGGAGTTCCTCAAACTGGCGCAGACCCTGGTGGACAGCGGTGCCCGCTATGGCGCCTTCTCGGTCACCGAGATCCTCGGCAACTTCAACACTCTGGCCTTGAAACACTTGCCTCGGATGTACAACCAGGTGAAAGTGAAGGTCACCTGTGCCCTGGGCAGCAACGCCTGCCTGGGCATCGGCGTGACCTGCCACTCTCAGAGCATCGGCCCCGACTCCTGCTACATCCTGACAGCCTACCAGGCCGAGGGCAACCACATCAAGAGCTACGTCTTGGGCATCAAGGGCGTGGACATCCGGGACAGCGGTGACTTCATCCACCACTGGGTCCAGAACGTGCTGTCCGAGTTTGTGATGTCTGAGATCAGGACGGTCTATGTGACAGACTGCAGGGTGAATTCATCTGCCTTCTCCAAGGCTGGCATGTGCCTTCGCTGCTCAGCCTGTGCCTTGAACTCAGTGGTGCAGAGCGTGTTGAACAAGCGGACGCTGCAGGCCCGCAACATGCACGAGGTTATTGAGCTGCTGAATGTCTGTGAAGACCTGGCGGGCTCCACGGGCCTCTCGAAGGAGACCTTCGGCTCCCTGGAGGAGACCTCTCCCCCACCCTGCTGGAACTCGGTGACAGACTCTCTGCTGCTGGTGCATGAGCGCTACGAGCAGATCTGTGAGTTCTACAGCCGCGCCAAGAAGATGAACCTCATCCAGAACCTGAATAAGCACCTCCTGAGCAACCTGGCCGCCATCTTGGCTCCCGTGAAGCAGGCGGTGATCGAGCTGAGCCATGAGAGCCGGCCCACCCTGCAGCTGGTGTTGCCCACCTACGTCAAGCTGGAGAAGCTCTTCACATCCAAGGCCAATGATGCTGGGGTTGTCAGCAAGCTCTGCCACCTCTTTCTGGAGGCCCTGAAGGAAAACTTCAAGGTGCATTCAGCCCACAAGGTTGCCATGATCCTGGACCCCCAACAGAAGCTGCGACCTGTCCCACCCTACCAGCACGAGGAGATCATTGGCAAAGTGTGTGAGCTTATCAATGAGGTGAAGGAGTCTTGGACTGAGGAAGCGGACTTTGAGCCTTCCACCAAGAAGCCACGGGGCACCAGCGAAGCCGCTACAGCTCAGGAAGATGACCGGTTTGGGAAAAACGAAGTTTATGATTATTTGCAGGAACCTCTCTTCCAGTCCACCCCTGACCTCTTTCAGTACTGGTCTTGTGTTACCCAAAAGCATACAAAACTGGCTAAACTGGCCTTTTGGCTCCTCGCGGTGCCCGCCGTGGGGGCCAGGAGTGAGTGTGTAAATATGTGTGAGCAAGCACTTCTCATTAAAAGGAGACGACTTCTTAGTCCCGAAGACATGAACAAACTCATGTTTTTGAAGTCCAACATGCTTTAAAACTGTCTTTTAGTTTAAAAATAATAATTAATTATAATAATAACTATAAAACACTGTCGCAATCAAAGAAAAGGAATTTAAGTTCTAAACACTGTGGACCTCATTCTAAATGCCCCTGGAAACTTAAGTGCTTTTTCTATGTGTATATACATAAGTGTGTGTATGGACACATGCATGTGTATGTACATATGTACGCATACCTATGGATAAATACACATACATTGTGTACGTGGGTAGGTGGTTCCTTGGCTCTGTTTATACAGGCAAAGAAACCACATACATGCATACACATAAAGGCCCCAGTGCTCATGGACATGTGCCCATGTGTACATGTTGTATTAAGTGGGGTATGTGAGGAAAGATGAGTGTATGTGAGAGAGGGAGTACTTTACCAGGAAAATGCTTCTTGTCTCCATCAGGGGTTTTTTTTTTCTTTAAGCAGACTTTCCATGTTTTCAGGTGTGCAGACCAGTAGGAGGCTGACGTAAAGTCTTCAGGCAGCTGAGATCTAAAAGTGACTTGAAGTTTCTTTGATTTCTCCTCCCTTCCCGCTCCATCCCACTGTCTTTCCCTCCCGCTCCCTTCCCCTCTCCCCTTCAGGGCTGTCTTGCCATGGATATTTGTATCTGCATTAAGTGGACAATATCTGCACTGGACTTTGCTTCTCCAATTACCTTGTATATTTTCAGGGCATTGATCAGCCGCCTTCCTAACATCTGCCACATGTTATAAAGGCAGCTGCGTTCTAGAAACACACCTCTCTCTCAGATCAGGAAAGGAGACATATGGAAACAAATAGGACTCTGTGCTTTTTAAAATCTGAGATGGAGAAGAAAAATTTTCGGAAAAGTAGTTACTCTAGTAAACTGTCTCCACACCTTAGTTTTTTGAGTTTTTTAAAACATTTTAGTGGGTTTTAACCTTTCTTTGTTTTTTTTTATTTTTAAAATTTGATTTAGAACCCTCTAGGAGGCACTGAATGTCTGTAACTTATGTTTATGGTTTTTTAAAAAACAATCTTTTCCCTTCCTCCCTCCCCTTTGCCTCTCCTCCCCAAGTCACACTGTAAGCTAGCTCATCTCAGTGGTGTAACCTACATCCTAACATTTCTCTTAAGCCTTCCCTGTATAGACCAGATCTCCAAAGGATGTATTCCTTCCGAAGGCATGGGGGCAGGTGGGTCGGGGTGGGGGCTTGGGGCATAACCATGCAGAGGATTCCATGATTTCACAAGCATAGCATCACATCTGGTGGAAGCATGTGGCTTAGGATATCTTCTGAATGTAAGTGAAAAGAATATACCCTCCTAGTTTATTTTGCCTCATCTGTCTCTAGTACCAGGAATGTCTAACTGAAATACCTATAGTGCATTACACTACTCATCACATCACTGAATTATTCTAGCTCATTAGAGGCTTGTGAGTGGATCAGAATTCACGTCCAGTGGCATGTCGGACCCACAGCTTCCCCCCTCATCTAGCCCTTGGCCCTGCTGCCCGAAACCCTGAGAGCAGGGTGTGCAAGTTGGTCAGCCCCAGGGTTCCTAATGTTTGACTCGGAATCCTATTCCTACAAGGCAATAGGGCTGAGTGCCTTGTGGGCCTCTGCAGATTTCATGCCAAAGTCCAATGTCAGGGGATTTCGCCTTCATCAGTGTATTTAAGCTGAGCCTGACTTGACTACATCATTTTGGGGGCCCCTCCCAGTTGTGAAATTTTTATTTCCCTCCTCTACACACAGAAATTTGAGGTCTATGGACTCAGCAACTGGCAGTGACCATCTGGGCTGATCTGAAAGATGCCGGCTCTCTACTTGGTACCCTTTTACTCACTGGATAGAGATGGGCTAGGAAGGCTAAGAACTCTGTCTTTCAAGGCTTATGTACTGTATGGTCTTTGACCTGCATAGTTAAGGAAACCGTGTTAAAGTATAGCCATCCTCGGGTGATCCCTATAATGGGAAAAGAGGTGAGGCTGTTGGCCCTCTCAGAAGGTGACCCCAGATGGTTTCCTGTATCATTTGCCTTGTTTGTAAAGACAAGTTCTAACATCTTAGGTAAGGAATAAGTCATCAGTAACTTATGCATTACTCCATTTTGCCATGAATACCTCCACAATCAAAGGCCTCATGCCATGAGGAGGGAAAGTAGAATTCCCATTTTCTTCTCATGTTTTTAATTGGCCTGTGAGCATTTCTTGGATTCCCTCCTTCTAAGCATTCCCTTGTGCCAGCAGGAGGGGTGAAGTTGGTTGAAACTTTGTGAGGTCCAGAGAACCCCAGGCCCAGATCATGCTCTTTAGGGGGAGAAAGGATCACTTTGATTTACAGCCTCTATCATTGGAACCTCGCCTAATCCTCCCATCTAGGGCATTTAAAGGGGAATGTCATCCAGGTAGTTGGTGGTTTGTGCATTTGAGTTGATTGTATCATTTTGTTAAAAGGTGAGCATGATCTCGTATATCCCTTGTCTGCTGCACCCAGGGAAGTGAACTTTGCATATGGTTCTCGGACACGTTTGTGGCGCCTGCCACTCTGAAGCTTAGAGACCGTACTGCAGTGAAAATGTTGATTTCGAAATTCAAAGTAAACAACCACTCTTGCCTCGTTGTTGTCTCATGCCCTGCTTTCTGCACACCCCCCGCCCCCATCCAGGAATTGGACTGGACTAGAGAAGAGCGCTCCCCTCTCATTCTTGAGATGAATTCAGTGAATTCCACTCTGTATTGTTTTTCTTCCTTGGGAAGGTTGCTGCTTCTTGTGAACTAACTGTCTTAGTCTCCAAAGGGCTGTGAAAGGGGAACAATTCATTGGTGGGTTTTGGTGAGGGTTTCTCTATTCCTTCTTCTGCTTCCCCAGAAATTGGCACTGGGAACTGGAGAGACCTTGACAGAGTCTCTTGGCTAGAGTTCTCATACAAGCCAAGTGGCATTACGACAAATTGCATGGCACAGCCATAAAATAGCCATGGCCTGGCCAATCCCCACCCCCCATCCCTATCTTAGTCTCAGCAATATTCAATTGTTCCAAATTTTCACACAGCCAAAGAATTTGGACAGCTCCTTCGGCATTTGGTCACTAGCATGACATTTGACCTGTTGTATGCTCTACGTACAGTTTTGTGATCTTGGGGATCGATGAGATGTCTGTCACTTTGACCATAGGGCTTGAAGGACAGATGCATGGGTGGAGTTGTTCTCAGGTCCTCCAGAGAATGGAGCCTGTGGTTTGAAATGGACAGTTCTTACAGAACCACTAAATCTCCAGGACAAAAATGTTCTGTGCCAGTTTTGTTTTGTAGAGGTATAGAACTCCCAGGTGGGGGGACAGTGATCCAGCATTTCCATCCCCACACCCCCTTTTTCTCTCTTTCCCAACAAGGTCGCTCTTGGTATCTCTTTCCACCATCCAGGAGTTTACCACCTGTAAAGCAATGTCTGAAACATTGTCAGCTCTTCTGTCCTGAGAGACCCTCAGATCCAGTACAGACCCAATTTATAAGGCACCCAAATGAGAGGAACCCAGGTCTCTGTGGTAATCTTCATTTCTCTTGTTCAGATCAGTTACTGGTGAGACAAATAAAGCACATGGGCTCCCAAGAACAGAAACAGGAGGTCCACAGTGACTAGCCACACTTGAACACCAGGCTTTTCCATCAGAGGAGAACCAGAGGATGTCTCTTTTCGCCATCCAGGCTTTTGCTTCTGTTCTCTCTTTCAGAAGTACTCTGTGCCCACTCATCCTGTTACCATTCTAGTCAGCTGTGGGTGTTACTCTTCTGGTGGGGCAAGCCAGTGACCACCAGGGAGAGCCAGATGCCCTTCTTCATTGTGAAGGAGAAGACTCAGAGGCTCCTGGCCTTAGCCCAGTGTTAACTCCTGCTCTGAGTGTTTGGAGACTTGTGTCAGGCCCCTTTAGGAAGGAAAACAAGCAGCTACGGGGAATACCTTCAGCAATGAAACTAAACCCCTCTCTCCGTTCTTGTGAGTTGGCATTTTTCCCTTACCCTTTTACCTCGGGAGTTTTGGCTTGTTCAGCCAAATCAACTGTCCCTTTAAGTGACTCAAGAAGCCCTTGTGGAAAGGGATTGGGGGAGGGGACTCAGGTCAGGGGGAAGATAGATGATCGTTGCATCACTGCTCAGTGGCAGATGTTAGCGTATAAGGTAAAAAGAAGCCATTAGATCTCAGTCTTCTGAGATGGGGTGTCTTCCAGGAGCCAGAGAATTGAGCCCAGCCATAAACTTCCCTGGGTTCCATCTCCAGGGCACAGCCTTAGAAGGAAGAAAAACATGATAGCACCTTCATAGCTCTGAGTCTAGGAAAGCAGGCAACTGTAGAGAAATACAAGAAGCACATTGTCTCTGAACCTCAGTGTACCTGACAAGCCGAGGAGACAAAAGGAGCAGTATGTGGAAAATCCTAGAGGGGTCATATGTGACTGAAGGCAAGCAAGAGTTGGCTCCTGCCGGTGGGAGCACCAAAGACAGTTGGGAAAACTTGATGAGAGGTACTGCTCAGTGGAAAGATGGGCTTTCTAAGGAGATGGCCATAACTCAGAGTATTTTAACTGCTCCTTCAGTTGATTTGAACCCAGCTAGACAGAATCTTCCCCCTCTTCTCCCCCCCCACCCCAAAAATAATTAGGCTGTGATTTTAATATTTGTTTTTGTCTCAAATGGCTGCTATGTTCTCATCTCTGGGGAAATTTCTGAAGAATGAGACTTAACGGTTTGAGGAGAATCTCCTACCTGTATATGAGGTCAGGAGCTGGCTGCTAGATCCTCCCCACCCACACTGTTCCCCATTGCCTGGGAATCAAAAACAAGGAGCTTTTTTCCTGCAACCTTGACTCTTGTGGTCCCAGAGGAGCCCCAAGCCAACCCCATGTCTTGAAAGAAACATGGGTCATTAAGAATGAGGAAGTCTAAGTTAGCTGGTCCTCTCTCCCTCTGCTCAATCCCTCATCCATCACTGTGGCACTTCTTTTGCTAGGCCAGGTATGGTAAACCAATGATTTAGCATTTTTGTCCTGGAGTCTCCTTTCCCCTAATTTTATTGTTTTTAGGGTTTTGTTTGGGTTTGGATTTGGGGGTCTGGGGATGGTTGGGTTTTTTTGTTTTGTTTTTCCTTTTTCATTTGTTGGTTTTGTTTTCAGAACTATTACTGTTGAACCCTGGATTCAACAGGAGGAGCTCTAGGCTTGCCCTGAGGCACGGGGCTCACTCTCATACTTGTTAAAGGTGTAAAATTGTGGTCTAGACAGCTGCATGAAGATAGTTACTGTTCTTTTCCCTCGGTCATAATGAAAAACCCAAGTTGTGTTAATGCCACGTCTGTGTTATTGGAGGAAGATAGGAGTGGTTTGCCATTGGGTATTCACATCACTGTTCAAGAGTGGGTCCCCTGCCCACTCATCCACCAGGGATCCCAACCCACCCATCCAAGGGACATAGGACAGATCATGTCCTAATAGGCAACTTATTTTTTTATAACCAAAGTTCCTTAAATGGGGCATGGCCTAGCCTCGTGTTCAACCTCAGGGGTCTCAGATTCCTTTGGTGCTTTCTGAAATCCAAGCTGGTTGGTAATCAACAAGGAGAAAGACCAGCTGTACTGGGGGTTGGAGAGAAGGGCAAGAAGGACAAGCAGAAGGAGAGGCAAGGGACCTTTCTCTTGGACTTCCTCCCTCCATGGGAGCCAAGGTCATTCCCTAAGAGGGAAACTTAAGAGAATCGGTGCAAAGAGAAGGCTGGGGGAAACCCACTGACCCTTGGGGTGGGAAAGTTGAGGTGCAAACCCACTTGGACAAATGTCAGGAAACCCTTTTATATAATAACCCAAGTAAAACTATTTTTGGAAAAGTCTGTCTTTTGTTGCTGTCACTTGTTGGCGTTCCTTCCCCCATGACCCACGTCGGAATTGAATTATGAGTCGTTCACATCAGGTCAGGACCATGACCAGCTGTTCTCCCTCTCTCACCTGCCCCCCTTCCCTCAGTAACTGTGGGTATCCACCTTCCTTTCTCTTTCTGTAGATAACAGACGTTCTAGGCAATACCATAGACGCACCTGAGTGTGCGTCTCTTTCTCTGTGAGTGTAAGAAACTCAAGTCATCTTTAAAAAAAAAAAGAAAGAAAAAGAAAAAAAGAGAAAATACAAAAAATACAAAAAAAAAACCAAAAAACAAAAATATCTTTTTTAGGCCAGAGTTTTCTACAGGTATTAATGAATATTTTTCTTAATCCTTATAAGTTTTATGTGTTTAATATTTCTTAATACCGGTAGCATTAATTTATACTTTTGTAGCAACACAATATTTTTATAAACAGCCAATGCTTGGCTATGTCTTCATGAGGGGAATGCGCAGGGCAGCCTGCGGGGGCCCTGTGTACCGTGTACTGTATTTAAAAAAATAAAAATAAAAGGTTACCTAATGTCACACTTGCTGTGTTAATAAACAAAAGAAATTGTTTGAAGTCTCCTGTATTGTTGGTGTGGATCAAGTGACTCTCTAGAGAGCCAAATTGCACGATTGAGTTCCCAGTTCTCATTGTGATATTAAAACGCTTGGGGCCAGCTCAAGGGTTTAGGGTTTTTCTGTTTGTTTGTTGGGTT
Organism: Phalanger gymnotis; assembly: GCA_028646595.1. Classification (NCBI taxonomy): domain Eukaryota; kingdom Metazoa; phylum Chordata; class Mammalia; order Diprotodontia; family Phalangeridae; genus Phalanger; species Phalanger gymnotis. The sequence goes on along the minus strand of CM053625.1, from coordinate 118,380,092 downwards.
CTTGTTTTTTGTTTTTCTTTCGGTTTATTGTTTGTTTCGTTTTGTTCTCCTTAAACGTTACGGTTCCGTTTTCCCTTTTTGCAGCCAAAAATGTTTAGTGCTGTTTGAAACATAGACTGATGTCAGATGGAGGGGGAGGGGGGAAGATTTTTAGGAAAAAAAGAAGAAAGAAAAGGAAAAAAAAAAGGAAATTGAGCCGTGTCAATGTTGCTGTTTTTACCAGTCTGTTGCTGTCGGAAAGCGGGGCATTTCCAATGAGAAAAGGAGCAGTTCCCATTTCCGTTCTTTATCTGTAAGCCAAAAGCCCTTGTCCAGAATTCAGTGACCCTGCTTTGAGGCGGGTCTCAAGCGTTCCTACAAGTTTCTTTTCCATGTCCAGTGGCTGACGCCAACATGGAAAGACATACTGTAACTGTTAGAAAGGATCAGTTGCTTAATGATTTTCATGTCAGTGTTGTATTTATGGTTTTACAATAAAACAACCTTTAGGAAAATGGCTGCATCTGGTGCTGTGGTTTGTTTTTTAAATGCCAGTGATGGTGTCAGGTGTGGGAGACATTGATGAGATGGAGTACATCCAGAGGAGGGAAGCCAGGACGGTGAGGGCAAACTGCAAACTCCAGTATACAAAAAAGACACGAAGGACCTAGGAGTGTCCTCTCTGGAGAAGAGAATTCTCCCATAGTTGATATATGACTCCTTACTGTGGATAAGGCATGGTGTGCCAAGTGCCAGCCCTTCTTCATTTATACATAGGTAGTGTATAGCAGAACACAGATTCAAACCCAAGTCTTCTGACTCCAAATCCACTATGCTTTCCCCTTCACTACACCATACTCCCCACCCATTTCGCATTTGAGGAAACTGATGTCTACAAAGGTTAAGTGCTTTGCCCAATAGATCTAAGGAATATGATTTCAGGAAGAATTTTCTGATATCTGGACATGGTGTCCTGTGCCTGTTAATTCCTGCTCCCGGGAAGGCAAAGGCCCTGAGTTCGAGAGTTCTGAACTGCAGTGGACTAAGCCAATTGGCTATTTACATTTTCAACATTAATATGGGGGTCCCAAGGTGGGTGGGAGGAGGTCATGTAGGGAGAGGAAAATAGGAAGAGGTCAAAACTCCTGTGCTGAGAAAGAAAGAGTTCTAGGTGTCAGAAAACTCCTTCCTTCCTTCTGCAATTCTCTTGCAGGATTCGTGTTAATGGCTAGGGGCCCCTGTTTCTATCTGATGACCCCAAGCTTCAGAATTGAGGGCCTGACTTCTTGGTGCTAAGCAGCCTAGATGGGAGGTGAGGGCTCCCTGTAGAGAAGAAAGAAGTCTGTCACTTGTTACAGTTTGTAGGTTGCAGATTGACCAGGTTTTCTCTTTGTGGTAGTAGTGTCAGGAGCATGTCTATGTTTTATTCTTTTGTCCTCTGCTCCCCAGATGTTTTTATTCAGATGAAATTGGTCTAAAACGTACTTCAGAGTGTTGGGCAACAATAGTTCCTATCTGCAGGATGCTTCGGTTTTCTAAGTACGTAGGATCGCTTAGGACTTTAGAGGCCTCTAGTTCAATCTCTTTATTTTACAGATGAAGAAAATGGAGCTGACCAAGGAAGGGAAGGTAACAACTGGTAAGGGCAGCTTGGTGGCATGGTGGATAGAGTGCTGGGCTTGGAGTCAAAGAGACCTGAGTTCAAATCCAGCTTCAGATACTAGCTGTGTGACCCTGTACAAGTCACTTAGCCCTGTATGCCTCAGTTTCTTCATCTGTAAAATGAGCTAGAGAAGGAAATGGCAAACCGCTCCAGTGTCTTTGCCAAGAAAACCCTAAATGGGGTCACAAAGTCAGACAGACACAACTGAACAACAACACAACTGTTTCCAGTAGCCAGAACTTGGATGTGGGTCCTGTGATGGGCATCTGCCCTTTCACAACCTGTGAGATGCTAATATAAGTACCATACTTATTTTTCAGATGTGACAGAGAAGTGAGGTAATTTCCCCTGGTCACATAGCTAGCAAGAGTCTGAGCTGGGGCTCAATCATGTTTCCTGACTTGAGTTCCGTGCCTTTTTCACCCTGCTCCTTAGGGAGGACCAAAGTGGGGTTTGGGAGTGCAATGCAGCGCCTTTCCAAGTGGGCCAGCCTCAAGCCCTCCTGAAGTGGGCTGGGGAATTAGTGGCGATAGAACTGGAAGGGACTGCAGAGGATGTGTACTTGAGCCTCCCTCCTCATCTCACAGAGTAGACTAGAGCCCAGGAAAGAGAACTGATCACAGGAGCAGTAATCATCAGGACTGGGGCTTGAACCCAGAGTCTCTGATACCAAAGCTTTGCATTCATACTATTTTCATTTTCATTCATCCCTTTCCACTGAACCAGCCTCTGAGGCATTGGGGCAGGAGGAGGGGTGGGGGGAGGAATCAGCTGGCCAAACCCTTGTGTTCTTCACCTGTTTGCTTCCAAAGTAAGACATCAGGAGACTGATTAGGCCATCAGCGGCCTGAGATAAGGGATAATTGACTTCAGGCAGAAGAGAGGGAGGGCTGCCATTGCCCTCAACACTTCAACAGCCTGGATTTGAAGTTAGAGGATCTAGGTTCAAGTCCTGGCTTTGCCCTTGACCATCTGTTTGACCTTGGTAAAGTCACAACCTCTCCAAGCTTGTCTCCTCATCTGTAGCACGTATAAAGGGAGCATGGCCAACAACTCCTGTGTGCTGGTAGTTTGGGATGGGAGGGGTTGCTGGAAAGGGGTGTCTTACAGTCACTACCACTGTTTCCAAGGGTAACCCTGGTGTGTGAAAGATATAATTTTACTACTTACTACTGTAGCTCCTGAGCCCCTGTTGGTGTGCTTCCCATTTACAGAAACCCAGCCACAATGACACTTAAGTTTTAAAAATGAAATATTTACTAAATAGCAAAGCAAAGGCAAAAATAGTTATTACATCTCTGAAGTAAAAATTGGGAACGGTCATAAAATGTTTACTCAGTAGAAGGCAAAAGGGCAGGTAAGTGGCACTTCGGACAGAGCGTCAGGCCTGGAACCAGATGTGACCCTTTGCAAGTCACAATGCCATTCGCCTCAGATTCCTCATCTATAAAATGAGCTAGAGAAGGAAATGGCAAACTACTCTAGTATCTTTGCCAAGAAAAACCCAAATGGGGTCACAAAGAGTCAGACACAACTGTAAAACAACTGAACAAAAACAAGGCAAAAGCAAAAGTGATTGAAATAACACGACTAATATAGAAATATGTATTGCATGATTACTGTTTCAGGGAAGGGGGAGGGGAGGAAGGAGAGAATTTGAAACTCAATATTTTAGAAAATGAATGTTAAAAATTGTTTTTACATGTAATTGGGAAAAATAAAATATTAAAAAAGTATAATTGAAATGTAACATTCCACCAGTAAACCTGGATCACCCTCTCCCACTAATGAACACAGTGTCTGTAGTGGGAAAAGTAAACACGTGCCCAGGGCCCTCCACAACTCTGGATTGCAGGACTAGATGTCAGCAGTCTCTTTTAGAGAATGGTCTAACAGCTGCTCCTTTTCTGAGCCTCTTTGCCCTCTAGGTAGATGAAACCACTTCCCTGCTACTCAAAGGCTGCCGAAGCTGTATTAATCTCTTTTATTAAGGGATCAGCATTACACCCTTTCAGTGAACAGCAGCCCTAAGCCCGAGTTCCGAAGCTTCAAGGCCCACTTCTTTGGCTGGGATGTGAAGCAGTGACAAGCAGTTCCTTTAAGCTGGAGAGCTACAAAGCTCCTAATATCTGCTCTTGGGACTCTCAGGGATTTCCCCTTCTCCATTTGGGGGGGGGGTGATGTGGAGGTACAACGCAATCAAGCCATGACAGGCTGACCTCCACCTAAGGCTGTAGATGGCGTAAAGGGCAATGTCAGGCCAGCCTTTGACTCAGAAACAGGATTCTGCTTTCTTCCAATCAGATCCTAGAGCATCCATAGGGCTTTTCTGTCTTCAGCTGTCAAGGCCTCAACAGTGCTAAAGAGCAGCTCTTTACCTAACAGGAGAATTCTGCTTCTTCTGGTGAAGTCCCAGCAGCTATAGATTCAGCCTAAAAATGTTGGTCTAATCTCCTATTTTCTTTTCTACTATGCTTCTTTCGCAAGGAAGCAGGGACAGTCTCCCTGGTCACCTCTCTTGGGGCAGCTGTCCTGTCTTCTCATTCTTCTGATCTCCGGCTTTGCGTCTCTCTTCTCCTATGACGTCTAGTGCCTTAAAACAGGGCTGCTTACAGGAAGTGACCCATGTCTAACTGAGGCTGAAGAGCCCAAAGTGCACAATTCAGTTTTCATACAAACAATATTCATTTTTCCATAGTCCCAATCAGTTCTTTGATTTATAGGTTCTAAGATATAGCCTTCAAAACCCTGAAAATAGTTAATATGTACATAAGCTGATAGATAATACTACCTTGTGGCCACGCCCATCTTCAGGGTGGATTTGAACTGCTTTCTAAGGGGTCCTCTCAGTACCTATATTTGGGGGGCAGTCTTTCCCTCTGGTCGTCAGGTCTATCTCAAGCTGTTTATCTCACATGAATATCCTTTTTTTCTACCTCTTTCAGCAAATAGCAAACAGTATGTCCATATACAAAAGGGGCAGTACCTTACATCTAAAATTAAGAGATGAACTAGAAAATCACTACGGTCTCTTTCAGGTGTGTGTAAATCTGTGATCCTATCATCCTAAGCAGTCCTTATTACCTGGGAGAGGATGTGATCTTCATGCTCTAGACAGGGCAGATTTGGACTTCTTAGAAGGACAATGTAGGTAGCTGTCCTGATCCCATGTCCCAAAACTGAAATCCCCATCATTCCTCATTTCTTAAAAGTCTTCTTAAGGACCTTAACTGAGTGAAGGTGTGGTGTTACCTGGAGAGAGTTTAGTACATTAACTCATTGGCTCCAATTCTCACAAAGTGGAGAGCAGAACCTTGAGATACAGGTATAAGGAACAAAGCATTGAGCTGAGGGTTAGGATGCCAGGGTTCTATGCTTGACTGTCATTACCTTTGTGACATTGGATGAGTCACTTCTTTTGGAAATACTAATTTTGTCGTTTATAAAGGGAAGATGTTGGACTACACAGTCATTAAGGTCTCTTCTAACTCAAACATTTGATGTTTGAACATTATTTTAGGGCCCCTTCTTGCTCTGACGTTCCATGTTCAAAGGTGCCTTCTGCCTCTGACTTTTGTTTTAGGCTCTTTCCAGTTCTGATATTTGATGGCTTGTAGTCCCTTTCATAGTCTTCTATGCTTGTGACATCAATGAGGATTTTATAAACAGTGTTGTTCAGAGAACTAGCTTAAAATCTCTTTTTTAAAAAAATAATTTATTTTAAACTTAAATACACAATAAGAAAAGAAAAAGAAGCATAAACTTAAATACAAAAAAAGAAAAAAAAAGCATCGCCATGTGCACAGCAAAATTAAGAGAGGATTCAAAATATACGGCAGTAAATTTCCATTTCAAGAAAGCCTATACAATAAATGCTACCCATTGTGTTCTGAGCTGTGCATCTTTTTTTTTACTTCCTTGTAAATTTTCTCTTATTCTCTGTTGTGCACTTTTTACTGTGTTCTTTCCACTCCCCCCCCCAAGGAGGCTATAATTAAATGTGGAGATTATGTACACACATATGTATATATGTTTCTGCATACATATATGCACATATATAGATCTATGTGCACATGTACATACATATATAGACCTACATACATGTACATGCATATGTATACATACATATACTTAGACATCTTATAATCACAGACATGTACATTCATATATGTCTATGTAAGACCATACTAAAATTATTTGGCCTCTGCTTCTCTAAAGGTGGATACTTGCTTGATAAGTCCAAGTCTTTCCATATTTTTCTGAGTCCACCAACTCATTGTTTGCTATACCATGGCAATATTCCAACCTTATACTATCTAGTTATTTTAGTCTAAAACGATATTGATTAATATGGCTGACATATAATATGGTTTCCCTATTTTTCTCTTTTAAGTCTATTTTAGCTTTAACTTTGAGATCATGGTGACTACCCCGGCTTTTTTTCCCTAATAAATTCTACTCCTGATCTTTATTTTATGTTTGTGTGTATCTCTTATTTCCTATCCTTCATGACTCCTCAACTTTACTTCTACTGGCTGCCTTGACCTCCTATTACTTAACCTACCCCCCCCCATTCAAAGATCCCTCCCTTATCATCTCCCCCCTAACTTTAAGAAAATCACTTTGGAAGGTTGAATGGAGAAGATAGTTTGGAGGGAGGAAAGATCTGAGACCGTGAGACCGATTAGAATATTATTGCAACAGTTCGAGTGTGGGGTGACAAGAATATGCATCAGTGTGGTGTCTGTGTGCTTGAAGAAAAGAGGATATATGGGAGAGATTTTGTGGAGGTAAAGATTCCAAGACATGACCCCAGCCTGGCTATGTTTAGTGAATGACAGGGGATGATACTGAAGTTGTGCTCCTGGGAGAATGACCAGTAGGATGGTGGTACCCTCTAGTTCAGAATGGGGAGGAGTTAAGGGAGAATGATAGAGCTCTGTTTTGGACTTGTCATGCTTGAGATATTACCGAGTTTCAGATGTCCAAGGGGAAGTTGGTGATGGGAGATGGGAGCTCAGGAGATATTAGGTCTACTTATGCAGGTCTGGGAATCATCTACATATAGAGGGGGATTGAATCTTTGGGAGCTGATGAGATCATTCAGCCAGACTGATTCCAGGAGGGGTTCCAGGACAGAGCCTTGGAGGATGCCCATAGTGAGTCAGCATCAACTGGAGGAAGTTCCGGTGAGGGAGCCATCACACAGGCAGGAGGAGAACCAGGAGAGAACAGTGTGAAGAAAACGTAGAGGAAAGAATATTCAGGATAGCGGCAAAGCCTCCAGAGCATTCAAGAAGGACAAGACCTGTAAAAAAGCCCTTAGATGTGGCTGTTAAAGCGTCATTGGTAACTTTGGAGAGAGCAGTTTCAGTTGAAGAATGAGATCAGGAGTCAGACTGCAGGGGAAAGGAAAGGCAGACAGCTTTCCCAAGGTGTTTAGTCAAGGAGGGGAGGAGAGATATGGAACAAGGGGGCTGGGAGATGATGGTATCTGAGAATGAACAGTGAGAGCATCTCTGGCTCCCTTGTGGGGAGCTCTGTTGTCCATTCTCCCTGAGGGCAGAGTCTCACTTGCAGACTGGGGAGAATGGGGGTCAGGTGTAGTTACAGCAGCAGCATCACTCATAGCCTCGAGAACTCTGGGATTGTTGAGGGCAGGGCATTTGGGCTCTTAAGGGTAAAAGGGGGTGGGGGAGGGCTCTCTGTCCTGCAGAGAGGAAATGGAGAAGCACAGGCTAGAGTGGGGGTGTGTGTGGGAGGGACAAGAGGCCAGAGAAGGGGCAAGTTCTAGCTCCATTCTCAAGATCTTAGGGATGAGAGAGCGGGGAGGGTGCTGGCCAAGTCTTACTGCCCCACCTGAATCTGAGACAGGACCTGAGGGTAGTACTTGGGCCATAGCCCAGATCACTGCCCCCACAATCATGTCCCTGCTGGGAGCCTTGTCTCTTGTCCATCTATCACCCACTACCACTCCTTTGTCCCTAGGATATGGACCTAGAAAATCTTACTCCCCAAACCCAAGTGGCTGAATCTGCTTGGAAGAAGGAAATCTCTGGCATTTTGTCCTAATGCAAACCAAGAGCCCATGACCTGAGTGGTCATTTCTGCTCCTGGCACCATGTGCAGGCAGCACCAGGCAGGTGAGATGCCCTAATCCGCAGGTGAATAGCGATACCGTAACCAACGTGGGAGGCCGTGGTCCTGGCTGCAGCCACAGGGGGGCAGGACTAGGCCAAATCTCTGCATAGTTCATTAGTGGTTTAAAATGAACACCGTGACTCAGTAGTAGTAGCATTGATAATACAGCATTTATATAGCAATTTAGGGTTTGCAAAGCACCTTACAAATATTATCTTATTTGATCCTTTCAGCAACCCTGCAAGATAAATTTCATTATCCCTATTTTACAGCTGAGGACATGGAGGCCTAGAAAGGTTAAGTGACTTGCCCAGGGCCACACAGCTAGTAAATATCCGAGGCAAGATTTGTACTCAGATCTTCCTGACTCTAGTCTAGCAGGGAGAGCACCTGCCTCCATCTAGTCTTTACTTGATCCCTTGGTTGAGATGGGGAAGCACAGATTTGGATGCATCCACAAGACAGAAGTTCTTAGAGAATTAGCACTATGGGTTTATCAGAAGAGGAAAGAAAGGGAAATGAAGAAAGAAAAATGTTCCTCCAGGAGGGGAGGATGGGCAAATGGGACTAGGGGAAGGTGAGAAGGGAGAAGAGAGGAGGAAGATAGTGAAAAATGTCCCGACACTAGGACTTTTCAAAAGTAGAATGATCTTCATTGAGAGGTAATAGGTTTCTTCTCACTGTAGGTCTTCAAAGAAAAGCTAGTTGCCCATATGGCAGGGTTCAAGCCGGATTCGGGTGAGAGGAAACCTGAGGCCCCTCCCCCTTCGGAAGACCTTCAGCAACAGATCATCCTCCAGTGCCAGGAAACCTAGAAAGAGCCTACCCCAAAGGAACACCCTCTGGCTGCCTAGCACCTCTTTGAATGCGCCCCACTTCTTTCTCTGCAGGCAAAGGGGCACCATGTCAACATGTGCCTAGAAGATTGGAACTAGTTCCAGAATGTCTGTGCGTGCTCCAAATCTCTCCAAGGCACCATCATGCCCTTTGGGAAACAGGCTCCCCAGCTTCTTCCATGTTCAGCCCAGCACAACTGCTCCCCAGCCCCCAGCTCCAAGGTGTGGGGGATGGCCAAGTCAAAGGGAAAGAGATGGGAAACTGGAGTGTCCCGTGTGAGGAAGGGAGAGGAACTCAGTTTGTCTGAACCCCCAGGGTGCGGGAAGAGGAATAATTTACATTGAAACTGGAAAGGTAGGCTGGACCCAGGTTATGAAGGGCTTTAAAAGCTAAACAGAGGAGTCTATATTTGATTATAGAGACAAGAGGAATCCACTAGAGTTTAATGAGTAGGAGAGTAGCGTGGTCCTGCTGAAGGAGAATTACCTTGGCAGCAGTTTAGAAGGTGGACCAGGTTAGGGAAAGACTTGAGACAGGCCAATTAGGAAACCACTGCAATAATCCAGACAAGCAGTAACGAGGCCTGAACTAATACAGTGGCCATGTTTTCATGGACAAGGGGTCTGACGGCAGAGAGATCATGAAAGCAGAAATGACGAGATTGGGCAAAGCATGGTGGGAGGGAGTGAGAAGCGGAGGATATTGCAGAGGTTGCAAACCTGGGAAATTGGAAGGAATGTGGTACCTCCTATAGAAATAGGGAAGTTTGGAAAAGAAGTGGGTTTGGGGGTAAAGATAATGAATTCTGTTTTGAGCAAGTTAGGTATGTGATGTCTAGGACATACCGTCTGAAATGCCCAATAGGCAATTTGGTGATGGGGGACTGAAGCTAAGTGCATGCTGATTAATTTGGTTTGATTGTGGTATAGATCTGTGAGTCAGTAGTATAGGAGGCTCACTGAACCCCTGGGAGCTGATGAGGTCACCCAGAAAGGAACAGTATATAGAGAGAAGAGAGCACAGGACAGAATCTAGAACACTCCCGGGGCCATGATGTGGATGATGAGTCAACAAAGGAAGTGAAAAAGAGGTGATCTAATTAGATCTGACAAGGAATTTGAAATGATCAAATTAATTTGAGATATAGATTTTATCAATATCATTAGTGAGGAACCTCTCCCTAAGTATATATTGTGCCCGGAGATATTATCTAATTAAAGTATGAAGCCATTACAATTATCAAGACATTTTGCTTTTATTGTCAAAAATAGTATTGTGTGTCACCCATAAAAATTCTCATATCTGTACTCTTAAGGAAGCAGCTTAGAGTCAGAATTCACTAAATTGTTTAAAAATCTTCCAAAGAGTTTCATTGAATTTTGTAGCCCTTTGTTAAGAATATGGAGGGCTATGAAGAAAGAGTATGTACCATTTCTTCAAGTTGCTTATTCTCCTTGGGAGATGAATGTATATCTAATATAACATTGGTGAGATAGCTTCATCCTGAGCTCCTCAGCTGTTAGTGCCGCCCAATCCTCACGTCTGACTTGTATGTCTTGTATATTCACTCATCTATGAAGTAAGCTGCTGTGACACCAATATGTATACGTGCTGTGTCCCCTCGCCGGCCCCTTAGAAGGTAAGTTCTTCAAGGACAGGGGCTATTTCTTGCTTTTTTCTCAGTAACCCCAACTAACATGATAAGTGCTTACTGAACATTTGTTTCTTGCTTTTGTCTTTGTATCTCCAAGTAACATCATTCTTGGAGCACAGTAAGTGCTTAATAAATGTTTGTTGATTGATTGAGTTGTTAGAAACTCTAGACTTGGGAAGATCTGAGTAGAAATTCAACCTTTGACTCTTGGTAATGCTATAGTACTGACTATGGGTGGGTCATTTACCTTCTCTAAGACTCAGCTTCCCCCACTGTGAGACTCATATGAAATCATTTAGGTAAAGCACTTCATAAGCTTAAGGACGTTATGCAATTGTACAAAAGTCACTTATTATTATTCATTCAAAAAATCCTTACTGACATTTGACCTGGTCTGTGCAAAGCTCTGTGACAGAAGCAGATAAGACACGGCTTTGGTTTCTTGCCCTCAGGGAACTTACCTGTAGTAGTGATCACTAGAGATGGAGACAGATAAGGAACGCCAGGCACTCTTAGGTAAGCCATGACAAAGCTCAGCAGGAGTACTTCTGGGTGGGGTGGGGGGGTCAAGGAAGAGTTCATGGAGAAGGCAGAATTCAGGCTGAGTCCTTAAAGACAGGTAGGGCAGTGACATCAGAGAGAGGGTATTCTCCACAGAGGGAATGTGGTGGAAAGTCCAAGGCATTCCCAGAACGCTGTGATTTGTCTGGAATGCAGGGCGCCTTTTGGGAAACAAGGGGAAATGGGGCCAGAGGGGTGCTTACACCAGGATCTTGCTGCTGTTCCAGTCGGATCAACCTTATCCAGTCTGTAGGGAGGAGAGGAAGCGAAGGTATAGAACTGGCCTCATGCTGCCACCCTGTGACCATACCTGGTATTACACCTGTTCAGAAGAAGTCCAGAAAAAAGTAACTGTCTCCCACCCTGTCTGATCCTTTCTGGATTTTCCTTCCAGCCCTAGTGCTCAGTGGTTCCTAGAAATGATTGGAGAATCACAGTATCATAGATTAAGATCTGGAAATCACTTCAGAGACCATCTAGTCCAACTCCCTCATTTTACAGATGAGGAAACAAGCCTGGCAGCTGGAGCAACCTCCTAAAGGTCATGCTGCTACCAACTAGTAGAGCTGGGATTTGGACCTCAGCCCTCTGACTCCAGATCCATTGTTCGGCCCACCCCACCCCCAGCCCAACACACAAAGTTTCCCGCTGTCTTCTCCTCCTCTGGCCTGTGACCTCCTTTCAAGCCCTACCATGATGCTTTGTTGATGTCCAGACCAACATTTTGCCCCCTGGCTCACCCATCTAATTTGGCACTCGGTCCTTCACTGGGCACTCCCCCCACAAAAAACAAACCCCAACACATGCCACCCACTGTGCAGCCATCATTCCCCAGCCAGGTGCTGCTGAACTAAAGCTGCTGTCCTCTGGTTTGGCTGGTATCAAATATTCACCAGAGGAAAGATTTCCAGCTTTCAGCCGCCCCGTCTTCTGGACTTCTTCCACACAGCCCTGGTAAGCATGGTTCACTACAGTCGATCAAGTCCTGGCCTCCTCCTTCTCCTGCCTCCTCACCTTGCACTTACCCTTCCCCCATCCTGCTCTTCCTTCGGGAGGGGTTATTTACCTTAATCCATTTTATATCTGAGCTGCAGCCTCCTTTAATCTATCTGCCTCCCTTGAAATGCATGAGTACCTGGAAAGTATTGTCTAATGCCCAACATCTCAGTCATTCCCTGCTTGGAGAATGTGGCAGAGGTTTTCTGTGGAGATTTTCCAGCTCCCCGCACCCCCTGTGTGCCCTCACCATATGCACACACATATCCTGTGGTAGGAAAGCCCTCAGGGGAAACAACAAAATGGCCTAAAGGATTGCCTCTGTTCTCCATGAGTTCCACATAAATACATACACTTCCCACCCACCCCACCCCCAAAGAAAACACACTTTGAATCAAAGTCAACAAAAGTGAGAAGAATCCCAGGACTTTGTTCTGACTTCTAAGGGACAGCAGGAAGGAAGCCAGTATCTAGGTTATGAGAAGCGGGTGTGGGGTACAGGGAGCAGGGAATGGGTCTAGGACCTTACCTGCCCTCACTGGCATTGAGTCTATCTTCTCTGCCTGCCCTTGGTAGAGACCCAGGTGCAGGGGGAATGGGCATGACCTTCTGCAAGAAGAGAGGATGGGGGTCTAATGGGGCAGAGCCTTTCATGCCAATGAGAAGTCACCCATCAGCCCCTCCCTCAGCCAGTGAGACCAGAGCCCATGACATCCTCGTGTCACTGCGTCCCCTCCCCCTAGTTCCATCCCCAGGCAGGCCCTGAAGTGTTGGTTGTACCAGGGTCCTTGGCCTCCCCAAACCCACTGCTGGTGAAGGAAGTTCCCAGCAATGGTCACCTACTTGTGCCATTTTGGAATGGACTGATAGCTGTACTCCTAGGAAGCTAGTTCTTCCTGGAAAGGAGGTTTTTAAAGGCGGAGCCCAATGCCTGTGTGTTTTCCCCTTCACTTGTATAAGTAAGCATAATATAATGTCAAGAGAGCTAACCCTGGGTGCAGAGGACTTGGGTTCAAATGCTGACTGCCACTTACTACCTTTGGCCTGTCACCTGCCCTCCTAGGCCTCAGTTTCCTAAAATGCAAATTAAGAGAACTGGCCCAAAAGACTTTCCAATCCTAAATCACAATTCTGTGACAGTGAGCGGAGCACACCAATTATCATGTTATTTTAGTCTATGTTTTGTTCTGAAGATTCGCTCATGTATTATACAAATTATACTAAATTTTAATTTTATTTGAATAAAACATGAACTAAGAAGGTTATTTGTGAAGTCTGTTTTATGAAAAGAGTGGAAGGCACAATGATTTCTTTTCCTAATGGAGGTCATCAGTATAGAAAGTTTGGAAACCGCTGTTTTTCTGGGAGAATTGTAAGGAATACACAAGCGTGCCCAGTGGCAGGAAAGATGATGATGATGATGATGATGATGATGATGATGATGATAGCTGACTTTTATGTGGCACTTTAAGTTTTGCAAAGCTCTTTACAATGATTATCTCATTTGGTCCTCACAACAACCTTGGGAGGCAGGTGCTAGTATTATCCCATTTTACAGACAAGGATCCTATTTGATCCTCATAACCCACAATCATTTACCTATTATTAGCCCCATTTTACAGATGAGGAAACAGGCCCAGGGAGGTGAAGTGACTCCCCCAAAGCGGCTCAATTTGCATGTGAGGCAGGATTTGAACTTGGGTCTTCTGGTCTCCATGTCCAGCACTTTCTGCACTGCCCAGGAGGAGGTCTTTTGCTGCAGTAGAGCACATCCTAACCCTCAAGAACTGAGGAAAAGAAAGGGAATGGTAAGAGGCACCAGACTCAGGGGAGAGGGGCCCACCAGTCGTGGAGGTCAGAGAAGGCTTCAGAAACCATTGAATCCCTCCACGGGAGCAGGAATCCTCTACATAGCGTCCCCGGGGGGCTGAGGGGAGCAGGCCAACAGACCTCAGACTAGGAAGGAGACAAATGAACCCCCCCCTCCCTTTGCCCATATCCCAAAGCTGTTTGTGGGGGAACCCCGTGCAGGGCGCCCATGGTGCCACATGACAACCAAGAAGGCCGCCGCCATTGTAGGGGGGCGCGAAGAGAGGGGGAGTCTCCAGAACGTGGTGCACAAGAGTCTTACTGCATTGGGATCCACCAGACGTAAGCGGGATGGTTTGAAGTCCCAAATTCCTCATTTGCGAAATGGGGATGGTAACAGCTCCTTCTTCACAAGGTTATCAAGAGGATCAAATGAGATAATGTGCCTAAAAAACCTGGCCGCAGTGGGTCAACATCGGTGACTCCCCATGCATAGTGAAAGAGAAAGAGCTCTGCCTTTAGAGTAAGGGGCCCTGAGTTCAAATCCGAACTGCATCACTATGACCTCGAAACATATCATTTCACTTATACAGGCCTCAGTTTCCTCATCTATAAAACGAGGGGGTTGGATTATTTGAAAACCTCAAAGTCCCCTTCCAGCCCTATCTCTGCTCCTATTATCACTATATTTGGTTTTGTGTTCCACATTATAGGAAGGACATTGACAAATGAGAACTTGTCCAGAACAGGGTGACCAGGGTCATGAACCATGTTGGAAGCTCGCCTCTAACACCAGCACCTTCTTAGCTCAAGTTTGATTGTGGGAAGAAAGTCACTGAGCATTTAGCAAAGGAGCTTCATGAGGTTACTCTGCCCTAACCCAGCAAGAACACACAGCCAGGATGCCAGCTTCTCCAGAGGAGGCCTCCCTCAGCTGGTCAGCAGGTCAGGGGGAGGCGGCAGGTCCCAAGGTACACAGCGCCCACCGAGTCTGAGAGGCTCTGACTTCACAAAGGTGGGACTTTTTATACCCCTAAGTGACCGGGAAGATGTATCAGGGAAGCAGGGGCCGTTCAGGTCTCAGAAGCAATCTTGTCCTGGGCCTGCCCATGTTGGCTGGTGGTGCTGGGGGAGAGGGAGGCTGCAATGGGGAGTCTGAGATCAAGCAGACCCTGGGGCAGCCTTGTCATCTTTTAGGCAAAGCCTCCCCATGTTATAGATAGGGGAAAGAAGTCAGGGGAAAAACTTTTGCTGTCATAGAGGAGACTGGTAAGAACTGGCCAAAGGATCTAGGGAAGTTTATTTTGGAGAAGACAAGACTTGGGGAGAGGGGATATAATTGCTCTCTTCAAGAGTTTGAAGGTTTATTGTGTAGAAGAGAGTGTTAAGTCAATGAGCCTCTCTCTCTCTCTCTCTCTCTCTCTGTCTCTGTCTCTCTCTCTCTTTCTCTTTCTCTCTCTCTCCTCTTCTCTCTCTCTTTCTTTCTCTCTCTATTTATCTATCTAAATTTATTTATTCATCCATCCATTCATTCATTTATCTATTCATTCATTTAATCATCCATTCATTCATTCATTCATTTTTTATTTATTCTCGAAGGATGATATCTAGGCTCTTTTATTGATCATGGCTTTCAGATAGTCCAATAATTTTTAAATTCTCTCTCCTGGATCTATTTTC
>CM053625.1:118340720-118364272 GCA_028646595.1 Phalanger gymnotis | reverse complement strand
TGGAGCCCTGCTTCCCTCTGCCACTTTGTGGGTTCTGCAGCTCTAGAATTGGTTCAGAGCCATTTTTTATAGGTTTTTGGAGGGACTTGGTGGGGAGCTCACGCCAGTCACTGCTTCCCAGCTGCCATCTTGGCTCCGCCCCCTTCCATTTTTTATTTATTGAATAAATTTTTTATCTAAATTTCCTTATTTGATGAATTTATTTATTATTTAATGAATATTATCATTTATTTAATGAATAAATAATTCATTATCTATCTATCCATCTATTTGTTTATTTGCTTGCTTATTCATTCAATCATCCATTCATGTATTTATTATGGGCAACTAGGTGCTACAGTGGATAGAGTACAGGACTTGGAGTCAGGAAGACCTGAATTCAGATCCTGCCTCAGGTGCCTACTAGCTGTGTGACCCTGGGCAAGTCACTTAACCTTTCTGTGCCTCTGTTTCCTCTTCTGTAAAATGGGGAGAATCAAATAAGATGAGCACTCTAAAGCGCTCCGCACGGTGCCTGGCACATAGTAGGTGCTGCATAAGTGTTAGCTATTATGATTATCACCATGTGCCAGGCACAGCACTAAGCACTAGGGATTCAAAGAAAAACAGCAATGAGATCCCTGCCCTCAAGGAGCTCACAGTCCAATAGGAGAGACAACACACGGACAGCTACACACGCACAAGATCTGAGGGGCCTGGGAAAGCCTCCTTGTGGACCTTTGTGACATCTGAGCTGAGAAGTTAGGTTCGTTATTATTATTGTTAATAATAGCTAGCCACTAGACAGTGCTTTACAATTTTCCAAGCGCTCTACACGAGTCGGCTTATTTGGTCCTTGCAACAAACCCTGGGGGGGTTGGGCATTATTATCCCCAGATAGTATTTTCCCCATTTTCCGGATGAGGAAAGAACTGCTCAGATCTAGAAGGAAGAATGAGGAGCAACGGGTACAAGTTTCAGAGGCAAATGTGACGTAAGGAACATTTTCTTAACAACCAGCTGTCTCCAGACCAACCTCTCTTCTTTTTGTTGTCATTCAGATGATTTCAGTAGTGTCCTATTCTTTGTGACCCTATTTGTGGTTTTCTTGGCAAAGATACTGGAATGGTTTGCCATTTCCTTTTCTAGCTCATTTTACAGGTGAGGACACTGAGGCAAACCGGGTTGAATGACTTACCCAGGGTCATACAGCTAGTGTCTGAGACCGGATTTGACTCCAGGCCCAGCACTCTGTCCACCCTATCCCAAAACATCCCTTCTACTTATCTTCATATAGCATGCAACTGATAACCCTTCATCCTTTTGGTGTCTCTCTTACAGATTTTCTCCAGAAGAAAATGTTTTCTTGAAACTGTGCCCAGAACTGAATACAAGACTCTGGGTATGGTTTGACCAGGTCAAAGTACAGTGGTACTATCACTCCCCCACCCCCCACCCCCAGTCTAGGATACCATGCTTCTCTTAATCCAGCCTGAGAGTGCAAGTTTTCTTGGCTTCTCTATCATGATATTGATTCAAATGGATTTTTCAACCCTTCATTTCTTGCATCTTCCACAAAGTATTCAGGAGGCTGCCTCCAGACTGATCCCTAATCCCAAACCCAGGAAATACAACTGTGACTTGATCAGGGCCTACTAGCCACATTGGCTGGTTAGAGCAAGGGGATTCCAGCTTGTCGCTTTGTTTTCCACCTTTCTCCAGAATGCAGTGCTGGGAAATGTCCCACCCAGGTTTGCGATCTCCAACCCTTTCCTTTCTGTTCTCCTTACACTGGCAGGGAGGAAAGCTGGAAAGGTAAGAGAAAATTCAACCCTGGCCTGGAAGCAGAGGTACTCTGGAGTCAACTCCAAGTTGTGAAATGCACCTCTCTCCATGACAGCTTTTGAACACCTGAAGCCAGCTATCGTGTCTTGGGATCAGGGCTTGATTTATTGTTTTTTTGGTCATCTAGACTTAGGAAAGTGATGTCAAAATATTAATAATGCAGATTAACTATAGGAAAAATATTAATATTATTATTGTTAATAATATTGATATTAAATAACAATAAAATGTTAATATTAAATAATAATGCAGATTACACATAGGAAAAAATACAAATGATGCAGATTAAGCATAAATGAACAGCTCCCCTAGCCCTTCTCTCCCCTGGTTATTAAACATTTAACAACAAATCATTGCCAGGAAGCATTGATGCCATTTAATAACCATTTTTATTTTCTGTCATCCAATTACATGAAATCATGCGTGGCCGTCAACAGTGACTTGTGGCTCCACTCAATCACCTGAATTTATTTTGTATGTATCATTTTTTAAAGGGGACAGGGAGGCAACTAGGGCTAAGTGACTTGCCCAGAGCCACACAACTAGTAAGTTATCTGAAGCAGGATTTGACCTCAGGTCCTCCTGACTGATAGAGCTGGTGCTCTATCCACTGTGCGACCCAGCTGCCACACTTTGTATATATCTCATATTTACTTAATCTGTGAATATGTTGCATCCCTCCCAGTAGAATAGAAACTCTTCCAAGTCAGGGACTGTTGGTCTTTTGTACTCACATCCCTGACACCTAGCACAGAGCCTGGATCATAGTAGGGTTAATAGATGAATCCTCCCCCATTGAATAGGGTGTTGTGAAGAATTATTAGTTAATCTCTTAAAGAGTTATGTCAATGTATATTTCAGAAGCATTTCTCCCTCCTATGGGTAATATATGGGGGAAGAGTTGTTTTGTTCATTTGAAAAGGATTTTAATATTCACCCCCTAGGTCCCCCCGCAAAAGGTGAATTGTTGAATCCTGCAAGTTTAAGAGGCCCAAGGATTTGAACTAATTTAAGAGAGTTTTGCACTTTGGAATAATTCTTGTATGTATCTCAAAACATACCCTCTGGAGTACCTCTACACTAGACTGCTAGAAACAGAGACAGGAGGAGAAAAAGATGGAGAAATGAGAGAGAGACAGAGAGAAACACAGAGAAAGAAGGAGAGAGAGAGAGAGAGAGAGAGACAGAGACAGACAGACGGAGACAGAGAGAGACAGAAGGACACGAGCTTAGGGTAGTGTGATTGTGCTGAAGTGGAACATTGGAACTCTACATTCATCTTAGCACCAAAGAACACACAACACATTCTCTACTCCTATTATATGAACATAGTAGTCTGTACACAGTAAGGTGCTTAATAAAAGTTTATTGAATTGAAGGACCCAGGAGACAAACCCATTAGAGATGCCTACAGGAAGAGAAGTCTGAACTGCCTGGTCACCTTTAAAAGAAGTCGGAAGGTCAGAATAAGAGCAGACATAGTGGGTTGAATAGAACTCGAGATTCAAACTCGGGATGCTGGGATTTGTCTTCAGAAGCTTATCTTATTTCAGGGTGACTGGGGCCAAGGTTCTGGGAGCTCCCTCTACTCCATGCTTGGCTTCCTCTGTATCCTCAGCTTTTCCAGGAACACATGGCTGTCTGCCTTCTCCTCAGGCACACACAGAGGGAGATCTGGGTTCAGTTGGAGAGTCGCAGGAATTCCTCTAAAGACAGAGAGGACCCCCCCCCCGAAAGGATCAGTCATGGGTCACCCAGAAATACAAAAATGACTTTGAGGTAGGAGTAGTGCTTATAACATTAGGACCTTATTTTTCCCATGAGGCGTTGAAATAAAATGAGGCAAGCGGCTAGCTGATCTCCAACAGAAGGGCAGAGTGGGAAGAAACCTGGCCTTTTCTGACTAGAGTCAGAGGACCTAGGTTCAAATCCTACCTCTGATGGCTTCTACACGTATGACCCAGGAAGGGTCACAACCTTCTTGGGCCTCAGTTCACTCACCTCAAAGATGAGATGTTTGGACCAGATGGTCTTTGAGGTGCTTTCTAGCCCTAGAGCTATGATCTTATTTTCTGTGATTTTGGGATCTCCCATGTCTTTTCCTAACAGAAGCCCTGCGACCTGGCTCCTAGGCCCTTAATGTGCTCCTTAGCTGGGTGCCTCTTACCATCACCAGGCACACCACAGTACTCCTTGCACTCCTTTTCTGTGTAGAATTTGTTCCCATTGCCATGGCAGCCCCCATAGAAAAAGGGAATGCACTTCCCTTGGGTAGCATCAAAAGCCCAAAGCTTGAAATTCCCACGACAGGCACCCCTCACGATGGGCAGTCTGCAGGCGGCTGGAGAGAGACAGTGAACAGAAGGTTAGCAAGGCAAAACCCAGGTCTAACCGCTTCTGACTGTCCTATTGCTGGGATTCTTGACCTATGGGATATGAATTTTTTAAAAAATAATTTTATAACTATTTTGATATAGTTGGTTTTCTTTGTAATCTTTTTGTATTTTATTTTATAAAATATTATCCTAAGAAGAGATCTAGAGGTTTTTACCAGACAGCCAAGTCAGATATGCCAATTTGCCATGACACTCACAAAAGAAGGTTAAGAATTCCTTTTGGGGTAAGAGGGCTTAATAGAGAGGGACCTTATTAGGGAGAGGATAGCTACGACCAGGGCCAGAAAGTTCAATAACTTCTCTAACCTCTGCCTGAAATTCCACTGTCAAAGCTTTGTTCCCTATTGAACTGTTAAGCACCCCCAAGACAGAAGACACTCTAAGGTACACTCAGTCAATGACACCTCAGTATGGATGGTAGGTTGGCAGGGCAATTTTTGAGGGAAAAATTAGGTGGGTACAGAAGACCCTATGATGCTTTAGTTGACAGTGTCCATAGCCACTGAGCAGAGAAATGAATACAGAGGATAAACCTTCCTGGCTTCAACACGGTGCTGTTTGGCACATGGGAGGTGGAGAAGAAGAGAGGGAGGTAGCTTATCCAACCCTGAGTCCTGCCCCTTTTAGCTCTGGGAGTAGCCAGCAGGCCCTGCCC
Organism: Phalanger gymnotis; assembly: GCA_028646595.1. NCBI lineage: Eukaryota > Metazoa > Chordata > Mammalia > Diprotodontia > Phalangeridae > Phalanger > Phalanger gymnotis. The sequence continues at coordinate 118,359,397 of CM053625.1, read as the reverse complement.
AGACAAGCGGTGCCCCTATGTGATACTTAGGCAGCCTGACAGATATTAATGTCTCTGTATTCTCAGGGTAGGTGTGAGGGTGGTCCCCGAGGAGACTGGCTCCATCCCAGGACTCCAGGAGCTCCCAGGGATAGAAGACTTCCATTGAGACAGAGTGGGTACAAATCCTCCATAGCAGGCGATTTGAAAATCTACCCACAGGTCAGGACTTTGATGGAGGGCTTCATGGTGCAGTGGAAAGAGTGATGGCCTTAGAGTCATAAAACAGGGCTTCAAATCCCAGATCTTGTACCACCCTGGACAAACCTGTCTGGGCCTCAGTTTCCTTTTCTGATGAGGAGGTCAAACCAGGTGACCCCTGGTTTTCTAAATCTAAGACGTAAAGAAATCTAAAAGACTTCCAAGTCTTTGATCTTGTGACCTGTTGGGGTTGGGGAGGACAGGAAAGATACAGGGGTGAGCTCTCAGGATACAGACTCAGTAACTTCAGCCAAACTGAAGCTGCCCAAAAGGTGACAAAATACATTCCAAAGCCAAATAGAAGACTGTGTGCAGTTATCCCCCTGAGCGCTTCCTTGATCTCACATAGACAGTTGGTGATTGACTCATGGTTTTGACCTTACCCTCTGTCCTGCAGGTCTGGAGACACTCCTTCTCAGAGTAAAAGTTGTTGCCGTTACCCAAGCAGCCGCCATAGTGGAAAAGCTCACAGGCCATGGAAGAGACGTTGTAGAAGTATCTGTTGTTCATCCCTAGGCAGGGCCCCACATCTTGCTTGAGGTGGCAGAAATCTGAGGAGTTGGCAAAGGTGAACACTGACTGAGCGCACAGTAGGTACAAGGTCCTAGCTTGTCATCAGGGGTGACTCTGAGAAGCCTACAACCCAGTAGAGAGGTAAGACAGACACAAATACTACAATACAAAGGAATAACATGTAACAGCATCCGCCAAGATCCCCTGCTACATCCAGGGGCATTCCCAGCCATCCTGATTTATATCTGGCCACTGGACCCAGGTGGCTCTGGAGGTGAAAGTGAGGCTGGTGACTTTGCACTGCCCTGCCTCACTTAAATCCAATTCACTTACATGTCGTGGCATCACCTCCCCAATGTCATGGTCCTCTTTGAGAACAAAGAACAAAGAGCAACAACAGAAATTGTAGCATAGAAAGGGGAGATATCATTTGGTGGGGGAGGTGGAAAGAGGAAAAGAAAAGGCTTCATAGAGGAGGTGGCATTGGAGGCCAGGTATGATTGTACTGTCTTTAAACTATTAAGTGTTCCTGTGTCTCACCTCCCCAGTTAGATCGTAAACTCCCTGAAGGCAGGCTCCATGTCTCCTTTTGTACTTTCTACATCATAGCCTAGCTCAGGGACAGGCACATAAGTACCGAATCAGCCCATCAGGAAAGAGCACATATTAATCACCTGTTAGTTACCAGGCAGGCTCTGAGCCAGGCGCTGAGGTGACACAGACAAAAATAAAATAGTCCATGCTGTCAAAGAGCTTAAACTCTATCAGGAAAGATGATATGTCCTGATATCAATATATACAAAATAAATATAATAAAAATTTGGCAGGCAGGGCACTAGTAGCGGGTAATGGGATCAAGGGGGTCAAGAAAGGCTTCATGTGGAAGATGGCATGAACTGGTGGCCATGGGACTCAGATGGCTCCGGAGGAGAAAGTGAGGCTGGTGACTTTGCACAGCCCTCCCTCACTTAAAATTGGCTTCCTCTGTATCCTCAGCTTTTCAATCCTTCACTTGAAAGAATCAAAAGGATCCTAATCAATCGACAAGCATTTATGAAATGCTTACTAAGTGCCAGGCACTGTGCTAAGCACTGATGAGACAAAGAAAAAGGAAGAATAATCCCTGATCTCAAGAAGCTTGCCTTCTAATGAAGCATGGGCATAATAGGGAGTATAAGATACAAGTGCATTCCAGGGATGAGGGGCAGTCAGTGCAAAAGTGTGGGGACTAGAGATGGACTGTTATATATGAAGAACAGTAAATAGGGTGGTTTGGCTGGGCCCTTGTGGTGGAAGAGAAGTAATATATAATAAGGCCGAAAAGGTAAATTAGGAGTAGTTGTGGAGGGCTTTAAAAGCCAGACGGGTTTCTGTTCGATCCTAGAGGCACGACGAAGCCATTGGAATCTATTGAGTTAGGGAATGGCATGGTCAGACCTTCACTTTAGGAAAACTATTCGTTAAAGGCACTTCAATAAGCTTTCTTGATTTGATCTTATTTTCACTAGTCCTTTAACACCTGGTTGTGATGGTAGGGTTTCTCCATCCCTAGGACCAAGAAGAATTGGCCCACGTTAGCACATCTAGAGGATACATCAATGTGGATCACCTTCAGATGGCTTAATGATAGCGTTCTCCTCTCTGGTATAGAGGGAGAGAGCATAAATGAGCAATCTTGCGATCATTACCTTCTTTTTTGACAAACCCAGTGGGCAATGGACCAGCTCCAGATGCCTCAGCCTCCAGCGGTAACACAGCCCGCCGGCTTCTCTAGAGGAGGAAAAATAGGACTTGGTACAGGGAATAAGTCCCTTTATCTGAGGATTACTTCCACTCTTGCCCACTCTGACCTATATGGTCACTTAGCTGATGATTAATTTTGAGAATGGGTGTGCAAACAGAATCACAGTTAATGATTTTAGGTAGAGTCTTTTCCTTTTAAGTGAAACCTATGTTTCCATGATTTAAACAGTGATTGGAGGAGGGGGACAGGGTGGATAAGATATCTCTGGAATACTTTATGCTTTCTCGACCTTACCCTGACATTTTCCATAGGAACTTAATGAGAGGAAGCACAGCCCTGAGCTTTGGTCCTGTGTACTCTATCCCACAGGAATGTAAGGTGGGAGACTGAAACTGAAAGACTCACCTGAGGCTTGGGTACAGGTGGAATTGTAGGTTCTACCTCCCCAGGAACACATTCACCTAGTACCCAGGGGAAGAAGGAGAAAATGGTGAGATGTAAAGTTGTCCTGGCAAATGTTTAACAACCAGCTTTCTAGGGGAAAAAAGTACAGGAGATACTTTTAAATATAATTTACATTATTAACATTTTCCCCATCATTTTCTTGAGACCAGACAATAAAACACCAAATAAAGCCCTTATTTAAGGTGTAAAACGCGCACAGTGAAAATTTAACAATCAGCTCTGGTAAGTGGGTTTGAGTAGGCTCCATCACCAGGCTCAGGGAAGAAATGTAGCTAGTTCAATTTATGGAGGCCTGACTAATCTGCTCATACAATAGAGTGCCGCAAAGAAGGACTTAACAAAGAGAAATGCTCTTGCACTACCTCTGTGGACAGCAGGGTCAACTGAATGGCATCAGATGTGTCAACTCTTTGAGAGAGTGGTCTCCTTCCCTGAGCAAAAGGTTAAAAATTGGAATCTTCTGTCCCAAACACCAAATACTTGATCATGCTTATGGGTGTCTGACTTCTTAGGGCTCTTGAGCAGAGAGTTCCTTATGAGAAAACGGACACTGAATTAATTCCCTTTGTGGAACTCTTAACATGAAGGTATCATGGGATAGAGACCAGCCTGACCATTAATGACTCAGTCACTCAGTTTCCTGTACAATTCCTGCCCTGACTTCTCATGGGGATATTGTGTCTGGGAAAAAGGACTTAGGGAAAATTCAGAGCATGAAAGAGCAGCTGATGTGATGGTGACCCAGTGGAGACCGGGCTTGCCTTTGTCTAACTTGAAAAAGATGGAATCTTCAGGAATGTCCAAACCCAGGGCGAACTCTCTGAATTCCTCGAGGAGGCTTTCCCGAAGCTGGGGTCTCCGACCTGAAAGGGAAATCAGAGTAATCCAGGTATGGTGGACTGTAGTCTTGGGACCTTCTTCTCAGCCATTGTGGCCATGTACTGAGGGAGACACCTCTAATATGGCCATCCAGTAATCTGCCCCCTCCCCTCAAGCCCAGAGTTCTCTCACTACTTCTCCTCCACCATCCCTGATTGCTCATTGCCTTGAATACCCACTGATTCAGAACTCCAAACTCTCTCAAATCTAACCCCTCTAGTCCCTTCCCCTCAATATCCTGCCTTCTGCTTGAGGACAATGGGTGACCATCAATCAGTAAGAATTTATTAGGAGTACCCTATGAGCCAGGCACAGTGCTAAGTGCTGGGAATACAAATAATAAAAGCAAGGCAATGCCTACCAACAAAAAACTTGCATTCTAGTAGGGGAAGAAAACAGCTGTAGGAAAATGGTGGCCAGGGAAAGAAATTTTGGTCCAGGAAGTTACAAAGATGCCATTATATGATGCTGAATCAGGAATTCCCTTCAAACCATTCCTGACAAATGGGCATTGAGCATAAGCGTGAAAACCCCCCAAGGCTGAGAACCTTGGCACCTCCTGAACCCTACAGCTGGATAGCTCTAGTTGTCTCTCTAATTGCTCTCCTGGGTTCTTTCCCTCTCATGGCTTTCTTGGAAGAAGGCAGTCAAGATTTCTGCTAGCTTCACTCTCCCATCTCCTCTCCTTGGGTTGGTACGTCTTTACCATAGAGCTTCACAGTGGTGCTGGGTCCAAAGCGGCTGGATTTCTTCATCAGAATGATGGCATACTCATCGTAGTTGGTGTGGACCACATAGTTAACTATGGTCATATTCCACTCTGCAGAGGACAAGCAGGCACAATAGTCAGGATACATATGGCAGGGGAGGCACAAGGACAAATGGTCTCCTAATGCTAGGTAAGCTTCCTCCTTCCCTCCTTCCCTTCTTTTCTTCCTTCCTTCCTTCCTTCCTTCTTTCCTTCCTTCCTTCCTTCCTTCCTTCCTTCCTTCCTTCCTTCCTTCCTTCCTTCCTTCCTTCCTTCCTTCCTTCTTTCCTTCCTTCCTCCCTCTCTCCCTCCATTCCTTCCTTCCCTCCCTTCATTCTTTCCTTCCTGCCCTCTAAATAGTCATTTGTCTTCTAAGTAACCCACTACCCCTTCTATCTTTCTAGAAAAGATCCTCTAGACAGTCATCCTTTCACATATCCTTCCAAACATTCATCCAGACTTTATTTTTCACCCTTTTATAACTATTCTTTCATACCCCAAAATATCCATCTGTTCATCTCTCAGTACACCTATCCATCCTTTATTTCTTCAAGGAGTCATTCTTTCACATATCTTATTTTCATATCATTTTATTTTCAATTCACAAGAATTTATTTTTCTCTCCTCCTCAATTTAAAAGAAAAAAAAACAAAACCCTTGTAACAAATATGCATAAACAAGCAAAACAAATTCCTGCATTTTTGACTCCTTTAAAGTCCCTTCTTTCTGCAAAAAATCATTCTCAATCCTCCTTAATATTAGCACTTTCTCTCTCGTTTTTCTCTAATTTACTCTGTATATATTTTGTTTGTACATAGTTATTTGAATGTTATCTCCCTGCTCCCCCCATCATTAGACTGTGAGCTCCTTGAGAGAATGGGCTCCCTTTTGCCTTTCTTTATGTGTCCCCAGTGCTTAGCACAGTGCCTGGCACATGGTAAGTCTTAATAAATGCTTGTTGTCTAGTTGACTGACTGCATTGTCTATGTCCAAAAATGTGTCTCTCATTCTGCATTTTGAGTCAATCCCTCTCTGACAGCAGGTAGGTAACATTGTTCAACAATCCTCTCCTTCCATATGTCTTTCCAAACATTCATCCATCTTTCCATTTTCCCATCTACACTTTCATCTCCTCTCCACAATCTGTCTTTTTTTTTTCAGTTTACCTACCCGTTTTTTTTATCTTCCCATCCTTGGTTGAACTGCTATACTTTGTCCTGAAGTGTTCCCACAAGCATTCATCTATCCTTTCCACCAATCCTTTCATCCCTCCAGATATTCACCCATCCATCCAAGCTACAAGATCATTCTGGGACTGTTGGTCCAATTTGGACTTTCTCATGAAAAATACATGAAGAGTTTAGCGAGGATAGCCCCAGGATTGGGGCCAGGGGAAAGCCAGAGTCAAAGTGATGAATAATCAGGAGAAGAGACCGCTGAAGCTGTCTGAGTCACCGAGGAAACCAGCACAACTTACTGCCTCTTCCCTCCCCCACTCCACCACCATCATATATACTTACTGGATTTGTGATAGATGAATTTCCCTTCAGTGTCTGTTTTCTCATAAGCCCCAACGTCTTGTTCACAGACACCTTTCCTAGAATGGGGAAAAAACCCACACCCAAAGGAAGATAAATCCTGGAAGAGGCAATAAAAATATAAATCTCTCACATTTATATCAGTCTTTTAACTTTTGAAAGTGCTCTTGAAACCCCTAACTCAAATGACCATGGCACCTTATGAAGTAGGCAGGGCAGGGCATTATTGTCCCCATTTTGCCTATAAAGAAGCTGAGGCACAAAGAAGTGAAATCACTTGAGAGGTCACACAGTGAGTCAGAAGCAGAACTGGAGCAAAAACCCCATGTCCTGGCTCCTCATCCCTTATTCTTCCCCCCAAATCATGCATCTTGCCTTTGAATTTTCAGCTTCTGCCTCACTACCTTATTGTGTGTGTCTATAGTCCACAACTCTTCTTTGATTATCCTCTCCCTCCCTTCATCCTTGGGGGTCCACGGTTTCCCTCTCTCTGGAGCTCATAGGAAGGCAGTGTGAGATTTGCTCCCAGGTAAACGGGGGTCCTCAAGTCCTATTTCAAAGAGTCATTGTAGTGCTGTGTGAGTGCCCCGGGGGTTTTGAAGGTCATCCCAAAGTGAGGCTGACACTACCAAGCTGGAGAGCCATTAGGTGTAGTCCTGGCAATGAATTGTCTGAGGACCAGCCAAGCTACGCCACGAGAGGCTTGACAACCAAAGGTTGACTGTCGGGTGATGAATTTCCTTCACCACAGTAACTGACAAAGATTTCCTGTTAAGGTTCTAAATGGGTGTTGTTTGTGTCCGTCAGTCAATCAGCAAACATTCACTAAGTGCCTACGATGTACCAGGAGCTAAGAACACAAAGATAAAAGATGAAACAGGAATCCTCAAGGAATAGTGAAGAGATGGGAGTAACCACATATCCATGCATGATCTAAGTAAATGTGGGGCTGTGTCTGCTGAAGTGGACAGGTGGGTGACAGGAAGGCTTGCTGGGGGCCTGTTTCTAGGTAGATGAGATGTCAGCAGCAAGAACCCTGAATCCTTCTTCTAGGCCTGGAAGCATCAGTTTCTCTAGCTCCTTGGTTTGGGCCAGCCTTACCCACAAGCAGTTTTGAAGGCTGTATGCAAGGTGAGATTTGAGGACTTCCAACTTCAGAACCCCCAGCCTGAAATTATTCCCATGATTTCCCTTGCCATAGGTGCCTAAAATTCTACATTCAAGAGTTGTTCATTCTCATCCTGGAGGCTTTTTATCCCTACAAGTCCCCCATAAGATATAGAGAGCCAAGTGAGAAAGGTGATAGTGAAACCCTTATTATCAATGAACCCTTAGTGGGGATTAGCTGATGACCAAGATTAAGACTCTGTGGGAACAGAACCTGGACTAGGGGCCTGAGAGAGTAAGGCAGTGGGAGAGTGCAAAGGAGCACAGCCAGGAAAGGGAGGTAAATATTTTCCTGTTTCCCTTTATTACTTGGCTAATAATTCAATAATTCAAGGTCAGGTAGGTGGTGCAATTGATAGAGTGCTAGGCCTGGAGTCAGGAAGACTCATCTTCCTGAGTTTGAATCTGATCTCAGACCTTTACTGGCTATGTGACCCTGGGCAAGTCACATAACCCTGTTTGCCTCAGTTTCCTCATCTGTCATTTGATCTGGAGAAGGAAATGGCAAACTACGCAAGTACTTTTACCAAGAAAACTCCAAATGAGGTCATGAAGAGTCAGACACAACTGGAAAACGACAGATCAAAATAATTCAATTCAGTTAGATTCTACAAGCATTTGTTAATTGCCCACTATGTGCCAGGCACTGTGCTAAGCATGGAGAATGCAAAGACTAAAATTCAATTGTTTCTGCCACGCTAGCCCTGGATCATCAAAAATAAAGGACACCTTTTTCAGGGTGTTATTATAGTTATCTATGTAATCCTACCTTGATTTCAAGCAAGCAAGCAGCATTTATTAAGTATCTACAGTACTAACGGCACTGTGCCATGTGCTTGACTCAGTGGGTGAAGAATGAGATTAATACCTGCACAAGACCTTGGGCAAGTCAGTTTACCTCTTGGGGTCTTTAAAGTGAGGGGATTGAACGAAATGATCTCTGAGGTCCCTTCTGGTTCTGAATACTACAGTCCTATGGGATCTGGCCCAAGGCAATGAAGGAAGAAGGGAGGTGGGAAAAGGATGAGGACGGTGGCTCACTGTGATACTGTTGCCTTCGTCTTCTTAGTTTCTTCTCCCACCCAGTGTCCAGACTCACCTAAATCTGGTGTTGACGGTGCTAATCTCCCTGTCAGTCTGCCCCTGGCCCAGGACCAGGGTACCCACGGAGAATCGGCCCTGGAACCGTTTCAGCCACTGGCAGTTGGAAGCAATGGCCACATCATACCATTTCCCAAATAACTGTGAAGCGAAAAGAAGCAGTGGCCATCCATGTGCCCCCTCCCACCCCAAGAAGCCCTGCCACCTCACCCTACTGCTGTTTTGTAGACCAGCCCTCTTTAGGTACAGCCTGCCTCTTGATGGGGGTGGGGGGAGGAGGGAACTATGGCTTAGTGAAATCTATCTTTGATGTCTTCTCACTTTCCTGGTCAGTGCCCTCTCCCATGGATTGTCCTTCTCTACCAGCCCCTGGGTTTCATTTCCTATGAGTCTTGTTCTCACCTGGTTGCCAAGTAGTCCCTCCTCAGATTTTAAAGGATAATAACTTAAGATAGTTCTACTTCAAAGGCTATTTGGCCTTTAATAACAGGTTTTCGGAGCCCAGAAAGTCACAATAATCTGTGGAGAGGCTTGGAAAACTATACCTCTCTAAAAACGTATAGTTTTTATGGTGATTAGACCAAATGGAATGTCTCCGAATAGTCATTCACAACTCTGTCCTTGTTCCTCTTCCCTCCTCCTCATACTACTTTTCCTACTTGATTTCACTATTTTCCTGTATTTAGAATAATGACAGACTCACATCTTTATAGCCCTCCAAGACTGCAAACCTTCAGTTAAGAGTGAGTCTGAAGGCTCTCTTCCTTATCATAGGCAGAAGAGGGTTACACACGAGAGACATCAAAATTCTCACTCTAGAAATTGAAATTCTAATCCTTGAGAAATCAAAACTTTTTTCCCACTTAATAGTATTTTATTTTTAAAAAATAATGTGTAAAGATAGTTTTCAACATTCACTTTTATAAGATTTTGAGTTCCAAATTTTTTCTCTCTCCCCCACCCCCCAAGAATTCAAAACTCTTACCCTAGAGAGATCAAAATTCTCTTGCACTTGGATGTCATCCTGAATGGGGACAGGACTTCCCTGGGCTGTGGCCAAGGTGACCAAGAGAATGAAGAACAGTTGGGGGCCCAGCATGGCTTCTGGGGTCAGTCCAGTAGTTGCACTCTCTGAAGCTGGGTCTAAGCAAAGCCTGTTCTGCTCTCCAGGATGATGGTAGGTGTGCTAGAGATGAGGCTGTGGCTATCCAGCCACTGACCTTTGGTCAGGGTCAGGGCTGTTTGACTCAGGCAGCTAGAGTCAATCAGAACCCAGGCTTGACAATGATTGATTCTACTGGACTGTGATGACTGTAATCCAGCACTCTACCAACAGGAGTTTCCATTATCTAGTGGGGCCAAAAGACCTTTTTGAGAGAGAAAATTTCTACAGTCTTTTGCAAGGGTCATAGGACCATAGATTTCAAACTAAAAGGGACCTTTGAGATGATTTAGTTCACCTGGGCCCTTTCAATAAGTGACTTATCCAAGGTCTCACAGGTACTAAGTAGCAGAGCTGAGATGTGAACCTGGGTCCTGACTCCAAATCCAGTACAAATGGAGTCCCAAGAGGAGTCAGGGGACAAGGCCTATAGCCTGGTAAACTGAGGAAATGGACATGGTGAATTCTAAGGTCTCTTCTAGCCCCGTGTCTATGATTTTTTCGGAGATCTATTTTAAGGACTTTTCTTTTCAAAATTCTTTCCCATCCATGAGCTCATTGAGTCCTTAGAATAACTTTGTACTGGACATCGAGGTCCTTTCTTGAGCTGAACTGACGAGTACCCAAACTCTACTGCAGAGAGCGCAATTCCAGTGGGCTGGCCACATTGTTCAAATGCTAAACATGCGTTTGCCCCAAAAGACTATTTTATGGAGAACGCATGCAAGGTAAGCACTCCCAGGGAGGTCAGAAGAAGTAACACAAGGACACTCTTTGGAACTGATTGTGATTCGTGGGAGACACTGGCACAGGACCACCCAGTGTGGCCTGCTTCAAAGAAGGCGCTGTGCTCTATGAGCAAAGCAGAGTCACAGTAGCTCAAAAGAAACATGAGATGTGCAAATTTAGAGACATCTTCATGTCAAATGCTCATATGCCAACCTGGAGTAGAGCCTCCCGAGCTCACACTGGTCTCATCAGTCACAGTCAGACACACCGTACCTTGACCCCAACATAATGATGTCAATTTGGTCCTCTCTGAAAACAAAGGACAATGACCATTAACCCCATTTTACAAATAAGACTATTGGGGCTCAGAAAGGGGAAATGACTTGGTAGGCAATAACACCATAAGTACCACCTAGGCCTCTTTCCACTATCCCTGCTGTGCAGGGGCACAGCAGTTAAACTCAGTTCAGCTATTTGTCACCCACTTATTCCACTCACCCTATCAAACCGAACCAAATCACCCAATGAAGCAAATCTTGTGCCCTGTGATTCACCGACTAGTCTGTGCCAGAAAGCTGAACCCTGTTCCTTAGCCCAGTCCTGAGTACCCCAGGGTCTCATGGCTGTGGTATCCTCTCAAGGCTCAATTTCCAGTCCACTCGTGTTCTGCCCCTCTTGCCTCCCTTTCCAAACTCCACCTTTCCTCCCTAAAGGAAGGCGTGGGCTGGACTCTTTTAGAGGCTGGGGGACCCCTTTTCCTGGCACTTCTTTACCTGTGGTCTAACTATCCCCTCCCCCATAATTTCTTTTGCCTGAGGTGAAAAATTTTCTACTTAGGGTTTTACAAAAAAAAAAAAAACAAACCTGAAGGCCGGGCTGAGCAAGGCATCCAGGGGCCTAGTCAAGGTCAACCACTGGCCCATCCCCCAGACTTTTCCATGCTCTCTGTGCTCCTGGGATGATTAACTAAAGCAAACAGAGAAAGAGTAAACTTTGAGGGGCCCCTGAGCCCCAGCTGTCTGCCTTTAAACCTGTTTTTAAAAAATGAATCTCCAAGCATCAGAGATATCTGTTCTCTTCTCGTTCCTGACCTTTTCAGGTAGTGACATGGCGTGGGGCCAGGGCTTTCTCTTAATCCCCATTACTTTAAGTCATGCCAGGGGGTGAAGCCTCCTGCGTGATCCTTTCCTTCTTCTCTACTCATCCCTACCACCAATTCCCCCCTTCTTGGCCTCATGCTTTGTAAAAATCACAGAGCTCTGGGTCCTAAAATGCCTTCCTGATTACTCATGGAAGTCCTGTTTGTTTGGGCCTCCATGCTGTGGCCAGGTGACTTTGTGCCAAGGTGTTTGTTATTAGTTAAGCCGTAAGGAATAACTCCAGTGAAAAGGAATCTATATCCTAGACTTCCCCTGGCTCCTTCTTTTTGGGTTTTTGTCTATCTAGCTACCTCCCAATGCCCCAGCCCCTCAGGGATCAATTTCTTTTCAATTGCCAGCATGACTTCAGACTTGTTAGGGCTTTCTGATCCTCCAACCTTCCCCTATAAACTATCTTGATTGAAAGCTGGAAAAGCCTGCTTTCCTTTTCATTTATCTGAGACAGAGTTGGCATTGTTCGAAAGAGATTTTTGCTAGGAAACTAGGGGAATAAGCCTTTTCCAATTATTAGAATCTGGGAGAGACCTTAGAAAATAAAATTTCAGAACAGACAATACTGACTGTTAGAGTTGGAAAGGACCTTAGCATAAAGAATGTTAAGAGATAGAGCTGGATAGGACCTTAGAATATGGAGTGTTAGCATAGAACACAGGCTGTTAGAGCTTGAAGGGACCTTAGAAAATGGAACGTCAGGGCATAGAACACAGGCTGTTAGAGCTGGACGGGAACTTAGAACATAGATTATTATAGTGTAGAGTCTAGACCACAGAATACTAGAACTGGAAACGTCCATGGAGATCATCCGGTAGCTAGACCCTCTAGCCCAAACCCCTCCCTGTTTCGTAAAAGAAGAAACTGTGGCCAGAGAGGAGAAATGAATTTGTCTTCTATGGTCACACACTGAATGGGCAGCAGTTCAGGCACTCAGACACAGGTCTTTTGATTTCTAGTCCCATAACTAACGCCTTCGCCCAGTCTGGCTCGGCTGGCAGACAGCCCCTGATATATACATTTTGTTGCTTTGACTCCCTCTGGGCACTGGTCCAATGGGCCCTCCTATCAGGTCATTAAAACTTCCCCTTCTACTTCACTCCCATGGCTCCCTTTCTCCTCTTTCCAAGGAAGGAGATGGCCAGGAAGAAAACAAGATTTTCATCTTTGGGTGTAGAAAGGCACTAGCTGCCAACGGTTGGCACAGATGTGTGTATGTATATAGAGCCTAGATGCAGAAATGCATGGAGGGCTTCCTTCTTAACTTGTGAAAGATACACAGTAGTTGTAGTCAGCCAGAGGCTGGGCATGAGTAACTAACTAATTATGATAATAGCTACCATTTGTATACCACGCCCTATGTGCTGGGCACTGTGCTAAGTGCTTTATAATTATTATCTCATTGGATCCTCAAAATAATCCTGGGAGGCAGGTGCCATTATTATTTCCATTTTACAGATGAGGAAACTGAGGCAAACCAGGGTTAAGTGACTTGCCCAGGGTCACTCAGCTAGTAACTGTATGAGTCTGAATTTGAACTCAGGATCTATCCCTCACACTACCTAGCTGAAAGGTTGTGCCTTTACCCACAAACTATTAGTGACCCTTAGTGTTCTAGACATAGTAGGCAGGATCAGAATGTAACCTGGTCTACCTATTGGAGGCCAAAAATAAAAATGGACATTGTCCCAATATCACCTAAAAGTCTCAGATAATCACCGACTCCCTTCTCTCTCTGGACCTCCCAGGGCCCTTCATAGTCTGACTTCAGCATACCTTTCTAGCCTCCTTTCATATTTCTCCTCTTCATGTCCACTAAGTTCCACCCAAATTCTTCAAATTCAACATTCCATTACCGGCCTCCATGAATTTATACAAGAAATCCTCGTATTTGCATAACAGGGGAATATTGGAATCTTTAATGAAGCACCACAGAATGGCTCTCAAGTGCCCAGAATGGCTTGTTATCAAAGGAGCTGTTTGCTGAAGGAGCTGCTAGGATGTAAGTCTTGTGAGGCCATGTGTCTGGACTTGCGGATTGTAGCGGACCATAAACTTGGAAAAGGAAGGATGGAGGATAGGGGCCTTTATGAAAATGGAGTGTGCGGCCTTTCTGAGCAGCCCTGAGCAGAGAACTAAAAAGGAGCTGTCTGACAGTATGCCTACTGAACAAGATATACCAGCATTCCAACTACTTACTAGGAAGATGGGGAAAACGATTTCACTTAGCACTGGGGTTCTTGACCTTTTTGCATCATGGACCCCTTTGGCAGCCTGGTATAGCTTATGGATCTCTTTTAAAAATAATGGTTTTTAAGGGCCTAAAGTAAAACCAATCATATTGAAATACGGTTAACAAAGGGGCAGCCAAGTGGCACAGCAGATAGAGTGCCAGCCCTTGATTTAATTCTTAGATGTGTTATAGGTTATGATTTTCTCAATAGTTGAGTTCATTTTCTGAGCTCGTTTTATCACTTTGTTGGCATTGTCAGCAATTGAGTAACATGTACTTTCCAGTTTTTTTTTATCATATTCATCCTGGGCTTCAACAAATCATTAGGGATTTAGCATCTATTTTAATGGGGCAGCTAGGTGGCACAGTGGATAGAGTGCCTAGAGTCAGGAAGATTCATCTTTATGAGTTCAAATCTGGCCTTAGACACTTATTAGCTGTGTGACCCTGGGCAAGTCACTTCACCCTGTTTTCCTGTTTCCTCATCTGTAAAATGGGCCAGAGAAGGGAATGGCAAACACTCCAGTATCTTTGCCAAGAAAACCCCAAATGGGGTCACAAAGAGTTAGACATGACTGCAAATGACTTAACAACAACAAAACATTGTTTCTTAAAATTTTTTAGCCCCAGGTTAAGAACTCTTGATTCAAGAGGAATCTGGCAGCTCAGAACCAGAATCTAAATCTAAGCGGTTACAAAAGATCTCCAAGTCAGCCCCTGGGAGCATGCTGAGAGTAGATGGGAATATTTAACACTTTCTTCTGTCTTCAACCCCCCACCCCCACCCCGTACTTCTCATGGAGATTTGTTCCCCATCTACCACTTCAGGAAGTGTAAGAGATGACATTCATTAGTAAGCACTGTGAGAGTGATTTGACTAGTTCATTCCCTTTCATTGCTTTTGCATCTTAATTAAATGCTTTGATATTAGATTGGTAGCTCTTCATGATCTATGAATGGAGAATATTGAACTAGGAGGTCCCTGAGCCATGATTTGCAAAATTATTGTTCAAAGTAGTTCAGAGGGGAGGGGCCAACATGGCTCTCCCCCCAAATCTCTTTGAACACCTTTAAATAAGGCCATAAAACAATTCCTGGAGCAGCAAGAACTCACGAAACGACAGAGTGAAATAATTTTTCAGACAAAGACAACTGAGCAGATCAGCAGGAAAGGTCTGTCACACTTGGGTGAGAGTGAAGCACAGTCCAGCACAGGCCACACCAGCACAGAACCAGCCCCAGTAAACCAGGTGCAGGCCTTGGGAGCCACTGAATCAGCAGCGACAGCAGCTGCTTCCAGAGCTCTCAGCCCACAGATGGTAAGAGGGTTGAATAACTGGTCAGATGGAGATTACAGGGATCTCTTTGCTAGCACTGAGGCAGGGCTCTGTTCCTTTGCCCATATTTGGATCTAGGTCTCAGTCTTGGGTTGCAGTTCCAAGGTGAGAAGAAACACTAGCACAGGTAGCAATAGTAACTGTGAAAAATTTGTGAAGCAAGTTTCTCTGATAAAGGCCTCTTTTCTCAAACATGTAGAGAACTGAGACAAATTTATAAAAATAAGAGCCATTCCCCTACTGATAAAAGATCAAAAGATAGGAACAGTTTTCAGATGAAGTAATCAAAGCTATTTATAGCCATATGAAAAAATGCTCTAACTCACTATTGATCGGAGAAATGCAAATTAAAACAATTCTTTGAGGCATGAAGTACTACCTCATACCTATTAGATTGTCTAACAGGACAGAAAAGGAAAATGACAAATGTTGGAGGGAATGTGGGAAAGTAAAACATTAATGCACTATTGGTGGAGTTGTGAATTCTGTAAAGCAATTTGGAACTATGCCCCAAGGGTTATAAAACCATGCATACCCTTTGATAAAGCAATACCACTACTAAGTTGGTATCCCAAAAAGATCATAAAAAGGGAAAAGGACCTAAAAGTACAAAAATATTTATAGCAGCTCTTTTTGTGGTAGCAAAATATTGGAAATTGAGGGGATGCACATCAGTTGGGAAATGGCTGAACAAATTATGGTGTGTGATTATGATAGATTTTGCTGTGCTATAAGAAATATGAGCGGGATGCTCTCAGAAAAACCTGGAAAGACTTATATGAGCTGATACAAAGTGAAATGTATTGTGTACAAAGTAACAGCAATATTACAAAATGATCAGCTGTGAATGACTTAGCCATTTTCAGCAATACAATGATCCAAGACAACTCGGAAGAACTTATGATGAAAAATGCTATCCATCCCCAGAGAAAGAACTAATGGTGTCTAAATACAGATTGAAGCACACTTTTTCTACTTTATTTTTCTTGAGGGCTTGGGATGGGGTTTTGGTCTCTGTTTTCTTTCACAACATGGCTAATATGGAAATGTTTTGCATGACCATACATATATAATCTCTATTGAATTGCTTGCTTTCTCAATGCAGGGGGGTGGGGGAAGGAAAGGAGAGAATTTGGAACTCAAAGTTTTAAAAACAAAAGTTAAAATTTGCTTTTACATGTAACTGAGGAAAAATAAAAGGCTAAATAAATTTTTTTTAAAAAAATTGAAAAAAAGTAGTACAGAGTAAACCTGAGAAAAGTTGCAAAGAGTTCTTTGAATTTTCAGGACACCTAAGGGATATGTAGAATAGACATTCTCCCTAATTCCATCTCTCAGAATCCTGGGCTTCCTACAGGGCTTAACTCAGGCATTGCCTCTCCTTCCCTGCTGCTCAGTCTCCTAACTCCATTTTCCTTGTTAGGGATGACCATTCTCCCGGTCACCCTGGGTAAAAACTTTCAAGTTATCTTTGACTTTTCTCTCTTCCTCATCCCCCACATCCAATCAATTGCCAAGTTCTTTACCTCTTGAATCTTTCTTCTTTCTGCTCCCACTGTAACCATTATAATTCAGGCCATCACCTCATCTTACCCAGGTTATTATATTAGCCTCCTATTTATTTTTTAATCTTCTAGTCCATCCTTTCCAACTCATCATCTTTCTAACTAGTATACTGTTTTTGTTGTGTTACCTATTCACAAATCTTCAGCAGTGCCCTATTGCTTATCACATAAACTCTCGATCCAGGAATTCAAGTACCTCACCTATATAGCTTTGATTTTCTTTTCCAGCTCTACTTCAAACTTCTCAACTTTATATACTCTCCATTCCTCCATACCATGTTCTTGGTTTGCTATTTTCCATTTCTCTTCCTTTGCTTGCACCAGAGATTCCCAAACTTATTTGGCCTACTCCCGCTTTTAAAAAAATTGTTCAGTACCCCACCCCCGAAATCTATTTTATTTAACCTTTTAAAGGCTTTTAAAAAAATTTGTGTCATTTAAAAAAATAAAAAAATTCAAAATGACGCATCTTAAATGTAATAATTTGGTGTAAGTTTGTGTTTCTTTTCCTGCATTGAAATTTTGATGATGTAATGTATCTCTATAGTATTGTATTATAAACAAACCATTATACACATAAATTCCTGCATGCTGGACTTCCCAACAATGTACCACACACTTGCCTGCCAACACTTGCTTGTTAAGACCTGTTGGTGGATTTGACCATTGATTGGTTATAACTTGTGTTTTGTGTGTTTATTTGGGAAATAATACAATCACTACGACTTTATTACACAACAGATGAAACATGTCTGAACAGTTTTTCAAAAATTTTCTTCTATTTTTTCCTTGTCCTTCCACCACCCTCTTATTTTTATTTAATGCCCCCCAATTGTACCTAAGGCTACTATTGCTCCCCCATTATTCCAGTGCCCCCAGAGGGGGTATCACCCACTTTGGGAACCTATGGCTTACATTGACCCTATAGCTAGAATGGGTTGTCTCCACATCCAACTGAAGATGTTGAAACCTCCCCCCTGCCCAGTATTATTCAAGGTTCAGCTCAAGGCCAACTCCTCCATTAATCCTATCTTGATCCTCTATTAGTCTCTCCCTTCTCAAATTTCTAATATCAAGTAATCAATAAATATTTATGTTTATTATTATTTATTATTATATTATTATATACTATATTATAATTTATTATTGATAATCTATTACATGCCAAGTAATATAACCTTAACCTAGTACCTTGTACATAGTAGATGTTTAACTAGTTCTTTAGTGCTGAGGATGCAAAACCTAGCATCAAGGAACTTATATTCCAATAAGATGAGTCACAAGGTTGGTGTTGGAGACATCAGTGACTGATTTGAATTTTGTTCCCAGAGCTCGACCAATCAGCAGAGCACCAGGATGGGAGCTGGAGGTCCTTCTAAGAGGCTGCTGTAGAAGGAACAGCAGCCCTGGGCAGCACCGTGGGCAGATCATGGACTTAGATGACAGAAAAGTCTCTTGTTTTAAAGGTCATCTAGTCCAGCTCCTTCTTTTTAGGAATAACAGAACCAAAGGAATGAAAAAAATGGAAGACAATGTGAATTATCTCATTGAAAAAAACCACTGACATGGAAAATAGATCCAGGAGAGATAATTTAAAAATTATTGGACTACCTGAAAGCCATGATCAAAAAAAGAGCCTAGATACCATCTTTCAAGAAATTAGCAAAGAAAACTGCCCTGATATTCTAGAGCCAGAGGGTAAAATAGAAATTGAAAGAATCCACCAATCGCCTCCTGAAAAAAGATCCCAAAAAGAAAACTCATAGGAATATTGTCACCAACTTCCACAGCTCCCAGATCAAGGAGAAAATACTGTAAGCAGCCAGAAAGAAACAATTTGAGTATTGTGGAAACACAATCAGGATAACACAAGATCTAGCAGCGTCTACATTAAGGGATTGAAGGGCTTGGAATATGATATTCTGGAGGTCAATGGAACTAGGATTAAAACCAAGAATCACCTACCCAGCAAAACTGAGTATCATGCTTCAAGGCAAAATATGGATTTTCAATAACATAGAGGACTTTCAAGCTTTCTCAGTGAAAAGACCAGAGCTGAATAGAAAATTTGACTTTCAAACACAAGAATCAAGAGAAGTATGAGA
>CM053625.1:118274087-118333436 GCA_028646595.1 Phalanger gymnotis | reverse complement strand
TGGCTGCTTGTAGAGAAGTGAGTACTTTGTACCAAGCTTTAGGGGCCTTGTGCTGCTGTTTTCAGAGCTACTTCTATTCCACCTTCACTGCAAGCTCTGCCACAGTAGTGCTCCTCCTCCCCCAAGAACTGCCAAACAGGACCTCGACCCAGATCCAATCAGGGCAAAGTGCTCCCTGCACTCCCACTCTGATCTGCTGCTAGATTCCTCCCACCATATGGGCCAGGGACTCTGGAAGCAGCCACCACCAACACTGCATCACCTCTGCTGCCCCCAGGGCTGGGCCAGACTGCTCTCACCCAGCTTTCCTACTAACCTGCTCTGTGGTCTTTGGCATTTGTGGGTTGAGAAGTCTGATAACTGCTACAGCTCAGTGGTTCATGGTCCTAAGGTCTGCTCTGGCCGACTCTGCTGACTCTTGTCTGATCTGTCCTGGTGTTCCCCATGCTGGGCTGTGCTCTGCTCCCAGTACTGTGCAATAGACCCTTCCCAGTGATCATCCAGGCTGTCCTGGGCTGGACACCTGCTTCCCTCTGCCATTTCATGGGTTCTGCAGCTCTAGAATTTGTCCAAAGCCATTTTTTACAGGTGTTTGGAGGGATTTGGGGGAGAGCTTAAGCGAGTCCCTGTTTTCCAGCTGCCATCTTCCTAACTCTCTTTTTAAATAGAATTTCTACACTGGATATATTAAGAAAATACCCTAGAATTATATACCTGGATTTCAGCAATCTTGCAATTAATAGAGGTTCTTACAACACTCTTGTGGACAAGACAGAAAGATGTGGATTGGATGAGTGTTCATCTTGATAGATTTAGAGCTGGTTGGATGAGACACCCAGAGTCTTAATCAAAGGTCACCCTGGAGGGAGGTCTCTCATGACATATCACAGGGCATGTCCTTTGTCCTGTGCTGTTCCAAAATTTATTGATAAAATTTTGATCTAGGTGGAGATTTCACGTTCATAAAATTTGTGTACATCATACAGCTGGGAGGGACTAACAGCTTGGGGGGGAAAATCAATATTCAGAAAAATTGATAGGCTAGAATGGTGGGCTGAGGCTAATAAGATGAAATTTAATTTAATTAAGTTCTATACTTGGGTTAAAAAACAATTGTATAAATATGGCTGTATTTAATGTTAATGTGAAAAGAAGAAAGGAAACATGCATTTATTAAGTGCCTGCTGTATGTCAGGCACAGATAAGCACTTTGCAAATTTATCTCATTTAACTCTCACAACCATCACAGGAAATAGATGTCATTATTATCCCCATTTTATAGTTGTGGAAACTGAGCCAGACACAAATTAAATGACCTGTCTAGGGTCACACAGCTAGTAAGTATCTATGACTAAATTTGAACTCAGGTTTTCCTGATTTTAGGCCCGGTGATCTAACTGCTGTGTCACTAGCTGCCTCTAAGAAAATGGGGACTTTAGTGGTTTTAACTATTTGCAAACTCTGCATGAGTCAAGAATACGATGTGGCCCATCTCAGGCTACATTAATGGGAGCAAAGTATCCTTTGTACTCTGATCAGATTCCATCAGGAGAATTGTATTCACTTCTGGGTAGCACACCCTAGGAAGGACATTAACTGCATCTGCAGAAGCGTAGCTAGGAGGGTGAAAGGATTGAAAATCATTAAATAAGAAGGAATAATGGGAAGAAAACAAGATTTGGACACGGAGAGCTCAATCTCGGCTCTACTACTCACTACCTGAGACTTGGGACAAATCGCTTCTCTCTGGGATTTGGTTTCCGCGTTGGCTTGGATGACTTCTAAATCATCCCTCTAAGCGAACCTGCCAGCTCTAATCTAACACTATCATCCTATGAGTGTTTAGACTAGAAATGAGGGAGACATAAGGAGCGCATGGAACTGGGAAGGAGCTTTGAGGTTAACCAGGCCAACCCCTTCCTTTTAAAGGTGAGGAAGGCCTTTCATATGGAAGAAGGTTTAGACACATTCTGCCTGGCCACTCTAGGGCAGAAGGTAAAGAAGCAGATTTTGGTTCTATGGCAGGAAGAGCTTGCTAACAATTAGTTACCAAGTAATGGAACAGACTGCTTCAACATCATAGAATAGATTGAGAACTGACTGCTCTCACAGTTTGTTGCTCATCCTTCATTCTCAGAGAGGACCAATGACATCAGGAGGGTGATATCTTGACTTGCAAGTGAATTGGATTTCAGCGAGGCAGGGCTATGCAAAGCCATCAACCTCACTCTATCCTCCAGAATCATCAGAGTCCAGCGGCAAGACATAGATCAGGGTGATTGGTGATGACACAGGATTTAGTGGGAGACACTGACCTTTTTAAGCTAAGGTCTTTGCCAGGCCTCAGTTTGTCTGAGGCAATGCCCACTCAGTAATTAAAGGTTAGGTAAGAAATGAGGCAAAAGATGGCCTAGTTTGCCTTCTCAAAAGAATCAACCTGAGAGGAGAAGACTTTCAGAGTTTCTAGCCAGAACAGAAACAACTGCTATTTACACTCACTCTAAGCCATCAAAACCCAAACAATACCTATTATTAGTGAGTCAATGAGAGCCTAGTCTGGAGAATCATTGTTAGAGAAATTGCTTCGGGTAGGATTGGAACTAGGCAAACTGAGCTTCACCCAGCTCTAAGATTCTACAATCTTTCAATAAGCGTTTGGTAACTGCCTACTATGTATCAGGTGCTGCGCTAGACACTGACGTGATGAAAATCAAAATAAACCTGTTTCTGTGATCAAGAATCATATTCTATTGGGGAAAACAAGATAAAAACATCTAAGTGCTGTGCAAAGTAAATAAAAAGTCATATGGTTTTACACATGAAAAAATCGAGACCCACAGAGAGGAAGTGACTCATCCCAGGTCCCAGAGTGAGCTCAGGGGTCCTGTTGCTGAGTCAAGGGCTACTTCTACTGGAAACTGATCGTATTATTTCTCATGGCTTGTCCTACCTGGGCCTGATGGAGCTGAGAACCAGCACATGGAGGCAGAGGAGCGTAGTACAGGAAACAGAGCTGGTTGCAGTGACAAGAACAGAGGCGGGGCAGCACCTATTACATGTAGGAAAGTATAGTGAAGACTCCTGCTGGTTCTGAGGACCCCTGGCCACCCCCAGGCTGAGGTGAATGCTGCTTTTCTGTCTCTAGCAGGGGCCAGGGAACCAGACTCACATGGCAGGCCAGAGCTTGGTAGTGTCCTTGAGATGCTGCGCAGGGGCAAAGCAGGGTGGGACTGGAGAAATGCCGAGGAGGGCATCGGATACTGTGGCCGGCAGAGCTGAGGAGGCGCCTGTAAGAGATGTTAGGCGAGCCATGTCATCAGAAAGAAGGAAGATATCTGGGTATTGCTGGGCCTCGGCTCTCCCTCCTAGAACCCCAGCACCTTCTGGGCTCCTGGGCAGAGGAGGCACAGTCCCCCCAAAGCAGAGTCTTGATTCTGTGTCTTCCCAGGGCTCCCACAGAGTGGAGGCCCCATCCTCAGCCCCCTCCCAACCCCTCACCTCTTGAGCTCTTTAAGCTGTTGAACCAAGACTTGCTGCTCATTCCAGGCATGGTCCCTGCTGCTCTGAAGCTGATTTTTTTCCTCTCTGGGGGAAGAGCATAACAAGAAGAGAAACCCCCTTCTCCCTTTTCCTCCCATACCCTCTTCTGCTCCTTATTCAGAGAATCACCCTATCAAGCTGCCCAGGTCATGAGGCATCACTGGGGACAGTCTAATCCACTGCTTATGGAAAGTAGGACTAATGGTCCTGGGAGAGATGAGGGAAGGGGCAGAGTGGAATGGCTCTGAGTTAAAATAAACCCTCACATTCATACTGTACTCTGTACAGCTTCTCTAACTGGATCCTCACAGAACCCCTGAGATTATTCCATTTTATAGGTGAAAAGACTGAAGCTCAAAGAGGGAAGTGATTTCAAGGTCACAAATTTGGTTACTGCAATGAATCTAAATCTGTCGATGAACAAACATGTGCATGCACACACTCACACACACATAAACGTGCAATGTTAAACTTGGAAGAGACTTTTGAGATAATCTAATTCAATTTTCTCATTTGACAGAAATCAAGAAAGCCCAGAGAGGAGAAATGACTTCCAAGGTCAGGATTCTTAGAGTGTAAGCTCCTTGAGGACAGAGTTTATGTCTTGTACTTTATATTTATATTTCCTCGTACCCCCTACAGTGTCTAGCACATAGTAAGCACTCAGTGAATATATGGTGAATGAACAGAGATGATGTTGGCTCCCAAGGTCAGGGTCCTTTCTGGCACAACACAGATTGGTTGGGGGAGGATGTAGAGAGGGAAGTGGGAGGGTAACACCTAGGTTAGGAAAGCTAGATTTGGGGTCAGCCAGGATAGAAGTCTCAACAACAACCATGTATGTAGAGGTGTTGCTAAGCGCTTTGGGAAGATAAAAGTTCAGATACGGCACAATCTTATCCTCATAGAGATCATGGCCTGGTAGAGGGAGAGGACGACGATGATGATGATGATGATAATTAGCATTTATATAGCGCTTTAAGGTTTATAAAGCACTTTTCAAATATTATCTTGTTTCATCTTCACAATAACCCTGGGAGTTAAGTGCTATGATTATTCCCATTTTACAGATAAAGAAACTGAGGCAGACAGAGGTTATTACCTGAGTACATCTGAGAATTGTTTTTTTTTAATGTATATGAGGTCTGAGGGAGAAGCTTGTTATCGAACTTTGGGTTTGGGTTGGGGCTGGGGCAAAGATAGAGTCCCTACCTAAGCTGTTGGTTCTCCAGCATGAACTCCTGTAGCATTCCATAGAGGCTTCTCTCAGCCCAGCCAGACTGGGACCCCTTCCTCCTGGAGACTACAGGAGGAATGGAAGGGAAGGGGGATCTGTATGGCTACCCAGAAGCCGTGTGGGAAGCTTGGAGATCCACTCTCAGCTTCCTACTGGGCTGGAAGTGGGAGTAGGGTGGGGATGGCAGGGGGATTGAATCTCTGCTCTTTCTCCCACTCCCTATTAGATCCATAACTAAAGTGGCATGACTTAGCTTTCATCCCAGGGATGCCCAGAAGGCCTTAACAGCAGCAGATCTAGGGTGTGTTTCTTTTCCATGGTGCCCACACATTGGATGAACTCCTCCATGGTTTGGTCCTACTCAATGTTATCCTTACCACCCCTTTGTCTCAGGTTCATGAATTCCTCATCATAGGTCTCCTTCCCAATCCTCATACCCTTGTGACCCAGAGGCTGCTCCAGCCTCTGTTTCAGCATCAAATTCTCCTGATGGAGCTGCTGGATCTCCTCCTCGAGTCCAAGAGGCTGTGGACCCAGGGAACCCTATAAAGCAAAGCTTGGGGGCATTAACATGAGAGATGGTTATGTCAGCTCTGACTCCAGCTTTGCCCTAACTCTAACCTATCTAGTTAGAGGATAGTATTTAGAACTGAAAGGGGGCTTAGGGACCATCTAAGGCCAACCCCAACATTTTGTAGATAAAGAACCTGAGGCCCAGAGAGGTAAAGCTATTTGCCCTAAGGTTACACAGGCAACAGATAGGAGCCCTAGAATTCAAACCCGGGCCCTCATTCTAAATCCAGCACTCCAGCCACTAAACCACAATTGTCCCCCTAGCCCAGCTGTAATGGTCCCTAACCTCAGTCTTCCCCTCCACCCTCTACTTGATGCCAACCTTCTCGAGACTGTCCCAACTAAATTGTCCTCACCTTAGGCATGGGCCGGGTGGTGATCCTCTGAGCTCGGCTGGCATAGCGTAGTGTATTGAGTGTTTCTGGAAGGGACTGGGCTGAAGGGGACACACAGGCCACCTGTGTGAGGGTTAGAGCTTAGTTGAGAGAAGCAAAAAAAAAGGAATAAGAAAGCCCTTTTTCCTGAATTTCTGCTTTCTGCCCTAACCATTCCATAAGCCCTTCTCCCTTGGACCTATCCTATGCCAGTCAGAGAAGAGTGCAGGACCGGAGGGTTGAGAGTACCTAAATCTCTTACTCTAGGATTCCTTCTTTGTGCCCCACCCATACCATGAGGGTGATTCCATTGCCACCCAGAGAATCTGCCAGCAGTCGGGTGAGCTTGCTGTCCCTGTAGGGGATGTGGTTCTTCTTCTGTCGTGGGTCCAGCAGTAGAGAGATGCAGTGACCTGCGGAGAGGTAGGATGGCGAGTTCCATGGAAAGCCATAGGGCTGCCATATTCCCCAAGGACCTTCCAAGGGGCCTGAAAAGGCAAAGGATGTGATCATAGAACGTAGCATGGGGAGGAACCTTGGAAATCATCTGGTACACCTCTATAATTTAAAAGATGAAGAAGACCAAGGCCCAGAAAGTTTAAATGATTTGGACAATGTCACAGAAGCAGGAATTAAAAGAGCTAGAATTTGAGCCTCAGTCTTCTGCTTTTAAGTCTTCTTCTCCAAATCTGTGCTTCTGCTCAGGCTATCCCTTGCATATCCATGCCTGCCCCATCCTTCAAGGCCCAGCCCAGTTCCACCTCCTACAGGAATCCTTCCTTGATTATTCCACTGCTTCCTCTTCCAAATTCTTATCCTACTTAAGAGGGTATAATAGGATCAAGTGCTAAGTGATTTAAGCCTGCTCATTGCTCTTGTGTTGAGGAAAATAATAGTCTTCTGAGAGAATGCAGAGTCTAGGGGAAAGAGCACTAAACAGTCAGGAGACATGGATTGTTCCTATTCATATTTACTGAATATTTCTCATTATGTGAGAAGCAGTGTGGCATAATGATTAGAGAACCAGTCTTGCAATCTTGAACACTTGGTTTAAATCTTTCCTCCAGCATATACCATCTGTGTGACCTTGGGCAAGTCACTTAACCTCTTGGCACCCCAGGCAACTATCTAAGACCATAAGTTGCAGACCAGGGGCTGACATGCATTAACGGAGAGAGTTTCTTCAGTGGCAGTTTCCTGTAGAATGGAATCTCAGGTCTGGTCCAATAACCAAACCAAAAACAATCTATTACCTGTTAGATGCCTTTTTGGAGTACAACTAAATATAACACATGGACCCTACTCTCAAGAAGGTTTGACCACGTACAAGGTCTTTCCCCTTTTTGAGCCTCGAGTCCCTCATTTTTTGAATGAAGGGGGTCAAACTAGGTAGTTTCTAAGGCTTTCATCTCTGACATTCTGTGTTCTAATGTGTACTGAGCTCTGACATCCTATGAATCTATGGCATCACCACAAGATTATAAGCCAACTCTAATGGGGATCAGGTCTTCTCCTCCCCCACCCTCATCACACAGAGATGGCTAAATACACAGTAGGTTCTTAATTAAAAAAAATCTGAAGTGTATTGATTAATGGAAGATGGAAAAGGAGAGTCTAGGTGTGGAGGAGACATGGCAGAAGCCCCAGCCCAACCCTCTTGGCTTACCCAGGGCTAGCAAGCTCCGGTTGATGTTGCTGGCCTCCAGCATCAGCTCTCCTCGAGAACGTGTGGCTGCTACTTTCTCACTGCCCGCCAGATCCACAAAGCACAGCTTTCCAAATGTCTGCTTTTTTGGCCTGCTGGGATACCCCTGATGAAGAAAGAGTCAGAAGCCTACTTGGGAGGTACTGCCCTCCTCCCATCCAAAGAGGATGGAAAATTTAAAGTTGAAAGGGACCTGAGCAGTCATCTGGTCTAACCATTTCATTTTATGGATGAGGAAACTGAGACCCAGAGAGGTTAGCGACTTGCACAAGGTTATATAGATAGTGGAGCCAGGATTTAAACCTAAGTCTTTTGGTCCCCAATCCAGTCCTTTCCATGGTATCATGATTCTAGAGCTGAAACCCATAATACTGCTGAGTGAGTCTGAACCTTATTAAAATGTAATCTGGAAATATTCAGCAAAATAAATAAAAATACAATAGAACATAGATAATGTTAATATATAGTTTTCTAAGTCACTGTGTGGCCCTCAGAGATCCTTACGTATCAGTTAGTGGCCAATTTCTATTTGAATTTAAACCACTGGCTGAGATCCTCTAATCTAAACCATACTTAAGCAAGGTTGTTTTAGCAACATTTCTGACAACCTCCACTTGAAGTCTCTCCAGTGATGGGGGAACTCACTACCTGATAAGGCAACCCATTCCACTTTGGGGTGGCTTTCATCTTTAGGAAGTCTTCCTTTTGTGGAACCAAAATTTGTTTTTCTGCCACTTTGATCCATTGCTCCTAGCTGTGTCCTCTGATGTTTAAGCAGAACAAGCCTCATCATCTCTTTTCCATATAATAGCCCTTTAAATACTAGAAGACAATCCGCATATTCCTTTTGAAGGGAGACATGGGGGACCCTTTGAAGAGTCCCCAGACATCTTGGTATGACCAATCCATCATTTGGTGTAGAATCGAATTATCTGCACTAACAGACAGGGAAGCAGTGGTCACCAACAAGCCAAAATAACTAATAAACCCTTAGTTATTTCTATTTGTTGTTCACTCATTTTTCAGTTATGCCCAACTTTTTGTGAACCCATTTTCTTGGTAGAGATACCAGAATGATTTCCTCATTTTCTTTTCCAGCTCATTTTACAGATGAGGAAACTGATGCAAGCACGGTGAAGCAACCTGCCCAGAGTCACACAGCTAGGAAGTGTCTGAGGCCAGATTTGAACTCCAGAAGCATAGTCTTCCTGTCCACAGGCCCTGCACTCTGTCCACTGTGCCACCTAGCTGCCTCAGTTATTTCTGTTAGGTTTTATCAAACCCTCCTCTTTAGTCCATATTCCTTCTTCTCTTTCCTGCTCCCTATACCTGCCCCCATCTTAGCAGAATTAATTTTCAAACTAAGTACAGCTCAGGCTGTGTTAACCAGAGAGATGAGTCAGGTGGGGAATTATCCTGAAATTAAAATTATTAAATTAAAATTATCCTGAAAGGCAAGAAACAAATGGGAAATAATTCACTGGTGGGTAATTGAAAGATGAATTTATTTGAGGCTGAAAGCCAGGAAGTGTCTGGTATCTTTCCTCTGGGAGCTTCTCTTCTAAGATAAGCATCTTGGACCTTGTCTCCTGCCACCCTCCCCTCCCTCAATACACAAAATAGCCCAGGGCACCCCCCACACGCCCCACACGCACACTCCTTTCTTGGTGAGGTCAACTCACAGTAGGACACTGAATATTGATGGTGAATAGGGCATGGCTACGGCTGGAGACTTCATTCAGACTGTGAGCTGAACTCCTACGCCTCCGCAGACCTAGGGAAGAGAGTAGTATGGGCAAAAAGATTTGATCCTGTGACTGCGGGCATGCAGAAGAAGAAGTAGATGTCCTCATCCCCAGGCTGGGTCCGTTGGGTGGTGGAAGATTGAGTCAGTTAAGGAATCTCTAGACCCGAGATATCTGGTTCCTCGTTTCCATCCAGAAAAGTATCTTCATATTGCCTACACACCATGGCTTTGGATTTTAACAAGCTTCATTACATTTATATCTTACTTTGGGTTTACAAAATGTATTCAAATCTAAGTCTTCGTTTTATCCTTAAAACATATAGGTAGGGTAAAGATTATTATTCCCTGGACTATCGGCTTCAATAGTCTCTCCCACAGAAACTATAGATTCTATCACTGTATGTTTAAGAGGCAATGAAATTTTGTCATTACAATTTAACTGTTATTCTTTGAGGAGTCTGTGAGGAGAAAGAGAGCTTAACATTTGTTCTGGAGGGACTATTAATTGTGATCTCTGAAGACAGGAGAGAAAAAGAGACTTAAGAGAATTTATTTCCTTAGAGAATTGGGTTCAACTTTTGTCTTTTAAAGAAACAAGAATTCTTTAGAAAAGTCTTTAATTGGCATCCTGAGAAAACTAAATGGTGGGGCTGTGTTTACAGAACTGAGGTGTTGGTTAAATATAATATGGCTTTCTCATAGCTAGTGTATCTTAAATCATTATATGTGTCTGGTTTTTTATTGTTGATTATACTGTTAATAAATTGTATAGTCATTAACCCTGATATTTATTTAGGCTCAGGCTATCAGGGAATTTTATATAGAGAGATGCTCAAAAGCCTATGAGAACATAGGAAAATAAATTTTGCCAGATAATAAATAAAATTTAATTAACTAGAATGGGAGTTCAATGTTAAGTGATTGATGAGAGATACTATACTTTTAGTAATTAATAAGGAAATATCAAAATATTGCCTTAAAACTCCAGTACGAGAATAAGAAAAATGAACTAGCAGCAGGTCAAAGAGGTGATCACTCCATGTAGACTACATGTAAGGGTAGTTCATACCTAAATCCCTGCTAAATTTCAATTTTAAGGATAAGAAAACTGAAGAGCAGAAGTTAAATGACTTACCCAAGCAGACAGAAAGCTAAGACTCAAACCTGGAACTCCTAATTCTGGTCCAGTGTATTACTAGATAATTGAGTGCTGAGGATTTGGGTCTGAGGACCTGGATTTACATCCAGGCTCTGCTTAGTACTATTTGTGTGGCCTTGGCTAAGTCACTTTGCTTTTATGATCATCTGTGTCCACATTTGTAAAATGAGGGTGTTAAACTGCGTGACTTCTAAGGTCATTTCTGGCTCTATAGCTTTGTGAAGTTGTGATTGGTTTTTCTTATGCCTTTCTTTGTACAATTCTTTCTCCCAAGTGTGCCTTCCTCCACCCCAGCTGTGCCCATTGAAAAGCCTATCCATCCTTTAAAGATCCAAGTCAAACATCACCTTTTTGATAAAGACTGCTCTCCCTCCCACCCCCACCAAGAACCCTCCCTTGAATTCAAATACTATGTCATATTCTGCTTTGAATTGTCCTAAGTATCCTTATCTTATATTTCCAAGTGGACTATAAGGTCTTTGAGAACAGGGACTGGCATCGCATACTTGTCTGTACCCCCTTCCCCACCTGATTCCCAGGAGCTAAGTCGTAACCTGGCACAGAATCACTCAAAAAGTTTCTTGAGTGCTGCTCCTAATCCCAAGAACCCCTGGGATCTGTACCTTCCAGCAGGAGCTCCATCACTTCCTCAAATGTGCCAAATGTGACTGCTTTCAGCTTTTCCACATAGAAGCCCCGGGTCTTGTTCCAGCGAACGGGGAGGTGATGGTGAGGCCCTTGACTCAACAGGTCTCTAACCTGGAGGGTCAAATGAAGAGAGAAGAGACACATACCCTCTGCCCAGGAATCACTCTCTTCTCCCAAGAAGACATAAGCCCTTGATTCTGGTCCTGAATCAATCTCCATGACAACAAACCCCTCATCCATATCTTCACCCTAATTCCCATGTCCCTCTTAATCTGATATTCCTCCCCAAGGCCCAAATAGAAGGCTCCTTGAGCAAGATCTTCCTGTCTACTTTTCTACCCCATTTGACCCCACCTGTTCATTATAGATTTCTAAGTAAGAGGCACTGAGAGTGATGGGGGTCCCAATATGCTGGACTTTATCCAAGAGACAGGCGAAGGACCTCTGCATGAGTCCAGTTAGGCTGGAGGGCACGGTTTCCCCTTCTCCCTACAATGAAAGGGAAGACTGAGGGTGTGGGTAAGTCTAGAACCAGGTAATGATACAGAGTGGTAGAAAGAGAAGTATATTGGGTTCCATGAGACTTGGATCCTTCATGAGACTGGCTCTGTCACTAACTTACTCTGCATGACTCAAGTGACAAGCCTTTTGTTTAAAACTTTGAGTTTTATTCTCTTCTTTATTTGTAAAGTAAGGACAACAGCCTTCTCTCTGCCTACCTCACAGGACTATTATGAGGATCAAATAAGATGTGAAAACTGCCATGGAACACAATTGCTATTGAGGCCTACGGTACTGGGCTTAAGCCACCTTTGCCAGCATAGACCTGGAATCATTTAGTCCAAGTGTTTCTCCACAGACTTAATTTCTGAAGGTCTAACCTAAATCTCTTATACTATGGCTCAAAGTTATTTGTTCCTTCAGCTTGCGTTTTTGGTGGTTGTGGTTGCTGTTGTTGGCGCACTGAGGTCAGCAATGACTGTTACTGTTGGTTGGTCACCTTGGTGATCTCTAAGTCTCAGGTGGGTATAACAGATAGGAATGGGGGAATACTTACCTGGGGAGAAGGCCCTGTCAGAGTATAGGTCTTCCCGGAGCCTGTCTGGCCAAAGGTGAAGGCTGTGCAGGAGAAACTGCAAATAGGAGAGGCTAGAGCAAAAATACTGAGATAAAGGACCAGGGGTAGATGGGACCCAGAGACTGGGGACTGTATAGAGAGAATGGAAGAGAAGGGCTAGATCATGAGTGATTGAGAGAAAAGGAATGAGTTAGGAAAAAGTGGTAGGAATGGAGGGACTCAGGAGCTAGGCAGGGGTGGGGAATTTGTGGCCGTCTAGGTCCTTAAGTGCAGCTTTTTGATTGAATCCAAATTTTACAGAATTCTGGTGTTGAGCTTTTCTGCCCCAGCATTGGCCCCAGGAAGTCTTCACTTGTGCAGGAGAGAAAGTTTTACTGGTTGGGAAACTAAGGAGAAAAGGACTGGGGTCCACTAGAGGATTCAGGTAGTGGGAGTTTGGGAGGGGACGAAATAGACAGGAACCTTACCCACGGAGAGCAAACTCCACTAGACGCTGGACTCCACTGCCTTGAAACACTTCGTCCTGAGTGCGGGCTCCATCCAACACTACACTGAAGTGAAAGGCAATGTCCCGGCCACCATCTAGAGGACTCACCTGGGGATGTGTGGAAGCTTAGGGTCCAACCAGAGAGAGGATGTGTGTGTGTGTGTGTGTGTGTGTGTGTGTGTGTGTGTGTGTGTGTGTGTGAGAGAGAGAGAGAGAGAGAGAGAGAGAGGCAGAGACAAAGAGACAGAGAGAAACAGAGAGACAGAGACAGAGACAGAGAAACTGAGAGAGATAGTGAGAGAGACAGAGAGAGAACAAGAGAGTGAGAGAGATAGTGAAAGAGACAGGGAGAGAGAGCGAGTGAGAGAGCGAGCAAGAAGAGCGAGAGAGAGAGAGCGAGAGAGACAGAGACAGCGAGAGAGAGAGAGAGAGAGAGAGAGAGAGAGAGAGAGAGAGAGAGAGAGAGAGAGAGAGAGAGAAAATAAGAACAAAAAAGATTGAGAGGGAGGCAGGTGGGGGAGGGACACCAGGGCAAAGGGTCTGAGGAATCCAGATAGATACTTAGACAATGCTGGGGTCACTATGGTTGATTCCTCTACTCAGCACTGGGGGACTGGGCAGGATAGGAGAGGAAATCTTCATGCAGGGGGTGTTTAGGTGAGGAATTTTGGGGACTGAGAGGACAGAGACCCCTCTGAACTAAAAAAAAAGAAGATTCAGGCTAAGACTGGGCTCAGAAGAGAGGAAGTTGTATAAACAAGGAAGGGAGAAGTCCACAAGGGAGGGGGTAGGTGGGGAGAGTCTTACCTGCAGAGTCCTGGGGCCAGAACAGTGAAGAACACTTTGCTCCCCCCTACGCAGCTCAGCCTGGTTCATGGGGCGGACTCTGCAGGGGTACAATCTTCCTCTCTGGTCCCTGCTCTGACTTCACTCCGCACTTGTGTCCCTTCCCCACCATGGTTTTCCTTAGCTCATCCCCAGCTATCTGCCTTTCCCTCAGATTCAAACAGGATCATGCTCCCACAATTCCTCACCTAAGCACCACCTGGATTGGTGTTTCCATTCCTTCTTCCCTCTCTCCCAGGGCTTGAGGCAGGTCCCTAAAGAAAGTCACTGAAGTCACCACCTCCTCACAGCTACCCCCACCTACCCAGCTCCTCTCCTTATCCCCGTCCATCCCACCAGCTCCATCTGGAACCATGAAGTCTGTGGGCACAGGGTATCCTGGGACTCACCCAGTGGGACACTGGAAGGGTTCTCCATTTCTGACTTCCATAGCGAATCAAGTACCTGCTATGACCATAGCTGGGCCTTTGCCTGGGCAAGGCCAGTGCATGTGGAAGAGATGAAGCAGTCTAAACTCTCACACCCGGAGGAAAAGAGACTTCCCTCAGCTTCCTCCTAACCCCTCCTCCCTGATGCCACACAGAGGCCCACCACCTCCTCCCACCCCCACAAAGTTAAAAACTCACTCCTCATCCCAGAAGCCATCGGGAATCTGCCTAAGGCTGTAAAGCATGTGGGTAGTTAAAGATTTACCCCCACAGAATGTCTGGAGCCAGTTTATCACATGGGTGGGTTAAGAGCAAGGTGAAGCCTCGAGGTAACATATTCATAAAGGGGCCTCATTTGATAAGAGGTTTCGCTTATGATACATTTTAGAACAAAAATGAGATGGAGTGTCTTTTGGGGACAATTGCCCTTTCTGTTCTTATAACAGGTATTGTAGAACATTTATTTGACTTAAGAAGTGCTCTAAAAACCCTCTGGTCCAATTCTCTTGTTTTACAAATAGAAAAAGTGAGACCCCAATAAGGGAAGTGATTATCTCAAAGTCAGACAGTGGAGGAAGTATGACCAGAATTCAGATATCCTGACCCTGACCCTGACATCCTCTGCCAGAAAGTGACTTGAGTCCTTTTGTTTCTTATGTGAATTATCTCTAAGATTCTGGTCCTCTCTGGCTACTAAGCTGAGAGGGGTAGGATCTGCCTCAGGTCTAAGGTCCAAGCTAAAAGGAAGATGTAATTTCCCCAACTGCCAGTTTTATTCCCTTCTAAAACCAGGGCTGAACTTGGCAGAGAAGACTCTCCTCCCCTCCGTCCCAACCCCCACTGCTCTAGGAGGGGTGGGGTGGGGAATGCTGTAGTGGAGATCTGGTTAAACATTGTAGGATTGTCTGGGTGAAAAATGTCTAAATACCAAGATTGGTCTGCAGAAAAGCTAGGCTCTTTAACTCCATGAAGTCTGGCTCTAAGTAAGCTGGCCACACTGGGAAAATATGGGATAACTTGTGTGCTCCCAATCCTACTTGAAGTCATAATCACTTATCCTGCCCCATGCTCATAGTGGAAACTCCAATAGCAAACTTCTTCAAGGAAAGACTCCTCCATGGATGGAGTGTCTGGTCAGCCTCACTGACCCCACCCTGTCTGAAAGGATTTGCTTCTCTGGATCTCAGTGGACTGAATTTCACTTAGAAATCCATTTGAGTTAACGAACTTCTTTTACGAGGTACATACCCCTTAGAGTGAATTAGTTGAATTGGATGGCTTTTTTTCTATCATTTGGAAGGGCAGAAGGGATGAAGAGAATAAGTATTTATTTGTTGCCTATGATGTGTTAGGCACTGTGCTAAGCGCTTTACAAATATTATGTCATTTGGTCCTCACAGCAACCCTTTGAGGAAGATACTGTTTTTATCCCCCATTTTATACCTGAGGAAACTGAGTCAGACAGAAGTTAAATGTCTTACCCAGGGTCACATAGCTAGTAGGTGTCTGAGGTCAGATTTGAACTCAGGTCTTCCTAACTCCAGTCCCAGTGCTTTATCCACTGAACTACCTAGCTGCCTAACCAGACCTGATGAGAGAATGGGTATGGCATGTGCACAGTGTGTAGAATCCTGGACTTGGAGTCAGGAAGACTAGAGTTCAAATCCAGCCTTAGACACTTACTTGTTGTGTGACCCTGGGCAAATCACTAAACCTCTTCTTACCTCAGTTTCCTCATCTGTAAAATGGGAATAGTAATAATGCCTGCCTCCCAGGGTTGCTAAAATAGGATAAAATGGGATAAATGTAAAGCATTTTGCAAACCTTGAAGTGCTATGTAAATTCTAGATATTAGTGTTAATGATATCAAAATGTCAGGGAAGAGAGAAGACAGGTCTGGGAAGCTCAGAGAAACATGAAGTCACTGGATACTGAGGAGAGGGGGAGACAGGTGGAAGAAGGTTCTGGGAGTAGGGATGGAGCATAGAAAAAAATGTTAAGTGATCAAAGACAAACCTCCTCATCCTCCCAGCACCCTTCCAATAGTTTCCAAGGGCTGATCTTCCGTCTTTTATATGAACATAATATAATTTATCTCATATGCTAGTCACGTTTCCATGGCTGGTCATTCCTGAAGCATTTGTTTTATTCTTCTGGGAAGGAACCTGGAATCAATACTTGATATTTCCTTCCATTTTAAAAAAGTAGGTAATTTAAAATTTTGTGTATGCCCTGAAATCATCAATCAAATTCATTATGGTAGGAGAGTTCAGATTGTTCCTATTAAACAGAGCTAGCAAACTGAGGCCCTGGGAACTTTCTCCTTTTTTTCTTTCTATTCCCTACCTCCCAGCAAACCTAAGTGCATTAACTCTCAGGGGATGAGGGTTAAATACTAGAACATGATTTTCCACCATCAATTCTCCTTTCAAAACTGCAAGGAACAGGAGAGAGAGTGATGTCTTGAGAAGAGGTCGGCCCGAATGGAGGGTTAAGGGCACTCAGGGCTAAGCTGTAAGTCACCCCCAGGTCAGAGGTGTGTTCAGCACCACGGATAGTTCCCAAAGAGTTGGAAGGCACGGGTCCCACCTAACATATCTATCTGATCATCTACTTTAGCTTTGCAGCATTCTATCCTCAAATCCCTAGAATTAAAATCAACAATTCAATGAAAACTATTAAGTACCTACTATGTATAGGGCAAACAATAAGCATTTATTAAGCAATTACTACATTCCAGGTACTGTACTAGGTGCTGGGTATACAAAGACAAAAATGAAACAATCTCTGGCCTCAAAGATGTAATATTCTACAGGGGAGACAACACAAACATGTAACTCTATGTATGAAATAAATACAAGGTAATTAATTACTAGCAAGGGGAGACAAGAGGAAAGTCTTCATGTAGCAACTTCAAGGTCTGGATTAGGACTTACTTGAGACCCTCTTACTTAGAGGAAGTTCCAAGATCAGGGAGAAAATAAAAAATCTCCCAGATCTGGAAGAAAACAATTTACAGGAAGGATGGAAAGTAGCCACAAAAAACAATTAAATGAGAAACAAAATGGAAAGTAAGTCCACTGGGCTCCTCCCTGTAGTCAGCATAAAATGTGGGAAAGATCTACCAGATTTTTTGACTTGTGAGTCAAAGCCCCCGGTATTATTGGACTCTAAGAATAGATGCTGATGGAGTCTGGTTCATGCAGGACATTCCAGGCTTATCTTTCATAGCATCATAAGATTCAGAACTGTAAGGGACCCTCTAGTCTTGGAAGAGATTATCTTTCTCAGCCTCATTATTTTACAGACAAAGCTCCTGAGGACCAGAGAGGTGAAGTGATTTGTCTGTGGTCATACAGGTAGTAAGAGACAGAACTGGGATTTGAACCTAGGTTTTAAAAATTTTTTTATGCAATTTTATTTTATTTTCAGTTCCAGATTCTTTCTTTCTTTCCCCTTCCCCTCTCCCATACATTGAGAAGGCAAGAAAAGCGAAAGCCATTACAAACATGTATAGTCATGCAAAACAAAATTTCATATTAGCCATGTTCCAGGAGAAAAAAAAAGAAAAGAAAATACGCTCCAGTCTGTACTCCAAAAAGCAAATAAATGTCCATTAATTCTATGGTTGGAGGTAAATAGCATGTTTCATCATGACTCCTTTAGAATTGTGGTTGGTTATCATGTTGATCAGAGTTACTAAGTATTGTAAAGATATTGCTATGACTGTATGAGTTTTCCTTCTGGTTCTGCTCTCTTCACTTTGCATTAGTTCATACAAGTCTTTCCATGTTTTCTTCATTATTTCTTACAGCACAATAGTATTTGATTGTATTTGTATGCCATAACTTGTTTAGCCATTCCACAATTGAAATGTTTCCCCTCATTTTCCAATTCTTTGCCACCACAAAAAGAGCTGCTATAAATAGTTTTGTACATGTGGGTCCTTTTCCTCTTTCTTTGATCTCTGGGAGTATCGGCCTAGTAGTGGTATTGCTGGATCAAAGGGTATGCACAATTTAATAGCTTTTGGGGCATAAATCCAAACTGCTTTCCAGAATGGATGGACCAGTTCACAGCTGTACCAATGGTACATTAATGTACCTGGTTTCCAACAGCCCCTCCAGCATTAATTTGTTTTTCTGTGTGAGGTGGTACCTTAGAGTGGTTGTAATTTGCATCTCTCTAATTATTAGTGATTTAGAGTATTTTTCTGTGGCTATTGACAACTTGGATTCCTTCAACTAAATACTGCTTATTCATATCCTTTGACCATTTATCAATTGGGAAGAACCCAAGTATTCTGATTCTAAATCCAACACTCATTCCATTACACCAGGCTGTTCATAGGAAAATCTTTTTTAGTCAGCACTGTCACTGTCATTCATTAGTTTTCTCATTGTCATCATTACCATGACAACAATAATAGTAGTTCATGTGTATATAAACTCTTAAATATATAAACTAACTTGTTCCCCACAAAACCCTTTGAGGAAGGTAATTCGAATATTTTCCCCATTTTTCCAATGGAGAAACTGAGGATCAGAGAGGTCAAGTGATTTACCTGAGGTTACCTAGCTTGGAAGGAGCAGAGCCAGGGTCCAAATCCAAGTTTTCTGATGCTAAATCTGGTGCTCTTTTCCCTAAAGTACAGCTACTTCTAATCACTTCCATTACGTAATAGTAACTCACAGTTGTATAGTGCTTTAAGGTTTAAAAAGTGGTGTCTTCATGAAAGAACGTGATTAAGGCTCCCAACAAGTTGACTGACTTACTCTTTTTAGGAAGATGTGGATGAAATTTGAAAAGCATGAGTAGGTGTGGATGGGTTGTAATCCACTTCATTGTGAGGAACATCCAAATTGATAAGATTCTAGATTCACTGGAATATTTCTTTACAACAGTGCTATGATGTAGTTATCATATTATCATCCTGAGAAAACTGAGTCTCTGCGAGTCTAAATAATGTGCTGAAAGAGAAGTGGCCAGTGAGTGGTGGAAGTGGGGCTTGAGCTCGGGTCTTCTGAATCATAACTCAATTCTCTTTCCATTGTCCCATGACCATCTCTGATCACCATTATGTTACCATCCTCACTGATATCATCAGCCACTATCCTCTTCACCACTGTGATCATCTTTCTTATTGTCACCGTTACCTTCATTCTCAATACTATCAAGACCATCCATCCATCCTTCCATCTATCCATTTGGCAAGCAGGCTTCCCATGGGCCATGTCCTGAGGGTGATACAAAGATAAAAAAGATACCAAAAGAGCTTACAGTTTATTAATATCAATATGTTCTTCCTTACCTACCCCAGTGACATAGAAGCAAACTTGAAGGCAGAGGCTGTTGCATTTTTTTCTTTGTATCTCTAGCGCCTTGTAAACAGTAAGTTGGGCAGTTTGTAGTGAAATGTTTATTCAACTGAATCTAGGTAGTGTAAAAAAAATACTCTTCATGGGATGGTTGATTGAAAAAACAATTTATATCAACAGGGAGGGAGCTTCAATTATTATCAGACATCATGTTAGCTAGAGAAAGCACAAGATAAAATGAGACCGTTTCTGCCTCAAAGAGGCGATATTCTGGTGGGAATGGGGAGGAAAACCACATGTACATGAAAAGTTTGTGATCTTTTTGTGTCATGGACCCTTTTGGAGTCTGGTGAAGCCTATGTACTCCTCAAAATAATGTTTTTAAGTGCATAAAATAAAATGTAGTATTACAAAGAAAACCAATTATATTGCAATGCAAAATATTTTTGAATAGTTCCTATTAAGAACCTCTGTTATACACACAGATAAGCAATACAAAACATACACATAAAATACAAAATAATTTCTAGAAGTTGAAACATGACCTGAAATATAATATTGCTGACCATGACCGTGACCACCATGGTCACTTTTCTTACCATCACCAAGTAGAAATCTGCTTCTATGAACATGACCACAATGGTACTACTTTTACAATTATTATCCTAATTGCATCTTCAGAAAGTATTTGATTTGGGCTTATCCTATGCAGGGCAATGTGCAAAAGATATAGAAGATATCTCTACCCACTCCTGCTCTCAGGCTTGAGCCTAGTTTCCCACGCTGAGGTACCTTCCCACTGGGAAATTAGGAGGGTGAAGAGCTGGCTTATGAAAGCTGCTTGGTGAGTGGGTTATACGCCTGTAGGGGGCTCTCCTGCCCCTTTGAAGAAACAGGAGAAGCACTTTCCATGGGCTGGAGGTGAGAGAATAATGCTGCTGTGTTCTTAAGCAGGTCTCTACTGAATCCAATTTTAGATGCAGATGATTCCAACAATTGCCCATAAGGGATGTGGGTGATTCACTAAATGTCACTGGGGGGCGGTAGAGGCTTGTTCTGCAGCAGGGCACAAGGAAGCTTTGTGAAGACTTGGAAAGATCTTTCCCCTTCTGGCTCTGTCCAGATAGGGGAAGATATACCTTTGGGAGACTTTCCCACCAGAGGACAGTGAGGGCAGTACTTCTGAATCTGTGGTAGGATGTAGTAATGAGGAAAGTACCTAGTAGGAGTCCTATGCCCTGCACATAGCAAGTGTATAAGAAATACTGGCTGAATTCATATTGACTATAAAGGCAATTGGCATTCATTTCATGGAATATCTTCCTTGTAGCCTACCAACCTTGAGTGGTTGGGTGGGAAATAGTAGTGCAGTCCTTATAGATGAGATGTGCTAGAGAGGTTGTTCAGTCTATCAGGGCCTGAAGGGTAATAGCACTGGATTGAGAATCAGGAAATCCAAATTCCAGTTCGGGTTCTGCCACTACCTAGTTAGCAGAGTGACCTGGGGAGAGTCACCTCCCATCCTTGATCCTGTTTCCTCATCTGTAAAATGGGATCATAAGGTCGGAGATCCAGAGTAAGAAGGCACTACGAAGACCATATTCTAACTCCCT
This sequence comes from Phalanger gymnotis, assembly GCA_028646595.1. Classification (NCBI taxonomy): domain Eukaryota; kingdom Metazoa; phylum Chordata; class Mammalia; order Diprotodontia; family Phalangeridae; genus Phalanger; species Phalanger gymnotis. The sequence goes on along the minus strand of CM053625.1, from coordinate 118,312,683 downwards.
CATTTCACAGCTGAGGAAACTGAGGGCTCGGATTGAGGTCTTCTAACTGCAGAGCCAGAGCTCTGGTGTCATACTGATCCCTGCCTCACCTTTCTCATGGAAGAATTGGGGGTTAGAGGAGGGGGAAGCAACCAAGGAAACAGAGCCCTAAGAACAAAGGAGTTGTCTTCTCTGAAGGGCTGGAGAAAACACCAGAGCTATCTCTGCCATGACTGGTACATGGGAGGGGCACATGATGGGTTTTTCTTATCAAGAATGACAAAGCCTATTATGGACCTGGGCGCGGGTGTGATTTTCATCATTTGTCTGAATCTCTATAGCTCAGATTGAAGTCCTTCATGTTGGGATAGTTCAAATTTTCACTGCCCTTCTGTCTTCAGACTAATCCCAGCCTGCTTAACCACAAATATTCTGCATATCTGGGACATAAAACTTAATTTTAATTTAAGGACATTTTTATCTTAGGAAATAGCAGCTCCTGCCCCCAAACTGCCTGTCAGTCAATGTATCTGACAGTAGTGTGCAAATGTTGTGTCTCTTTAAGCACAATCCCAACCAGGGCTTACCTGTTTCGAACTTTTCTAGGCAGGAAAGGACAGATCATTTGTGTCTGCCCACCTTGCTCTGTTGAGTTCCACAGGGCAGAGAAGCACTAAACCAATACTTCCCAGTGGTGATGGAAATGAGCCCTTTTTTAAGTATTCTAGAAAGTCAGAGTAAAAGGGACTTTAGAGACTGTCTATTCCAACTGCTTTATTTTACAGGGGGAAGGCAGTGGCGAGAAAACTGAGGCCATGGGGCAGCAAAGTGGAGCAGTGAATAGAGCCTTGGAGGCAGGAGGGCCTGAGTTCAAATGTGACTTCAGACACTTGACATTTACTAGCTGTGTGACCTTGGGCAAGTCACTTACCCTGATTGCCTTGCCTTCCCCCTTCAACAAAAGAAAAAAAACTGAGACTGATAGAGGGGGAAATGACTTGCCCAATGTCAAAGTATGAGTTCATAACATCCAGGTCTCAAATCCAAGTTGCCCAACTCCAAGCCTGGTATTCTTCCCACTGGGTCATGCTGTCTCTCTTAAGTTATGGTGGCACATAAATGATGGGGATGTGGAGAGCAGGTCATTTAGAGAGGCACCCAAAGGGATTTCCAAAGAGTGCTAGATTTGGAGTCAGAGGACCTACATTTGAATTCTGTCTCCTGTGTGATGTTGGGGAAGTTTTTTAACCTCTCTGTGCCCCCTTCCACAAAATAAAGAGATGAAACTAGATGACCTATAAATTCTCTTCCAAAGCTAAATCTGTAATCCTATAATCCAATTCTCACTTTCCAATCCTCTTTCTTTTCTTACTTGCTTCTAAATAAGTTTAAGGGTGTTCTGAAGTTTCAAAAAAAGAAATTCGCAAAACAGAAGTGAGCTTGGATGTTATCTAATTAAAATGATATTAAATATGTCAATGCATTTGATAAATGAAATGTTTACTATGTACTAAGTTCTGGCTAAGATGTGCTAGAGACACAAACAGAAAGCTGAGACAGTCCCTGCTCTCAAAGAGCTCACATTTTAATTAAAGGAGACAACACATGTAGTACAGGGACAACTATGCTATGGGATTTGGAGGCAGAAGGCCTCCAAAGGCCAAGGGGCCCCGTTTCAGGGCAGATGGCAAGGCCCAACAGTCTTCAGGGTGCAGTGGAAAATCATAGAATCATAGGCTCCCAGAAACTTAGAAATGAATTGGACCTTAGAGATCTTCATGGGTAAACTGAGGAGGGGAGCAGGGTGGGCCCGGAGAGGAGACAGAAGAGGAGGCCACTCTTATGGCATGATTTGAGAGTCATCACAAGTCGTCTTAGAACACCATTTCATAATTTCTCCTCCACCAATTTTCTGAGGGCCTTGAAATTTCACCAGTAGAACCATTCCTTTTAGTGAAGGCACCAAAGGCCTCTCCTAGGATACATGTGTGTTGTCTAGAGTTGAGGTGGGATAGGAGAAGAAGGGTATAATATATGAATCCAATAATGCCCAATACTACTTCACCATAAATTAGATTTTCAGGTGAATTTACTGAGTTTTCTGGGTCTTGAAGGAATAGGGCATCAGAAGTTTACATTTTTACTTTTGAAGAGCTGTTGTTATTGTTTATCTTTCGGTCTCAAGGAGGACCATGACATCGGGAAGGTGATGCCATGACATGCAAGTGAATTGGATTTAAGTGAGGCAGGGCCGTGCAAAGTCATCAGCCTCACTTTCTCCTCTAGAGCCATCTGGGTTCAGGGGACAGGCATAGATCAAGATGAATGGAGATGGCCCAGGATGCAATGGGAGACCTTGGTCTTTTCAAGCTAAGGTCTTTGACAGATTTCAGTTTGACTGAGACAGCACCCATTCAGTGATTAAGGCTTAATAAGAAATGAGGCAGAAAATGGCCTCTTTACCTGGTTAAAAAGCAAACAAACAAACGAACCCAGCTGGGAAGGGAAGACCCTCAGCATTTCTGGACAAAACAGAAACAATTGTTATTTATATTCATTCTGGGGTGATTGGGGCCCAAACAATGACCAAGTGGGGCTTGGCCTGGGACAAGATCCTTGAGCTTGGATCACTAAGATGATAGCTAGCCTAGGTGACCTGGTACAGTACATTGGTCTAGGCACACTTTATAGGTACGCCCTTTGGTCATATTATTTCTCTATTTAATAACCTTCAGTGATTTCTCATTGCCTATAGGATAAAGTCCCAGATTCTTAACCTGGCATTGAAGGTTTTTCATAATTTGCTTCCTATCAATCTCATTAATTATTATTATTAATGATTATTATTTTACCACCATTACCTTGCAAAAACTCTCCTCCAGTCAAACTGGTTTAATGAGCACCTATTGTCCCTGTACTAGATGGTCCCAAATAGCTGTACTTTTTGAGTCCTTGTTTCTGATTAAAAAAAAAATCTGTTCCCTCCTTCACTGTTAACTGGCATTTGTCTCCACGTGCCTATACCATCCCTTCTCATTCGTTTTCTGTTTGTTTGCTTTTTTGGCTTGTAATCTTCTGGAATCCAGATCATAATGTTTATTAGAATTGAATGTAAAGTAAGAGTCAATAGGTTCTGAGTAAGGGCCTGAGAAGTTCTCCAATGAATCAAGTTCATAAGCTCTAGTGCGGGGCCTTCATGACATATTTTCATGCTCTGTTGGCTTTTTTCTTAAGCTTTTTGTTGTATGTAGGGTAGATGAGTAACTAGAAGTGGAATCCAGGCGAACGAGGTATTACCATTCCATCTTCCATTTGTGTGGCACTTCAAACTTTTCATGAGATAGAGAGCTGGTAGAGAACTCCTAGTTCAACCTTCTCATTTTATAGACAAGGAAACTAAGCCCCAGAAAGGGGAAATGATTTTGTAAGATCCCACAGGTAGCAAGTGGCCAGAGCTTAGATTTCTCAAGCCCAGGCCTTCTGCCTCCAAATCTCATACTCTTTCAATTACATCATGCCATTTCGAAGGACTTGGAATAAGGTAGAACTCCCATTACTCAGATTGTCTAGTGACTTTTGTTCACTTGCACATCTGGAAGAGATAAAGCCCTGAGGGAGACTCTCTCTGGCTTCTGATTAGTATTAGGCATGTGATTAGCAGAAATAACTGCTTTGTGCTGAAGACTGAGGACACCAAGCTTTGACTGCCTTGGTTGGTTCCCAATTTGACTGTTGACTTTGGCCATCTTAATAACACCAGATTCAAGCCAATGGCAAAGCAATTATTCTGGCAGTTTCAGACCAGGAAGTCAATCCATTTGGATGTTCTGGACTCCAACAGCAGCCTTCCCATTGGATTTTTCTTGCTGGACCATCTACTCTAGTGGAGAGGGTCCCAACCTAGAAATCAGTAGAAATGAGTTCTAGTAGGCCTGGCTCAAACAATATCTCTTCTCACCACAATGAACTGTCTTCATCTGTCTTCAGCATTGTGTGCCTGTTACTTTAATTATTTTTCTTTTAATTTTATTTATTTACTTATTTTTAACATTCATTTAAAAATTTTTTTGATTTCCAAATTCTCTCTCTCCCTCTAGCCCTTCCCTCATTCATTGAGAAGGCAAGCAATATATCAATTATACATGTGAAATCACATAAAATTAGCCATGTTGCAAAAAAAGCAAGAAAAATAAAGTGAAAAAATACTTCAATTTGCACCCAGAATTCATCTGCTGTCTCTCTGGAGGTGGATAACATTTTTAAAAATCATGAGCCCTTTGGAAGCGTCTTGGATAACTATATTGATCAGAGTGGCTAAGTCTTTCTTTTTTAAATGTTTTATTTATTTCATTAAATATTTCCCTATTACATGTAAAAATTTTAACATTCTTTTTCAAGATTTTGAGTTTCAAGTTCTCTCTCTTCTTCCTATCCCTCCCTTATCCCTCGAGAAGGCAAGCAATATATGGATTAAGCATGTGAAGTCATGCAAAACATTTTCATAATAGCCATATTGCAAAAGAAAACACACACACACACACACATACACACACACACACACCCTGTTTTAACAATCTTGCTAGCAGCTGCTGTGGGGGTGTAAGATCCACCAACAACAAGTACCCTTGTTGTAGTGACCTTGAGGACCCCAGCCTAGTGGAAAGACTCACCTGGCAGTCATGCCACATCTGGCTGCCAACACAGGTTCATTGATCTGCTTTACTAAGGAAAGTAACTTTAAGGGGTTAACAATCTCAGTTTAATCAAACATACAAATATCATTCAAAGTTTAGGGGGAAAAGATCAGCTCCCTGAACTTCAAGGCAAATACAAACATCAACAGACAGACCTTGTCTGATTCAAATCACAATGCATAGTTATCAGTGATAACTTTTAGGTTGCAAAGCTGGGGCGCAGTTTGCAGCTTGTCCAGAGTCACAACACTCCTTCCATGAGTGTGCCCCCAAAAGTCAAATGCCAAGCTGTCCTCAATTATATCCTGTTCAGAGCTTTGAGGGCTCTGACCTCACCCAGGCTGGGTGTGGGATAGTTCCCCATCCCCAATATCACATCATATACAAATCAATGACTCCCAATTGTCTCTGTGCTGAGAAATAACCAAGACAAAAAGATCCCACTTTATCTGCCCCATTCAAACAAAGGCCAGAATCATTAAAGGCATTTAAGGGAAGAAAAGCAAAAAGTCCCACTTTAATTACTATCACACACCCCAAGAAAAATAAAGTAAAAAAAAAGTATGCTCCAATTTGCACCCAGAGTTCATCAGGTCTCTCTTTGGAGATGGATAGCATTTTTCATCATGGGTCCTTTGGAATTGTCTTGGATCATTGTCTTTTTAAAAAATAATATTTTATTTTTTCCTAATTACATGTAGAGTCAATTTTAAACATTAATTTTAAAAAGTTTTGAGTTTCAAATTTTCTCCCTCCTTCCCTCCCCTCTCCTGTCCCTGGAAGGGCAAATAATTCTATATAGGTTACACATGTGCAATCATGCAAAACATATTTCCATATTAGTCATGTTGTGAAAGAAGACAGATCAAAAGAAAAAAATGAAAAAAAGTGAAAAATAGTCTGCTTTGATCTGCATTCAGACTCCATCAGTTCTTGCTCTAGATGTCAACAGCATTTTTCATTACAAGTCTTGGATCATTGTATTGCTGAGAATAGCTAAGCCATTCATGGTTGATCACTGCTATTACTGTGTACAATGTTCTCCTGGTTCACTTTGCATCAGTTCATGTGAGTCTTTCCAGGTTTTTTTTTTTTCTGAAATCAGCCTGCTTATCATTTCTTATAGCACAATAGTATTCCATTACAGTTACATACCATAGTTTATTCAGCCATTCACCAATTGATTCACCAATTCACCAGTTTCTAATTCTTTGCTACCCCAAAAAGAGCTGCTATGTTTTTTTTTCACACAGGTCCTTTCCTTTTTTCCTTTGGTCTCTTTAGAGTGCAGACCTGGTAGTGTTATTACTGGATTAAAGGGTAGGCACCATTTTATAGCCTCTTGAGTATAGTTCCAAATTGTTATCCAGAATGGCTGGACCAGTTCACAACTCCACCAACAGTGCGTTAGTCTCCCTTATTTGCCCACACCCCCTCCAGAATTTGTCGTTTTCCTTTTCTTTCATGTTACCAGTCTGATAGTGAGTGAGTGAGGTTTGTTATGAGAGTTGTTTTAATTTGCATTTCTCCAATCAACAGTGATTTAGAGCATTCCCCCCCCCCGCCCCCGTGACTATAGATATTTTGGATTTCCTGTCATTTCAATTCAATTCCACTAGTGTTTATTTAACATCTACTATGTGACAGGCAGTGTGCCGGCACTAGGGATAGAAAGATAAGAAACCTTGATTCAGATGAATGCATGTGTGTGTGTGTGTGTGTGCGTGTGTGTGTGTGTGTGTGTGTGTGTATAGAAAGAATGATGATGATGACAATGAAGTGGGTCACTTGGGGAAGTGCATCTAGGGAAATATTTCTCCCTCCCAGATCAAAGTCATGTCCCCTTTTCTCCAGCACTGATAGAGCAATCAAGCTTGGTGTTAGATGAATAAACCTAGGGACCCTGAGACAGAACTTCCTACCCCTCCCATTCTACCATAACCTCAGCCCTAAGCATCTTTTTAACAGTTGGCTGGCCTACAAGGATCAAAGCAGATACTGGGGCTACTTGTTAACTTTCCAAAAATGCAGTAAGTGCCTTGAGGATGGGGATTATTCTAATTTTCATCTTTTCCATCCCCAGTGCAGGCACAGTGCCTAGAACACAGCAAACATCTTATAGATGTTTATTGAATTGCGTTGAATTGAATGTTCAAATGCTCTTTTGTCAAGTGTTTCTGGAACACATTTAGGCAATCAGAGATGGGGGGCAGTGAAATGGATTGAGACGAGAAATGGACTGGGAGTCAAGAGACTGAGGTTCTTCTGGACCGAGTCTGCTACTAATGAACTATATGGCTTTGGGAAAATGACTTTACCGCTCTACAACATGAAGGGATTCGATTGTAGTCCTTTGAGGTCCTTGCTAGCTCTAAAAACATCAGCCTGTGTTCTAACATTTTAGGAATCCCAACTTTCCAAACTGGAGGTTAGATGTGACCATTAAAGGCCACACTACTCCCCTTGTGCACCCAGGGCTACAGTTTTGAGGTCCTAGTGCCCATTTCTTAGGAACCAGCATCTCCCCTCTTGCTATGGGCAAGATTCCTAGTGGTGATGTGGAGGACAGAGGGAATATAATTTTTCTTTTGACTTTTGGTCCTGTCTGTTTAAAGGACAAGCTTTTAAGCCACCTTTGCCACCTTAGGGATAGAAGGGAAGGAGATACCCAAAGAACCAAGAGATGGTCACTAGGATTTCAAAACTGTGCCCTTGGGGTGGTTATATGAAGGGTGCCACAGTCTCCAACTTGGGAGGTCAGGGCTGGGGAATTTTTACCCAACAGAGGGTCCTCAGTGTGGCTAGCTCTGTGGTCAGGTCAGGGTGGGTCTAAAATACCCCTCTCGGGGACGGAGTAATGGGGCTGGGACTTTGCTAAAAGGTAAATAGGTAAGTGAGAGGGAGCAGGGGTATGGCTGGGGTCCCTAGTCACTCACCCAAATGGCAAGTTAAAACAGAAGTAAAGAGATTAAGCTGGTCCTAGTGCCTTTCTATGAAATTTGGGCATAGAGGCAGAGAGTATGAAATTAATTCTTCCTTAAAGTTCAGATGTGGTGCCTGACAGAAATCTGGTGTGTATTCTTGTTTATAAAGCATAGAGAGATGGGCATTTCTAGACTCCATTTGTTAAGATAGGCATGGTTCCAGGAAAACTTGCTGTTTTCCCTCCTCCCCTCCTCTCCTTTCTCTGTCTTTTCTCTTCTCTCTTCCCCATGCTGTCCTTTTTTTCTCTGACCTCTTCTCCTCTTCTTTTCTCCATAACTGTGTAGAACTTTGTTCTCATTGTCTCAGGTCCTTATCTCAGTTGATATATGGGGCTAAACATGATCCCCTTTGGGAACAGGGAGCAAATGGGAAGTCCAGCAGATGCCAGAGGCCACTGCTCACATTGATTGCATTCCTCTAATGCGATGAAAAGAGCAGAGCCCTAATTCAAAATACCTGTCCTCATCCCGCCCTGCCCTACCTTGCCCCTCTGACAAGCTCTCCCGCACCCCACACACACACCTGCCCCACCATGAGCTTCAGTGATTGCTAAATGGAAGACCACCTGACTCTTTTCCTCTCTTCCCACCTCCGCTTCATCGAATCCCTCCAAGACCCAGCTCAAGCACCATATTCCATAAGAACAAAGAATCTGATTCCTACAACTGCTAGGACTCTCCCTCTCCAACTATCTGATATTTATTTTATATTTTTTTGGTACATATATACATGGTGCCTTCCCTGATAGAATGTAAATTTTCTTGAGAAAAGGGATCTTCTCACTGCTCCTCTCCTAAAGCCACACATCCTGCGTTGTTCCTCCGGGTTCTAGAAGGGCACCCTAAGGGATTGGGGTGTTTATTCTTTATTGTCATCAGCTCAAATCCACCCCTACCTGCTGCATTATTCCCATTATTGGGGACTAGTAACTGTACCCCAGTTCTATTAATGCTTAACAATGGGTAGCTTTTACAGAGGGACATTCACTTCAGAGATACAGTGAGAATAAACATACAAATATTCCCCTATGATGTCAGAGGCATAATATCCCCTATACCAAAGGTGTCAAACCCATGTCCCAGCACCAGCAAAACTCCAGAGTGGGTCTTGAGCCAGATTAAATATAATTGGGAAATGTTTAACAAAATAAATAAAAATATAATATAACATAGATAATGTGAATTGGTGGTTTTCTAAATCAACATACAGCCTGCAGTGATAAGTTTCTGTTTGAGCTTGTAACACTGCTCTATACAACCACAATCTAGGAGATTGTGGATGGGATAGAGACTACATAGCATTGGTCCCACTAAGTTCAGGTCCAGATGTGGCATGACTGCTGGGTGAGTCTTTCCACTAGCCTGGGGTCCTCAAGGTCACTAGCAAAGACTGTTCCTTATTCCTCAGGGCGTCCGTGCTGTTGCTGTTGTTGTTATTCATATATCATGCTGATTCTGTCCATGAGATTTTCTTGGCAAGGGTACTAGAGTGGCTTGTCATTTCCTTCTGCAGTAGATTAATGTAAACAGAGGTTAAGTGACTTGCCCAGGGTCACACAGCAAATGTCCGAGGTCAGACTTGAACTCAGGGCTTCCTGACTCCAGGCCCAGCACTCTATCCATGGAGCCACTTAGCTTCTCCATCTATGCTGCATTGGATACAGAGCCCAGCCTAAGACTTGACTCCCAGGCTCTCGTGGCTCATTCTTCTGACCTCTGATACTCCCAAGGCCAGAGACGCTACTGCCTTAGAACAGAATATTCTTTTAGAATAGAAAACGAAAAGGCCAAAGGTTGAGGCCCATTTTTCAGGGGTTCAGACTTAGTCTCTCACTGTATGCTGTGGATGGAGTCATCAGATGAAGCCAAAAAAATAAATGAGGCTGAAAAATGAAGGAGCTGAAACCAATAGGCCTTTTTGAATGACTTTTAAGCCAGTCAGAAGACCGCATCTTTAGCTAACCAGAACCAGTCATAGAATGTCTCCACATACTCCAAAGTCCCTCCAAGGTGCATTCCTTACACATAATCATGGCTCTCCCAGAAGCAGGCTCCCCAGCCTCCTCCAGATAGAAGGGTTGCATCAACCAACCAAGCTGGTTGTGCTAGGTACCCATTATACTCTATATGTGTATTCCCAGTGCCTAGCACATAGTAGGTGCCTAATAAATGTTCGCTTATTTGTTTTATTGACAGTTCCCAAGGGCCTTGGTGTGTGAATAAGCTATAGGAGGTCAGTACAGTAGGTTAAAGCCCAGAACTTTGGAGGAACTACTTTGATTCCCTGGGGAGACTAGTTCATAGGATTTCAGGCCAACAATAACCATTTATTAAGTACCTACTATGTTTATGGTGCCAGAGATACAAAGAAAAAATAGTCCTTTCCCTTGGGGAACTTGCATCTTGTCTCACCCCTTTATTTGACAGAAGAAAAATCCAGAATCCCAGAGGAAGGGAAGTGACTTGGCCAAGGTCACACAAGCGCAAAGGTCATACTAAGCAACAGAGCTGGAATTTGAACCTATATCCTCTGATACCAGACCTAGGGCCCTTTCCTCTGCACCCTGCTGCTTTTCCAGCTGGCTTTGCTGGGTGCTCCCCTAGTTCCAACCAGCTACCATAGACGTACCACTTTTAGCTACAAGAAGATCTGGCTAAGTCAATCAATCAATAAATATTTATCAAGGGCCTACTCTGTGCTAGGCAGGGTGCTAAGTGTCAGGGATACAAGGAAAGGCAAAAGATATTTTCTGCCCTCCAGCGGCTCCCAATCTAATGGGAAGGCAGCATGCAAACATCTATGGCCAAACAAACTACATACAGCATAAAGAGGAGCTGATCAGCAGAGGGAAGGCGGCATATGAATCAAGGAGGATTGGGAGGGGCTTCCTATAGACAGTGGGATATTAGCTGAAAGGGTGGCTACCTCGGCACAACTCAGGCCCACCACTTGAGATACAACTTGAAGCAAATTTCTCGTTGATGATGGTTCTCTCTTTGTAGCTCCTGTCTTACAAGGCTCAGAATCCAAGCCTGGAGTTGATAACCTCAGACTCTCACTAAGTCCAGGGGCATTCATTGTGCTGTGGTGGGAAGAGAAGATGGATTGGGGCAGACCTGGACCGGAATCTGAGCTCTGCCATGAAGTCACTGTGGAAGTCTGGGAACTTAAAAGGAATGGAATCCGACCTCCAAATCATCTACCCTGAAGACATCCATATTGTTTGAAAGTTGAGTTTACTTTAAAGACAGATATAAAATAAACAAAAGAAAGAAAGAAGGAAGGGAGGCAGGGGGAAGGAAGGAAGGCAAAAGAAAGAATGGAAAGGAAAAGAGAGAAAGAAAAAAGGATGGAAGAAAAGAAATAAAGGAGGAAAGAAAAAAGAAAGGAAGGAAGAATGAAAAAAAATCTCTTACAAATAAAATTCTCTTTTTTTCTCTGTAAAAAGGGGGATAATGAAGATTCTTTCTGTGTCTGATATCTGTGAAACTCAATATGGAGAAAAGGAAATCCACCTACTGATTGATGTCTTCTTGACTCTGGGCATGTACATTAGTGCTTATGTTAATAATCAATTGTAGCTGAATGATGAAGCCCCACTAGGACACAAGGGGCAGAATGAAACGAGCTTTAGAGCTCCCTGGCACTGGTAAGAAGGGGAAAGGAATGGAGTTTCAAAGACCCCAGAGAGATGCAGAAAGAATAGATGGCCAGCTGTCTCAGCTGGTATTGGACTTTGCCTAGCATGGAGGAAGGGGACTAGGGCATATATGTGGAGGACTCCAGGATTTCAGCAACCTTCTTTTCTGGCCTTCTGCTTCCTCCCCCTGCCCATCCAGATCAGCTCAAAGGTCTCCTTCTATGAATGTGTTAGTAGAAAGGGTGTGGGGCGAAAGGGAGGGGAAGTGTCTGGTGGGGAATTGTGGGCCTCAGGAGGCAGAGAAACGGGGACTATTTCCAGTCAGGTACTCAAGAATGGGTGGGCCAAGGGGGCAGCTATTGGAGGTCCCTGGCATTTACTTGTGAGATCTATCAGTCCTGTGTTGTTGCAGGGTGACTTGAGAGGCTGCCCCACCCTGACATCGATGCCAATTTGGCTTAGACCTCCTCTTCCAGCCACAACCCCAGGACCACCACTGGGAGGTCAGGCCTCCTTTCTTTCCTCACCCAAGAAAATAACATAGAAAAGGCAGGCTTTCACAGTCAGAGCTGTAGTACAGCCTTGCCATTCAGTCTGCTCTAGGCCTTCTGTTTGCCTTGGTGCCCATCCCCTCTTAGGGGACACACAGCACCTTCTTCTCCTGAAGGAAGGAAAAGAGAGATGCTGTTAAGCGATGGCCTTATCTTACTTAGCAGGTCCTGGTCACAATTAAGTTGTGTCTGCTGGGTGGAGTGGGGAGACCAAAGGTCTGAGTCTGAGTACCAGGTGGGAGACTGAGTCAGGAGGTCCAGACTCCAACCCAGGGGAGTAAGTTTAATTGTGCTGAAGGGCAGCCTTCCCATTTCCTAAGTGTGAAAAGCATCCCTAATGTTTGTCCTCGTAGGATTTAGGGCTGGAAGTGACCTGGGGGATCAGCTAGTCCTACCTTCTAATTTTATAAGTAAAAAAATTGAGGCCAGTAGAAATGAAGGGTTTTACCCAAGGTCATGCAGGAAATAAATAGCAGAATTGGAAGCATCTCCTTCTATCCTCACTCAGTCCTGGGAGGTAGATGGAGCAAGCAGAATGATCACTGTTGGACAGAAAAATTGCTTTAGGCCCTAACAGAAACATGTTGTTTTGGGAGTTATCCAATCCAACCTCCTCACTGGATATATTGGGAAAATGAGGCCCAGAGAAGCCATTAGCTGATTTGCCCAACATCACTCAGGGCATGAGAGCGGAGTCTAGATTAGAACTCAGGTCTTCTAAGTCCAGTGCTCTGAATCAGGGTGTGGCATATCCTGCCCGTACCTCCCAGATGTATAGCTTCTCTCTGACATGCCTGAAATCACTCGGGTCAGCCTCCTCTGCTGCCATCCCTCCATGCCTGCCGAGGCCCTCTCCTGTGAATAAAGGGACTATTTTGCTCCTGTGATCAGGCCGCATGGCTCATGGCCCTTGATTCCCACCTCCAACACACGCGCGCACACATACACACACACGGGGCTCAGTCACCCCTCGCTGTTTGGCAAAAGTCAATAAGAGCATTTGAAAAGTCTTTCTGTGTGGAGAATCTGTTTGGATAGGAGCAGGAAATGGGGAGCTGGCGTATAGGTAGAAATATTAATGAAGCTTGTTATAAAGGCTCCATTCAAGGCTTTCAAAATAAATAGGGCTCTTGTCGGACTACCCAGTTATCTGCCAAGTTCAAGAATGTGGTTGGAATTGTATTTAAAAAATAGAATTTAAAGGGCTAAGGTGGTGAGTTAAATGGCCTAGTTATCTAACATAAAGCCAAGCACACCCACTGGAATGCCAGCTAGAGAGGATGAGATTTTGCTGACGGATGGGAAGAAATGCTAAGGCTTGAGCTTGTCCTTGTCCCAGGAGAGGGAGGGAGAGAGGAGCATTAGTACAAAGGGAAAGGTGCTGTGGTCTCCCCTCTGTTCTCCCAGCTTAGAGGCAACTTGATAGGATGGTGTCGAAGTGTAGGGAGGTGGGGAAGGCTGTCTCCTGGTGCACCGCTCTTGAGGGAGAAGACAGTGTAAAAGGAATCTTATTGAGTCTGGTTGTAGACCACAGAGAGGGGTAAGTGGACTTGATACCCAGGAGGCTGTGCTACAGAACTGACAGGACAGGGTTTTTCTGTGGGATGTCCCCTTGCTGAAACAACTATGGTGTCCTACCCCTCACTCATCCTTCAAGGATTCTAATACTCAGCCCTGGGCTTAGTAGAGTCCTTAGCTTCCAGTAAACTGTTCAGCGAAGACTTAATAAATGGAATGGAAAAGGAACTGATATATTTGTTAACTTGCAGCCAATGGGCTTCCTCCGTGGCATCTGAAAAGCCCTAGTGTTGCTGGGGTAAGTTTATACCAGGCGGAGGGTCTAGTGGTAGGTCACAGGAACCTGGTGAATTTGGAGGCCAGGGTCCAGGACAACAGGGCTGTGCTAGAAGACCTGAGCTACGAGAGACCGGAGCTTACGGCTGTTCGCTAATTTTCATATGAGTCTGAGAAACAGGACACCTCAGAGTCTATTTTTGGGTGGAGAAAGAGAGTAATAGACCCCTTTCCTTTCTGACCTTCCAAAGGTTTACTAGAGACCCTTGGTCAATGTATACAGAGACGTAGTGGAAAAGGTTCTGCTTTAAAGGGACCACAGTATGAATCTCTAAGAAGTCATGGGTCAGGGCTGTGGGTTGGCCCTAATACTCCAAATGATGAATGAGATAATAACAGCTAGCATTTGTGGAGTGCTTCTACATTTGCAAAGTGCTTCATAAATGTTATCTCAATTGATCTTTACAGTAGTCCTGGGATGTAGATGCTCTTATTATCCTCAGTTTACAGAAGGGAAAGATGAGGAAGAGAGAGGTTAAATGACTTGTTCAGGATCACACAGCCAGTAAGTTTAAAGCTAGATCTGAAGTTGTCAAGTCTTCCTGAATCCTGGTTCAGTGCTCTATTCACTGTGCCCCCTACCTACTTTTCCTCTGTCACACTACCTGGTTACTGGCCAGGAGGAAATCACAGACATTTCCCACCACCACCAGGGATCCAAGAAACAGACACATATACATAGAGGTTTCCCTCACCATCATTCTCTGAGTACTAAGCCGGGTGGTGCTAGGAAGTGAAAGTGATGGTGGTCATTTTGAGCCCCATCTTGTAGCTGGTCATTCTAGGTTTCTGTTTATCTACTGGCAAAATGGGTAAAATGTAAGCCAGAGTAAAGTATATCTTGCAACCTATTCTCACTGGGCATGCTCAAGTCTGATTTATCCATCATCTTCAGACAAGTTGGGTTAGGTAGGATAAAGGGGATTCCATGCCAAATTAGAGAAATTCTTAAATTGGTCTTCAATTTCCTCCCCATCCTCATAGTTGACCCAGACATCCCATCATCTAAGCTCCTTCCGTTAGCTCTAGACCTTAAGGTTTCCATCAACTTATAAGGAGCTCAAATGAAAGAGGATACTTGTCTGCCATCTCTCTTGATGAATAGCCCTGACTTGATATGGATCTGAAAGAGGGAGGAAACGCATCTGTTCCTTCCCCCTTTTCCTCTTGAAGGGGTAGAGTTTCTTCTGAAATGTTCAGTATTTTCCTTAGCCTCTTCTACTTACGCCCATGTGTTCCTTTCCGCTTCTGTAACATCTCTGCCTGACACACCATCCTTCCTCCCCTCTCTACCTATCCAAGCCCTACATACTTCAAGATCCAGCCTGAGGCCCGTGCCCTCTTTGAAGCCTTCTCTTACCATCCTAGCATGGAATAACATCACCCTTCTCTAAGAATGAGCTGATCTCGCTGAGCGAAACGAGCAAAACCAGGGAACATTGTACACAGTAACAGCCACTTTGTGCGACGACTGACTTTGATAGACTTAGCTCTTCTCAGCAATGCCATGATCTGAGACAATTCCAAAAGACTCATGATGGAAAATGCCATCCACATCCAGGAAAAGCACTATGGAGTCTGAATGCAGATGGAAGCATTCTATTTGCTCCCCTTTTCTTTTGTTGTTTTATTTTGTTTCTTCTTTCTCATGGTTCCTCCCATTAGTTCTAATTCTTCTTTATATTATGACTAATGTGAAAATATGTTGAATGTGAGTGCATAGGTAGAGCCTATATCAGATTGTACTTTGTCTTGGGGAGGGGGGAGGAAAGGGAGGAGGAGAAAATTTAACTCAAAATCTTATGGGAGTGAATATTGAAAATTACAAATAAATAAGTCAAGTATATTAAAAAAAAAGAATGAGGTGATCTGTAAGGTTCCTTCTAGCACCAATGTCTTATTTTTCCTTAAGTTCTAGATTGCGTGGTTCATGCCATAAGTAATATGAGAGATGAAAGAGAGTGAGTAATGCGGGTACTTGACAGAGCTAAGACTAGAACCAAGTCTGACTCCCAACCAATTACCTGTCTACTATAATTGATTGATGAACTAACCAATAAATTAATTAACCACTCAATCAGGATCAGTAAGCTGTTTATTGCATATTAATGTTATTATGATTTTATCACATTATCACAACATAATATACTTTAAAGTTTTATATTTTGTTTCATTCATTTTATTTTGTCATTGCATAGTAAGTTTATTAGTATATTAAATTATTATTAAGACCCTACTATGTGCCAAGCATTGCGTTAGGGATACAAAGGAAAAAAGGAAATTATACTGTATTTCTTTTGGGATGTAGGGAATGGAGAAGAGAAACATATGTATCGATTAGAATATACAAAATAAATATGTGGTAATTGGCATTGGAGTGAATGGAGTCAGATAAAGCTTCATCTACGTAGAAGGTGGAAAATGAGCTGCATTTTGATTAGAGATTCTAAGATACATATATAATTTGTATATATATGTCAAACATATGTGAAAATAGATATATAAAACTCTTTCGTGTCTCCATAACTAGACTGATAGTTCTCTGAGATTAGGAACTGTTGTCTTCCCTTGTATTCCCTATGTTGCCCCAAAGCATTGAGTTCATAGTTGGTGCTTGATAAATGCTTGTTGGCTTCCTGGTTTCTAGAATGAGAAATATATATGACAAAATTGCAACCCTGCTTGGTTACGAAACACTTAGGGCTCATCTTCTTTAGAGCTGGAGGGCAGGACTCCCCTTGACTGAGTTTCCCAAAGTCAAAGTCTGTCCCACGCCCTCCCACCTTGGGTGGGAGAGTGAGTCAGGCTTTCTCTAACCCTTGATTCTCAATATTCTCTTCTTTTAAACTAATTTTTCCAGCTTGGAAAATCTGAGCAGAGTTAGTCTTTGCTGGCCTCAGTGCACACTCGCGCGAGCACACACACACACACACACACACACTCATTTTCTCACCAAATGCTGCATCAGCCAGTGGTTGAGGATGGCACCAGATGGGGTGATAATTAACACCCCCTGAAAATAGGAGTTGTCCAGGAGAGAACACACAGATGAAACACTCTCTTCAGGAGATGAAGGGGATCATTCCAACAGGCTCACCTTGTTGGGTGCCTATGTTTTATGGAAGCCCTGGTGGTTGAAACACACCCTGGTCCAGTGTGGGTACTTTGGCCCTCGGGTGACAGACCCATCCCAACAGCCACAGTGGCTTCTCTCTCCCTGCCCTTACTTTACAAACTTCAGGGTGACTCACCCAGGCTTTTAATAGCTGGCCACCTCCCTCAGTGGCCTCTGTATGGGGCTAGTGTGTGGCAGATGTTAGTCCAGAAACAATGAAGCTAACAAGGGGTGCCAAGCCCCCATGGTTGGCAAGAAGGCCAGTAAAATGCCCTGAAGGGCCCAGAGGTAGGACAGAGCAGCCAAGTTCTTCCTTGGCTTCTGGATTTGACCCCTGGATGGTCTCATAGGCTCAGGGTGAGAAGCCCAAATAAGTACTCTTCAAGGATTATTCCAGTGACCCCTGCCCCAACAATACCCAGAGGACAGGAAATTTAATCCCTTTTTTCTCAAAGTGGAGGCAGGAAAAATGAAGTGCCTACATACCTCTTCTTGGATTGGGTTGTGGGGATCTGAGTCTGGGCTGGGGGGAGCCTCTCTGACTCACTGGCCACTAGGATTGTCCTGGTGGCTCTCAGGTTCATTGGACTATGGTGTGCTGCAGAATCAGGGCAGAGTACAAGTGTGGGAGGCAAACCTTTGGAGAGGAAGAGTGGTGGAAAGAGCATCATAGAATCAACTTTTCCATCTGAGCAATGGGGCTGATTCCTACTCTCACCTAAAACCATAAAACCACAGAATGTTGGAGCTGGAAGGGAAGATAGGGGTCACCTTGCCAAATGCCCTCATTTTATAGATGTGAAAGCTAAGACCCAGAGAAGGGACATGACTTGTTCATAGTCACACAGACATATGCACACACCAAGTAAGTGGTGAAACCTGAGTTGTAACTTTAGTCTTTCACCCTCCATGCATCTTCTTCCAAAGGGGAAGAGAAAATAAGAAACTGTATGGGACTCAGGGGAAAGGGGATCATCTTAGATCCCATCAAGTGGCATGAGTACATGTGCCACAGGGCACAGATGGAGAGAACTGCAGCAGTCTCCCCTCCCCTGGTGGGTCTTGATTGAGGCCAGTGACTTGACTTATGTCATCGAAGGCATTTGAGGTGGAGGGAGAGGTATGGAGGGAGGCACGGAGTCCTGTGGGAAGGAAACAAAGGGGGCAGTCAGGCTGGGAAGGTGAGTGGGTGGAGGGCCAGTGAGCTGGTGGGGCTAAATGGAGGGTGGGGGCATGATTGTGGCTGGGGGAGGGTTGGGTGGGACCCATCTGTGGTGGCAAGGTGATATGTGACCACCTAAAAGCATGGAGGGTACAGAAACCCACCAACTCCCAGAGAGAAGATAGCAGCAATATCTGTGTTACTGAAGCAGGAGTAACAGTCCCATATGACTCTGGCTGATGGGCAGATGGGGCTGTAGCACAGCAAGCAGGCAAATACCTTTGTCGCCTAAGCATCTTGACCTAGAACCTGGCATGGCTACTCTTTATTTAATAGTGGGTAACCCAGTATCATCAGGAAAGCTACAGATATTCTCGAGGAACTTACTCTAGTAAGCAGAAATAGGAGATTTGCTTAGCTTAAGAACTGCTAGCTATTATGTGTGGTTTCCCCATCTTCTAATCCTCCCTAGCCCATCATTTCCAGGCTGTCAGACTCGTCTTCCTAAAATATAACACTGATGGAGGCCCTGCCTCTCTCAAAAACTCTCTATGGTTCTCCATTGCTTACTAAGTACAGTCCAAATTTCTCAGCCTGACATTGGAGGCCAGATACAATGTGCCTCAAAGTCGTGTTGTGAGCAAAGTGTTTTGTTGGCCTTGGTTGGTTGTTGTCCTTCGTTCCCAAAGAAGACCAAAATGACATCAGTATGTTAGAGTCAAGTTTCAGTGTGTCTGGCTGTGGCTGATCAGACCAATAGGAGCTCAGAATGATCTACCACAGGTCGGGCACAAATAGCCCATGTGAACAGTTGGGGTGGATTCTCTGAATTTGCATATCTCACATTTCTTTTGAGCTACTTCAGTTCTGCTTTGCCATTTTGTTGGCCTTAAAGTGATTACAGAGCTCCAGCTTTATCTTGGGCTGCTTCTTTGAAAGCATGCATCCTCCATGCCCACCAGTCTGGTGTCCTCATTACCCTTTTTTTTCTCTATACCACCTTGTGTTTTCCTACTTCTCTGCTTTTGTTATTTTATTCTTCCTATCCTTTGGAGATCAGCTTAGCCACAACCTCTTCCATGAAGCTTTACTTCTATTAGTCATGTGCCTGTTTGGGCCCTGGCCCCTGAAAAGATGGATGAGTTTCACTCTGAGGGCATCTCAATAATAATAATAATTTCTACAGTTAATTTTGTACCAGGCCAATGCACTCTTGAGAGCATTGGAATTTGACTTATGAACTTATCCAAGGTTCCATCTGGAAACATTAAAACTGGCCTCATATGTGTCCAAGGGCCCTTAGCTCCCCTGTAAATATTTAGGCTAATAGGACACTGGATAGAGGATGTGTTTTATTTAACCTGACAAAAACTCAGAACATACTTGTGCCTTGGTCCTTCAAAAATCATTAAAATTCTCCTTCCCTTTCTCAATGTTCTCCCCTCTGACGGATCCCACTTTCCTTCTGGGGCTAGAGTCTATCTGACTTCTTCTATTAGCTAAGAGATTATTAGTTCAGGTTGCTTTGGGGGGCATATGGTTTCCGGCTATGCTGATCCTTTTTTTCTCTTTGGAGTGGCTAGACAATATAGAAAGAGAGCCTCTTTATAGGTTTATCTCATCCAGGCTCCAAATCTCTTTCCTTTCTTATCAAGGTTCCATTTCTTCCCTAGGCACACATGATTCCCTATAGAAATAGCATTAGCCTGTAAGCCTCCATAAGTTATATAACCCACTGTCTCTGTATATGTACTTCTGAGTTTTTGTGTTTACCTCCTGGGTGTGCCTGTGTCTCTCTCCTGCATCTGACTCTGACCCTCTCTTTTGTCTTTGTTTCCTCCTAAAAGCCAGGCTAACTGTCTAGAATCTATTATTAACATAGTGTCAGCTTGGCGAACATCACAGCTGTTTCCTGACCAAAGGGCATATTGGTCAGGCCACGAGGAAAAATATTGAGGAATCACGCCTTGCCCAGAGAATTCTAGCCCCACTCAGGAGACAGTAGAGGGGAAAGGGATTAGCCTGATTCCTATGGGTGTCTGCTTGCTCTATCTGATCCCCTTAGATTGAAGTATTTTCTTCCTTCTTGGATCTCTGAGAACACCTTGGACTGATCCTCCATGCTTATCCCATTCCAATTTTTATCATAGTTATTTTTGTGTGTGCTTCATCATCCTTTTCATTTGCCCAGCAACTAGCAGAGTATGCAGGTAGTAGGGAGGTGTTGAATGAATGCTTATTGAAATAGACTGAATTGAAATAAACTAGCCATAGCCACATGGCATGCCTTTTGTCCTCTCAAATTTCTACTCATCTTTTCAGACCAAATTCAGGGAAGCATGGGAAGACTTGTATGAATCAATGCAAAGTGAAGCAATAAGAACCAGAAAAACAATATACACATGATGAGTACAACAACATAAATGAGAAGACTAATGACAAAACAATAGAACATGGATATTGTGAAATTATAATGACTAAGCTTGGCCTCAAAGAGGGGATGTGAGAAGGGACCTTATCCTTTGCAAAGATGGGGTCTTTGGGGTGTTAGCACTGTGGGTAATGTAAGAATTTTATGATATGTTGGTTGGTTTTGCTGAGCTGTTTTCCCCCTCTGTTTAATTGGTTATTCTAATTTATTTTATTTTTATTTTTTATTACTCTAATTTAATTATTCTCTGAGTGGGTGAAGGCTAAGTGATATATGGGGAAATGTAGGTAGCAGAAAAAAGCAAAAGATGTATAAATAAGTTTATTTTAAAAAATAAAATCTAATTCACATAATTTCCTCCTCTAGTAAACCTTCCCAGACCATCCCATCAACAATAATCTTTCCTTTCTCTGAACTCCTACAGCTCTTATGTCTGTATCACTCATTAAGT
Source organism: Phalanger gymnotis (assembly GCA_028646595.1). Taxonomy (NCBI): domain Eukaryota; kingdom Metazoa; phylum Chordata; class Mammalia; order Diprotodontia; family Phalangeridae; genus Phalanger; species Phalanger gymnotis. The sequence goes on along the minus strand of CM053625.1, from coordinate 118,291,821 downwards.
GTCCAGTGGTTTTTACCTATGTACAGATTTATTACTATTTTTTTGTCTACAATATTGTACTTCTGTAAGAGTGGAGGATCAGTTTGATTCTATCAATCTCCCCACCCCATTTAAAGTAACTTACAAAATACTCTACCTCTGATACCTTTATCAGGTGAGAACACCTTTACTGAATCAATCCAAGGCATTAAATTAATGCACACCCTGTGGGTTTTCTATAAAATAACAAACTAGCCCAGCACCTGGGTGTCTGAGTGTCTGGCATCTTGGAAGAGAGAAAAATCCCAGCCAAGCCCCTGAGAAGGAATTGCTTGGTGTTCTGGGAGGGGGAAGAGAGAAGAAAGAGAGCTTGTCTCCTCACCCTCACCTTGACTGAAGGAAGACCTTGGGAACTTCAGAGGGTCAGAGGATGTGGACTTCTCATCAGCATCCTGGCAATGTTCCTACAATAGCAATGACTGGTGGTGGTTCCAAGATAAACTAGGCATACTGAGGAAAGGCTTCAGGACCACAAGGTGCCCGGCAGAAAGTCACATTATACCAAAAGAGAACTTCATGAGAGCTTCATGAAGGGGAGAGAAGGACTTCTGGCAAAACGGTGTCTAGGAACTGTAGGTTACCCCCTTCTTTACTCTAAGCTTAAGACCAATGTATCTTAGACTGTATATGGACTTGTAAGAGAATGGGCCTCTGCTTTGGTGGACATGTTTGTATCTACACTTCTTACTATGCCATTTTAGCAAATAGCCATTTCCAAAAGTTAATTAAATTTGGCTGGGGGGGACACATTAGTAGAGGCTCATGAACTATAATATTAGAAAAGCATAGTTTAACCCCTCAGGAATTACTCCTAAAACCCTGAAGAAGGATGGAATTTCTTCCCTTTGGTCACTTGACAAACAGGAGGTAGGAGAAGGGCCAGAATTACATGCTACCTGTTTAACTTTTTACCTGCTTAATCCCTATCTCTCCCAAGTAGATAAGAATCTCCCTGATGACAGTTGTTGAGTGGCTTCAGTCATGTCTGACTCTTCATGACCCCATTTGGGGTTTTCTTGGCAAAAATACCAGAGTAGTTTGCCATTTCCTTCTTTAGCTCATTTTACAGATGAGGGAACTGAGACAAATAGGATTAAGTGACTTGCCCAGGGTCACACAACTATTAAGGTTGGATTTGAACTCAGGTCTTTCTGACCCCAGCCCTGGCACTCTTTCCATTGCACCACCTAGCTGCTTCTCTGATGACAGAGGCCATGCCTTATTAATCTCCTACAGCATTGAAGTCATGACCTTGCATATAGTGGGTGCTTGGTAAACGTTTGCCAAGGGTACAATTATGCCAGCAGTTGCAATAATGACAAGTCATATTTACAGAACAGTTCAAAGCTTATGAAGCACTTTCCTCCCAGCAATCCTGTGTGCTAGGCAGCATTGGCATTGTTCTTCCTATTTCATATTGCAGAGCTCAAGATGTTTTGGGGGAAAGACCACTATGAAAATAATTGAAGTCTACAGAAGATGAAGAGATAAATAAACTCTATGAAGGACCCTCCAAATTAAATCAGCATATACTATGATACTCAGTGACTTTGATGTAAAACTAGGAACATATAGTGAGTAAAGATAATGGAAAGTAAATTAGAAAATATGGGTCAGGAATAAGGAATGAGAGAAGCTGAAGATGTGCTACATGGCAGCCTTACGTCTATGAACACCTTGGGAAAAGAATCAAAAGATGCTTGGGCATGGCAAGCATTGAATAATAGTATCCTAAAAAGTGATACCGATTTTTTTCTAACTGACAGCAAATCACTTATTACTGAACAGTACTTATCTATGTATAGTTAAACCAATGACTTCTTAGAGCAAAAAAAAAAATTGCTGCAAAGTTAGAAGAATAGAAATGACAAAAAGATATAGTACACAATTAAAACAACTCCATCCTGACAAATTCAAACAAGTAATTGATATTTTTTTAAAAAGTGAGATACAGGAAGAAGATAAGACATAGACTTGGACTATTAGGCGTTTAAATGGAAGTTTAACCAATGTAAATCAGCTGCCATAATGAGGAGGCCAAAATAACCTAAAAAGGCTTTTTATTAGCAAACACTTGACTCATTTGCCAAGTTAAGATATACAGCAGCCAAGAGCAAAGCTGGTTTATTCCTACGCTGAAGTGTGATGGAAGATTATGAGCAGTAATGCCTCATAAAGCATAGAAACAGTGAAGGTTAAAACCAGTTTAAAGAAAGCGTGGTGAGAAAGCCAGCTAAGCCAAGTCATTCAGAGTTCACTTAAGGATAAAAAGGAAGCAAGAACAGAGAGGATAAAAAGGTAAAATTTCTGCAAAGATCTTTATAACAAACGCTTTTCTCTGTCAAGGAGAGTATAACCACCACACTTGAACTTTCTTATCGTAATCCCAGAAGTGTTTCCTTAGAAGAGCTAGAAGTGCTAACAAAGGGAACCAAGATGGGGAAAGGAAGTGGATTAGACAAAGTCTATGGAGATAGGATCCATGCTGGAGGTAACAGTAACACAATTATGAAGGTGAAGAGCAATTGTTTTTCATATGGGCCTACTTGAGTGATTGTCAGGTGGGGCTTGACTATGTGGGGAAGATAGTAACCTTTCTAAATGTCATTGTAGGAATTCAGAATAAAGGTTGCTAGCTCCAAGGCATGTGCACAGTGGATAGAGCACTAGGCTAGGAACCAGGAAGACTCATCTTTCTGAGTTCAAATCTGGCCTCAGACACTTACTAGCTGTGTGACCCTGGGTAAGTCACTTAAACCTGCCTCAGTTTCCCCATCTGTAACATGAGCTGGAGAAGGAAATGACAAATCAGCGTCTTTGCCAAGAAAACCCCAAATGCGGTCAGAGGGTTGGACAGGACTGAACAATAACAGCTCCAATGCCATTAAGTGACTCCATGTGGCTTATTATAACCCAGGAAGAGTTTACATGGCCATTGGACTAGTTTCCAGGGAAATGATGGGAGGTAAAAGGAATTTTTAACTTAGATTTTAAATGGGTCTGGAATAATTTCCAACTCGGACACAAAAATCTCATCTGCCATATTCCCAACAAGCGGTCATTTGGCCTTTGCTTGAAGACCTTCGGTAAAGGGGAATGATGACCCCTGAGACAGCACAATCTACCTTGAGATAGCTTTCATGGTTATGATGCTTTTCGTAAATCTGTCTGTGAAATTTCCTGCCACTGATCTTTTTTTTTCCCCTCAATGGTGGGAAGAACTTTGCCATGCGCAATGAGAGTGGTCTTGAGCAATTTACTTAACTCTACACCTCATGTAGGGGATAGTCTAACCCTCTCACTTAATAGATGAGGAAAATGAGAGGATTGGCCTTTGAGGTCCCTTCTGGAGAACTCACGAGGGAAACATACCAAAGACAAAGAAAAAAATTCCAGGATCCATTAATTATGATAAAAGTCCACTGGAAGAGCAACTCCTTCTGAACTAAAAATATACTTTTAATCAGTCAATCAATCATTCAATAAGCATCTATTAATGCCTACTATATGCCAGGTACCATGCTAAATGTTGAAGATACAAAGACAAAAATGAAACAATCCCTCAAGAGGCTCATATTGTCTTACGGGATCACCTATATACATCTAAGTACAAAATGTGCACAAGGTAAAATTCATGTATGTAATTTCAGCAAAAATATACTAGCAGCTAGGGGAATCGGGAAAGGCTGTGTGTAGGGTATCCCTTGGCCTGAGCTTTGAAGGGAGCTGGGGATTCTAAAAGGCAGAGGTGAGGATGGAGTGCATTCCAGGCAGGGGGTGCAACCTGTACAAGGCTCAGAGTGGGAAATGTTGTGTATGTAGAACAACAAGCAGGTTTGCTGGGGTGGACAATCCAGTGAGCGAAGGGCAGTTCCATGCAATAAGCCTGGAAAGGGAGGCTGGAGAAAGATTGTGAAGGGTTTTAAAAGCCAAACAGAGGAGCTCTGAAGCCTCTTGAGCAGAAGAGGGTTGTGGGCTCTAGACTATTACTTTGGTGGCTCTGGGGAAGATGGGTTGAGAATGGAGAGACAAGGCAGGGAGACCAATCTGGAGGCTTTGGCCATTTGGATGATTAGTGGATGTTGTGGGAAAATGAATCTTATGATTTAATTAACACAGCCAATGATGCCCTTCTTCCATGTGGATATACATATCTTGGTTAAAGTTTCCTTTTCAACTGTGACAGCAATTTTAACCAAGTATTGGCATAACCCGAATGCAGAACCAGACTTTTGAACTGTTATTTCACAAAATGTTAAACCAAGATTTTAAAAATTAATGAAGCATATTCAATCACATTGCTCTCAATCACACTAAGAATAAAAGTAATATTTTTAGGGAGACCAAAAAGTTTTGTATTGTTAATAAATAAAAGCATTAAAATATTCTTTATTTCATCTTTATCTTATCTCCTTTAAAATCCCATTTTCAGTATGTTTAATAATATATGTATGATTTAGTAGCACGTGTATGTAATTTGTGAATAAATACACATATGTTGGGGATTCACACTCAAAGATGTTTTACTGATAGGGCACTCTATCTAAAAAGTTTGGGGGACATTGATCTGGGCAAGAGGTTTGAACTAAGATGGTGGCCATGTGAGTGGCAAGAAAGGAAGAGATGCCAGAGTTGTGGAGGTGGAGTTGACAAGATATGGCAACTTATTTTATATGGAGGTGAGAGGGAAGGGTTGAAGATAACTCTGAGCTTTTGAACCTGGGTAGAAGTAGTGGTAGTAGTAGTAGAAATAGTAGTAGTAGTAACTAACTTGTATTTATACAGTGCTTTTTGTTTACAAAGAGTTTTATAAATATTTTATTTTCCTCACAACAGCTCTGGGAGGCAGATGCTATTTTGCATCTGTAGGTAGAAAAAGAAGACCTAATCCCCATTTAACAGATGAAGAAACTGAGGCAGACAGAGATTAAAGATAAGGCCAGGGTCATATAGCTAGTAGGTGTCTGAGGCAAGATTCAAACTCAGGTCTTTCTGACTCCAATAATTGGACAATGGGATGGTAGTGGTGCTGCAACAGGAATTGGAAAGGTAGAAAGTAGTGTGGATTTGGGTGAGAAGTATAGATACTTTCCCAACTACATGAAATGTTGATAAGAATAATCAAGATGCACACCAAAGGTATCCTCAGTGAGGTTACGGTTACTAGTAGGGGAGGTATTCATAAGAGATACTTCACAGTGGACCAAATCTTTATTAACACACCACTGAATGAAAGATATAGAAGACGTACGAGCCTGTTTTGCTTAGTGCCGATTATAAAAAAGCATTTGGTTCATTAAAGGAAAACACCACCTGGAAAGCTCCCTTACAACAAGGTCTCTCCCATCCATCCGTCCATCCATCCATCCATCCATTCACCTGTCGATTCACTCATTCATCTATCTATCCATCTAAAGAATTCAAGATTCATTGAGAGATAAAACAGAGATAGCCTTCTCTGACAACCCTTTGATCATTAATATGAAGCAAGGCTTAAAACAGAGAGATCTTTGCCTGCCAAAGATGTCACTCACTGTCACTGAGGAGATCCAGGGCAGAGTCCAAGCTAAGGAGGGTCTCTCCAGATGCCCCTATTTGTAGATGACATCACGCTGGTTTCATTAATCCCTGGAATTTTGTTTTGTTGTGTTACAATAGCTTTAATTTTTGTCTTTACAGCTTCTCAGTACAGTAAGAAATATTGCACATGATCAATGTGTATTGTTCCAGGGGCATGGGTGGAGAGAGGAAAATTATCTGATCTTAGACTGTGCAGCTTGGTGGGAAAGCAGGTAGAGGGGAAAAGGGACACCCTGCACTACCCCTCGAGCTGGGGCCAAAGTACAGAAGGGCCTCCCCTTTCATCTGTCCCTTCCCCAGAAACTAACCTGAGTTCCACCCCTTGAGGGAGGGGGAAGAGAGAAGGAAATGGGTGCTACATCCCTCATTGAGCCATCTTCCCATGATTCCCCAGCTGAGGGAAGGGAGGCAACATCAGTCCCTCTCTACATAACTGTCCCTACATAGCTAGGCGGCAGAGTGGATAGAGCACTGGAATTGGAGTCAGGAAGGGCTGAGTTCATATTTGACCTCAAGCACATACTGTAGCTGCATGACTTTAGGCAGCATTTAACTGTCTGCCTCCGTTTCTTCAACTGTAAAATGGGGATAATAATGGCACCTGGCTCCCCAGGTTGTGGAGAGTATTTGATGAGATAATATTTGTAAAGCACTTAGGGCAATGCCTGGTATATAAACGCTTGTCTCTTTCCTTTTCCTTTCCTACTTTGATGAGACATTTTGCATATAGGTACCAAATTCGAGGCTATTCTCTATGAGTGCCTTCTCTACATGCCACCTCCATTCCTTGGGGAGGGAAGCCTTGGGAGAAGAGGGCCTTATTTCTCCTTTCCTTAGAGGAGCTAAACCTTGAAATAGTGCAGAATTTCCTAGAAAGGATCCATAAACATGCAAGTGACTTTGACCTAACTACCCTCTCCTCCAACACTCTATTTGCCCAAGAAAAGCTTGGATGAACTAGATGAAGAATGCCTACTGGTCATGTAGCAAAGTAGGACAGGTAGGTGGTGCAGTGGATAGAGTTGAAGACTCATTTTCATGACTTCAAATCCAGCCTCAGACATATCCGGCCTCTGTGACTCTGGGCGAGTCACCTAACCTTATTTGCCTCAGTTCTTTTTCTCCTTTTCTAGAATCCCCAGGTATTTCAAAGCTGCCAGGGAAGATAGGCATAGATAATCTGCTTGAACCTGTTGCGTGAATCCTCAATTCCGGTTCCTCAGCCAATTAAAAGACTCATCACGGTACCAGACGTCTCAGTCACTTAGGGCCAGGAGAAGATTCCTCAAGCTTCTGCATGTTGGATTGGGAGAGATGGGAAGGGTAGACTTGAAACAGCCAAGTAGTGAGTGAAGTTGGAAAGCTGGGGAGGGGGGAGTAAAGTGAGGCAGCTAGGAGGAACAGTTGTGAGAGTTCTGGGGCTGAAGTCACCAAAGCTGATCTCAGATAATAACTAGTTGGGTGATGCTGGGCAAGTCATTTTAACCTGTTTTGTCTCAGCTTCTTAATCTGTAAAACGCATAGGATAACAGCATCTACCTCCCAGGGTTGCTGTGAGAATAAAATGGGACCATATTTTTAAAGCACTTAGCAAGCCTTAAAGCCATATATAAATGCTAATGAGACAGTTCTTTTTTTTTTGAGGGGGGGAAGGCAGGGCTATTGGGGTTAAGTGACTTGTCCAAGGTCACACAGCTAGTGTGTCAAGTGTCTGAGACTGGATTTGAACTCAGGTCCTCCTTACTTTATGTAAGTAAACCTTTCCATAGACCTCTAAGTAAAGTAATTTTTTTTGTAACTTGAATTTGATGGGAGGAAGGGAGTCAGGAAAGAAGCTACATGCCCAGTGCACTGTGCCAAGACACTTGGGAGCCAGGGGCAGAGGATCAACAGCAGGAGGAGGAACACTTGGCCAGGCCCATCACACGGAGGTCTGGCTGGAACTGGGAGGAAGAATGTGGGGCCGGACATGGACGCGGGCAGGAGAGGACTGGCAGCAGCACAGACCAATGGAAAACAAAGTTCCACAGCAGCCTTAGGGGCAGGGGTCATTCTTCTGCTTTCACTTTTTTTTTGGGGTGGGGAGAGGGAAGGCCAGAGAACCAAGCATAAAGTTTACATAGGTGTTTCTTTTTTGCAATGAGTATATCTTTCACAATTGTGAAGATAAATTTGAGTGACGCAAATTTATGTAAAGCAAGAATGGTTTCTAATTATTATTATTATTATTATTAAAATAAAGCTTGGCTAGGACCTGATAGAAATACTGGGTGTGAAGTGAGGCAGTCATCAATCAGGAAAGGGCAGAAGTTCTGGAGATGAAAAGCATGGCTCTAGTGGCCAGGCAGCTGGCCTAGCTTTTGAGAAGATGGTCAGGGGGTAGGGAATGAAGTAAAGCACGACTGGGGCTTGATTAAAATGGTGATGAAAGATGCAGATCTATTTAGGTATTTGACTATCCCTATTTAACACATGAGCAATGGAACTGTAATCAGTGTGGGGAGTGGGGCTTTGTCCAAGGGTGCTAACGTGGAATCCTGATATCCTCTCCAGGGGGGTGTAGGGAAGGTGGGAGGTATGCTTCCTACGCTAAATGACTACAGTCCCCAAGCCAGGCCTTCTGATTCTCTTCTTCCAGGTTCCAGTCACAGAGGGCTCACTTCCCGGGCCACCCCCACCTCAGTTCCATTGGAAGACGAGGGGACAGGCTCTGTCTTCTCCTGGTATGATGATACTCTTGGTTAAACTGTCTTCTGGGGTGAGTGAAGGCTGACTTTGCTGGAACAGAGGGAGGAACTGCAGATATAGGCCCAGGAGTGGATGGAGTCAATGAACTGTTGTGAGGTGAGGAGGCAGAGGAGTAGGAATTGAAAATCTAGCCTGGTAAGTAAGATCCTTCCATTCCCCAGAATGAGAGAATACAGAGATGGAGGCAGGGTGAGGTGGGATTGGGAAGAGCCTAAACCATGTGACTTGTGGCAACTTCTTTTTATAGCTTATTAACATCTTAGGGATTTAATCTGCCCTTCTCTGTCCTCTTCAAAACAACCAATATGCCCAGAGAGGCCCCAAGTATGCTTTGATGGGCAGAAAAGGAAGCTGACAATTGATATGCTCCCCTCTGAAGCTTCCAAGCCCCCCTTCTCATCAATGGAGCCAGCCCCTGCATCTATTTAGCAAGGCCTGGTCTAGAGGCTGGCACCCACCACACTTGCTCCCTCCTCTGGGAGGGCCCTTGGCCATGGGGTCCAAGAAGCATGGAATCAGAGAACCTCAGTATTGGAAGGGGACCTAAGAGGGCATCTAGATCAATCTGCTGCTAATTACCCATGGGCCCTTGGGCAAATCCCTTAACCTGTTTGGATTACTCTAGGGAACTAACATAGCAGATCGTTTTTTCCAAAGAGAAGTTGAATAAGTCGGGCTTTTGGAAGATCGGGTTACCGCTACCCTCTAGCCTAGCTTTCTGGTTATATCTTATTTCCATATCAGTAGCGACTTCTCTTAAGTGCTGCCCTGTGGGCATCGGGAAGAAAGAAAGCTGGGGAAGGCTAGGCAAGACCTCTTAGCATTTCACCAGGGCGTACAACCATGGTCCACAATACCAGTTCACTACTAGTCCATCTGCTGGCTTTGTTTTTCTTTCCTGTAAGATGGGTCTAAAGATATCTCTACATCAGAAATTAATCTTTTTGTGCGTTATAGATTCACTTCGGCAGTCTGGTGAAGTCTATGGATCCCTTAGAATAATGTTGCTAAATGCTTATAAGGATTACAAAGTAAATCAATTATGTTGATATGAAATTATCAAAATATATTTTTTAAATTCATAAACCCGAAGTTAAGAAGTCTGACTCTAGGAAAGAGATGAGATGCAGCATAGTTTTGTATTTTTCATCTATTTTTGTCTTATCTCCCTAATAACATAGTAATAATAATAGATTATTATTCATAAAATGCTTTAAGGTTTACAAAGCATTTTATATGCATTATCTCTCTTTATATACATTATATGCATCATGTCCAACAATATCATGAAGTAAATAATCTCCATTTTACAAATGAGGGAACTAAGGCTTAGGAAAGGAAATGACTTGTCCAAAGTCATACAATTCATCCGTGGCAGAGGCAGGATTAAAGCCCATGTGTTCAGATTCCAAGTTTTAGCAATGTAGAAAGAACACTGGGTTTTAGGGAAAGGCAGAAAGGTACGATGGAACGTGTGCTGGATTTGAAGTTTGGAGAGTTTTGGATACTGGGAAGGATTTGGCTTTGAATCTTGCAGCCCTGAGGAAGTCACTGAGTTTTTCCAGGCCACCTTTAAAATGAGAGAGTTGCATTAGGTCCCTTCTCAGGACCCTTCCAGCTCTCAGTCTAGGATCCCGGGACCTCTATGTCCCTGGACTATGTCCCGTCCTTTCCTGGCTCTCAGCTTCCTCATCTTTAAGACGAGGAAGTTGAATAGGAGGTTTAAATTCCTTTCTAGCTCTAAGAGTACTTCGTGATTCTGCCAGAATCTGCGTTCTTTCTGCTCCAGGGGAAGGCAGAGGCCACAAAAATTTACCTCTGTATTTCCAATAGCTCCGAACACAGTGTTACCCCAGCTCTGTGACCCCAAAGGGGAAGAGTTGGCATAGTGGTGGGCCACATGGAGAAGCAACTGGGAGGACCCGTGGCTTCCCATCCCAGCTGATGGCCCAGTTCTTCATGTGGGCTCTATTGTGTCCTGAGTGAAAGCAGGACTCCCCATAAAGAAGGGTTGCTTGATGCTCTCTGGAAAGGGGAGGCAGATTTTCTTGAACAGCCAGACACCCAGGTACGAGTTTAGTCAGCATTTTTATTGAGTTAGATTAAGCCTTCCTATAGTTCAAGGTTTCTTAAGCTGGGGTCCATGACTCTACATACACACACACACACAGGGGTGTATGAGTATAATGTGTATATATATACATATATATATACACACACACACACACACACACATATGTACATCCATATGTATACATAGACATATATACATGTATACATATATACTCACATATATGTTATGTATAAGCACATTATACACTCTGTGTTATGTATATACACATTATATGTGTGTGTGTGTATATACATATATGTACACACACTATATTTTACTATAATTGCCTTCTTTTGTAATCCTGTGCATCTTATGTTATACTTATAAAAACATTATTTTGAGAAAGGATCCATAGGTTTCACCAGACTGCCATAGGGGCAGTCTTGACTTCTAAAAAAGCTTCAGAAAATTCCAACTCCAATTCTGAGAGCCTATAATTCTATAGGACAAGTGTTTGAAGACCAAGGTTGGAACTTGGACTTCATCTAGGCCTGGCTAGGAGACAAATGGAAGTTCAAGGCCAGGTTGACCTTGGTTAGCCTCTCTCTCAAGAGTGGCCATAGTTCCTGATAAGGAGGAATCTGTTCCTAAGCCCAGCTCTAAAATGAAATTCCTTCGATTAAGGCAGCAGGGCACAGTGAACCAAGCACTGGCTCAGTTTCAAAGGTTCTGAGTTAAAATCGTACCTCCCTCACTCGCTGTGTGACTGGGTGAGTGACAGCCTGTCTGGACCTCAGTTTCCCTTCTATAAAATGAGAGGTTTGGACCAAACGGCCTCTGACATCCCTTACACCCCAAGACCTGTGATCCCAGGATTCCATGGGTGAACTACAAATACAGTTTCCCTGATAAGAAAATATCACCACTTTCCACTGGGGCCTCCTTAGTGCTGGCAATTACAATCCACACAATCTACAGGCACTGAGATGATTCTTTGGAGGGTGTTCAGTATTGCCAGGGAGGACCACTGTCAACCATATCCATGACAGATTAGCAGGGAAATCTTTTTAGAAAAGTTGCCTCCATTTTTGGCTACTACTCATCATGGGAAGGTCTAAGCTCACCGTTTTCCTGGTTTTCAAGAGGGAGCAGGGAATACTTCCCCCAGTCCCCAAAGTCTGTCAGAGGCTTCACTGTATTTGGCCAAGGGGAGAATGCTTTCATTTGGCACCTGAGAGGTGGAGCCCAGCAGCATCCGGTTCCTGAGGAAGGAACCTCAGGGAACACTGGAGCTTAGTGTTCTACCCTCAGGGCCTTATTTACCTTAATTAGAAAGTGCACTTGTTGAGAACTCAATTAATTAGGTAAAGCTGTGTCTATTGAAACCAAGTGAAAGGTCTACTGTGTCGGGGAGAGAACCTAGCAAAGGGAGAAAAAAAAAGATAATACAAACCCTGGATAGTTGGACTATTGCTAAAGCCTCTTAAATCATAGAATGAGCCGAGAAGTTCTTAGATCTGTGACAAATGGCTTATGCATGCATGAAATCTGACTGTCAACCAGTTCCATGGCCTTAAAAAAAACCCTTAAATCCAAAGATTTTATCTCTTATAAGTTTCAATCAACCAGCATTTATTATGCCCTTCCTATGTGCCAAGAAATGTGCCAGGTGCTGTGGATATGATGGCAAAAATGAAACAGTTCCTGCCCTCAAGGAGCTTAAAACAGATATACATACTCCTCCTTATGGACAAGATCACAGAATGAAAAGATCTTAGGGGAATTTAAAACAAAGAATCTCAGAATACAGAGCACAGAGATTTAGACTAGCCTCTTACCTTATGCAAAAACCCTCTCTACCGAATCACCTACAAATGGTCAACCCAACTTCTACTTGAAGACAGCCACTGATGGGCACCCTGCTGTTTCCAAAGACAGCCCGCTCATTGTTAGACAAGCCTAGCTGCTGGCAAGTCGCTCCTTATACTGAGGAATGAAATTGGGGCTCAGTGCCATGTGAGAGACAGTGAAGTAAATAGAATCTAATTGAGGAACCAAAGCTTACATATAAGAAAGTACCGTAGAGATAGCAGCCTGTTTGAGGGTGTTGTTTTTTCCACACCTGTCTTCAGACTGGAATCTGGAAATGTGAGCTCCCTGAGGGCAGGGCCTCTTTTCAATTTTTTTTATCTTTGTATCCCTTGCCTTTCTCCCAGTGCCTGGTGTACACAGTAGGGGGTTAATAACTGCTTGTTGATTGATTGACTACCCTTGTTCTGCCCCCAGCTGCCCTAAAACTGCCTATCATAGCAGAAGATAGTGATCCTAGAAAGCTGACGCTTGGATGTCTCTTTACAGCAGATGAGATCATAGACCAGGAGCTAGGGATGGGTCAGTGTTTTAGGCAGTGGAAAAAGCATTGACTTTGGAGTCAAAGGACCTATGTTCAAATTCTGACACTGCTAGGGTGACCTTTGGCAGGTCACCTAGCACCTTGAGCCTGTTTCTACTTTTTATAAATGGGGAAGGGGTTGGACTCAATAGCCTCTGAGGTTCCTTCTAGATCCCTGAACCTCCTCATTTTTCAGAAGAGAAGTGACTCACTCCAAGTCCTCCAGGATTGTGACCCAGCTTCCCTAATTCCATATCTAAAATTCTTCCCACCAAAGGGGATGCCTAGCTACAGCATCTGTGTGCTGTTGTAGAGAGAGCAACAGACTAAGAAGCAAGAGACGGGTTCCAGTCCTGGCTCTGGCATTGATTCTCTATACAGTCTTGGGCAGGTGTGGGGAAGTCTCAGCCCTTCTGTGAGCCTTAGTTTCCTGCCTGCAAAATTAGATTCAATGTTCCACAACTGTCTGGCTCTAATTGTTTTTGTCCGCTCACATATTGCTAAGGAGCCTTTTGTTATAAAGAATCAGTGTTTCTGAGGGAGCCTTCCTACACTCTCTCTCCTCTATCGGGCTGCTCTCGACTCACCATTTAAGAGCCCTCTGGAGACAGTGCTGGTGCCTCAGCTCTGTTGTGGATTCTCTTCCCTTCCCCTTACACACAAACCCCAAATTGCTTCCTTGATGGAAAAATGATTTAAAAAATTTTTTTGTGTGGTCTGTCTCTGCAGCGAAGCCAAACTGCCAGCATGTTTAAAACTCCAGGAATATTTCTAAGGACCGTCTTTGTTGAGTAACCGAGAATGAAGCGGGGACAATCTTTAGGATAACATCTTTTCTAGGGAGATAAGGGAGGCGAGGGTTGCCTAGTGTGGACTGGCATTGACACAGCTGAGCAGCTGGCATGCGGTAACTAGAGGCCTTGTAAGGAGCAGGCCTGCAAATGGACGCATCTGAAAATAGAAAAATAATGCCAACACTGGTGTTTTTGTCTCGATTCACCAGTGGAGTGTAGAGCAGGCATTTGAAAGAGGCTTTTAGGCCCTGCTGAAAGGCTCTGAGGAGAGTCAATGACCCTTCAGGCCACCCTCCACCCCCTTCTCTTCTCGTTTAGCCCCATTTCACGAGGGTTGAAACAAAATGTAAACATTTGGGCTCAGCCCTGGCACAGTAGAGACTGAGCTCCCAGGCCTTTAATTCTGGCCGCTTTAGCTCCCTGTGGCCCTGCTCCCGCTGAGACTGAATGGATTGCTCAGTTTCTTCTGGTTGTTGGGATTTGCAGGCGTTCCTGAGTGTCAAGGGCTGCTGGGCTATTCCCAAAGCCTCTAGGCTTGGCCAGAGGGGAGGGGAGATGCTATTTGCTCTGATTCTTAGGATGCCAGAGTTTCCAGGGAGCTCCAGCTACTCTCCCCTTACAGGGGGAGAAGAAGGAAAATAGGCCATCATGATGTAGTGAGAAGGGCATTGGCCTGGGAACAAGAGAGCTGGGTTTGAGTCCTGACGCTGTCTCTGCCTATTTTTTAACTTCACTGTATGGTGTAATTTGAGCTTTTCATATATAATCTCTCATCCTTACTATGTAGGAATTATGCATCTAGAACAAGGAAGGACCTCTGAGGCTACCTATTCTAATCCCCTTGTTTTACAAATGAAGAAACTGAGGCCCAGAAAGGTAGTGACTTGCCCAAGGGCACAGAGATAGTAAATGACTAGACCACCTTCCTTTCTAGTCATTCATATCATTGATAATCTCCCCTCTGTGGTATTTCTTACACACAAGTCATCATTGGTAATTTGCTGTAGCTTTCTCCTAGCTACTATGTATCATTCCATTGTTCTTTGGATTGCCTGACACTGCCTGAAATTGGTGTGATCCGTGATCTGCAGGCACATAGTAACACTGATAGAAGACCAATAGTAAAAAAGGATGCATTCTTGGCAGCTCATAGAAGGGCTGGGACCATTGCAAGAATGAATCAATTACTCAAATGCTTCACTTCACCCTCCCTCATCTAGTCTATCCTACGAACTGTGGTTAAAGTGATTTTCCTCAAACGCAAATCTGACCATATGACTCTCCTACTCAGCCACGTCCAGTGACTTCCTGTTGCCTCCAGGACAAAACATAGGCTCCCCTGTCTAGCTTATAAAGTCCTACCTCACTCCAACCTATCTTTCAAGACTCACTGGACATTACTGTCACTCTGTGACTGATCCAAACTGTTCTTCTCTCTGTTCTTCACATGACATGCCTTTTCCTGTCTCCCATCTCTGCATTGTCTAAACTGAAGACCTAGAATGCACCTTTTTTACCTTTGCCTCATAGAGTCTCTCTCTCCTTTTAAGATGCAGCTTCAGTACCACCTTTTGTATGAAGCCTTTTCTGAGGTCCTCAAACTGTTAGCAACCCCTCCCCCAACCCCAACTAGCTTGGATTTAACTACTCTGTAAGGGGCAGCTTGATGACTCAGTGGCCATAATGCCTGGCCTAGAGTTGGAAAGACTCATCTTCCTGAGTTCAAATCTGGCCTCAGATGCTTATTAGCTATGTGACCCTGGGCAAGTCATTCAACCCTGTTTGCCTCAGTTTACTTATCTGTCAAATGAGCTTGGAGAAGGAAATAGCAAATCACTCTTGTCTCTTTGCCAAGAAAACCCCAAATGTGGTCACAAAAAGTAAGATGTGACTAAAAAATGATGAAACAACATTCTGTATATTTGTATTTACTAACTTTATATTTTTCTGTATGTCTTTATATATACTTGCCTCTCTCATTGGAATGTAAGCTCCTTGCCAGTAGGCAATTATTTCATTCTTTGTATTTATCTCCTTAGTGCCTGACACAATTCCTGACACACAGTAGGTGCTTAGTAAATACTTATTGTCTGATTTATTGACCAGCTTATTGTCCATCTGCAGAGCCTGTCCAAATGACGTGTTCTGGTGGATTAATTCAATGGTTGCCCCTCCAACTTTATTTCATAAACTGTTAGTGCTTTCTCTCTCTGTCTCTGTCTCTCTCTGTGTCTCTGTCTCTGTCTCTCTTTCAGATGGTTTCCTCTCCTTATCTGTGGATGTGTTTTATCCTAGTAAGTTTCTTGAAGACAGATACCAATTTTATTTGTCTTGGTACCCTATAAGATTAATGGAGGGTAAGATCTTCCCTGGCCATTAATAGGGCTCACATGGAGACCTGATGCAAAGTCTTTTAGGCTTTGGGCCACAGGAATTTCCATGCCTTTCCAAATAAGTGCTGATTTCCAAGCAAGTACCCAGTCATTGATTGGAAACAGTATATGTTATTGCTTGAAGGGAGAGGTGTGGGTGCAGACAAAGAGAGAAACTGGGGAGGGAAGAACTTGCCTAGGGGAACTTAAAGAAGACTTAAGATGTCAGTGCTCCCTAGATTGGTGATGTGTACCAACATTTTTGTTACCATGCTAAGTTTTGCTTTCCAGTATCTGAATAAATATTTTGGTTTTGTCTTGGAGGAAAAGAGTTCTTTGTATTTTGGGAACCAATCCTGGAAATGCCTATGCATATTCATAGCAGCTGCTATGGCATTACATATCCCTAGAGCCTAAAACAATGCCTAGCATAAAAGTAGACACTTGATAGCTATTTGTGGAATTAAATGGAATGGAATGTGCGTTCTTCATCTTCTAGGTTTTGCTTCTATTACTTGACAGGCTGATCTCCTTGCAGTGGCCTTAGATCTCTCTTACAGATCCATCTAGTGTTTTGGGACCTGCCATAGCATGATCTGCAAACAGGAACCCTTGGAAACCCTCCTCAATAAGGAATATCTGGTCCACTTGGATTTTCATAGGATATTCTCCATGGTAGGAGTGGACATCTCTGGGGAACATGGGGTATTTTTATGTGTCTTGCTTGATACTGGTAATCAGAAGATTGTTAAGCAAAGTTATTTCTGTAATTGGCAACTTGTGGTATAGTAAATAGAGTACTAGGCCTACAATCAGAGTCCAAATCTAGCCTCAGGCACTTACTAGCTGCATGACCCTGAGCAAGTCACTTGTCCTCTCTTTGCCTCAGTTTCCTCATCTCTAAAATGGGGATAATAGCACCTACCTCCTAGGGTTGATGTGAAGACCAAATGAGAAACTTGCTTTGTATATATTTGTTTGCACGTTTTCTTCCCTATTACATTGTAAGTTCCTTGAGAGTAGAGACTGTCTTTAGGCTGTTTTTGTAACCCCAGCACTTAGCACAGTGCCTGTGTTGCAACAATCTGCTAGCAGCTGCTGTACGGGTGGAAGACCCACCAACAACCAGCACACAGAAAGCTGTCAACACAAGTTCTTTTGATCTGCTTTACTAAGGAAAGCAACGTTAAGGGGTTAACAATTTTACTTTTATCCTGCATACAAATATCATTCACTCAGTGGGGGTAAAAAGCCAGCAACCTGAACTTCAGAGCAAATACAAACAAATTACAAACATCAAACGACAGACCTTGTCTGATTCAAATCTCAACGCATAGTGACCAGGGCTTAACAAAGTCTGAATGTCTGGGTTTACAAGCTGGAGGGCTCTTAACTACAGCTGCCCAGAGTCTCCACATCAACACACCTTCAAGAGTGAGAGCCCTCCGCAAATAGCTCTGCTCTCTCTTTTTATGCACTCTTTAGCCATCATCAAATGTCATCTGAGCGACCAGAACTTAGGCTCCTACTATTGGCTCTGGTCTTAGCAACTCCCCTTAGGACCCTGAGGGCTTCATGCCCACATAGGCTTAGCACCTAGTAGATACGGGTTTGGGCCTGGGGTTTAGCACCTAGTAAGACTCAATCAGAGACACCCAACTTAATTGATATTACAGCCTGGCACATAGTGGGCACTGAATAAATGTTTATTGATTGATTAATAATTGTAATGCACTGAGAGCAGTGTCCAGTACAT
>CM053625.1:118257163-118273587 GCA_028646595.1 Phalanger gymnotis | reverse complement strand
TAGGACCCTGAGGGCTTCATGCCCACATAGGCTTAGCACCTAGTAGATACGGGTTTGGGCCTGGGGTTTAGCACCTAGTAAGACTCAATCAGAGACACCCAACTTAATTGATATTACAGCCTGGCACATAGTGGGCACTGAATAAATGTTTATTGATTGATTAATAATTGTAATGCACTGAGAGCAGTGTCCAGTACATAGTGGGTACTATATAAATGTTAGTTATTTATCATCATCATTTTCTGCAGCTGCATGTTCCCAAGAATCTTGTATAATCTTAGTATATAACCTTACCTTGTTAAAGGAGAGCCTATATTTTTCTCTATCAAGTCAATACTTTTTTGGAATAAACGGACAATAAACACTTATATCTTATGTTTTCTGTACAACTCAATTTTGGGACTTTGAAGGTGTGGTATGTTAGAAAGAATCTTTATGGAAAATCTGTATGTTCTTTTGTCCTTTTTTCATCAAGAATACCTTCAGTATGTCCATAAACTATTTGCCTAAAGATTGAGTGGAGTTGAGAAGGCTGACATTTAGGTGATTGTTAATGAAATTGTGATGGACAGCATTCTGGGATCAGATTAAGAACACCTGGGTCCAAATCCTGCCTGCAACATTTACTAGCTATGTGATGCTGGCATGTCACTTAACCTCTCTAAAGCAACCTAAGTTACTTTATATATAAAATGAAAAGGTTGTGTTTTATGATGTCTAACATCCCTTCCAGTTCAAAATCTAGGATCCTCTGATCTTATATCTTTGTGATAACTTTGGTAGGTAGGAGAACAACAGTAATATTGCCTGCGATCTTTCTCATTCATATAAAAACTTCTTCCATTTGGGACAGCCCGAAAATTAATCTCTCTATCTTAAAAAAAATCACGTCACTTCTAGTGTGGATTTATCCTATATGTGTTTGGTCAGATCAAGCTGGTTTTTCTGACTTCATTTTTCTTGAGTGCCATTTCCACTTCATTATAGAGTGTGTGGATGGGGAGGATTGATTGTTATGAAACTGCTATGAGCTGCACTGTGCCTTTTATGTATACGTTTGTTGTCTACTTTCCAAGAATGGCTTTCTTCCAGATCATGGATGTTCTAGCTTGGTGGGATCTCTCACCAAGATTTCTCCAGGCTTGTATTCACCTTTACTATTTTTTGTTTCATGAGGTAGTTCTTCTAATCTTCCATCCTACTCCTCCATAACATTTTGCAGATGAGCTTGAATGCTAAGCTGATGTCGGCCTTGGCCACCATTTTTCTCTGTTTGGTAATGAGATCATATATTTGTTGGCTAAGATGGTTTCTGTGTTCTTTTGATCTCTTTGCTGAGATGAATGCTAAGAAATGAATTGGGGTTAACATCTTTATTTTTAATCATTTCCCATTTTTTTCAGCCTCAAAAGCTTGTTCTAATAGGTTAAGCTGATGGCATTTTCACTTCCCAAAGCATCTTCTCATTTTTATGCTTTTTTCATGACCTGGTCTTAATTTGTGCCTTTGTCCTAACCAAACTTTCCCAGGCAAAATAATGATTTTGGTGAGAGTAAATGATTGTTTCCTTTCTGTTAAAAGAGATTCAGTTTCTTTTTGGGGGATGTTGTTCAGTGCATGCTATTTCTGGCATCTTCCTATTATCTTCATAAAGAAAATATTTTCTCTGAATAAGCTACAAAGCTTTGGCTTCTTTCATTTCTAAATCTTGAAACATATTTTCCAATGAATTTTTTGTTGTTTGCCTCAGTGCCAACTTGTTTTTATTGTGGTCACTGAATATCAAGTTACATATAACTTGGTCTGGATTTTATCAAGCTCAAAATAATGTGCCTCCACTTCTTTATCCTCTATAAACAGATGTTGGTACATATGCGGTAAACTGTCTTCATGGTGGTACTCTTGTCTATGCTCACAGTGAGCATTCCACAAGGAGGTGACCCAGTGTTGGAAAGAATGAGGCTTGTTGCTCTTGGATGTAGGATAAAGCCAACTCTATTAACCCCTTGATTCCTCTCTCTGAACCATCCTTCCATCTAGCTTCAACCTTGGCATGTAATCTAGTTTCATTTATAGCCAGAACACTAATATGAGCATGTGATACACTCCTTCCCTCCAGGATATCAACTCAGTCATTTGATATGAGTACCACATTTAGAGGACCAACTATTAACTCATACTCTTAAACAGTCTAAAAATTAGCTTCTAAGTATCTTTTATCATTTTCTACCATTGTCACCACTACTGTGGAAGCAGAAAACAATTTCATAGAACTGAGGGCCAGCTTTGACACATAGAATAGCTATAATAGTCACAAATACCATGACACAATATGTGCATGTATGTGCATGTACATGCACATATGTGCAACCACATGTATACATATACTGCATATAGTTGTGCATATATGTATGCACATATTATATTTATTACAGTATATATGTATAAGAACATTGTATATAATGTGCATATATGCATGTAAATGTGTATATGTATAGTGTATATATACACAGACTCAATACATATGTCTGCGTGCTGTTGTTTACCCTTCATTTTTGAAGAGGACTGTTGACATCATGGGGTGATGTCTTTTGTGCTGTGAACTGAATTTAAGTGAGGCAGAATTGCACAAAGTCATCGGCCTCAATCTCTCTTCCATAGTCATCAAAGCCCAGTAGCAGGACAGAAGTCAAGATGACTAGTGATGGCCTGGAAGGCAGTGGATGACACTGGCATTTTTGGTGTCTGACCAAACTCTAAGCTCTCCACACTGCTTCAGTCGCCTTCATGGCCATTGGAACAAATTATTCTCATCTGTCCATTCTGCTGGAGGAAGTCTTCACAAGCTTAGGTTAGACACTCACTTATGGGTTTGTGGCCTGTAGGTTGCCTGCAACCTGATTTAGCCCATCTGCCAAGACAGTTTTTACCAGGGTGTGGCCACTGCTCATGCTACAGCTTCTTGGAGCCACAGGTGAGTTGGCTGAAGGTGGATGGGTATGTGCAGATATTCTATAGACAGAGAGATAGCTATTTAGAACTTAGTAGAGGAAGAGATCCTTGGGGATTGGAGTGCTTAGAGAAGGTTCCACGGAGGAAGCAGGACTAGGTTAGGTCCTGAAGAATCTGAACACAGATTGAATCTGAAGTAAGAGTAGAGTTCAAATATTCCAGATATGAAGAACAGTATAAGATTCCATATGTGAAAGAATATTCCATGTACATGGAATGGTTCTGTTTCTACCTCTGTCACCCTAAATCATGCTCTCATCCCTTGCCACCTAGATTAGTGTGATAACCTCTTTATTATCTTATTTCCCTGCCTCTTTTAATATCTTTAGCGTCCATCTTCCACATCAATACACATGTAGTATTCCTAATGCAGATTGGGGTTGCTCTTCTCCCCACTCTAAGCAAAACCCTTTCAAAGGTTCCCCCTTGTCTCCTCAATACATTTTAAACTCTTGACCCCAGCATTCAAGTCCCTCCATAATCTTGTTCCAGTCTACCCTTTTCTCATACAATTTTTCTTTACTTGTTTTGTGTTTTGGTCAAACTAAGTTACTCTACATTTACCCAATCTTGCCTCTGGCCCTTTTCTATCCGTGGGCCACTGCTCATACTACCCATGCTTGTATATTACACTCTCCAGGGATGCTTTACTAACCTTTGCTTGAACTTGAGGGTTGGAGTCTCCAGAGGGTGGATGACTACTTCTTCCTTTAGGGTTCTATGAGAACCATAAGGGGCTGGGGTTTCTAATATTTTTATTCATGAGCCCTTACCAGTGTGTTCCCAATTGATTATGAGTTAATTAGTATTTAGAAAGAGTATTTAGTAAGCAGGTATAGCAAGGACAGTGGTTACAGAAACCTCTCCCCAAACAAGAGGCACATCTACAATCCATTAATTGATTCTATCCTCACTCTGGTCCTTCTATATTTACATTATCTAGGTTTAGTACCATTTAGCCAGCTGATATCTCCTTGAAATGCAATAATATAAATTAGCTTTTACAAAGGGATATTTGGGATATTTACTGAGAAGATATAGCAAATATTGAAGTACAAATGCATTTTCCAAGTCAGGGCACAGTCTCCCTTCTCCTTCCTCAGTCCCAGGAGAAGGCTAGGCTCAAACTTAAAGTGATTACTACAAACTTTTCTCCAGTTCTTGATTTCTGGGCCAATGCACTGGGTTGGATTAAACAAGTCACTCTTCCTTGGTTCCTTCACAGCCTTGGCTGCTGGACCTCTCTGGTGGTGCTTTCAACTCTTTGAAACTCACAAGGACAAAGCTTGGTCCATTCTATCTCTAATATACATTTATCTAGAAGCAGGAAAGGGTGAACAGAAGAGAGACACGGCACCATGGTATCAAGGCCACATGTTAGCCCAGTAGGGAGAGTAGGTCACTGACACTGCCCCTATACTCACCCAAAGGCTTACAACAATTCTTGCCTTGCTTCCATCAAGAAAGAGAGAGATCACATTTCTCTATTGGAGCCTTTTGTATACACACTGTCAGCTCTACGTCAGCAACCAATGAAAAGGCTTTTCTTCATCGTGAAGTAAATAGTCAGGAAACATTTACAGAATACCAGGATATGCTCAGAATCAAGGGTCAGGACACCTCCAGTGAATATCTCCACTCGTTTTTACATACAAGCTCACAACCCCCACCCTACGTGCGTTGGCAGGAAGAAAATCTCCTTCCATGTCCACTTTCTCAAAGCTCTCTCCCTGCACATTGTCTGAGGACTGGCTCCATTGGCCAGTCCCTCCATGAGACATTTTGAGAATCCCTTGATCTGATCTGGGTTTCCCAATGATAGGGAAAGAGTACCATGAAGTACATGTAGCAGTCAGGAGTGCTGGTTGGGAATTAGGAAGTCTCAGGGTACATGGTCCAAATCATAAGAAAGCAGGCAGATTGGTGGAAGGGCAATCACAAAGTCGGGCAGTGTCACTTATTCAGGGTCACAGTAAAACCAGGTAGTGCCCAAATGTTAAGCACCTATGACATGCCATACACTGTACTCGGTGCTGGGGATACAAAGACAAACATAAATAGTCTCTGCGCTCAAGGAGTTTACGTTCTGTCAATGGAGATCTCTCACGTAGACACGCACACACACAGACACAGACACACACAGACACAGACACACACACACAGACACACACACACACGAAACATAGTTTGAAATCCAAGTAGTTCAAGAAAGTATCCAGGGAGTTCACCAGGCAAGGTCTGAAATAGGGGCAAAAATATTGAAATAGATGTCTTAAAAACTGTCTGAGAGTTTTTACTGTCTTTGATGCAGAAGCAGTCCTTAGCCACCCACTTAACCCAGCCATGACTGGTCAGCTTTCCTAGTTTTAAAGATTTCTTGCTTGTTGCTGAAGTGGTATCATACATATTTGGTAGTTCTGGGATTCCACTTTAAGCATCCCTCTCCTGTTCTTCTGGCTTGGACTTTGGCTCCTAGGTGGCAAAGTGGACCTGGAGTGATAGGCCTGGAGTGGGAAAGACCTGTGTTAAAATTCAACCTCAATCACTTCTTATGACTCTGGGACAAATCATTGTCTGCCTCAGTTTCTTCATCTCTAAGATGGAAAAAATAATACTACCTAGTGACCAAGGTGGTTGTGAGGATCAAATGAGATAATATTTGTAAAGTGCTTTGCAAACCTTAAAGTGATATGTAAATGCTAGCTGTCATTATGTTCTTGAAACATGACATGTGTTGATCTGGAACTGTTACCCTCAGTCCAGATGTTGTATGTGAGTTGTAGCATTGTAGGCAAATGCAGGGTCGGGATTGTGGAGGGATGGGGTAGGATTGGATTTCATACATTGCCACGTGTGGAAGAAGCTGCCAGAGGGGAAGAGAAGTCAGGAATCCCAGAGACTCAGCACTTTGGGGCACCAGGAGGGGTATAGATGAGGGTTTTGGGTGTGGTACTCAGCAGTTCTTAGAACAAATTTCCCTGAAGAGCTGATGAAATTTCCTTTAGGATTGAGATGCCCATGGTGTTAGAAAGAATTAATCTTCTGTGGAAGGATCTCCTTAATAATATGTAAATCTCTAACATATCAGGGTGAGAACTTTGGATGGCAAGACTTAATTTGAAATATTTTTCTACCTGAAGTTTTCTTTCCTTGCTGTATCTTCTATACTATTGTCTTTCTGCTGTGATCTGTGACTCAGGGCACTCGGAAAGTTTAGGTCAGGGGTGGGGAACCTGAGCCATTGAGGCCACATGTGGCCCTCTAGGTCCTTAAGTGCAGCCCTTTGACTGAATCCAAACTTCACAGAACAAATCTTGAGGCCACAGGTTCCCCACCCCTGGTCTAGGTTGTGTTTTGGGGGCTACCCTAAAAGATTTGAGTCTTATCTCAACTCTAAAGCAAGGAAGTAGGATTCAGTGACTCTTGAGGTGTCTTTCAGTGCTGAATCTGTGATCCTATGGTCACTCACTTTTGGCTGGTTGTACCCCACCCAGAATTTACTATGGGAAATCTCTGAATATGGCTTGTGTATCTCCAGCACTTAGTATAGTGCTGGCCCATAGTAAGTGCTTAATCAATGTTTGTTAACTGACTGACTCATGTCTGGGTTTCCACAGATGTAGTTAACAGAGTTCTCAGCTCCTACACAAGGACTCAAAGTAATGATTCTATTGGGAAAAGGAAAGCCTTTACCTCACCCCACTCACTCAACTAGCATCTACTATGGGAAAGGACTGTGCTAATCACTGAGGGTACAAAGAAAGGCAAAAAATAATCTCTGCCCCTAAGAAGCTCACAGAAGATATAAAAGTAGGAGGAGAGTCCACCTGCTGCACTTGGGAAGGAAGACATCCTACTTCTTTTATGAGTCAGTGCAAAGGTCTTGTCTTCCAACAAGACCTTGTTCTCCCAAGAGTCCAACCAAATCAATGGAAGCCTTTTTGGGGGCAGCCCCCAATCATTGAAATTCTTTCCCTAGGAGATACTTAGGGGCATCTCAAAGCCAGTCACCGAGACTAAATTGGGAGTCATCTTCTGTATCTTAATAAGATGCCAAAGGACATTCTCTAAGAAAAGATGATTTACAAAGACCCAGATGAAGGTTCACTGCCCAATAAGTTCACTGAGTTGGCCGAGGAATTCCCCTTGTGTGATTTCTTCCTTACCTCTCGTTCCCTTTCTTCTGGATTCCCTGGTATTGTTCAAAGCCAGGGATTTGCTCATAGATATAGATAAATTATATACTATAGTGCTGAAAAAAAACCAGAGACCATTTAGTCCAACTGCCTTATTTTACAGATGAGGAAAATGAGACCCAGGGAGGGAAAAGTCAGACAGACAGCAGAGGAGCCACTCCTTGTACAGAGGTTGCCCGACTCTCAGCCCAGGGCTCTTGTCATAGCTTCGTGCTGCTCTCCAATGAGTTAATTTATTATAATCAGCAGTATCTTTAGCCTCAGTGAAGTCCCCTGGTGATGCCATCTGTGATTGTGACCTTTTTACTCCATTTGATGTCTACAGAATAATCAAGAATAAATCCTTCCTCTTCTCTTGAAGTATGACTGTTTTTCTTAGTTATTGATAATTCCTCATTCATAAAACAACGAGAAGATGGTGACCTTGTAGAGTTAATCAAGAGAGGCAGTCTGTGGCATTGGTGCCACCACCAAAGGGCATTGGAAGACAGTGTAGACGGTGAACTCTTCCCTACCAGATGCATGACATTGTTTTCTCTGTTTCTCTCTCTTCTATTCTCCCTTTCTTCCCATTTTCCTCCCTTGAATGTCACTTAGTCTTGCCCATGCCTTCCATGTATCATAGCCCTGGGACATTTGCTCTTAGACTTGCTGCATACGCTTTCTGTGAACCCTTCTCTCTTGCCTCAGAAAGGGAGCTTTTTCTTTTTCCTTTCTCTCCTGAGGATAATCCACAAGACTTGAGGGTGGGTTTCTTAGAGGTTTCCATTGTGTCTGCCCTATAGATGATTGATTTGGGGCAAACCAAAAAGCAATTTGGGAAAGCGATATTATTCTCTCTCTCCCTCCCCATGCTTCACATAGGCAGAGGAAGGAGGAGAAGAATTCCCAAAATGGCGGTAGGCTTGGCAGTGGGAGAAATTTTTGGACAGGTGAGGCCTTTCTGTACACTTCAAATCTCACCATCTAAGGTTAGCCCTGTGGCATATTGACATTGACCGGAAGGCCTGAGAGAAATTTGACAATGGATCAAAGAAAGGAAATCTTTTTTCTCTTCAATTTCAAATATTATCACTCTTCTGTGTTTTTGACCCTCTTCTCCAACCCATTGGGAAAATCACATCTTATTGCAAGAGTCTTAATCTTTTCCATTTCCTATGCCTCTTGGGCAGTTTGGTGAAGCCCCTGGATTCCTTCTCAGAGTAATGGGTTTTTTTGTTTTTTTAAATTTTTTAAATTTTTTTAAAATATTTTTTCAGAGTAATGTTTTTAATTGCATAAAATAGAATAAATAATAAAATATGGGATCACTATAATATTATAATACTATATATATATTGTATATACTATAATATGACTGTAATATAAATAACAAAATATAGGCTTACTAAGGAAACCAATTATATTGAAATACTGTCATCAAAATATTAAGAAAAAACAAATTTATGTTATGAACCTCCACTTCATTGGCTCTCTTTTCTTCCTGCCCCAAGAAAGTTTCTGGAGAACCTATTGCCACAAGACAACTTGGAATATCTTCTGTGAGCAGGTATGGGGTTCACTTAGTTTCCTCTCCTGACTCCACCCAGTTTTAGGGAAAAGGTGGAGGCACAGGATTAGGTTGAGAGGATGAGGTCAGGAGAAAGGTCATCAAGTTAAGCAGCACTTGGGAAGCCTGTTTGCTGTGGCCTATTGCCCATCAGGAGGTAGACTATTTGGTCACCGGCATATCTTTTTCCATCTAATCCCTGTGGAGTAATGAATACTCACTTAGGTGGTGTTCTTACCTGCACTGAATTAGGTCATAGACTCTTGGAGTCTAGGAACCACAGAGTATGAAAATATGAGAACCTTAGAGTCAGAAGTGACCTTGAAGGCCGTCTAGTCCATCATCCTTATCACTGCAAGACACCCTTCTCCAGTATCTCTGAAGGATATTGGGGTATTATTCAATTTTGCCAATCAACTTCCTGCACAGAGGTTAAATAGGGCTAATTGCTGTGTTAGTGTCATCCTTCTAAACAGGATACAAAAGTGACTGACCACTTGAAGGAGGTCACTCAAAGCAGAGGCTCCTGCTTTGAAAGATTTCTTCTGGGACTATTACAGTGTTGAAAATTCTACCATTAAAAATTCATCCCTTTTGGGTGTCAGAGGCATTTTGGTCTTTAAGAGACCCCCTGTAGAAGCTATAGAATTTAAGGTAAGCCTATCTTGGATAGTTATAATTGACACTAGAAGGACCAGAAGTTTTCTGCGTTGTCCATAGAACATTCTAGTCAGTGATCCACTTCTTCGAGTCCCACTTGCTACCACTTTGGTGTCAAGGCCTCTGGGAGAGGAGGTACACCTTTCTCAGCTGATACATCTGAAGGGATTAGTCAATAGTCAGCTGGGAACAAAGTGGAAGTTCTTAAACTTCTGTGTGTCATTGCCCTTTGGTGATCTGATGAAGGCTATAGACTCCTTTTCAGAATAATGTTTTTAAATGCATAAAGTGCATAAGATTACAAAGAAAACCAATTATACTGAAATACGATGATCAAAATAAATATTAAAAATAAGCAAGTTCATGGACCCCTGGTTATGAACCAGCTGCTTAGACAAATAAACAGACTAGAGATATAGAAACCTTTAAGAATAGGGACAATTTTACATTTCCTTTGTATCTCCAGCACTTAACACAGTGCCTGGCACATAACAGGCACTTAATAAAGCTTGTTGATTGATCGCTCAGTGGATAGGAGGGAGAAAGAGCATTGCGCCACTAATTCTGAATGTGAGGAGGGCTTTCCCCCAAGCCCTCTCTCCCTGCTGGGTGGTTTAAGGATTTGCTCTCCCTATGTGTTACCCTTTCACAAAGTGGCTCAAGGTCCCCAGGAAGGTGGCCATGGCCTCCTGTCTATATCATTCCCGGGATCCCTTCCCCATTGCTCCATTTTATGTGCTGGACCCCCTTTCCTGATGATGAACTTTTTCAATCTATTTTTCCTACTTTGGGCAGTTATTCTGGGCAGGGTAAAAGCCAGAGCCGTGGCTGGGCTTCACAGCCCCGGATATAATTACAGCCTTTTGGGGTGAATCCCTGGCAAAGAGGTAGCCTATAATTAGGGGGTGGAGGCCTGGAGGGTGGGCGAGACCATCTCCTGGCTCAGTGTACCCAGGGGATGGGAGGTGGTTGTAGGGGTTGAAAAATTAAAGCCTTCCCTCCTGCCTGTGAGAATAAAAATATTTATGGGCAATTTTCCTCACTCCACAGAGAGCCTGGGCACAGAAACAGGCTGTTTTTTTCCTTGGCTATTCCTGACCTTTTGGTATGAAGGGAGTTAGGTTAGGGGACAAACATAGGCTGTTTACAGGGTTCACAGGAGAACTCCAGGAGCCCTGCCTCTCAAACAGCTCCCCCTTCTTCGGCTTTACCTTGAACTTCTGGAAAGTTACCCAAAGGAATAGGGTGGATTTCTGTCTCTGATGTTAGGCTGCTTGTTGTTGGTAGTGGGGTTTTTCCCTTAGAGATCAGGACTGTTTTTGTGAATAACATGTTTCCCATAATTTAGCTTTTGAGAAAGTCAGAAGGGGTGTGTGTGTGTGTGTGTGTGCGTGTAGGTGGGTGTGCGCGTGCGTGCCCTCATGGGCATATATATGTGTGTATGTATAGCTGAAATATTCTGGAAAGACAGCCTTCAGAACATACTCCCTTATTTCTCTGCTGCATCAAACATACTCTATTCCATCCCACTCCACCCAGCCCCAGATTTGTTGAATTAATAAATGAGAAAAGAAATGAATGAATACATGAGCCTGAGACCTGGACTTTCTTCAGAGGAGAGAATCAATAAACATTCCTTGACTGATTGCCTAATAGGGAACTGAACGAGGTGTTCTATAGATTTAAAGAATGAGACATTTAAGGAGCAGGGAGGAACCTCATGGTCCCCGTGCTCCAGCTACCTTAGAAAAGGATCCCACTGAGTCCCAGAGGAGGGAAGTGACTTGTTGAAGGTTACATGGAAAGTAGCAGATGTAGGACTAGGGACCGGGTCTCCCAGTACATTGCTTTTTTCACTGTGCTTATCACTTGCGCAGTCTACAGGTAGCTGAGTGAAACCTTGGTAATTTTGATCAAAGCTTTAGAATTGGAAGAGATTTAGACACTAACCCCTTTGCTTTTCCACACATAGCCTAGAAAGGTTAAGTGATTTTCTCAAGATCACGTGGAGAGGAAGCAGTAGAGGTAGGATTTGAGAAGTTATACCCCGTAGTCTCATCCAGCTCTAGTTGTTTTCTTTTCTTTTCTTTTCTTGAGGGGGGGAGGGGCAAAGCCATCAGAGTTAAGTGACTTACCCAGGGTCACACAGCTAGTACTGGCTCTGTTTTTAATACCCTGATCCTGAGATGGAGACAGGGTACATGGCGCTTGCTGTCCAGGTCCAAAGGAAAACCTAATACTCTCCCGTAGGGATTGGGGTGCTGGGGGGACAGGTATTAATGAGATGACGTTGGTTAATTTCAAGATAGTGAGAGAGATTCATGCCATTCTTATATTGCACGATGGATGGGCATTCTGGAAGAGGCCGAGTTCAAGGTGAAATTGGAAGGGAGGGAGGGAAATGAAGCAAGGAGACGATGACCGTGCCACCACCTCAGTAGGCCCAGGATATATGTTAGAATATCAATTAGGGGAAAAGTCACCTGGAAAAACTCTCACCAAGACTGCATGATTAGCCAGGGGCCCATTGGGGTGGCAATAGACATTAGCTTAGGGTTTTTCCCCCAGAGATGAAAGAATAGGGAAAAAAGCAAAGATAGGGTGGAAGCACGTGGAACAATGTAGTTCTAGAGAGGATTTAGGGAAAAAAGAGCTGCTGAGTTAGGCTCTGTCAGTGAATGACCAAGGGAGACAGGTTTATTTCCAGATGATCAATTCTCATTTTTTTAGGACAGAAACATTTCTAGAGCGGAGGAGGAAAATTCATCAGGTGCCTGGAGTTAAGTGAAAATATCCCTTCATAACAGCCATCTCCCTTTTCTTTGGTTCATTTTGGCCAAGTGTAACAACAACGTTACTTGCCACTACCGTGGTTGTGTAAGGCCAGTAATATCAGCACACAGGAGGGCTGCTAGCACAGGTTCTTTGATCTGCTTTTCTAAGGAAAGCAACTTTAAGGGGTTAACAATCTTACTTTAGTTAAACATACATATATCATTCACTGAGGTCAGAGGAAAAAGTCAGCACCCTGAACTTCAGAGAAAACACAAACAGAAATTATAAGCAGAAATTATATGAACAGAGCAAAATAACACAAATCAACAGACAGGCTTCTAGCCGTCTCACCAAGACACTACATACATAGTTGCCAGAGAGAGAAGCACCAACATCTGGGTTTTTCAAAACAGGGGGCTCCTTAACAGCTACCCAGAGTCCCATCTGGTCAAATCACATGACACTCTTCTAGTGAGTGAGCACCAAGCAAAATGCTAACCTCAGAGGATATATACACTTCCTCAGGGTCAGAGGGCATCACAACCATGTGACTCAAACCCATGTGACCTAAGCCTTCCCATGGCTTAAGTAGGTCCTCAAAGACTCCCAATTCAATCAAAGACTCTTGATTGAAACAAAGGCAAGATTCAAAGGCACTTGATTGCCGTGGTGCTGAAACAAACTCCAAAGCAAAAGACAACAAAAAGTTCCACTTTACTTGCCATACACCAAGCTATCATTTGATCTGCCATTTTGTTTCTCAAGTGCATCTGCCTAACACAAAAGAATTGTCCAAGACAAACAACCAAGCCCAGTTCTAAAAACGCTAAGCTCCCAGCCTGGTATTTGGGCTCCTCCAAAATAGACCTGTCTAACTTTTTCTCTCTTTCCTTCTCTATACCAATGCTGTACTCTAGCCATGGTAATCCTTTCATCTACTTCCTGAATGTGTCTTATACCCTCCCCTCCTCTATTCCCTATGGATTTAAAGGCAGTATGGGAGAGAACACTGGCTCTGGTTTCAAATCCTGCCTTGAACATTTAGTAGCTTTTCACCCCAGGTAACTTACTCAGTTTCCACATTTAGAAAATGATAGGGTTGGACTTTGTGACCTCAAGGGGCCTTTCCAGCTCCAAATCTATGAGTCTATGACTAAGAAAATTTCAGAATTGGAAGAAGAAATCTCAAAGGTCTGCTCCCACCATTTTGTTTTACAGATAAAGAAACAGAAACCTTGACCACAGAAGAGGGTTCCATATCCTCAGTCCCACTTCCCAGCCTCCCTGCAAGCATCTAAATTGGTTAAGACTCACCCCAGGGGTGGGAAGAAGAGGACCATTGACTAGGGGAGTCTTTGGCCAACATAGGAAAACTTCTGGTCCTTCCAATTTTAATGACAACTCTCTAAGGTAGGCTCACCTTAAAGCTTCACGGGGGCCTCTTAGAGCCAAAAGGCATTTGACACCTAAAAGGGATAAATCTGGTGAAATTTGGGACACTGAAACAGGTGGTGGGAGAGACATTTCAGAGCAGGGGCCTCTGACCTGAATCCCCTTAATAATAATAATAGCTAACGTTTATGGAATTCTTACTATGTGTCAGGCACTCCTCTTAGCGCTCTCCAATTATTTTCTCATTTGTCTTTTTCCAGCCTTAAAATTCTTTAACTCTAAATGTTTTGTGGGGAATAGCACTAGAAGAGAAAAATTGTTGGTCCAACAGAAAAGGTAGTGATTGCTAATGACACAAGGTAGAGATATGAGACCCTCTCAAGGTGGCTACCATTCTTCTGCAGTTGTGAAAGAATTTCCTTTTAGGGGAGGGAGTACGGTCTAATGAAAAGTGGATTGGTCCTGGAATCAAAAAGCCAGAGACTGAGTCTTGGCTTTGGTGCTTCCTAGAGACAACTAGTCACTGGACAAATTGCTTTATATCTCTGAGCCTTGGTTTTCTTACTCCCCACCCCCCAAAATGGAGATGATATTTTCTCTAATTCCCTCTTATGGTTCTGTGTCTCAGAATAGTGAAAGCACACAAATCAGTATAGGAATGTAAGTGAGGCTTACTGTTATCTGTCACCTACTTTCTCCTATGGAATAGAAAATCCTCCAATGTGAACTGTTCATTGATAGATTCCTCAGTCAAGGAGAGCTCACTGTTTTCTAGGGCTCAGGGGAAGGTAGGAATAGATGATTTAGGAGGAAAGAAGCTTAAGGAGTCCAGTTGTGCCACCAGAGGCATTAATGCCCACTCCTTGTCTTTTCTGAACACCAAAGGCAGTGGTCTGGTGAGGAAAAGGTGTTGAGGTGCTTGTAGCAGATGGGAAAGGGCACCCTGGATGCTAGTAGTGAGGAGTAAGAATGATGGATGCCCCATAATATTAAAAATCCTGTTTTTGTGCCTATAATCATATTTATGAGCTAAAATTACAGAAATTCTGGAATTTTATTTTAATGTAAATGTAGCCTCTTTTGTTCACTTCTTGATTGGAAACCAGTGAGGCTACTTAGAAACATATAAATTCATCTTGTGATGTCCCCTGAAGATGCCTGCCATTTCAGTGCCCCAAAGAAGCTGGAAAGACCAAAGAAAGGAGGATTGGGTTTGAGTTTCAACTGGCTATGTGGTCTTGGGCAAGTCAAAGGCCTTCTGAGAGCCTCATCTGCAAAGTAAGTTTCCCTCACCCACCCAATATACTTAAGGATAAGAAGGTATAGGTGGGTAAAGGTTAGGTAAGAGATAAAATCAGTTATAAAGGTTTTGCCACCTTTAGATTTTGAATGGTTGCATTAACAGCTTATATAAGGGCTTGAAACCTTGATTGGCTAATATTCTGAGTGACCTTTTAGTAGATTATAAAGTATGTGCTGTTTACAATAATAATAATCTTTTAAAGGGTTTACCCTTTTCAGCTTTTGATGGGACAGTGTAAAAAAGTGTTTATACTTATTTACTTCTTCAGGAGGTATGAAGAAGCTCCTCCGCCAACTAACAGAATTATAGGACAGCTAGCCATTGACTGGCTGAAGGATCAGCAATGTCCCTAGTGGCCTTAAAATATGAGCAGATGTTGAGAAGGGAGTCATCTCTGGCAGTCAAGAAGTGAGCCAGCTGGCTATCGAGGAAGAAACCAGATCTTGAGAGAGAATCATTCTGTCACTTTTGTCCCAGAGTGCTGCTATCACCTGATGGGTGTGCCTTCATAGCCAACCCAGCTTGCTGGGCCTTGGGCTACTTCAAGGACCATTTCTGTAGATGCTTGAGAGGAACATTGAATCAATTACAAACATAAGACTGATTATGTTGGGTCCAGGCTGGGCATATGGAGGACAAAAGGCTACAGATGAATCACTATGCTGGTTTCTATGCTCTGTCCTCATTTTTGGAGCCCTTCAGCCACAAGGGCCAGACCTTGGTAGTGTCATAGTTCACTGTGAAGCATGAGCAGATTACTGACTATGGAGGTGGTTATGAGCTTGCATCAGGCCAGCACACACAGAGGCTTTATTTGTATCATCATGTTTGACCTTGATATCCATGGCCCAGGGACCAAGAATGTCTGTTACATGCAGGAGAGTTTGGCGAAGAGACCTATGTGTGTGTATATGGGGGTAGGAGGGGCAAAAAGGAGCGGGGTAAGAAGTGGGAGCAAGGAGAGGACTCAGATAATCACTGGAGAGAAGATTAGGAAAAAACTGAAGGAGGAAGAAGAGGTCGGTGAGGACAAAGGACAGAGCAGAAGGAGAGTGGTGCCCAATCCAAGGATCAGCAGGAGCTGCTAAGTGCCTAGCTAGGGCCATGACTGAAGCAAGGAGCCAAGGAACATCCCATGAGACCAGAGAACTGTTCCCAATGGGTGTTTTTTAAATTGGTGTCTGTCCTCAATGACTCCTCCTCAGGTCCCTCTTTTTCCTTCAGCCTCTTGGGGGTAGGAGTCTGTGGGGCTCAGGGGCAACAGGAACCAGGGCCTCACTCTTTTTTTTAATTTCTTTTTTTTATATTTTTATTTTTAGTTTGCAACATACAGTTCTACATAATTTTGAGTTCCAGATTTTCTTCCCTCCCTCCCCCACTCCCTCCCCAAGAAGGCATGGAATGCCATATAACTTCCAGGTATAACTTGGCATTGAATTAATTTACACACTAGTCAAGTTGTGGAGAAGAACCATGACCAATGGAATGACTCATGAGAAAGAAGAAACAGAACCAAAAAAAAACCAAACAAAAAAAA
>CM053625.1:118238974-118256663 GCA_028646595.1 Phalanger gymnotis | reverse complement strand
CAGGGTATGACTGCTTGTAAAGGGTTCTATGTTCCAAGCCTGGGGGGATGTGCCAGCTGTGCCACACCAGCACTCCTCCTTCCCCAAGAACCCCCAACCCAGACTGGTCTTAGATCTTCAGCAGGCTCTTCACTCCTACTCTGAGCTGCCACTTAATTCCTCCCACCAGGTGGGCCTGGGGCTAGAAGCAATTGCAGCTGTAGTTTTGTAGCTGCCCCACCTCCACTGCCCCCGGGGTGGCGGCCAAACCACAAACTCTATCCCAGTCCCCAGCAGCTTCTCCCGCTAACGTACTCTGTTGTCCTTGGTGTATGTGGGTTGAGAAGTCTGGTAACTGCCGCAGCTCACTGATTCAGGGTCCTAGGGCACGCTCCACCCGGCTGCTGGTCTGGTTGGTCTGCGCCGCCCATGCTGGCCTCCACTCTGCTCAGCTCCGCTCCCCTCCACTCCCAGCTCCATACGGGATAGACCTTACCCAGAGACCATCCAGGCTGTCCTGGGCTACAGCCCTGCTTCCCTATGCTATTTTGTGGGTTCTGCAGTTCTAGAATTGTTTCAGAGCCATTTTTTATAGGCTTTTGGAGAGACTTGGCGGGGAGCTCATGCTAGTCCCTGCTTTCCAGCTGCCATCTTGGCTCCCCCCCGCCCACCCCAGGATATAATTTCTTGCTTGATCACATTGAGAATGTGAGAACAGTAAAAAGAAAGTTAAATTAAATTAAGTTTCATGTATTGAAAAGAGAAGGCATCATTCTTTTCCTTTTGCATCTAGCAAACTACAGGACAGGGGATTTCTTTCTCTTACCTGCCACCCATTAGCTATGTTTTCTTGTAGGAGACTAGACCTGCAGAGAGCAAGTTCAAAAAGTCAGGCTTTGGAGTCAAGTAAAGCTGTGGAGGGGTGAAGACCCAGTGGAGTCACATGGTTAGTAGAGGTTGTTGTTGTCTGTCCTTCATTCTCAAAGAGGACCATGATATCAGGGGGGTGATGTCATGACTTGCAAAATGAATTGGATTTAAGTGAGGGAGGGTTGTGAAAAGTCACCAGCCTCACTTACTCCTCCAGAGTCATCTGGGTCCAGTGGCCAGATATAGGTCAGGATGAATGGAGATGGCCCTGGATGTAGTGGGGGTCCTTGGCCTTTTTAAGCTGAAGTCTTTCCTAGGTCTCAATTTGACTGAGGCAATGCCCATTCTGTGATTAAGGCTAGGTAAGAAAGGAAGCAACTTAGGAAGGACTTACCTAGTCAAAAAAAAATCACTTTGGGAGAGAAAGACCCTCAGGGTCTCTGGCTGAAACAGAACCAATTGCTATTTACAATGACTCAGAGGCAAACAATGGCCAAACGGGGTTTGGCCTTGGATCTGTTGTTGGCCAATCAATGAGAGCCAGAGAGAGAGGGGAATGGGGTCAGCACACTGCACAAAGAGAAAGGACTTTGGGGCCATGCAGTAGCAGAGGTGTGAGCTGTCTTGACCATGAGTTCGCTATACATGTTATTTTCTCCTATGTACTCTATGTATGTACTCCCTCATTCCGCTGATGATATTTGTTTTTGTGGGAGAGTGTGTCTTGGGTTTATGGAGGAGATGATTTATTGCTTCTGCTCATGCTATGACATTTTAGTGGAAGTCTTTGCTTTGAGCTCATTGTGTCAAGTTGAATCCACCTTGTAGGGGCTGATAGTTTTAGGCTCGTTAATTTTAGCCCCTCACGCTACCTTGCACTGAGTCGAGTGATCTTTTTTCGCCTCAAACCCCAGTACAAGTTGGATAACCCAGAAGGGGCACTGTGCTAACATGCTATGGTTTCCAACATGGGAGGAACAGACAGAAACAGGGCCAATGTTTGCCATCACTTCTGAGGTGTCCCAACAGTAGGGAGCGTTCCTTTTAGGATAATGAATGGATGGCTGGCAAGATGAATATAGGGCTTCTCTGGCCTCTGATACAGAGCAGCTCAAACTCAGGCCTCAAAAACTAAAATCTGGTTTCACTATCTGTCAAGTTAAATATTTTTTTCTCTTTTTTTCCCTGAAGCTCCCATCATTTGATGCCATGATGGAAATGGAAAAATAAAGACCCAATAAAATAAAACACAGGAAAAAGAGAGTTGATGTTTTGTTTGGAGCCTGAAGCAGATTAAATCTTGAATGAAATGAAACATAAAGAGATAGTCCTAAAAGGACATACTTGAGGGAGGGAAAGGAGGCTGAGTCTGACCTTCACTACTGCCATCATCTAGTCTACAGATCTGAAACATGGCCCCCCTTCCCCATTGTTCTACTTAACATAGCCTAGTTTTTGTAAATAAGGAGAGAGTATTAGAAACCCAAATTCCTCATCGTGTTGCATGACATCTATGAAAACGGGAATTTCTTGGCAAGTTTTGGTTTGATTCAATTCAACAAATATGTATTAACCACTTGTTCCAGGCCCTGTGGATACACAGACAGAAATAAAATAGTACCTGCCCTCAAGGAGCTTCCATTCTAATGGGTATAAATAAGTATACATGCAGATATTTATAACACATGGTAAATTGAGGTGGGGTAGAGTGTCAGCAGTTAGGGGAGGCTAGAATTGGAAAAGGCTCTACAAAGAAAGTGGCCCCTGAGCTGAATCTTGAAACAAAGGAGACAGCAAAGTCTAATGGAAAGAGTGCTAAGATTTGGCATCAGAAGACGTGGGTTCGAGGCAAGTGACTTTACTTTTCTGGGACTATTTCCTCACCTACAAAAGGGACTAGATGGCCTCTCAGGTCTCTTCCAACTCTAAGATTTCCAGCCCAAGATTTCCAGAATACTCTACTACCACCTCTCCTTACAAGACATCCCACATGTAGCCCTCCACTTAGGAAATAGTTAGAAGCTGACTTATGGGCAATGCTGGTAAAAATAATAACCCCTCACTTGCTTGTCAGCAAACAAGCAGAGTATTTTCTTTATCTTCTTCATCATTTAGGGACTAGCTGACTTCCCTGTCTTCTCCATCTCCCTGAGTCACCTCCAAGGTCATGAGACTGACTAATAAATTGTTAGCCTCTGACTTTCTCTATTAGAAATCATCTTTCCTGTTCAAGTTTATTGCAACACTACTTAGTAAGTCAGTCACCTTTCCTCCCTCTCTTTTTTTTTGAACAGGATGCTAACTCCCCAACATTTCTATCTAAGTTAAGCAACGAAACAGGATCTTTTGCAGCCAATTAGGAGTCTAACTACCACATCCCTTCATATGTCCCTCCCACCTTTAATTCTCTTACCTCTCTTAAAATTTAATTAAAAGAATTAAAAAATTCTCTTGCCTTTCTTAAAATTAAAAAAACCTAGAACATTCTGAACTTAACAGATACCCCCAAAGAGCATTTCTATATACAAAGTAGAATACAAAAATAAGACTGTATTGACACCATAAATCTCCTTTTCCATGCTTGCTTTAAAAAAATACAAGAAATGCAACAGATGACTTTCAAAACTATCCTACTTCTTTGTACTTCCTTCCGAACTTCTTTCTGTTCTCTGTGCACTTTCAAAAATGCTTTGGTGGTCTTCTTTTTCTCTTGTCAGTCCATAGTCTTGCCCCCCTTTCCCATAGATCATGTAGTTTTAGATCAAATGTAGTCAATTTGTATCTGATTTCAGCAAAAGCTAGAATTGGTTTGTCTTACCCTGCCTCTGCACTTTCTTCCTGTTTTCCTGTTTCCCACAAGATGCTGGAGTTGGAAAAGCTCTTAGAGCGTGTCTAGTCCAAACTCTCATTTTGTGGATGAGGGAGGAGAGAGAAGCTGAGAGAGGAAGTGACTCACTCAAAGACACATAGTTAGCAGCAGAGCTAGGATTAGAACCCAGGGGTCTAGGCTCTTGTGACTCCCCAGCGTCACACAGCCAGGGCTGGCAGGGTCTACATCATTCTTTTTCCTCAAGGGAAAGGAGAGTTTGGAATATAGTCTGAGATCTTTCTCTGTTTTGGTTTACATGTTATTTTTTTTCCATTGAAAGTAAGGACGGGTGCTTCCCGACTCAAAGCGCAGTTGTCCTCCAAACCATCAAACTATCCCACTGCCCTGGGGACTCCGTCAAAGGAGGACAGTCTGTGTGTGCAAGGGTGGGGGAAGAGGAGACAAGTGGACTTTCCACTGGAGCCTTGCCCTAGTGAATGCTGCATCTCCAAGCTACTGCCTCAGAGACTAAAAAAAAATGGGCCATCTGTAGGTGATCCTTGTTTGCCCACAAATGTGCCGCTTTGGCCCCTGGCCAGCTGTGTGGACACGTGTGAAGTATGCTTTTTGGCTTAGACCCACTCATTCCATTGTGATTGAGTTGTTTTCCCTAGAGCCTCATCATCTGCAGGGTTGAAGGATACAGGGGGCCGTGTAGGAAGAGGCCAAGTCCTGGAAATGTCTTAAGCCTTCCCTTGCCTGGATGGCACTTTGGTGCAAGAGGGTGATGGGAGCAAGGAGTGAGAGGCGGGAAGGGAAGGGAGACTTTGGTGAGAAAACAGAAATGACTTCTTGGAACTAAGGAAAGGGTAGTTCTAAGGTGTGTAAGACATGAGTCTAAGGTATCTTAGTCAGGGAGGCCATAGGGACAGCTTTCTTCTAAATCTTTAGGAATTAAAGCAGCTGTATTTCTTTTTGCGCACAACTTTCCTCTTACATAGTGTTCTTCCATCCCCTGTCTCTGTGTCTTTGAACTTGTCCTCCATGCCCAGAAAGTATTCCTTCACCTCCACCTCCTTGAACAGGTGTGGGGGACTTGTGGCCTCAAGGCCCTCATGGTCCTCAAGGGCCCTTTAGCTCAACCCAAACTTCACAGAGCAAATCCCCTTACTAAAAGGATTTGTTCTGTAAAACTTGGACTCAGTCAAAAGGCCTCACCCAAGGACCTAGAAGGCCACATGTGGCCTGGAGGCCACAGGTTCCCCACCCTTGTCCTAGAAGCTCTGCCTTCCTTCGAGGGTCTGCTCAAGCACCCCCTTCTATATGAAGATTTTTTCTGATCTCTCTAGTTTCTAGTGACTTCATTCCCCCAAATTATCTTGTGTTTACTTTGGGGCTTTCTATATTTGTATATGTTATCTTCCCTCAATAGATCATAAGTTCCTTAGGGATTGTTTTTACATTGCCAGTGTCTAGCACAGTGCCTGGCATACCCATAGCAGGTCTTTAATAAAGACTTGATTACTTGGGAGCTGTCCTACTTGGAGTCAGGGGTACAGGCTAAACAATGCTGTACTTTTTTCTAGAACTTTAAGATTTGTTAAGCTGACCTCACATGAAGACTGTGAAGTGGGACACACAAATGTTTTCTTCTTATTTTACAGATAAAGAAACTAGGACTCAAAGGGGATAGATAACATGCCCAAGATTACCTGGCTAGTAATGAAAATAAAACCAAACAAACAGAGCTTAAACCCAAGTTATCAGAATTTAAGTCCATTGCTCTTTTACTCCTAATGACTCTCTTAGCCTTGGGATTCCTTGATTTCCTTACTTGTAAACTCCATCCTTGAAATCCCTAGTCAGAATTTGGAGTATCTACTATTGTATTCTTTGCATTCCATAGCTTTTTGTCCTTAAGAAGCTGAGAATGGCAAATTTCTGCACGCTTAGAACAAGCTTATAACTCCTCTCTTCGCTAGAAGAGAGGTACCTGGTCCAGTTACCCCTGGGTCATTTTCAATCTTTCCACAAAATCTCTTTGAGTACCTTGAACCATGGCCTAGGATGAGAACGGGGATGTAGCAGAGAGTAGATGGTCAACCCCTGCCTAGGAAGAGCTCACAATCCTGGTCAGGCTTATTTCCTCACTATTGTCCTGACGTGCTTTGCTCATTCCTGCAGATAGATCTCTCTCTCCTCTCTCTCTGTCTCTTTCTCTCTGTGTCTCTTTCTGTTTCTCTGTCTCTCTCCCCTTATGCCTTTATCTTGGTAACCTTATGAGGTGGATAGTGTATTATTGTCCCCATTTTATAGATGTAGAAACTGAAGCTTGGAGGGGCTAATTGCCTTGTTTGGGTCCCCAAGGTAGTAAATATTAAGAGTTCCACCAAGCCCCATCTTGTCGGACCATGCCAGCAGATGTTCGTCACTGTCCTCTGAATCCCTAAACTGTTTACAATCTAGATCACAAGGTTTTACTTATGTTCAGTTCAATTCAACAAATGCCTACTATGTGAGACTTTGTGCTGGGCATTGGGAAAATAAAGGCAAAAAGTAAATGTTTACCCTCAAGGAGTATTCATTCTACTGAGTCAAAAAACAACATGTACACAGATATGTAAATACAAGTTAGACACTTTACTTTGGGGAAATGGCAAGAAAATTAACTGCTTTGGGGATTAGGAAAGGTCTCAAAGGAAAGCTGGGACTTGAGTTAATCTTTGAATGGAGCAAGGGATTCCAACAGTCAAGTGTTGGGGCAAGAGAGCATTTCTTTCAGAGGAAGAAGGAAGGAAACAAACATTTATTAAGCATCTACCACATACCAGCCCATTGTAAAGTGAGATAGTATGAGAGCTGGTTGTTTAATATGTACTAACACACCCCTGCATATATCCTACTTCTGCCTCCTGGTGTCTCCTGCAAATATGAAATAATATTAATAACAATAACTCATGTTTTTCTGGAGGAACTATAAAACACTCCAAATATGGTTTTGTCTCAGAGTTACCAGTATTTTGGGTTTTCTTAAGCTCCCAGTGTTCACAGAGTAAATAGATGACTCACCTCTACAATCTATCTGTGAATGGTTCCTGAATTAATGAATTGGCTGAATTAATGAATTCCCTCCCCCAGGACCCATGTTTAGTTAGGTTTCACAAAGTGCTTACTGTGTTGAGCTCAGTGTTGGTGGAGGCTGAGAACTCCCTAGCCATGAGCCTGGATCTGATATGTGGCTGGTGACTAGACCAGAGCTGAGCCTCCACATTGCATGAATATGAGTGACTCTCTCTTTGGGGAATGCAATGACTGGCTTAGGAATTGATTCATGAACAGTCCTGGGAAAATCGTCACTTGTCTGAGTTGTTGAGAGCTGTTGACATGGCAATGTGGCACTGCTCAATGTCTTTCCACACACTCTTGCTCTCCCTGCCTTCAAAATCCCATTGGAAACTCACCCTCTCCATGAAACCTGCTCAGCCTAACATTGCTTGCCTCCAGTCACCCCGGGACACCCTCAGCCTCTTTAAGCAACGGTACTGTATATTGTTGTATATCCCTCACTTACAAATTCTATTACATATATGAAATCTGGTTTACCTGAGTTGAGTTTGCCCTGTCTCCTCTATTAGACTGGAGGCTCCTTGAAGGTAGAGAACCCTCCTTCTTTGTCTTGATGACATATGTATATCGACTGAGTTCCTGAGTTCAGGGATAAGCCACCAATCTTAGTTTCTGCTGTGTCACAGAGGGAGCTTGGGGGATCTCCCTACAAACAGAGGGGAGGCAGTAACTTGCTTGGCTTAGAGACAGGGGATCCTGGATGTATTTCCAGCTGGAGCATTTTCTGTGTATGAGCCCACGGATAAATCACCTTATTTCTGGGAGTGAGAGCTTCCTCACTGGTAAAGTGGAGATAATGTTCTGTGTTTTTGTGTCTTGCTTCACTGAATTACTGTGAGGAAAGCACTTAGTATATCTTAGAAGGACTGCATAAATGAAAGTTGTTAAATTGAATTGTTTTAACCACCACCATTGTTTGGAACTGAAGAGGCAGGTCTGGGCTATGAAACTAGCTAACTTCTCAAGCTCCCCTTCAGGCCCAGAATGCAGTGTTCGGTTACTGAAAAATTGTCCTTACCTAGCTCTCACAAGCTGGGATAGTCTTTGCTGAGTCATTTTCTAGCTGACCCATGAAAATTCACATCCAGCATGACCCAGAAAGAATAGGATATGGGTACTACGATGTGGTTCTCTTTGGCCACAACCATGCTGGTCAATCTCCACTTCAAAGGGACATGTAGATTAAGAAGTAGGACTATCAGAGCAATTCTCATTTATGCAACAAATATTTATCAAGCATCTACTGTGTGTGAGATATTTTGCTAGGCTGTGGGCCATCCAAAAATGTTTAACTCACGGTCTCTGCTCACTCTTTAGCTGGGGAGCTAAGAAACAGTGCAAAGGCAGCCTGTAGTAAGTGACAAACATATGGCAGCAACATCAAAGGCCCTGGGGTTTTGGAGGGATGAGAAATCACTTCAGCCAGATGTAGATTTAAAGCTGGAAAGGACCTTAGAGGTCACTGAATCCAACCGTATCGTTTTACAGATGAGAAAGGGTAGTTGACTTGTCCTAGGTCACACGGGTAAGTGGAAGAGGCTGTATTTAAATCTAGGTTCGATGACTGCAAAACTATTTGATTGCTCAATCAAAGCATGAGCTAAATTCAGAATTTATGCAGGAAACCTTCCATCAAGATGAGGAGGCAGGATAACAAGCATGTACGGGAAATGGAAAACATGGAGAAAGCAGGACATACTTTAATAAAAAAGCTCCAAAGAAGCACTGAAATTATGGTGCAGAATAAGCTATAGAAATGTTTCAGGGGATATAGGGTAATAGGGCCACCTGAGCTGAATGGAAATTGACTAGAGAAGAATAATTTTGGTTCTCAGTGGCTACTTTGTTATAGAACCATGGATGAAAATATACAAAGAATAAGAACTAGGTAGAGAGATAGGGGTAATCACCTAGGCAACACACGGGAGTGGCCAACTCTAAACCTTGCTCTTACACTCATTATTTCATAAATGGAAGAAACCGAGGTCTGGAGAGATGAAAAAACCTGCTTAAAGTAACACACAGCAAATTAATGGGAGAGCCAAGATTAGAACCCAGGTCTCCTAACTCCCTGTGGAGAGCCTTTCTATCTTGTCTTAATAGGAAGTCTTTGGTTGCCCCTAAGTTGGTGAAGACTTCCCCAATCTTATAATAGTAACAGGTAGAATTTATATATTTGTGAGATGTTATTATTATCTGTATTTTATAGATGAGGAAACTGAGCAATCACAGACATGTTGTGAGGGTAATACGAGGTGTCACGTACAATGGATTTATAAACCCTAAAGCTATAGAAATATTATTATAAGGTCATTAGAAAGGATGAGAAAAAGCGCCTGCATTGTGACTAGTTTCAGGGTGACACAGTTAGTGCATTTGAGGCAGGATTCAAACCCAGATCTTCCTGATGTGAAATTCCCACTCTACCCACTTTACAACCTAGCTATCTATGGTGTGTTGTTTTTTTGTATGATAGTTACTATGGATTTTTCATTACAGCCCCACTCCCAACTCCACTAGCCTGTAAGCTCCATCGGGGCAGGGACTCTGACTTGTCCAAGCTGCCCCAGTGCCTAGCAGTGCTAGGTATATGTTTAATAAATGTTTGTTGAACTGCTATGCCGAATGAGCTGCAGAGAGAATAAGTGTTGTTGAAGAAGACATGTGATTCTTCCCTGGATTCCAAACCTGATCAGAACCTAAGGGGTCAGATGTGACTTGGGCACTTATTCCCTCCATCGGCCTGACATATAAGGGATTCTGCCTATCTTGCTCATTCTTACTTAACTCAGCAACTCCATCCTTCCCGAAGTATTTCTTCCTTGGGACTGGGTCCTTGGGGGTGAGGGAGCTGGGGTTGTTTTTTTCCTGCGAAGGTGCCATTTTCCACCTCAGGAAAGTTAGGATTTTTAAAAGTAGGCGTTCTTACGGCAACTATGACTTCTTGGGTGACACAGGCAGGAAAATCGAGAAGAACACCAAATCACCCCCAAGCTGGAAAACGGGGGAGGGAGGGGTGTCAGAGGAAGACACCAGGAGGTCGCCTTGACAACTCGAGGGCGGGCCTCACTCCAGGCGGAGGCAGGCCGAGAGGACCTGTAAGCATCTTTCTCAGCTACTGGTCTGTTTGTCCCTCTCACTTTCCCCAGCCTTGGGTACCCTGCCCCCTGCAGGAAGGATTTTTTTCGGTTTTTTTTTTTTTTTTGCTAGGGACTTTTCTCCCCTGTTTGCTGAAACCAGACACCTGGCTCGGTGGAGCCTAGTGGAGTCCCCATGCAGCAGCTATTTAAAAGGACAAGGGCAGCTTTTACAATCCCCCCACCTCGCCACGCCAGCCCCCTGACCCCCCCTCTAGCGGAGACTTCAAAAGGCTCAGGTCCGGCTCCAAGCCCCCTCCCGGCTCCCACAGCACCTATGAGCCGCCAACCGGGAGCGAGAGCGGCGGGCCAGGATCCCAGAGAAGGATTAGCCGGTGAACTTGGGGTCTCCTTGTCTCTCCCTCTCTAGGAGACTAGAGAAACCGTCTAGGCCAATGACCCAGGAGGTCCCCCCGACTGTCCAGCTCTCAGGTCGCCGAATTACGTTGTGATTATTACTCAACCCCTCTCAAAAAAGAAATTTTACGCCCCCATCCCCTCCCCATCAAACAAACCAGAGCCGATTTTCCCTTAGCTGCGAGGACCAATGAATACAAATGAATTTAGGGGCCGGAAGGAGAGACTCCTCAACCTCTCGCCTTCGCACGAAGTAAGTAGCGAGTGAATGGATTAGGGGGCCCGGTGAAGATGAGGTTTGCCGGCCGGGGAGGCGGGGCGGTTGTGGGATAACGGAGGGTGCCCGGTTGTGGAAAAGGCTGACTCTCTCAGCCCCGGGCACGTGTAGGAGTTTGGGGGTGTGTGCGTGTGCATGTGCATGTGCGTGTGCAAGTGCTTTCGGTCCTAAAGCTCAGGCGTTCCTTTGTCTGGCTTAAACCACGTCTTGTCTTCAGTCTGGGCTGGCTGACCTTGCACCGGGCAGACAAGTGATTGGGTCCAGAGGGCCAGAGA
The DNA here is from genome assembly GCA_028646595.1 of Phalanger gymnotis. Taxonomy (NCBI): domain Eukaryota; kingdom Metazoa; phylum Chordata; class Mammalia; order Diprotodontia; family Phalangeridae; genus Phalanger; species Phalanger gymnotis. The sequence continues at coordinate 118,245,833 of CM053625.1, read as the reverse complement.
CTGAAAGGCTGGAAGGCTGGACGGATAACCAGGGTGGTGGTAGCGAGGAAGGGTGGGGGGGTGGAGCACAGAGAGGAAATAGGGCCCCTCGGAAAGCCAGTTCGTGGCCCCTCTTTGGTCTGATTCTTTGAAATATTCAGGGAAGGCAGGGGATTGTCTGCAGAGAACAAGATGAGAGCCTCGGGGAGGACCGGACTCAGGTATCTCCCTAAGAGAGAAGGATGGGGACAGAAGCATAGTCTCCTCCTACCCCTCACCCCCACCCTCATCCTGCAGTCTGTCTACTAGATTCTTGGGGACAAATAGAGGAAACGCGCGAAATAGAATCGAAAAATGTTAACACTGAAAGGGACCTTAGAAAACCCACGTTTTTACGTTTGGGGAAACTTAGAAAACCCACGTTTTTACATTTGGACCCTGGGAGGCTAAGTGACATACCTAAGGTCACAGAACAAGTTTCTGGCAGAGTCTGGTCTCGATTTCTTCTCTCTCTCTCCGTTAGAAAAAGGAGTTTTGGACTCCTGGGTCTCACATTCTCTTGGAAGCTTTGGGCGAGGGTTGTATGTATGTGGCTGGGGCCGGGGGAGGAGAGAAGCGGGGTACCGGCAGAGAACCTCCTTTCGGATTGGATTAATGAAGGTGTGAAGCTGGAGCATGGACCCCAGTAACAATCGGCCGGCTGAGAAAACCCTTTCACTCTCTCAAGGAGACTGGCTCCTAGCCCCTACCCGGGAGAGGCACTGGGAGGAAGGAAGGAAGGAAGGGGTCCCGGGGTTCCTGGGGCTAGGGCTGAGAGTGTCTCACCTCTCTCTAGTCGGAGGGGGGCAGCAAAGAGAGGGATTCGGAGAGAGGGGGGGGGGGAGGAGAGCGCCTTTAAATCATTTTCAATTTCCCCAAATCCTTCCTTTTCCTCTCCTCCCCAAGTCCAGAGGAGAGTTTCTGGAGGGAACATTTGGCACGATAGGGCAAGATCCAACCAACCTCCAAAGTAAAATATTCTGTCTCCGGCTTGGCCCTCCCTGCCACTAGGGACTGGCACTAAAAACCAGGGACACCAAGCTCCAGTAGAAAAGTTTTTTTCGGGGTGCGGGGGGAGAGAGGAGCCCCCGAAGTTCCTGCAACCATGTTCCTAGCTCTCTTGCCCACTGGTGCGCCGCAGGGCTTTCTGCCCTTTGCCCCAGAGGGATCGGAGATCCGCTGCGAGAGAGTTCCATGGTGGGACTGAGGCAGCAGCCGCGAAGAGGACGAAGGGAACCCCAGGAGTCCGGGCTGGGGGAGGTGCCGCGCAGAGCTCGGGGCGGCCGCGGCCAGGCCGGCTGGTGGGCGCCGTTGTCGGGGCGCGCGCCGTCGGGGCGCAGGGCGCGCAGCTCCCCATGGATCGCGCTGAGACTTCTTTGCCCCCCGGGAAAGAGAGAATGAAGTAGGAACCCGCGATGGAGCCGGAATCAGCCCCGGTCTCCAGAGTCAGAGCAGCTGCGTCCAGGGGGTGAGTAAAAACTCCGAACTCTGACCAGTGGAGGAAGAAGAGGAGGAAGGGGCAAGGGAGAAGTGGAGAGCCTCTCCCTCCCTTTGACCCTGGCCTCTGAGACAGCCAGGCTTAGCCGGGATTCCCATCTCCTATATTTGGCTACGAGAGCTCAAAAGCCCCAGTAGCGGGGGAATCCGGGGTCCGTTTTTGCTTTGGGGGATGCCCTGGGGCGGGGGAGGCTGGAGCGCCCAACTTCCTGCCTCGGTGTCGGGTCCCGCCTCAGGAGAGGGAAGGGGAGGGCCGAAGCTCCGGCAGACAGCCTGTAAGGTTTCCCGGCAAAGCCAGCAAAGCTGGGTGCTGAGGGGTCTCTGCTCTGCCCCCGCCCCCCGGCGAAGGAGGGAAGAGACATCCGGGAGGAGGAAGGAAGAAGGAAAGAGCAGCCTTCCCACCCCCTTTTGTGCCTAGTTCTGGGCTTCTCAGCCTACCACCGAAAAGTCTGTTTTCTGTCCCCCTTTACTCCCCACCCCCGGCTACCCTACTGCCAAAGGAGTTCGATAAGAAGCAGGCAGTAAAGGGTTAACGAACACTGCGTTCGTCCCGGGCCCAATGATTTACAGACGCTCCCTTCCGAGGCTGGACTCCTCCGGGCGGTTTGCAAGTCCTGGGCTCAATTTTCTTTGCTCATCCCAGCCCGGGGGTACCGGGGGCTCCGGAAGCCAAGCAGAGAGGGAAGCTAGAGATCTTCTGCTATGCTGGCGTAGGGCGCCTTCTTCCTGAGAACTTTGGGTGGAAGGAACAACTTGGAGCCGCTAGTGCCCCTAGCCTGGTGGAAACCTTTCAGGCTGGGCTGGGCTGGGCTGGTTGGGGGGTGTGTCTGCATGGTGTGCGTGTGCCTTAGTGTGCAAATCATTGTGTTTCTCTCTCTCTCTCTCTCTCTCTCTCTCTCTCTCTCTCTCTCTCTCTCTCTCTCTCTCTCTCTCTCTCTCTCTCTCTCTCTCCCTCTCTCAGTGTGTGTGTGTGTGTGTGTGTGTGTGTGTGTGTGTGTGTGTGTGAGCGAGCCAGTCAGTCTGAGACTGTACATGAGGAACACAGTGATTTTAACTTTCCCGTTGTCCAGCCGGGAACTCTTGTCTTCAGCATCTGTGCTTGGAGAAACTCTGAGATTAGTTCCATTACAAGCCTCCCTTCTAGGGGAGCAGTACTGGCTAGTCCCACAGCTGTGTGCTCCTACACGCCCCTTTTGTGCCCATAGTCAGTGTCAGAGGTTCCCATAGATGGCCCCCTCTCTGCCTGTTTTGTGAAAGAAAACTAGCCATAGCAGCGCCAAATGCTTGCAAATCTGCTTCCATGCTACCTTTCCCAGAACCCGGAATGCCTAGTACTGCTGGTGACAGCTACTCCTCCTTCTTTGGCCCATGGCCCTCCTCACTCCTACTTCAGACCAACTGGATCTTCTTGGAGACCAGAACCCTTTAGCTTCCTCCCCTAGGTGCCCCAGTCCCCGATTTATCCCCATACCTTCTTTGCCAGCTAAGAAATGAATTTCTAGTGTCCTCCCTTGCAGTCTGGTGCTAAAACAGATGTCAGTTGATGGGGACAGGGATTGGTTCAGGGTGGACACCCCACCGATGAGGTTGAGACCTCAGATAACCAGACAATCACCAATTGAGTGTCGAAGGAGCAGGAAGCCTAGCTAATATCCTTCCCCTCTGAACCACAGAAGCAGTCGGTGGGGTTCAATGGAAAGAACCCCAGAACTGGAGTCAGGAAACTTGTTAATCCAACCAGGAAGCCTGAACAGAATAATTTTCCTGTGGGAACCAGAAGGCATTTATTGTAATCCACAATTCCAAGGAGGGATGATCTCTCCCATACCTGGGGCCAGCACATAAAACCTAAACCTCTTCATAATGCTTATGCAGAATCTTAACATGTTGAAAAGGGGGAGAAGGAAGTAGGTGAGCCTTCATGGCAGCAAAGCAGAAAACCTTCTCAGCTTTGTTATCCCTGGGTGTCTTCTGATGTGTGTCCGTTGACAGGCTTGGGCATTGCTGCAGAGCCTTCGGAGATGTAGAGAACAGTGAAAGGATTTGACATCATCGAATGTCTCAGAATCTGATCAGCTTCAACTTTAATAGCTTTTCACCCCTTATCTCTTCTCTAGGGTGTGTCTGTGTCAGGAGCAGGAGAGAACTGTTCTAGCCCCAACTCTGCCACTTTACCTGTAAGGGCCTCATTTGGCCTTGTTAAACAGTGGTAAGATTTCCTACCGCCTAGGATTATGAAAATAAAATTAAATGATGGATGTGAAAACACTTCATAAACAAACACAACGGATAATTGTAGTTCTTAATAAGCCCTTCTTTCTTAGCGTGACAGGATAAAGTTGAACAAAACCCTTCATCCTTACTTTGCCCCTATAGAAAATCTGTCTAGGCACGAAGAAAGTGATGGATCTTCTGTTCCTACCTATAGCATTCTCTCTGTCCTTGTCTGGTAATCAGTTGGATCAGCCTTTTCATAAGCAAGTGAGTGGCACCATTGAGTAACCTCACTCCAGAGTTGATCGACTGAGGAGAACCCCAGGAAGAAGATGCCGATAGGGGAGGATATGGTGTAGTCCAAAGCATACTGGATTTGGATTTAGGGGACCAAGTCTGAATTTCTACTCTGCTGCTTATTTTCCATGTGACTGGGGGCAAGTAAAAAATCTCCCTGGCCTTTAGTTTCTTCACTTGTAAAATGAAGGAATCCCTTTCCGGTTTTAAATCCTGTGAAACTGAAATCTAGAGAGGTGTGCCTGGCACACAGTAGGTGCCTAATACATGCTTGTTGATTTGACTGAAGAGATTTGGCCAATGTCATATGATAAATTGGTGAGTGGTATAGCAGGGACCTGAACTTGGGCCTTCTAACTCACCCCACTGTTCTTCTGAGTACACCACCCCATTTCCCTTAGTATGTAGAAGTCACTTCTTTCCCTGAAAGGAAGAAAAATGACGCAGAATTGTGGAGATGGAAGGAACCTCAGAGGTCACATGATCAAAGCTGAGCTTAAATAGAACCTTCCCACATTCTCCTTCACGTGACCATCATCTGAGTTCGGGATCATAAATTCCCTCATCTCTTGTCACCTGGACTATCTTAGGGGCTTCTTAATTGACCTCCCTGCTCTCTAATCCATTTGTACAGCTGCCAAGGTTATCTTCCTGATGCATCAGTCTGCCTATGTCACTCTCCTGCTCAAAAGATTCCAGTGTCTCCCTAATTTTTTGTTCAGTTGTGTCTGATTCTCTGTGACCCCATTTGTAGTTTTCTTGGCAAAGATACTGGAGTGGTTTGCCATTCTTTTCTCCAGCTCATTTTAGAGATGAGGAAACTGAGGCAAACAGGATTAAAATGACTTGCCGGGGGTCACAGAGCTAGTAAGAATATGAGAGAGGATTTGAGGTTTTCCTAACTCTAGGCTGGGCGATCTCTACACTGTGCCACCTAGCTGCCCCAGAGGGGCCTTGAATTATTGCAAATGATTATTTCCAAGAGAAGTCAGAATCCATAGCTTATAATTAATTGGAAGAGGGCCCTTCAACCTGAAAATCTTTCCATATCCATAATTGGAATAAGAGCTCACTTTTCCCTAGTGGTTTACAATTTCAGCAAGGTGCTACCTTCACAATAACCCTATGCAGTAGGTAGCATCAGTATCATTCCCATTTTACAGAGAAGGGAACCGGCTAAAAGACGTGATTTGTCTATGGTCATATAGCTAGAAAGTAGGCTGCTGGTATTGGAGCCCAAGACTAGAGCTCTTTATATTACACTTACTTTCTATGGGAAAGGCTCCTTACAATGCAGTTTTGGGCTGCTGTCACACTCTTGGGAGCCTCTCCCCTCTTCAGTCCTCCTCTTCTTTCCCCTCCTCCCTCCTCTCCTCCTCTTCCCCTTCTCACTCCTACCTCAAGTATCCTTGGTTGGGAGCAGCGACCCCTTCTAGCTCCCCCATACCCCTTCACCAGGCAGAAGAGCTGAGCAAACAACCTAGAAAAACTAAGCCCAGTGCTAAACGTTAATACTGATAGTCTAAACAGGAGTGAAACAAGAAGAAAATAGTCAAAATGTTCTCAAATCATGGGCCGGGGAACCAACCTTTCAGCCAGGAGAGGTGAGAAAAGTAGCATTTGAAGCCAGTTGCCTCTGATGCTATTAGTAATAAAATATGGACCCAGCTTTTCTAAATTGTGATCATCTTCCCAAAATGGTAGCCCTTAGATATCCCCAGAAACCATTTATTTCTGTGGGAAGTAGAATAGTCTAATAGGAACCAGCGTGGGGACTTGGAGATAGGACATTGGGTTCTCAGCCTCAGCTCTGTGGCTGGCACAATCACAGTAATACTGGAAGTCAATTAACCTCTATTTCTACTCTCTGCAATGCAGATTTTCATATAGTACCTACCTCACCCATATGATTGCTGTCTTAGCTAGATTTTTAAATAGCATTCTGAATAATAACACCATTACTTAATATAAATTCATTTTTATATAGAGCTAGGAGGTTTATAATGCCCTTTTGTCAGAACAGCATCTTGTGAGGTAAGTTATGTAAATATTCCCCATTTCGTAGCAAGAATAATTATATAGCTCTAGAACTAAATCCCAGGTCTTCTCACTGTACAGTCTCCTTTACAATATATCACACTGCTCAGTGCGTTGGACAGAACTTTGGATTGGATGCAGGGTACCTGGGTTCTAATTCCAGCTCTGACATAAATTTGCCTTGTGACCCCAGCGAAGTCCTTTTCCCCTCTGGGCCCTAAGTTTCCTTCTCTGTAAAATGAGGGGATTGGACTAGATCAGGATTCCCAACTTTTTTCAATCTCTGAGTCCCTTGGCTTTTAATAAACCATCCTATATACCCCAGCCCCCTACACTATTTAATATGAGAGGAAATAAATTCTAGAGTTTGCCATGCACATGCGATTAATTTTTCATAAAGAAAATTTTATTGGCCCTGTAACATTTTTTTTAGTATTATGAAGTTGTTAAATGTTTATTACAACACAAATAAAGCAGTGAGAACTTTGGTTCTATTTCTTGCCTCTGGTAGTAGTTTGAGCCTCAGTATCATTTTTTGAAAAAAAAGATGAACTTTTATTATGTTGAGCGCTCAATTTATTTCTTGCTTTTTGATTTGATTGAGAAAAGGACTGAGAATCCTGAATCCTAGAGATAAATTGTTATAAACAGTCAAAGAGGCCAAGATGGCAGCTGGGAAGCAGTGACTGGCGTGAGCTCCCCACCAAGTCCCTCCAAAAACCTATAAAAAATGGCTCTGAACCAATTCTAGAGCTGCAGAACCCACAAAGTGACAGAGGGAAGCAGGGCTCCAGCC
>CM053625.1:118217158-118238474 GCA_028646595.1 Phalanger gymnotis | reverse complement strand
ATCAGGAAATGGAGACTGAGAAGAGAAGCTATTCACTCAAGATCACACAACGCTCTGAAGGCAGACCTAGAACTAGAGACTAAGGCTTCTGACTCCCAAATCAGGGCTCTTCTCACCATGCCATGCTGCTCCAGCCATGTTTCTGGTCTATTGCCTCACTAACCAAGCACAGACAGACAGACAGCTAGATAGACACAGGCAACAGATAGACGGACAGACAGCTAGACAGATACGGACAGACAATAGATAGACACACAGACAGATAGACACAGACAACAGATAGACAGATACACAGACAGACAAATAGATGCAGACAGATAGACCGACAGACAGACAGACACAGACAACAGATAGCCAGACACACAGACAGATAGACACAGAAAACAGATAGACACACAGACAGACAGATAAACAGACACAGATAGATAGACACAGACAGATAGACAGACAGACAGACACAGACAACAGATAGACAGACACACAGACAGATAGACACAGACAGCAGATAGATAGACACACAGACAGACAAATAGACACAGACAGACAGACAGATAGACACAGACAACAGATAGACAAACAGACAGACAGATAAATAGACACAGACACATAGACAGACAGACAGACAGACAAATAGACACAGATAGACAGACAGACAGACACAGACAACAGATACACAGACACACAGACAGACACGGATAGAAAGACACAGACAGATAGACAGATAGGTAAATAGACAGATAGATAGATAGCCAAACAGACTAGAGAGAGGTAGAAATAGACATATCTGTACCTAGATACTTATCTCTATCTCTATCTTGTTATATCTATCTATATCTAAATCTGTATCTATATCTACCTTGTTTATACCCTAGTTATTGGAATGCTATTTCCCCCATTAGTTTGTGAGCTCCTCAAGGGCCCCTCTCTCACCTTTCTTTGTATCCCCAAGGCTTAGCACAGTTCCTGGCTATAAGCGCTTCATAAATGTTCATTGACTGACTGACTGACTGACTGACTGACTGACTGACAATTGTGCCAGCTGTCAATCCAGGCAATAGCACCAGAGGAGTCTGGAGGACGAGCCTTTGGACCAACGCCCACAGCAGCAGTTTAGAACCAAACCAGCCCCAGGCAGTGGAAGTTAGAAGAAGGTATCCAAAAGATGCTCTAAGCCAAAGTTCCAGTTGTCTCCCTCCTAGATCTTCAGTGTGCTCCCTTTCATCTCCTGCACTTGAGTTTCTCCCTCTGTGCCCTCCCAACTGAATTCTCCCCTGCTGGCATATTTGATCTCTGCCACCCCTGCAGTCTTGCTGAAATATTTTCTTCCTTCTACACCATCTCCTCGGCACTCTGTGTTCCATCTGTGTGTTCTCCTCTTTCCCCCCATACACAAACCAGGCTTTTCAAAGGGCCAAAGCCTTAGAGACAATAACCCAGCCTGTCCCCTGTTCCCCTATCTGCTCTCCAAGCCTGTAACCAGGGGAATGAGAGACCCATTCAGAATATAAAGGAAGAAACATTCAGCTTAAGCCATCCCCACGATGTTCTCAAAGATCCTTTTTCATTCTACTATGTCCTGTAGCCTAACATTCCGTGTGCTGAAGTCTCTGCCAGCCTGGCTGTTGTCAGGTTCTATGTTCTGATATTCTATGTTCCAGAAAGCAGTTGAGCCCAATGGAAAAGACACTAGAGTTAGGATCGGAGGACTAGGGTTCAATGTCTGTCTCTGCTCCTGTCTGAGTGACCCTGGGAAAGCCCTTTCATATCTATAAAACTCTCATCTATAAAAAAAGGAGGGCTGCACAAGATCCTCTCAAAGATCCTTCACGGATCTAGATCAGAAGATTCTAAGGTCCTTTTCAGTTCTAATGGTCTGCATTCCAATATTGTTGCACCTCATTGCTGCAGGTAGCAGCTAGGACTCCACAAACCCAGTGATAGGAGGAATTAGAGTGGGCAGTGACAAAGGCCTGCCAAGCCCACTGCCCAGAACCCAAGCCAAGACTTATTTCATCAGAGCATGTCTAGAGAAACACGGAGACCCATCCCCATTCGAATAAGAATGACAACAGGAGAGGCAGTGTGGCCTAGAGGATAGAACGCCAGCCTTGGAGCCAGAACACCTGGGTTCGAGGCTGTGTGACCCAAGGGAAGTTGTTTAATCTCCCAGTTATCTAGACGACTCTCTATGGTCAAATGTTTGCAGGTGCTGATCTGCATGACTAGAAGGAGTTTTATCATCTGGGCTCCCTAGATAATGAAATCACAGGGCTAGTCCCCACCCCCTATCCCCAATAAAAATAACCCCTTAAATGTGTATGGTGACTTAGAATTTTGAAAAATTTTCCAAAGCTTCCATATTGATCATCTCATCTGCTTCTCACATCAGCCTTGTGAGGCAAAGGAGGGAGTCTTTTCCCCACATGACAAATGGGGAAATCAAGGCCCAAAAAGACGAAGATACTTCCCTAAAGTCACATAATGAATAAGCAGGTATTACGGCTCCAAGTTCAGGACTCCTTTCTCCGCACCATAATTTCCTCTTCTCAATAAGATTTGGTCTTTTAGGGGCTTTTCAAATAGACTTTTGCTTTTGAATAACTGGTATAGGATTCTTCCTCAGCCCTATATCCCAGGTTTCTAGTTCGAGGTAGAAAAAGGATAAGAAACTCAGCATGGCTTGGCTGGTAATTAATTCCCATTTCTCACTCCCTGGAAATTTTAGTTAAGAGAACAATGTGTTCTCTCGTGAGAGAGTAAATTTTTTAAAAGGATATGGCCAACACTCCCCTCACCAGTCCTTCTTATTTGTCCCCCAAATAGTCCCCTATTTGAGACATATAAGATAGAGACACGGTGTCTTTGACATCTGGACTGGGAGTCAAAAGAACTGAGATGCAGTCCAGTCTTTGCCACTAATTCACAGTATGACCTTGGATAAGTCCTTTTCTCATGGCCTCTATTTTCCTACTCATCACTTTGAGAAGAATAATCCCTGCCTCTCACTTCTGGAAATGTCAGGCCTGACTTTCTTTCCTGGACTCCTCTCCTTTAATTATTACTTCCAGCTACAAAGGACTTTGGCACAGGCCTTCCCTGAAGCAAATGTGCTTGTATTTTGGGGCCAGTCCAACTCACTGGCCAACCTTCTTCCCGTGGGTGTATTTCTAAGGAAGCTGACGTATGACTACACGGATTTACAAATCCTCCGTTGCTTGGCTGCTCTCGGTCACGTCTAGGCTAGAAGGTGGCGAGGGCAGAATCACCTTGGGGGACGTCAACCCACTACTTTGGGATTTGTGCTCCCATTTTACTCAGAACTGGAGGGAAATTCCAAGGAGCAAAGGACCAAAGAAACACTAATTGAGGGTAAGGATGGAACTGAAATCTAGGCAAGATAGGTCTCGGTGACTATGTCAGTTTCCCTCCCCAACTCTTTCTCTCTGATATGTGCTTTCCAATAGCCCTGCAATGTGGGAGTGGAAAAAAACTATCATTCCCGTTTCGTAGATGAAACCAATGAGACTTGCTCGTGGTGACAGAATCAGGGACAGAGTCAGCCCTGAAACTCATCTTACGGAAAGTCCCCTATGTCTATGACAACACTTAGGTACTAAAGACAAGTATCTCCCTCCCAGCTCCAACACTAAAACTTCCTCAGCTGAAGAAATGAGCAAACTTTTCACTAACCAGGGCAGAAAGGCCCTGGATGGGAGACTGACCTCATACCCAACAGCTGCCCAGAGCAGACACATGAAGTGCCAGAGTAATTACTCAAGTGAGAGTCGCCATCCCCAATTCAGTCCAGATATGTGCTCATTGGATAATATTGGGGCAAAAATGAATTCCTTCAAGGGTTGACCTGATTCAGCATCTGTGTTCTCCCAACCCCCTCCCTCACCTGTTGAAATGCTGTCTAGATCTGTCACTGTGGGAACCTTGGGAGGGGTCTGAGCCTTTGAGCTATCTTTGGACAGTGGCTTAGCCTAAATGTTTTAAGTTTTCAGTACTTACTTTGTTAGCAAGGAAGGGAGCTAGTGGGCTGGGTTCCCTTTCTTCCCCTCTCCTGCCACCCCTCCTCCCTAACCAATATGAGACCCTGCCTGTTCTCAGAGCAGTGGAAAAAAATCTGCCATCTCTTTCCAGGGAACCAAGCCTGAGTTGGGGTGGCTTTCCTGATGATTCACAAGGCAAGGGTGGGATTTTCCACTTCGAGCAAACAATGAGTCCTCTGAGGCCAATACACAGCACAACTGCTCTGTTCATGGAAGAAAATGGGAGGGGAGCATGGGGGCTAAAGACCCCTGGAAGGGGAGATGAAGAAGGTCAAGCTCCATTCTCACACTAGCCCTATGGTGAAAATTGTAGGGGAAGTCCCTCATTCGTGGCAGGGATAACTAATCTCATTCCCTGGAATCTTCCTGATGTCCAGGGTCACCTAGAAAGATCCTATCCCCGTCCCCCTAAATATGACCAGTGGCTAATGAATTGTTTAGTTCTCATAGAATGCTATCTAACCATCCAACCAACAGCAAGCAGGCTGATTGCCTCAGCTTGTTGAGCCTTTATGCTATCAGGCCATGAGGTAGAGGGTAAGCTACTAGAATTCAGGATTGGGAGTTTAGGAGACCTGAATTCTAGCCCCAGCTCCGACACTAAGTGGCTATGTGATTTTGGGTGAGTCACTTCACTTCTATAGAAGAAAACATTTCCATCTATAAAAATCACACCCATTTTTCCATGCCTTTTCTACTACACTAAAGATTAACCCTGATTTACAAAGACAAGCAAAAGTCTCTACAGAAAAATGAAAGTCTGTACTGAGCTTATGTCTATACTAAAATTAAAATAATTACGATATTTGAGTGTGGCTAAAAGGGGCTTTTGCCTAACTTTATCTTGAGTGAAATGTCTCCCAGCTGAGAGTCGTAGGCCATTAGAGGTGGAAGGCACCAGAGGAGTAACTACTGACATTCGTAGAATACTTCAAACGCTGGACATTTATTCTCACGTTTAATCACCTAGTCCAACCCGTTTATTTTACAGATGAAGAAACTGAGGTTTGGCGAGAAGCTACATACTCCAGTTCATTGAGACAGGGGCAGAGCCAGCATTAGAGCTCAGGTCTCCTGACTCCAAGTTCAGGGATCTACCCTCTACCTTGGAATGGCTCCCAGTTGTAAAGGATGCTGAGACTGGTAGAAGCAGAGATTTAGTGAGGGAGGGGAGGAAATCCATAGAAGTCGGTGTAGTTTCAGAAAGGGTACTGCACCCGTCGAGCCGAGTTCAGGACAGCCCAGGAATCTGGGCAGGTCTGCTTTCCCACCAAGTCCAAGGAGCATGTCTCTGAGCTGTGGTAAGAACCTCAGAGAAACCTAATGGCTGGAAGCCCAATTCTAACAGCAAGATGGAGTGGAAAGTATTTGCTGAAGAGGGGAGGGAGTAGGTGCTGAGGCGCGTGACTAGAAGGAAAGCAGATTCTAAACATGAAAACTGGCCTGGGGCCAGGGTAGTCTAAACATTATCTCCCTTTTAAGACCTCAGAAACAATATGGTAGAATGAAGACCATGCTTTCCTGAGTTCGAGAAGCCTGGGTTCTTGTTGTAGCTTTACTCATTAATGGGCAGCTCTGTCATGTTAGACTCAGTGGTTAGAACACTGGGCCTGCAGTTAGGAAGACCTGAGTTCAAATCAGGCCCCAGATATTTACCAGTTTTGTGACCGTGGACAAGACACAACCTGTGTGCCTCAGTTTCCTCAACCATAAAATGGGAATGATAATAGTACCTTCCTCCCAGGGTTGTTGCAGGGATTACACAAGATAATATTCATAAAGGGCTTAGCACAGTGCTTGGCACACACTAGGCACCTAATAAATGCTTGAAATTTCCTTCCTTCTTTACTCTAAGCCTTTGTTTCTCCATCTTTAAAATGAGGAGGTTAGACTGGATGATCTTTAAAGGTCTCTTCAGCTTCTAAAATTCTGTGGAAAGAATAGTTTGGGAGTCTTATCTTAACCCCCCCAAATGACTCTGGGCAAAGCCCTTAATCTTGCTGGGCCTGTTTCCCACTCTCATCTGCCCAGTTCCCCAACCTCCGCCCCATAAAATGAGAACAACTTTCCAGGCCTTCCAATGGCGTTGCAATATCTCTGCATTTGGAGTCAGAAGGGGTGCAAATCTGGCTCTGGCACTAACTAGCTGCAAGCTCTTAGACGAGATACTTCAACTCTCTGGCTCCTCACCTGCCAAATGACTAGAAGGTCTCTAAGTAAGATCCATGACAATTTTAAATGCTATGATCCTCTGACCAGCCCCCTGGAGCAGCTGTGAAATAGAAGAAAAGATATGAAGCTTAGAGAATCAAGTGGTGTCAGAGAGAGCCATGCAAGCCAGGCCCTCTGATGCCTGCGGCCAGTCCTACATAGCTCACGGGCTCCATGTGACTGTGTCCTTCCCTTGGGAGCACGGATCATGCCCTCACTGTGTGTTAACTGGTGCCGTTCTAATGGAGTAAATGGATTTCAGAAAACAGGGCCTTGGGGAACATTTACATAATTGAAAAGTAATGTAAATTATTTCCATAAGATTTACAATATGGTTACAATAAAAAATAGTGCTTTGGCCCCTTTAGAGACAGGCTGTATAAATATTATTACTAATGATTATCAAAAATAATTAAATGTGTTTTTAAAATCAAGAAATTCCAAGCACTAGCCACTGTCCACTCAGCAGGGAATGGGGACTTCAAATAGAGGGGTTGGCGGGGAGCTCTAGAGCCTGGGCAGGGGATGAAAGAGCCTGGGGGTTGGTACATTTCGAGGCAGGGGAGAAGCAGCAGCTGTGGCCTTGGCCCCCTGGAAACTAGGTCTAGTGGCCCAGCCTGCTGATGAGTCAGCCCCCCAGCCCTGGGGAAGTCACTCTATCCTAATCAATGTTCCCATCCAAGTGGGGAGGCTTAAAGGAGAAAGTGGGTTCTTGGTGGTCTACAATGTTTCAAATGTTCCTACCCCCTGCTCCTCTGCTCATGCAAACCCAAACTATTCAAGTCTGACCTTCTCACGGATGAGGCCCAGAGAGGCAAAGTGATTTGTCTAAGATCATACAGCTTGTAAGTGGAAGAACTGGAATTCATACTCAGATCTTATTCCTCCAAGACCAGTGCTTTTTCCATTGTACCACATATTTGGGGCATGGATCTCTCCCACCCTCCCCCAGGGAGCAGATGCATTGTCTCTCTAGAGTTCCCATAATCTAAAGTGGTTTTTCCCAACCAATGATCCATAGATCACCTCTGTCTAGGGAATTTCTCCTGGTCTAACAAACATTTGATGATAATGATGATAACATTTATAAAGTTCTTTAAGGTTTATAAAGCACTTTCCATATATTATCTCACTTGATCATCACAATAACTCTAAGAGGTAGGTACTTTTGACAGATAAGGAAACTGAGGCAAATAACAGTTAAGAGACTTGTCCAGGGTCACACATCTAGTTAGTGTCCGGGGTAGAATTCAAATTAAGGTCTCCCTGACTCCAAGTCCAGCACTTTATCCATCCAGCTCTATTTACTACCAATGGTTTTTACGTCTTAAAACCTATAAAAAATTTGAAGTAGCTCCTCATAATCCCTTCCTTCTCCCTAAATTCTGCTCCCTACTTTCTGATAGCTGCTTTCTGAGGGTGCAGTGGACAGAGGGCTCCAAGGAAGAGAAGGTGAAGTGGCATCACTGTCTCCAGTGTAGTTTGGATTGAGAAACACTGATTCAGTAAACAATAGGAAACCTGACCCAGCAGGGGGATGGGAAAAGCCAGGTGTCTGGGGTGAAAAGAAAGGAAGAGGGAGCCAAGAGAAGACATCAGAAGAACGTTAGTCATCTGGGGATAAGAACATAAAGGGGAGAACACTGAACTGATGATTTGGTTCCAAGAATCCAGGGCTCTCGTCCTGCATCTAGAGCCAATTTGCTCTGGGACCCCAGGGAAGTTTCTCAAGGGTTCACTTTCTTCATCTGTCAAATGAGAAAGTTGGACTAGATCATCTCAGAGGTCCCTTGCAGGTCTGTGATCCCATGACCCTGTGTCCTTTCTAAAGTCCCTTCCAGTGCTAAAAATCCTACAACCCAAGAAGGGAAATTCTTCACAGAGGCAAGGAGGCACCATTTTCTGTCTAGGGGAAGACATTGGAGAATTACTGGCAAAACATCTGGGAGGAAACTCAGTATTTATAGCAGGGACCCCCCAAAAGTCAACTGTAATCTGCTGGGTGATCTCTAAAATGAGCTCTGGTTATCAGCCCTAGTAAGCAACTTGTACCACCAACTAACCCCTATCCCAGGACCTGCCATCATCATAATGCAAAAAATAGCTGGCATTTATATAATACTTTAAGATTTACAAGCATTTTACATGCATTAGCTCAACTGTCCATCAAATCAATGGTAGCTAGAGATAGAGTCAGAAAGAATTGGGTTCAAGTCCTGACTCTGATACATAATGTGGGTATGATCCTGGGCACTTAACCTGCCAATGCCCCCAGGCAGCTTTGTAAGACTACAAGTTACAGAGCAGGTGCCATTCTGCACTGGCAGAGGTAGCTAACTCCCTGGGAACTCCCTACACAAATAAAATCACATGGTTAAGTCCAAAAAAACCCAAAATCTAACAAGAAGAACAAAAAGTAACCCTACAGGATAAATATCTAAGCAAGATTATCCCAGTTTACAATTGAGGTTCAGAGAGGTTAAGTGATTCTCCTCAGCAGAATGGAAGTTCCTTGGGGGCAGGGATTGTTTGTCATTTCTTCTTTGGATCCCCAACACTTCCTGCAGTTCTCTGAACATAGCAGATGCCTAAAAGATATTCATCAAACCGAAGTGAATCTGCCCATGATCACATAGGGAAGAGTCAAGGGAAGAGATTCACACCCAGGTCTCTCCTAACTCCAAGCTCAGTTCCAATTCCATTCCTTACTTAATACTTCAGAGAAGTCAAGAGTAGTAGGAAAACACTGGGCATCATGTACAGACCTGGATTTATGTCAATACCTATCAAATGATAGAAAACATAGGATCACAGGATTCAAAGCTGGAAGGAACCTAGCCCGAGCCCCCTTATTTTATGGCTGAGTAACTGAAGGCCTGAGAGAAGGGGCTTAACCAAGTTCCATCAGAGGGTAATCAGAAGAACTGGCATTTGAATCCTTGTCCTCTAGCTTCCAGTCCAGTGTTCTTCCTAGAACACCGTGGCTGCCAAGAACCTCATGAAGTCTTCCTGGGGTCCCCATAAAGGCTAGAGCAAACAGTGACCAGGTGACTGGTACTGCCTCTGTCTTGGCTTGATGTTGGTCTCTATGGCCGCTGTCACTTACGCTCTAGGATAAAAGGGAGGGAAGAGGGCACACAAAGCATTTAGACTCACCGGGAAGCCAGGGTCTCCCTTCTGCCCCGGAGGTCCCAACAGCAATGGGAACAAGGTGGGCCCAATCGGGTCAGAGAACAGGTAGCCATCTGTGTGAGTGAGCGTGACAGCACCCCCAAATCGGGAGCTGGAGGGTGGGCGCTGTGTGAGAACCATGGCAGCTGTATGACTAAGCTGAGCCTGTTTGGGGACAGGCCGAGCAGTCAGATTCTTCAGGCTTGAAGGGAAGGAGACAGTACTAGGTGCATCCCCGGCCTTCCTAGGGCTTGGATGGCTGGGTGGCCAGGGAGTACTCTTTGGAGTCGATTTCTTCTTCACAGTGGACTCAGCCACCTTCTTGCTGCCAGTGGAATTGAGACCAGGAGGAGAACCTGGGTAGAAGGTGGGAGGTATTGTTCTGGGCAATTTGATTCCCGTGGTAGGAAACACTGGTTTCACTGGGGGCCTAGGGGTCTGGGCTAGGCTAGAACCTGAGACTGGCAAGGATGGCTTAATTGAAGGGTGTGTCAGCTTGGCTGTGCCGGTAGAAGCCAACACTGGCTTGCTAGTAGAAGGAAGGTTTCTGGCCATATTGGCTCTGGAGCCCTGGGACGCTGTCTGGGTGGTAATAGGAAGGGAAGAATGTACAGCAGGAGGCACTGGCCTGGCAGTGGGAAGAGGAGTTTTGGTGGTTGCAGAGTTCCGAAGCACAGGCTTCATTGTGGGAGGAGGCGGTGCTTTGGCAGGGATGGGGTGGGAGCCAGGGGGCACTGGCTTTCTGGTGGAAGGGAAGTTCTTAGATGGGGAGGTTAGCACTGGCTTGACCATGGGATGGGGCCTCTTAGCTGGGACCACAGTGACAGGAGTTACTGGCTTAATAGGAATATAGGGAGTCTTAACCACACTGGCTTTGGATGTGGGAGGCACAGGCGTCATGGCAGGAATGGGAGGTTTGGCGGAGCGGCTCTGAGAGGTGGTCAGTGCAGGTCTGAGTACAGGGAAGGAAACTTTGCCCGAAGACAAAGGCAATGGCTTTGCAGTCACTGGTACAGTCCAGACCAGACTACTCATTGGGGTGGATCGGGATGACCAAGGATCCACAGTGCTAGTCCTCATAGGCTGGCGGGAGGGCGCCACCAACCCAGGGCTGGTCAGTGCTGAAGGCACCACCGTTATTTTGGCACCTTTGCCTGGTGCTCTGGGCAAGGCCTGGGTAGTCTTGGCAATTCGAAGGGATGCCAGTGGAGGCATCACAGTGGTCAGGTTCCTCAGGCTCTGCAGAGAGGCATCAGTCTGGAGGCTGAGGTGGGTATTGGCATCAGGGTCCTGGGGAAGGAGGGGAAGGAGTGGGGGCAAGAGTGGCCGGTAAGTGTCAGCGTGTCTGCACTGCTTCTTTAGATATTTACAGTAATTATGAGCTGCCTTGGCAGAAGGATAAATATTGAACTGGCACACTGCACCCTCAAACTGCACTGAATGTTGGTTCATCTTCCCAAAAAGGAAAGACCCCTCAGGATCGAGAGATTCATCTTTTTTAAAATGTAAATCCATGGGTATCTGGTGCTTCCCACAGGAAGTAATGAGGGTGACCACCTGGCCTCGGATACTGATGGCCAAGTGGTGCCACCGCCCATCATGCACATCATAACTGAAGGCCAGGGAGCGCCGCTGGCTCAGGTAGAGGATGATCTTGCCAGGGATGAACTGGACACCCAACTGCAGCTTCTTCCTGCTGCTCCGGACAGCAAAGAGGAAGGCATTATTGACACGGTGGGAACAGAGGCTCAGCACCAAGGTCAGCTCAGTACCAAAGGTGGTGGGAATGATGGCACGGGTAGGGGCTTCGATGCGGGTACGCTGTGTGAAGATGAATCCCGACTGGAACGGGATAACTCCTGGAGGGATGGGGGCCAGCCCCGGGGCCCATCCACCTGCTGACTTCTTCCCACTGAGGCCCAGCCTTTGGAGGACATCCACATCTAGGGGGTGGGGAACAAGACAAGCCAGTTACAGTCTTGGGGAAATGTACCAACCTTGTTAATGATAATAACGATAATGGCTAGTATTTAAGTAGCATTTTAATGTTTGCAAAATGCTTCATAAGTATTTCACTTTAATCCTACAACAACCATGGAAGAGAGGTGCCACTATGATACCCATTATACAAATAAGGAAACTGAGGCAAACGGAAGTTAAGTGACTTGACCAGGGCCATAGAGCTAGTAAGTATCTGAGGCAGGATTTGAACTCAGGTATTTCTGACTCTGTATCCAACCTCTATCCACTGCACAGTGGGGATGCACCGCTAACTCATTGCTCTGTTTTTGCTAAGACTATTTTCACTTGTCCAAATTTTGCCCTTCAGTCAAAGCTCAGCTCAAGCCCACTTCCCCTCCCTGTGAAGCCTTCCCACCTCCTACTGCTGATCACGAGCTCATGAGATCACAGATTTAAAGTCGAGAGGGAAGTCATCTAACCTAACCCCATCATTTTACAAATGAAGAAAGCAAGGCCCAGAAAGACAAAGTAATTTGCCCAAGCTCACACAGATAAGAAGTAGCAGATACGAGATGTGAACCTGGGTTTTCTGATTCTGAATCTAGTGTCCTGACCACTGTACCACACAGCATCCCTCTATTTAGCCTAGGATAGGGTGGGGGTAGAATGAGAACTGTCTTCAAAACATTAGAAGGGCTTCTGAAACAGTTACCTTCATATCGAAGATGAAGGAGTTCCCCCGTGTAGCCCAATGTCTCCAGATATGAAAAGGGCTTCCTTGTTAGGGAATAAATTCCCATCGCTGAGAGTTCCCAAGCAAAAGCTCACTAGCCTCCGTCAGAGGAACCAGAGACATACTGTGGAAGCGCAGGGAAGGAAGCTAGACTCAGATAATCCCTACAGTCTCTAGGGATTCAGTGAGATGCAGTGAGACCTGGCTGAGACAATGTCCTGAGGTCTCTAGAAAGGCTCCGATTGTGAAAGTCACACAGGGAGAAAGAATTCTTGTCAATGTAACTGTCTATGGGGAAGAGGCAGTCTAGGTTTCCTCCTGAACTCTGTCCTCTGGCCAGAGCTTAGAGTTTGGACAACTGACCATGAGCCAAGACAAGCCACATCCGTCCAGTAATTACCAGCGCGGAATTTGATGGACCAAAGGAAATAACAAATCCAAAAAAAAAAAGCTTCCCAAATTTGTTTATATAAGATCCTCCAAGCCTCTCTCCATCCTTCTGCTTTTGGCCTTTTGCACCCTGGAGCGACTGAGTCAAGTGAGTTGTTGGTATCTGGGGAACTAGAAATAAGGAGGTGGGTTCCTAAGCCCTGGTCAGACGGGGACAACTCACTGAGCTGGGTGGGTCTGAGACTTTAAATAGCCAGCTGAACAAATGGGAGACCCGACCGAATATCCCTGGACTTTTAGCAACCCTGGTAAGCTAGCCTGAAATCAATTCCTTTGGATTAATGTCTCCCCCAATGCCATCCAGTCCCCTCCTCTTTAAAACAACTCTGAGACCCAAAGAATCTGAGGGACGAGGTAGAGTTAAATGTGTACTCTCTTCTCTCCTTTTCAGCAGGCAAAATGAAAAGAGATGGGAGTCAGGAAACCTGGGTTCAAGTCCCAGAAAAGAAAAATTTGGAAGGAGTAAAATGTTACTGTAATCTATGGGAGAAAAGAGGCTGCTGGGGTGGAGGGGAAAATAATACAATGTGCACCCAATCTCTCATATCTCTCCTAGGATAGAATTATAGAGTGTTAGATCTGGAAGGGACCCTAGAACACAGTCATTTATCGGTAGAAGGAGTATTAGAACACAGAATATTAGAGCAGGGAGAGACCTCAGAACACAGAAGTTTAAGCTAAAACGGACCTTAGGATGCAGACAGCTATACATATGGATGGGAACTTAGAACCCAGAATCCTGGAGCTAGAAGAAACCTTAGAATATGGAATGCCCAAACTAGATGGAGCCCTAGAACATAGAATGTTAGAGCTAGAACATAGGCTGTTAGAACACAGAATATTAGAAAGCTGGAGTTGGAAGAGACAAAAAAACTTGAAGGCTCAAAGCTAGGAGGGTCCATAGAACACAGAATGTCAAAACTGGAAGGAGTCACTGAAAGCAGAACATTGGGACTACAAAGGACCTGAAAGGTTATTGAGTCCAGCTCCTTTATTTTACAGATGAGGAAACTGAGGCCAGAGAGGGCAAGTGACTTGAAAATAATAACAACATAACAATAAAAACACAATAATAGCTAGCATTTACTTACAGCATTTTAAGGTTAATAAAATGCTTTACAAACACGATCTCACTTTGTGCTCACAGCAGCCCCGAGGGGTTGGTGCTTGTAATACCCCCAGGGTCACATAGCTGATGGTGCAGCAGATAGAGTGCTGAAGCTAGAGTCAGGAAAAGCCTGATTCTGCCTCAGTTATTTACCAGCTATGTGACCTAGGCAGATCACTTGTTGGCCTCGCTTTTCTGGTCTATAAAACAGGGGTGATAATAGCACCTACCTCCCAGGGTTGTTGTGAGGATTAAATGAGATGATGATGGTTAAGCGCTCAGCACAGTGAATGTTAGCTATGACCGTTGTTATTGGGGTCTTAACCCCAACCGGCACAATGAATAGAATGCCAGGCCTGGAGTTGGGAAGACTCATCTTCCTGAGTTCAAATCCAGCCTCAGACACTTACTAGCTGTGTGACCCTGGGCAAGTCACTTCGCCCTGTTTGCCTCAGTTTCCTCATCTGTAAAATGAGCTGGAGAAGGAAATGGCAAACCACTCCAGTACTTTTGCCAAGAAAACCTCAAAGAGTCCAACAGGACTGAAAAAAGACTCATCAACAGCAACATTATGGTTATAATTATTACTCTTTGAACCCACTGTGCCACTTAGCTGCCTCAAAAATTGGGACTTGAACCCGGAGTTCCTGAAGCCCATTCAGAGTTGATCCCTTGGTCTTGTTCTGTACAAAAGCCACAAAAAAATGCCAATGAAAGAACATCTGATTATTTGGGGGGTGGGGATGAGAGGGAGAGAGAGAGATGGGTCAAAGGTGGGGAGTGGGGGAAAGAGAATAGAGGAGGGTACGGAGAGAATCAGTAAGAACAGGCCAAATGGCTGAGATGGGAGAACTGAGCCAATCCAACTGAGCTCTCCAGCTGGAACAAGCTAGATGCCTTTATTACATAAACCTCGCTCCAAAAACATCCCTCCTCTGCTCCTACTCCCCCCCACCAGTGCCTGACTCAGGGCTCTGGACAGCTGTTCACCTACTTTACAGGGGAGGTAGGGGCGGGGAGGAGGGGGAAGCAAATTTGGAAAATATGACATTTGCAAAAAAGTGCTGCTGGATTGGTGCTGCTGGGCTTCACCCCACCCCCATCCTCTCTCTGAAGCTGGGGTTATTGCTAAGGCAAAGACTAGGCCTGGAACTTTCCCTTCACCCCCAATTCTAGGGTTCCCGGATTATATTCCAGGCTATCATCCCCTTCTTCCCCTTTTGCCCACCCCTAAAGCAATAGCTAGGGAGAAAGAGGTGTTGCTATTTTAAGAACAAGTAGGTGGCTGCCTGACAAACAGTTGTGGGAAAGAGATGTTTCAGTCTCCAGACATGAAGAGTCACCCCAACCCGACCTTCTCCCAAGAGGATCCCCTGGCCCTCAGTGGGACAACCACACCAAGTAGTGAGAGGCAAGGAGGCTTATGAGGCCCAGCAGAGGACAAGTGAGCTCTCTGGGCCTGGGAGTTCTAATCCTAGCTGTACCAAGAATGAATGGTCTAAGGATCTTACACTAACCCTGTCTGGGTTGTGGCTCCCTTCCCTGCCATCATGACTGTTGAGTCTCTTTCACCAGCCCACACTACCTCCCTTATCGAATGCTCCTCTGGGTGCCCACCTTCAGACTCCTCTAATTTATTCTCCCATCTCCATGTCACTCCAGTTTTCCACATACCAAGCTCATTTCCTCCCACTCTGAGGCAGGGGTCGGGGAGCCTGGCCTCTAATTCTGAGGCTGTCAATATCAAGTTCTATAAACTCAGTACAGAGGGAAGAGCACAAGGCTCTGGAGTCACAGAACCTGGGGATGGTACGTGAGCCTAGATCTCCTCACTCTATACTCAGCGCTCCCTCCACTGTGACAAATGGATGCTTACAGGGGAGGTCACCTTGGGCAAATCATTTAACCTCTCTGTGCCTCAGTTTCCTCATCAGTAAAGTGAGGGGGGAAGCTAGCAGATAGAACGCCCAGCCTGGAGTCAGGAAGACTCATCTTCAAGAGTTCAAATCTGGCCTCAGACACTTACTAGCCGTGTGACCCTGGGCAAGTCACTTAACCCTGTTTGCCTCAGTTTCCTCATCTGTAAAATGAGCTGGAGAAGGAAATGGCAAACCACTCCAGTATCTTTGCCAAGAAAACCCCAGATGGGGTTACAAATAATACAACAGGACTGAAAATGCCTGAACGATGACAAAAATGGGGGAGGGTAGTTGGACTCGATGGCCTGAGGTCCTTTCTAACTCTAGATCAAGGGTTCTGGATCTGGGGTCCATGAACTTACACGAGAAATCAATTACATCTTTATTTTGACTAACCTCTAACTGAAATTTAGCATTTCCCTTCATTATGAATTTAGGCAACAAACATTATTCTGAGACAGGGCCCTACCCCACCAGACTGCTAAAAGGGTCCATGGCACAAAGCAAGGCTAAGCTCTAGATCTGTGTGGCTTCCTTTAAGTCCCGATGACAATCCCTTCTACCAGAAGCCTTCCCTAATCTCTCTTAATTCCTGCCTTTCCTCTGTTCATTATTTCCTATGTATCCTGTAACTTGTTTCTATGTATTTGTTTTGTTTTCTCTCCCATTAGATTGTAAATTCCATAAGGGCAGGGACCTCTTTTTGTATGCCCAGAACTTAGTACAGGGCCTGGCACGTAGTAGGGGCTTAATAATATTGAAATCCAGCCAGAGACAGGAGAGAGGCATAGATTTCTAACAATACCTTCCATTTCTTGAAGCTTATAATGACCATGCAGAAAACTGAAGCATCTAAAGGTAAGTGGTGATTCAGAGCATGAGTTTCTCTGACATAGCTCTCCGGGGTGATATTTCCCCACCCTTGCTCCCTTTTCCTAAAGTAAAAAATGTTTAAAAAGAGAGAAAGAAAAGTACCTTCAGGATCTCCCTGGGTGAAGGCCAGGCCACAGGCAGAAGAGAAGACAATCCAGGCTAAGAGGAATCCCCTATAAATCAGAGAGGGAAAGCAAGAAAGCACACACATCAGTTTCTAGCTCCAGTAACCAGATCCCACTGCCAGGGGGTGCGGTTGCAGGGAGGGGAGAAGGGAGTTGGCCAGGACCGTCCAAAGTCACAAATGGCCAACTCTCCCAAGCAGTGAAGATAAGAGAACTGACTCAGAATCGGCCTCCTTCTGGGAGACAGCTCTTGCCCCCAGACAATGATTACGGCAGCTTGGCTGGAAGCAAGGCTGGTAGACTGTTATTCTTGGGCTCACCTGCCCACTGACAGCAATTGTTCAGTGGTTGGTGTGGGTGGCAAAGGGTTGCCATCCTCAACGATGGCAACAGGAGCCAAGTTGGCAGCAGATCCTGGAGCTTAGGGAGGAGGGGGTTTCTATTCCTGGGTTCTTAGACAAAAGGTCCTGGGCTTTGTCTACCTGGGTCTGAGGGGAGGTAGCAGTGGTTTGATCGACCTGGCAAATGCCATGCCTTATCTTTCCCTTGGGACATTTGTCGCTTCAGCCAGGCTGTTTTGCCTTCCATGGTGGTCACAAATGCCATCCCCTCGCCAGGCTGGAAGCAGGGCCAGTGGTCTAAGGGACACTGCTCATCCTGGGATTTGGGGTTTCAGGATCCCACTCTGTCTATAATTGAATCTAAGGGAAGGTGGCAGTGGTGGTTTGCCCTATCTGGCACATGCCAACTTCTGTATCTCAGGGAGCCTTACCACTTCCTGTGGACAAGGAAGGTTTCACTTTTGTATCACCAGGGCCTAGCCCAGTGCTGAAGACACAGCAGGCACCTAATCAGTCAATCAATAATAAATCAACCCATCCCACAGCTAACAAATGGATATGTCTGAAACACAAGTCTGATCACTTCTTCTTTTGCATCCCCAGACCTATCACAGTGCCTAGAACAGACTAGGTGCTTGACAACAGACTGGCTGACACAATAAGACTAGGGTCTAACTAATTCACAGGCTCTCTCAACCCCTTGTTTTGTCCCCAAAATGACAAATTGAAGAGGGCAGAGGAGTAGGAAAAGGGGGCTCCCCTAGAAGATACTAAGGAAAAGCTGGAGACTCAATTGCATACAATCAGCCCATAAGCTGATTGGGGGGGGATGGGGGGCATACCCAGACTTACCCTCCCTCACCTCCCTTCTTCCAGACTCCCATGCCATGCCTCCTTGCTGGATATAAAGATGCTCTGATGCCTCAAGGCTCCCTAGACACCTGTGCAGGTGACAGCCCCTCTCTATTTTAACAGACCGATCTCTTACGTTTCAGAGGCTGAAGATGGCAAGCCCTCTCCACACATAGAAAGGGAAGGGATTGCCCTTACTATGTGCTGGCTGACCTTTCACTAAAGATCACTGAGGACCCAATGGCTCCAAATAAGGAAGAAAGACACAGCCAGGATCTTCCAAGAGGCATCAGGTGAAAAAGTGCCATGCTCAAACCCTCCTCTGGCCACTCTGTTTCCAACCTTACAAACCATTTCACTTTGCATTTGCAAAGTGCATTTACACTTTACTTTTCAAAGTCTGTCACATTTGTTCCTTCATCGGATCCTCACGAAAACCATTGGAAGGAGGTTGAGCCAGACATTATTATACCCATTTGATGTATGAGAAGACTGAGGCCCAAAGAAAAGAAATGACTTGTTCAAATGAGTGGAAGAGCCTGGACTAAAGTCCAGGGTTCTTTCCGTTACAGTGTCTCAGACTTTCCTCTCACCTGCCTGGTGACGCTACTGCTCCTGCCTCAGTACCATCCTGGACCAAAAAACAATACAATTGCCAGACCAGGAAGGAGGGCAAACTCAACATCAAAGTCGGTACAGTCCCCCAGCTCGAGCCAGAGACTTCTGATGGACAGCAACACAGACAGAAGCCCAGGGAAGGGTTCCAGCTGGCCCAGGCCGCTCAGCCTCCACTGCCCGCTCTAAACACAGTTGGCGCTATGACAAAGACCAAAACATCGACGGAAAACACTTTGGCAAAATGATGCTGGCATTAGTGGAAAAACTGAGCAGTTTCTCCAAGTGTGGCCAGAGACGGATGGGACTGTTAATCCTGACAGGTTCCCCTGCGTGGATTTTTCCATGAGAGCTCCCCGCCCAGGGCCTGGTGAGTACCTCTGAGAGGGAAGTCCAGGAAGACTCTCTTCCCCACAGGTTCCAATCCCACCTTCCTCAGCATACCTCGGCCTGTAGTTTCCAGCCCAAGCTAGCCCTCCACCAGCCACAGCGAAAGGCCTGAGTATGTTTGGAGTGAGAAAGGGGAGGGGGAATGTTGGCATTAGCTCTTCCTCTCACCCCCTCACTTCAGCATCTACACTCCCACGGTGAGATGCCAGTTTCTGGCAGGCCAGGGAAGAAATAACAACCAGTTCGGAATCATTTAGTGCTGGGGAGGACCTTAGTCCAGCCTCCATATTTTAAAGAGAAGTTGAGGCCTAAAAGGGAGTTAGGCCAGAATAAGCTCTTTTCCCCCAATTTATCCCTCCAATAAGGTATAGAGAAAAAGGCCCAGATTTGGGGTCAGAGGACTTGGGTTCAAATCTTCGTTCTTCTACTTACTACCTGTGTGTTCTTGGGCAAATCCCATGACACCCCAAGACTTCAGTCTCTCCATCTGTCAAATGAGGCAGCTGAACTGCATGATCAATGAGGTCCTTTCCAGTTCTAAATCTATGATCCCATGAACTCTTTACATTTGACTGACTGAAAGCATCTTCTCCAGTCCCTATGTAGATATTCAGGGACCAGGAATACATGGGGAACTGGTTTAAGGCTAACAACAAAGTCTGCGGGTGATTTCCTAGAGATGATGAATAATAACAGCAGCTTAGATGTATCTATCACTTTAAAGTTTACAAAACACTATATATATCATATATGCATATATGTGCATGTGTGTGTATATGTGCATGTATATGTGTGCATGTACATGTGCATATATAGATACATATTCTCTATATTGATCTTCACAATAACCCTTTGGGCATAGGTGGTTCAAATATCTCAGATAAGGAAACTGAGGCGAGAGGTTAAGTGCCCCATAGATTCAGAGAATTTAGAGATCACAAAGCTGGTAAGTGGGGGAGCTAGAACTCAAACCTAGACCTTCTTCTCCAAAGCCCAGTGCTCTCCTTTAGGTCATACTGAGTTCTCCACCTAAAGGGACCCAGTTTGTTACCTATTTAATGTTTAACGGGGGCAGCTAGGTGGCACAGTGTATATAGTGTGCTGGGCCTAGTGTCAGGAAGATTCCTCTTCCTGAGATCAAGTCCAGCCTCAGAAACTTACTAGCTATGTGACCCTAAGTCACTTAACCCTGTTTGCCTCAATTTCCTCATCTGTAAAATGAGTGGGAGAAGGAAATGGCAAACTACTCCAGTATCTCTGCCAAGAAAACCCCAAACAAGGTCATGAAGAGTCAGATACAACTAAAAGCAACTGAACAACAATAAAAAATGTTCGACACAGAACTAACTCCTGATTATCCACTCATAGCTTATCCATTATGTGAATCGCCAAACTGGCAATGTTTCATCCAAGCCTGGCTTCCTCCAGCCCCACGCACACTTCAGGGTTGCCTCCCCTGGCCCACAGCCAGTGCATTCTCAGGAAATGTAAACTTGCTTTCATATTAGTTCAAGCCAAAGAGAATTAGAAAGATCAGCCTGCCGTCCAAAAGTCAGTGTACTCCAGAGCCCTAAAGAAGTGATTTTTAAAAGCATCCCTGGTTTTGGATTATCCATGAAATAATTTCCCACCATCATACAGCTGCCTGGTTAGAGTACGAGATAACATATAAAGCACTTTGCAAACCTACTGTGGTTATCATTATTATCCCTGTCATTATAACAGCATGAACATGATAGGGAAAGGGACAATTCCTCAACTGTCAGAGTGGCCAGAGTGGACAAGTTGTTTCTGTCAGTTTGTCTCTAAAAACTCGTTTTTACTGAACTTTTTTTCTTTTTGGAGATTAGCTCTTCCTTTCTCACCAAGGCCAGAAGTGCAAGATCTCCCACCTCCACTTCTGATAAGGACTGAAGCTTTGACCTACCGTTTCTGACCTGGCCCTGGCTGGTTCACTTCCCCTTAGGAAGTCTAGGCGTCCTCTGCCTCCTGGGGGTTCCCTAGCTTGATACCAGACAGTGTAGACACCAGGCCAACGTTAGCCTTACTCTAGCTCAGAACTCCTGAATTCAAGCAATGCACCAGTCTCAGCCTCTCAAGCCACTGGGACTATTGGCCTGCAATACTATACTGAGCTTTCTTGGAAGCACTGTGTTTGGGAATCAAAGAGTTTCCATGGGTAGCCTCCCACTCCTCTCTTCTTTATAACTCTTTGCAAATCGTCAATCCCTAAAGTATTGTATTTACTTGCGAGGTTGATGGACTTCTTATTCCTACTTTTCAAGTGGAAGCAGCCAGAAGATGACTAGAACAAATATGGCACATTCTGTCTAAACACACGGGTGCTGCCATTAAGATTGGAATCGATATTCCTATCTCAAAAGCCTGTGCCAAACCAATCAAGCCTCCCGCTTGTTACCATCTTAGCTGAGAATTTCATACCCAGATGCATTTAACCATAGTCTCAAAAAACCTTACAGCAGAAAAGGACTTTAAAGGCATAAAAAAAAA
>CM053625.1:118165498-118216658 GCA_028646595.1 Phalanger gymnotis | reverse complement strand
TCTCTCTCTTTCCTCTCTTTCTCTTATCACCTTTCTCTCTCTCCTCTCTCCTTTTTCTTCTCACCTTCCTTCCTTCTTTCATTCCTCTCTTCTCTTCCTTTCCCTTTCCTTTTTTCTTTTCTTTCCTTTCTCTGGAGTCCACAGACACCTGTATATAGATTCCAGGGGATCTATGAACTTGAATGGGAAAAAATCAAATTTTTATTTCAATAGAATTGGTTTCCTTTCTAATCCTATGTATTTTATTTTTTAAATTTAAAAACATTACTCCATGAAGGGGGTGCATAGGCTACACTAGACCCCTGTTCTAGGTCGTCCCATTTCATATGCTGGGCAGTTTTTTCATCCTATTCTCCCCTCCCTCCAGAATTCTGCCGTTCCATAGGCCAGGGTGGGCTGAGTGGGTGGATGGGGGAATCCCTCATCCCTTCCCCCACTCTACTTTTTAAGCTGAAACATTTATGGAAACAGTTTGTTTGGCCCCTTTTCAAATATTTTGTTCATTTCTCAGTGAGGCAGAGGCCAGAGTGGAATCAGGAGGCTGGGAGAAACAGGAAAAAGCCCCCAGCCTTAAACAGCTGTAACTGTAGAAGTTGTTCATGGGAGAAAAATAGATAGCCATGCCTTGGGGCAGCTCCTGGTCTAGAACCAGGAAAGGGTGGTCCCCGCAGGGGCAAGGGGGCTTCTCCCACTTGACTCTGTGTAGGCTTGGTGGTATCTGTGGGTGGGAGGTCTATGTTCGGGGGTTTGCCTGTCAGAGTTCTTTCTGTATCATCCCTGAGCACTGCCCTGCCCCCAGCTCTCTTTTCCCCAGAATGTGCTGATTCCCCAGAATGAATTGGTTCTACATGGTTAGGCTTCAGTCCAGTGGGTTGAAGAAATAATGGTCCTGAAGAGGAACTTGATGTAGTGCAAAGACCAGGGAACCAGGAATCAGAATCGCAGAATCTCAAGAATTAGAAGGGACAGCAGGGGTCAAAGTAGGAGACCTGGGTTTGAATCCTGGATGACAATACACACCTAAATAAGCCTGGATAAGTCATCGAATGAGGTAATAGGTAGCTAGGAAATGCAGTCAATAGAGTATTGTAGCTGAAATCAGGGAGACCTGAGTTCAAATTATGCCTTAGATACTAACTTTCTAACCCTGGGAAAGTTACTTAAACTTTCTTAGCCTCTATTTCTTCCTCTGTAAGATGGGGATAATAACAGCACCTATCTCCCCGGGTTATTGTGAGGGTCAAATGTGATTATACGTGTAAAGTGCTTCACAAACCTTAAAGTACATGTAAATGTTTATTATTATTATATGTAAAGTACTTTGAAAACCTTAAAGTGCTACAGAAATATTAGATATTAGTATTCCTCTCTTTGGGCTTCAATTTTTCCATATGTAAAATGAAGGCCAGAGGTAGTAGACGGAAGACTGGATTTAGAGTCAGGAAGAACTGGGTTCACTTCCTGCCTCGGACATCTTCTGGTAGTGTGGTCATGGGGAATTCAGTTAACCTTTTCATACTCTAAGCATCTCTCAAAAACTACAAATATAGATAAGTTGCCAACTTGCAGTGGTAGAAGGGGTATTTTATATCAAGTTCAGACCAAAGAAGAATGGAGATAATTCTTGCAATGTCTATCTCACAGAGTTCTTGTATGCACTTTGAAAACTCACTACCTGAGTTATTTATATAGTATCTTCTCTGGGTTACCTCCCTAACTCCATACTCACAGGTTTATAGGTTGGGACCTATATTAGAATGATTACTCCTATCTTCAGTTCTGAGGTTACTCTGTAGGTTCAAACTCTAAAACTGTATCTCGTGAGCCCCCACTAGTGAGCTTACCTTCAAAAGTCAGCCAGTTGATACAATTGTTGACATCGTTGACATAAAGCAAAAGCATATACTAAGATGTATGGTATAAACAGTGACTACAAAACATTCCCCCTCACACATCTATAATGCGGGACACACTCTCCCACAAATATATACAGTAGCTCATGCCTACAGTACTACAGGGTCCCATAATGCTTTCTCAAATACCACCCCTCACCACCTTGCACAGAATCTTTACTGGGAAGGTCTTTTAGCTGGGGTTCCTGGTTCTGTTCCTTTCCATATCTCAACTCTAGGGCTACAGTTATCCTTTGAACCCAGTCAGTTCTCTTTATATGCCACAAAACTGTCCCCTGCCCCTTAATGCCTCAATTGCCTCTCTGTTTCTATGTCTATCTGGAGAGTATGTGTCTCTGCTCCTTCCTGAATGTGGTATCTCCTACTGATTGAGTAACTCTACTGAGAGAGGCTATGACTGATGATGAGGAAGAGAGAAAATCTCCTTCCTTGCTGCCTTTTGGTATAGGTGTAGGAGTCACACTCCATGTAGTTGCTCCCTGCCCCAACTAGACCTTGACTGCTTCAAAGACTGGTAGGCTGGCAGACTGGCAGAGTTTTGGCCAATCTTCAAGCAGCCAATGAAAAACTGCCCTAATTCCATCAGGGAAATCTCCTTCATACTTCATAAAGGGGTAATAGGGTGTAGACATTTCTTTGCACTTCATTTACATATCAACAACTCGTTATTTCTGTTATAAGTAAGTGAATTAGGGAAAACATTGTTGTTATTATTTCTGGCTTTGAAAACTGATTATTTTAAGGGAAACTTCTAGGGTTACAGCATCATAGGTTAAGAATTGAAAGGGACATGAATGTCACCTAGGCTAACTCCCTCATTTTACAGATGAGTACAATGAGTTCAGAGAAGTTAAATGGCTTAGTCAAAATCATAGTAGTCAGGAGCAGAACTGGGATTTGCACTCAGGTCCTTTTCTTCCATATCCAGCAACTCTTTCTAGCATACTATGCTATCTCCCCAGGCATAGGGGAGGGAGCAGATCTTCTTATAAGGTTATATCACTTCCATGGCTGAGTGCCCTTCCAACATAGAAGTGCCCTTCCTAATCAAGTACAGAAAGGGGAAAAGTCAGACCACAGAATCAATTATAGGTCAGGCATGAGCTTAGTTCAGATCAGGAGACACGGAAGGGGATACCTGGCCGAATGTGACAGACTCCAGCTGGGGAACTCACTTGAGTGGACCGAGGAGAAAGCAGGTTCAGAGGACTGTCAGTTTGTTTAGATGTCAGCAGCCAGAGGGGAGGGCAGTCTTACTAGAGGCAGGGGGATGGACTAAGTAACTTATTGAGGTTCCTTCCAGGATATTTTTCTGTGACAGTCTGTTGTGATGCTTCCTCAATGATACATCTAATAGAGGACCTGGACCTGGACTTTGGGCAGATGGTAGTAATTATCTAGACCATAGGGCAAGGATCCAGGCTGTTAGGGCTCTGTTTATACTACAGGCCTGGAAGCCTTATATGCTTAGGGACCTTTCTGGAGAAAGTGGCCTGAAGCAAGATCTAACCATTTCAAGAGGGTGTGGAAATGCCTTAGAAAGATTTAGATCCCTTCAGGCTGGTATAAACCAACAAATGAATTTCAGTCATTCAGTCTGTCCATCTAGTTTTTATGGTGCACCTCCTGAGCTCATACTTTCTGTGACACAGGGGAAACAAAGCACTAGAAAACATTGTCCTTGCCTTGGCATAATTGCTGACATTTATATAGTGTGTTAAAGTTTGCAAAGCATATCCCATTCATTGTTTCATTTGATTCTCAAAATCACCCTGTGAGGAAAGTGCTACGGATATCATTATTCCCATTTTATAGATGAATGTAAGACCGAAGCCGAAAGAAGTTAGATGACTTGCCCAAGGTCACAACCAGTAAATCTCTGAAGTGGGATTTCAACCCAGGCCTTCCTGACTTGAGGTCTAGCATTTGGGCTACCACTAGTCCTGTTGGGAGATAAGGCTAAGTCATCAAGGGCTGGACTATATATTATTATAGACCATGTCATAGGATGTCAGAAAATAAAAAGATCCAAGTGGGCTTGAGTTGTCAGAGACCTCAGCCTCTAGGGCAATAGCGTACCCTCTGCCCTTATCCTGTACTGCAGGGAAAATGTTATGGAAGTGAGAAAAACAGGCAAACCTCAGAAGGGAAGGTTTCTCTTGACCCTTCTCACATCATCTTCTAACAGTCTCTAAGTCCTTCTTGGAGGAGGAGAGACTTGAATTTGACTTTGGAGGAATAGCATCTGCACTGGAAGAGATTGGTCAGGGCATTTCAAGTTCAGAATGGGGAGTTGGGGGTGCATGAGCAAAGATGTGCTGTGAAGGGCAGAAGAGAGTCAACAATGAAAGGGAACAGAAGACAGAGTTGGCAAAGTAAGGTGGGGCCAGTCTATGAAGGGCTTTGAACGTTAGATTGGGGAGTCTGGGCTTCATGCTGCTGTTGCGTCAAGACTGGCATGAGGCTATGAGGATGTGCAAGAAGTTGGTGGTGGTGAGAATGGAGAGATAGCTACTCCGCCCCCCCACCCCATATACCCTTTTATGGGGCTAATCTCCTCAAGAAAGATGAAGAGGCACTTTGAATTAGGGACTAGAGTTTAAGAGCTGGGCCTTGTAGATGATGCCTCCTGCCTTGGGCAGAGGGAAGAGTTGGATGTGGGGGAAGAAGATCGAGTCAAGTCCTGTCCTCTGTGGGAAAGGGGCCAAAATGAGTAGTTATTGATCTCTTATCATTCTGCTCCTGAGATGACAGCGTTATAGATTTAGAACTTGATGGGACCTCACAGACAAGCCAAAGCAGCAAGTGTCAGCCAGGAGCCAGGCACTGTGCCAAGCAGTGGGATACAAAACAAGGCAAAAAACAGCCCCCGCTCTTGAGTAGCTCACCCTCTGATGGGGAAGACAGCATGCAAACGATGATGTACGTACAAGATACATACAGGATAAATTGGGGGTAGGCTCAAAGGGAAGGTGCTAAGATTAAAGAGGACTAGAAAAGGCTTCTTTTACAAGCTGGGCCTTTGGCTGAGGCTTGAAGCAAGCCGGGGGTTGGAGGTGAGGAAGGAGGATGTTCCAGGCATGGGGGACAGCCAGGGAAAATTCCCAGAATGGGAAGATAGAGTGTCTTGTGCAAAGACCACACTGTATTGTATGCTATGTGGAGGGAAATAAGGTGTAAGAAGACTGGAAAAGTAGATATTATTAAGGGGCCAGGTTATGGACAACTAGTACAATCCCCTCATTTTGTAGATGAAGAAATGAAGGCCCACGGAGGATAAATGCCCAGGGTGACACAGGTAGTAAGCAGCCAAGTCAGGAATTGAACCCAGGCCTGCTGACTCCTGAGCCAGTGATCTTTCCACTGTATCAAAGAGGCCCTTGTCTTGGTGTTAGTGGAAGCCACTAGGTACCACCGTGGGTAGATCAGGCAGGATTCATTTTCCTCTAACTTTTTCTTTTTTCCTTTCCTGTTCAGGGTCCCCCTGGGCCTCATGGAAACCCTGGTCCTCCTGGCCCTCCTGGTGCAAAGGTAAGTATTTGTTGCCAGGTAGACTTGGTTATTCCATTCATTGAGGGGGAGGGAATAGAAAGGGTCCATCTAGGCCAGGGCATCCAAGCTTTGCCAGCCCTGGATCACACAATCCAAAGTTTATTTTGTGAAGTCCTTAGGAATCTTTTACAATTGGTCCAACTCTATCAGCATGACCCCTGGTGACAGACAAATGATTTAGGTCTCCTAGTTCATGTATGTCATATGTGCTAGCAAGTTAATTAGATGAAATTTTTGTTTTTGTTAAAAGAAAGTCTTGGGTGGGTGGCACCACCAGCTGGATCAGGTGAACTATATTGGAGTTGCAGGCTGTATATTCTACGTCCCGGGCAGAGGGTAGGAGTTCTTAACTTGGGTCTGTGAATTTAAAATTTTGTTTAAAAAAATATAATATATATGTACATATAAACTGTATTTCAATATATTTGGTTTTCTTTGTAATTTCTATTATATTTTATACATCCTACAACATGTACTATATTTTATTATGTATTATATTATATATTAACTATATTATATCAATTATATTAATTATATTACATTACATTACATTATATTGTATCATATCATATCATATCATATCATATCATATCATATCATATCATATCATATCATATCATATCATATCATATGCATTTAAAAGCAATATCCTGAGAAGGGGTCTCCAGGCTTCACCAGACTGCCAGAAAGGTTCATGACACAAAACAGGTCAAGAACTCATGGTCTAGGGTGACAACCTGGAGGGTCAGGAGCTGGGACACAGAGGGTAGGCCCTGGGAAAACTGGCCCTTTGGTTTGGAATTAGGTTGTGTATCAGGGTCGTAGATTCAGATGGGACTTTGAAGACTACCAAGACTACACAGCTGATGTGGGATTTGAACCTGAGTCTTCCTGACTTCAAGCCTCATGCCCTATATACTATGTCAGGCTTGTCTTGATTAAAATGACCTCTCTCTGGAGCAACATGCTGTCCCTTGTCAGTAATGTGGCAGTCCCTAAGGGGTTGGTATACCATTGGTAGTCTGAACTTTGGGATCAGCCAATAAATTTTATTAAGCACTTACTATGTGTCAGGTACTGTCCTAAGCACGGCATAAAAAGATGTACAAAAGACAGCCTCTGCTCCCAAGGAGCTCACAGTCTAATGGGGGAGGGCTCAGTGACCTGAATCTGTAGTCCCCAGTGAGAGGCCTGTTGTTACCAGCAGCTTTCTTGGCTGCCTGTTGGTAGGGGCTTCCATCTGGACTGGGGGCCAACATTCTAGTTGGTTACATCAGCTAGAACTGATTATCACAGATCCTGGCTAGTCCACCAACTCCTGCTCTGAGGTATTGTTGCCTTTTGAAGCAGGTATCTGATGTCCTCTGTACCATACAGCATCTCTGGTGGCACTTGTTATGACTGGAGTTGAGGTGGGGTGGGCAGCTAATTTCAGCTGGGCATTTTGTAGGAGCTAGAGGAGAAAGATAGTTTAATTTGGGGACTAGATACTTTGCAGCATTCAGCAAGGTTCTAAGTGGCATTGCCACCTTGGGAACTGGACTGATGCCCCCTCTAGCTTGAAAAGAAATCAGCTTCTCTGAGCTGGAGCATCTGTTTTGAATCGGAAATGCACAGGGAAGGTTCTCCCAGTGAATATTACATCCTGGTGTGACCTAGTGTTGCCTCATCACTGCTTTCCAGATCACATTTGGAAAGGAAACCTAGTCATTTCTGGTCCTTTAGAATGAAAAAGGCACAGGAATGTGCATTGACACAGACACACAGAGTTATGAGCTGAATGTCAGGGGCCAGAGCATGTGCATGCTCTCTCTCTCTCTCTCTCTCTCTCTCTCTCTCTCTCTCTCTCTCTCTTTCTCTCTCTCCCTTTCTCCCTCTGTTCCCTTCTTCCCTCCCTCACCTCCCTTTCTCCTTTCTCCCTTCCCTCTCTCTCCCTTCTCTCTCTTTCTCTCTCCCTCCTCCTTTATTTTTCTGTCTCAGTCTCTATCTCTCCCCTTTCCTTCTCTCCTCCCTCTCTCCTTCTCTCTTATCTCTTCTTTCCTCCTCCCCCTCCCCCATTCCTTTGGCTGTGCTGCTTCCAGATTGCTGATGGAAGGGAAGGATCAAGCTGACTCATTTGGAGATCTTCTCTTCCTCTCTGATCTGCAGAAAGGGGCTTTAGGGATCTCTCTTCTTTGGATGGGCAGGTGACCAAGTGAAGTTTTTGCTTCAAGCTCTGCTTTTCGCTTTTGTGTTTTCTTGAACCCAGACTTCCTGGCCACATTTTAGAATGAGATAAAACCGTGCCTTGTTTAGGAAGTATAAAGAATGTTTTGTCTTCAAATCTGGTGGTATCTGGGTCTGGCTTAGTGTAGTGGAAAGGGCACTGCATTTAAAGTAGAGAACCGGTTCAAATCCTGTCTAAACTAATGACTGTGGGTATATCGCCCAAGAATCAGTGTAAAAAAGAACATTGGATTTGGAATCAGAGGACCTGAGTTCACATCTTAACCGTCTTCCTTATTGCTCGTATTAACCTTAGCAAGTCCCCTCAATTTTCTCATCTGTAATATGTGAGAGCCCCAAAGGTACCTTTTACTTCTGATGTTCTCTAGGCTTATCATGGTGGCCATCTCAGGGATCATGACAGGCCCTTGGTAAATACAGACTAAATGACTATTGGAGCTTGAGAAACCATCAAGTCTAGCCATCCTTCTCATTTAAAGAAGAATTTGAGATCCAGTGAGGGAAAGCAACTTAGCCCAAGATTCTTCAGCCAATAAGTTGAGTGGCTGGCACTAACCTCCAGGGCTGCTGGCCTTTGCCTTATATCACTCCTTTCTTAGCATGTACATTCCCTACCCTTGTATTCTTCCATTCTAAAGACTGGATATTAAGTTTAGTCCATGGCAGGAGGGGGGTGGGAGAATGAAAAGATGTGTTTTATATGTATGTATAGATAAACATGCTATCTATCAAAAAGGGGTGCTTGGAGTCAGGAGGATGGGCAATATGATACGTGTTACTCCTTCTGGGGAGAGCCTCCTAAGACTGGGAACTTGAAGGAACATTAGAGATCATTTAATCCTGTCTCCTCATACTAGAAATGAGAAAATGGAGGCCTAGAAGAGGACATTGACTTGCCTAAGGTTCTTGCAAGCAGGATTTGAATACAGGTCCTCTGACTTGAGAGCCCGTGTTTTTTTTTCTACTATATAATGCTAGTAAATCTAGAGTTTTCTTACTGAGATTTTCCTGCAGCTATTGCTCTCCAAGGCTTGTTTCCACAGCCAGAGATTCCCCAATTGCTACACCCTCCTCCCCCGCTTCTTCCTCTCCCACCCATTGAACAATGCCACTCACTTAGGCCCTGATCTACAACCTCACCAACACCGGCAGACCCTCTCTGCCTCACCCCACCAGCATATGTGGCTGATGGGAGAAGCCAAGGCGAGACTGGGGCTGGGCAGCCGCTCAGCAATCAATTTCGGAAAGCAGCTGGCTGGGGTGGTGGGGGAGGTGGGGAAAAGGGTGGGTGAGGACCGACCGGGGAATTGCTGCTAAGAGCTGAAAGCGAGCCCAAATGGCCCAGCTTACAGTCCTGTGCCTGTGTACTTTGGACTGCCAGGCAAGAAGACTTCAGTCCTTTCTAATTTTTAATAGATAAGGGCGCGGATTCTGGGAACAAAAGCGTAGGAGGTGTTTCTCCCACTGGGGCTGTGTCTCGAGCCAAAGGGAGCTGTGTTGTTCTCCTGCTGGAGTCAGCCCATTACTGATGAACTTAGCCTTAATAATCATAGCGTGCATTGATGCGGCACTTCACAGTTTACAAAGCACTAGACAGGCATTATTTCATGTATTCTTCATGATGGTCCAGTCTGAGAGGCAGAGAGGTCATTCTTTCCTTTTTGCAGATAGGGAAATTCAGAAGGGTTAGATATGACCCAAGGCCCCACTCAGTCTGCATTCACCCCAGCAGGGCCAGAATTTGAGCTTAGCTAGTGGTATAACTGGGCCTTAAATCCAAGTCTTTTTTCTCCAAATGCAGTGTTTTTTTTCTTTTAAACCCTGACTCCAGATTAAAGGGTTTAGATTCTGGCTTAAGGGCTAACAATTCATGACAATTTGCCCTTTGCTCCCTCGGCTGCCCTTGGCCTATACCTTGGGGAAGGGAGGGGTTAAAGCCACCCTGGATCAGGAGAAAAAGCTCAGCAGATGGACTGATGGGAATAACTGAACCTGAATGACTGAAGGGGCTGCTGCCTCTTCCAGGGCACAAACTATAGTCCCAAACCTCCTTGTAGAATTTAGCTGCGGCAGCATATCTGGCTCTTGGGGAAGTCACCTGGGGTGAGCATCAGTACTGATGGCACCTGGCAGATGTCCATGTATCACTGTGGAGTGATGAGTGAGAGCCTTCCAGCAGGGTGTTAGGGCTTGGGGCAAAGAGCTTTGAGGACTTGCTGAGGAAGGAAATGTGTTTCAATTTTGATGGGGAGTCACAGCCAGCCATGCATGCACCGGGAGGAGCCATGGCCATATCCTTAAGGAACCATGGTTTTGATGGAAGAGGCATGCTCCCTCCTCTTTGTGGAGTGGATACCTGCTCTAGGGCAAAGGCATAGCCCCCTTTTATTCAGGAAGCTCCCACCCTGATGGGGGAAGCATGGCTAGGGAGGCAGCAATAGAAAGAACCCTAGTTTTAGATTTAGAGTGCCAACATTTCAAATCTGGCGTGATCAAGGGCAAGCTAACTTCACCACCCAAGGCTTTGGTTTCCTTTTCTATAAAATAGATGTGTGTATTGGGGATGGAGTCAGACTAGACACCAGATTATTGCGAAGGTTCCTTCTAACTTTA
This sequence comes from Phalanger gymnotis, assembly GCA_028646595.1. Taxonomy (NCBI): domain Eukaryota; kingdom Metazoa; phylum Chordata; class Mammalia; order Diprotodontia; family Phalangeridae; genus Phalanger; species Phalanger gymnotis. The sequence continues at coordinate 118,206,354 of CM053625.1, read as the reverse complement.
AACAGATCGTGTAATAGGGGTTGAATTCCCTGCAAGCCCATCCTTGTGCATGCTCCCCTTAGGTGGAGTCCAGTCCAACCCTTGCTCCAATCCCATGCAATCATTTAACCTTTCTGAGCTTCAGTTTACTCCTTTGTAAAAGGAAGATAATACCGTTTGCAATATCATCTTCACAGGGCTGTTGCAGGGATGGTGGCTTATAATTTCCTAAGAAACTATGTAAATGTGAATTGTTGTTAGGGTCACTTCTCTTCTTAGCTCAGATGGTTAAGTATAGATTCAGTAGATGCTCGCTAGGTCTTAGCTGAATTGCAGAAAGAGGCTTCATTGTTCTGGGGAGCTGTGAGTTGAGGAGAGGATGTTGCCGTTGCCCTCGGTTCCCTACTTTTTGGTGGAGGAAGGCAGTGAGCTTTTGGCAGCCTCTAGGTATTTGCAGAGATGGCCAATTTTAAACCCAGAGTCCTAGGGGATCAGCTACTTAATGTAGATTTGCTTTGAGAACTTTGTAATCTGGTTCTGATCTGATCTTCCCCAGTCCTTGCACGTCAGTGCTGCCATTTTAGTCTGGATGCGGCGTCGTCTCGTTTTTGTATAAAGGATTTCATCCATAGCCATTTGAAATGATAGTTCAGAAGACTACTGTCCAAATGGACTTGGATCCAGATTATTTGACCTAGATGGGAGAAGGAGGGCAGGGCTTTTGCTAAAGCGCAAGAAGATGGAATGCAATGGAACAGATATCCATTAAGCACCTCCAGTGTGCATAATGTTGTCTTTGGCGATATGACAGACATTGAGTTAAATAAAACAAGGTCTCTGCTGTCAAGGAGCTTATGGAAAAATGAAATTATTTGACCTCTCTAAGCCTCAGTTTCTCCTTTTGAAAAATAAAGAAGAGGTGGATGCCTAAGATCCCTTCTTTAGCTCCAACCCTCTCCATTCTGAGGTTCTTTCTGGCTCTGACATTCTGTAATTTGATATTTCCTTTGCTTTCCTAAAGTTTATAGAAACCCATATAGTGTCATTGTGTTTGATTTCTTACCTCAAAATCATGTTCCATAGTTGTTTCCTTCTAAGGGCTGTATCCAAATATCATATTCCTTTCCCATTCATCCCTTTCGTGAGGTACCAGAGAACTGCAGAACCCATGTTTCTACTTTGTACTCTTGTCTTACTGGGTGACTGACTCTCAGGCTGAATTTAACAGTTTGGAGTGAGATGTTTCTCAGGCAGTTTGACAACTCCACAGAAAGAGCCCCTTCATCTTGCACTGAGGATGGATTGACCCAGGCCCAATTTTCTGGTCATGGAAAGTACTACCTGGCGTTGCTGCTACTTTTCCAATCTCCTAGCAAACAAAATGATTTCAGAGCTGGAGAGTTTTCTTGCTACATCCCAATATAGGTTCCTGGAAGAGCTGTCTTTCTCCATGGCTGCATCCCAGAGCTAAAATATTAGACTGTTTCCCAAAGTGCAACCCAGTTTCCTGGTCCATACTAGGATGGAGGAGGGGGATTTTCCATGTTTCATTGGACATTGTGGTTGGCACAGTTAGTAGTAGAGATGGAAAACTTTAACACTGGGCAGTGGACCGGGTGGCAAAGGTTTAGAATGGATGGGTCTCTGGTCTTGACTTTGGCTAGATTAGGGTATTATGCCCAGTGCTGGTGGAGAGGAAGTTACATTTGGGGGTGGGTAGGTATGAGACCCTCTGGTTACCTGGGCAGATCCTCTAGAGAATCCAGAAAGAAGATCCCCTCAGAGCAGAGCCTCAACTCCGATAAGAGCTGTGTGCATGGGGAGATTAGCTGCATGACTTCACTTACTATTTGGCAGTCTCTGCCGGCCTTCATTCACAATTTGCCCCACTACATCTGTAATGAATCAGTGGTGTTCCATGCCGCCAGCCGCCAAGAACACGTTCCCCTGCTGGAGAAAGCTGGAAGGAATGGAGAAAATAGGCTGGAGGGCTGGGCTAGAGAAAAAGATGAGGGAGGAGGGAGGATTGGCTAGGCTTGGGAAGGAGGGGTATGGTATAGGAGCAATTATGACTCAAGAACGTTCTACTGCTTGACTCAGGAAGTGGCATTCCCTCTGAGATCTACCCCATTACCTCAGAGCTGGAAGAGCCTTTTAACCAAATGGCCCTTTGTCTTTGATGATGCTGAGGATGCACAAAGTTCATTAGTGGTAGCCACATACCCTGGCAGCCTCAGAGAGGTCTGGTAATACAGGGCCTTAAGGGATTCTGGACTCAGAGGCCTTTTAAAGAAGGTTCTAAGGGAAGGTGCCTAGTTCAAGTCTGGGCACAGGGGTTGCTCAGCAGTTCCTGAGGCCAAGATCCCTCTCAACAAAACATGTATTTCTGGTACCTCCAACCTCCCCTTCCTGCAGCTTTTCCCTCTCCCATGATGCCCTTTTCTCCACTCCTTGGGACTAGAGCCTCCATGCTTCTTTGCTTCTTGCCCTATCTCAGGAAAAGCTTTGGCACATATTCCTACTGAGTTGTGCCTGATGAGTAGGACAATGTTTCTTCCTCCAGGTGCATTGACATGAGAGGATGAAATGAATCTCTAATGATAGAATTTCAAGAGACACCTGGAGGAGGTATCGTGGAGGAACAGAACAAACGCACGCGTTCTTCAAGTGTAACGTGATTACTCTTTAGTAATAGTAATCATCGTTTTGGATCTGAAAGGTCTTGCTCACGTACTTCAACCGTCTCATTTTGCCCATAAAAACGAAGTCATCTGCCTTAGGTCATTGAGGTAGTAAATAACAGAGTTATTCTTCCTATTAGTAGATTCTTCTCATTCTTAGACATGGAGAATCTACATGACTTGTCCAAATTCACTTGGCTATTAAGTGGTGGAAAGCCACCGTAAACATGGCTTTTCTGGTGCTAAGCCTAGTACTTCTCCTACTGACTTGTGCCTATCACACACACTAACCAGGGGGCCTTTTTCCAATGAGCCCCATTGTTTGCAATGCTTTCTTTTTGCTTATTCCCTCTTCCCTTTCCCATGTCCTGCTCTTTTTCCTTCCCTGCACGTGCCTTTGGAATGCTCATTGGTATGGCTCCTTGGCGTGCCCACTTGGGACTAAAGTGTCCTAGTGGCCTAGAAAGTCCTCCCTTAGCTGGCAAGGAGAGGCTGTGTGTGTGGGGAGAATCTGGCATCCTTTTTTGGCCATTAATAAACCTTCAGTAGCACAGGGGCAAGCTCAGAGATGTGGACATAAAAGGCATTGGAACCGTGGATGGAAACAGCCAACAGGAGCAGTGTTTGGGGGGTGATGGTGGGGTGCAGAATACAGTTTAAAGTTGCAGAGCAGAAGGATCTAAAATGCCAAGGTTCAGTAGAAACAAGTAACCTGGAATGAATCAGTGTAAAAGGCCTGGGAGTTAATAGGAACTGGGAAATGAGGTTTGAGCCCGTAACCTGATCCAGTTATATCCAAAGGAAGGTGCAGCTCTAGGGGAGGGAGAGAGGGGAGTGATGGGGAGTCAGGATGGAGAGTGGGGGAGAGAAGGGGTGGTAGGTTTAGAAAGTTTGTATCAGAGGAGAATGGAGAGTTACTTTTTCTTCCCTTAGGGTACTGTGGGAAGAACATCTGGTATCCTGCATTCGGTTCTGGGCATCTCATTACTAGAAACACAAAGGCCATCTGGAGGGAGGACCAAGGGGAGGAAACTGTCAGGACACCTGGATTCTATTCCCGGCTCTGCATTAACCGGTTGGGTGACCTTGGACAAGTCCCTTCTGATCTCTGGACCTCAGTTTCTTTATCTGTAACATGAAGAGATCAGACTAGATAGGCCTTCAAGCTCTGGCATTCTCTAATTTCCAAGAATAAATGATAGCTAACATGTATAGAGCATTTTGCCCTTCATAAAGCACTTTACAGGTAACAACTTTGTGATTTAGGTATTATTATTATCTCCAGTTGATAGGTAAGAAAAATGCAGCTAACAAAGTTTATATGACTTGCCCAGAGCCACACAGCTAAGTATGTATCTGAGGGAGGATTTGAACTCCAATCTGAATGAGTCTAACATTCTGTCCACTGTGTGGTCGAGATGAGAAGTTAGAGTGGCTGAGCTCAGAAGGAGGTAGAGAAACTAATCTAATATTCTTGGCTTGAGATGAAATGGAGAAGGCTGGATATGGCTTTTTTAAGTAAAATTTTATGGGCATCTTTTGTTTTTACACTATGCGAGTTTCTCATTGTATCTTTCCTCCCTGCCTAGAGAACCATCTCTTATGATAAAGAATAAAAAAGGGGGTGGGGTGGAGGAAATGTTTCATCAGTCAGTTAATAAGTATTTACTAAGTGGTTACTATGTGCCAGGCATCTCTTCCCCCAAGTAGCTTGCATCAAAAGGGTCTTAACATTCCATGCATTATTCCTCATCCTTTATCTCCACCTCTGCAATACAGGGTAGAATTGTACCTTCTTGCGTATCTTCTTTGGGGCTTGGCTATTATGACTGCACAGAATTCCTTTTTCTTTCCTTTTTTTGAGGTGAGACGGTTGGGGTTAAGTGACTTGCCCAAGTCACACAGCTAACAAGTGTCTGAGGTCAGATTTGAACTCAGGTCCTCCTGACTCCAGGGCCAGTCCTCACAGCATTCCTTTTCGATTGTTTCATTGTTCTTATTGCAGTCATTGTGTGTATTGTGGTTTCTCTGGTCCTACTTACTTCACTTTGCATCATTTCTTTGCTAGTACAATAAGAGTTGCTATAAATATTTTTGTGTATATGGGATCTTTCTCCCCTCCCCCCAGTTCTGCTTATTACTTCATTTTGCATCAGTTTATTTAAATCTTCCTGTGCTTTTGGGGCATTCATCATATTCATTGTTTCTTAGAGGGTAGTAATGTTCCATTAGATTCCTGTACCAGCTTGTCTGTCAATTCCCCAAGTGATGGGCATCCACTCTGTTTCTAATTCTTTGCTACTACAAAAGGGCTGTTACAATTCTGATGGATCTGAAGGCTTTCTTTTTACTAGTGACCCACCTTTGGGGTATGAGCCTAGGATATAAGCATCTTTGCTTATATATAAAATATACACACATATATAAACATACACATATATGTATATATGTGTATATTGTATATATTATATGTATTGTTTATATATCTTAGATACCAAATTCTAACAGAGAAATTTGATTGTTCCCATTCAATTACATCCCTTTTTATCCTAGGTACTTTTTGTGTGCAGAAGCTTTTCAGTTTCATGTAATCAAAGTTATCTATTTTATTATTTGTAATTGCTTTTATCCTTTAATTTGTTAAGAATATATCTCCTACCCCTCAATTCTTTCCTAGGACATCTCCCCTGAATTAGTCACTCTCTCCACTTTTCTACATCTTGACTCCTTAGTGAACCAATTCAACCCTGCGTTGTCCTTTTTTCTTGAATCCTAGCTCCCTTACAATTTCACTGATTATGCCCTGCCAATCCTCAGCCTTGGACAGCTCTTACCATTCACTACCTTCTCTCCTATACACCATACTGAGGAACAAAGGTGGAGAAAATCACACAACTGTTCTGAGTCCATTGCAGATTTGTTACACAGCCTCAACTGGGCCATCACTGCTGCTAGGCAATCTTTCTATTCCTCCCTTATCAACTCATTATCCCACTCTCCACAGTGACTCATGCAGACCTTTTCATCCTCATATATCACATGACTTCTACTCTCCTTCACCCTGAGGTGAGAAATCTGACTCATATTTTACCAAAACATAGTTTGAAGCCATTCTCTGTGAGCTTTCTCTTCTCTCATCTTCCCCATCTCATGTTACTCTTATCACTCAGATGCCTTCTGGCACTCTCTCCTCTCTTATCCCTCCCTGTCTCACATGATAAAGTGGCCTTACTTCTTAGCAAGGCTAACCCCTGTACCTGTTCAAGTGATCTCATTCCATCTCATCTCCTCCAAAAGATTGCCCTCTCTGTCATCCCCACTTTTACATTTATTTTCAATCTCTCCCTCTCTACTGACTCATTCCTTACTATCTCCAAATATGGCCATGTTTCTCCCATCCTCAAAAAACCCTTACTTGATCCTTCCATTACCACTACCTGTTGTTCTATTTCTCTTCTCCCTTTTGGCTAACCTCCTTGAAAAGGCCATCTACAATAGGTATCTTCACTTTCTCTCTTCTCATGCTCTTTTTTACCCTTTACAATCCAGCATCAGACCCTATCATTCCGTTGAAACTGCTCTCTCTCTCTCTCTCTCTCTCTCTCTCTCTCCAAAGTTACCAATGATCTAGTTGCCAAATCCAATGGCCTTTTCTTAATCCCCATTCTCCTTGACCTCTCTACAGGCTTTGACACTGTTGATCGCACTCTCCTAAGTGATACTCTCTTCTCTCTAGGTTTCTAGGATATCACTTTCCTGGTTCTCCTCCTACCTGTCTGACTACTCCTTCTCAGCCTCCTTTGCTGGATGCTCATCCAGGTCATGCCCTCTAACCCTACCTAAGTGTGCCATAGGGTTCTGTCCTGAGCCCTCTTATTTTTTCCCTGTTCTTCACTTGGTGATATCATCAGCTCCTATGGACTTAGTTAGCATCTCTATGCTGATGCCTTTCAGATCTACCTTTCCTGCTTCAATCTCTGCTGACCTACAATCTCACATCTCCAACTGCCTTTCAGACATCTTGAACTGGATGTCCAGTCTTAAATTCAACGTGTCCAAAACAGAAGTCATTATTTCCCCCTAAACTCTCCTTACCTCCTACCTCCCTTGTTACTATAAAGGATGACAACATCTTCCCAGTGCCTCAGGCTCCCAATATAGAAGTGATCCTTCACTCTTCACTGTCTCTCACCCCTCACCACCCCCCATATCTAAGTTCTTGCCAAGGCCTGTTGATTTCACCTTCGCAACTTCACCAAACTACACCTCCTTCTCTCATCTGACACTTCCACCCCTCTGGTATACTCCCTGATTACCTCACACCTTGATTACTGCAGTAACCTGCTGGTGGCTCCATCTGCTTCAGGTGTCTCCTCACTCCAATCCATCCTCTGTTCAGCCACTAAAATGATTTTCCTAGAGTGTATGGGGTGTTTGAGGAGAGCTAGCACCTCTGAGAGCTTCTCAGGGCTGCTCCTCTACTTTTGGTGTCCACCTTCACCCAACTATCACCTGTGGCTCTAAGAATCTATAACATGCACAATGGCCACACACTGGTAAAACGGTCCTGGTAGATGGGCTAAACCAGGTTGAGGGTAACCAGTAGGCTTCAAATGTGACAGTGAGTTAGGTGGATGTCTACCCCAAGCATGCAAAGACTTCCTCCAGCAGAATGGGTTGATAAGAACAGTTTATTCCAGTGGTCATGAAGGCAGCTGAAGCAGATGTGTGGAGAGATTAGACCTTGGTCAGGCATCGAAGACACCAAGGTCACCCAGTGCATCTTGGGCCATTGTCAGTTGTCTTGACTTGTGTCCTGCCACTGGACTTTGATGAACCAGGAAGAGAGAGTGATGCTCAAGTCAAGCCATCACCCGTGATGTCATTGGGCCTCTTTGAAAATGAAGGACGAATAACAAAAAAGTGATTTTCTTAAAGCATAGATCTGATCATGTCACACACACCCCAAACATCCACCCTCCACTCACAATAAACTCCAATGGCTTCCTTTCACCTCTAGGATCAATTACAAAATGCTGTGTTTGGCATTCAAAGCCCTTCATAACCTAGCCCCATCCTACCTTTCTGGTCATCTTACACCTTGCTCCCCAACACGTACTCTTTAGTCCAGTGACACTGGCCTCCTCGCCTTTCCGCAAATAAGACATTCCACCTTTCAGCTCCAGGCTGTCTCCCATGCCTGGAATGCTTTCCCTCCTCATCTCTGCCTACTGCCTTCCCTGGATTCCTTTAAGTAAAAATCCTACTTTCTACAGGAAATCTTTACCAACCCCTCCTCATTACAGTGCCATCCCTCTGTCAATTATTTCCTATTTATCCTATATATAGTTTGCTTTTGCACATATTTATTTCCTTGTTGTCTCTCCCATTAGATTATAAGCATCTTGACGGCAGGGACAGTCTTTTGCCTCTTTGTGTATAACTAGTTCTTAGCACAGCATCTGGCACATAGCAAGCACTTAATAAAAATGTTTGACTGACTAATTGATCCTCCCCATACAAAGGTATATGATCTATTTCTCTTCTAATTTTTAATAGTATCATCTTTAATATTTAGCTCATGTGTCTGTTGAGACTGTATTACACAATATGGTGTAAGGTGTTGGTCTAAGCCTAATTTCTGCCAGAATGCTTTCCAGTTTTACTAGCAATTTTCATCATATAGGGAGTACTTTCCAAAGTAAGTTGTGATTTCTGCATTATTAAACACTGAGCTTTTGAGTTCCATTATTTCTTATTCCCCTTTCTCTAGTCTGTTCCATTGGTCTCTCTATTTTTAAACCAATACCAAATGACTTTTATGACTACTGCTTTATAGTATAGTTTGAGGTTTTGGAGGTGCTATTCCCACTTTGTTCCTACTTTTTCCCATAATTTCCCTTGATTCTCTAGAGCTTTCATTTTTCCAAATTAATTTTATTATTTTTTATAAAGTGTTACAATGTATCCTTTTGATATTTGTTATGATATTAAAAGTATGAGTTCATATTAAATGATTAAATATTAATATTAAAAGTGTAAGTTAATATTGTCATTTTTACTATATTGGCATGACCACTTGCACTGAATTTTTCTCCAGGAATAGAAATATTCCATCCTATTATTTTTATTTCTTTAAGGAGTACTTTGTAATTGGACCCATGCAAGGCTTTTGTGTGCTTTGGTAGATTGATTCCCAAATACTTTGGGCATTTTGTAATTACTTGTAATGCAATTTCTCTTATTATTGTCTCTTGGATTTTGTTATTATATGGAAATGTGGTTGATTTTTGAGAGTTTACTTTGTAGCCTGCAACTTTTCTAAAGCCATTAATTGTCTCAATTCGTACTTTTGCTGATTCACTAGGATTTTCCAAGTTTACCGTCATATCATCAGCAAAAAGGGATAGTTTTATCTCCTCTTTACCTATTATTACGCTTTTAATTTCTTTCTCTAGCCTTAGTGTCACTGCTAGCATTTCCAGAACTATAAAAGTGATAGTAAGGAGAACGGGAATCTTTGCTTGATTCCTGTATTTACTGGAAGAGGTTCTAGTATATCCCTATTGCATGTGGTGCTTGTTTTGATATAGCCACACTCTTTGTATAATTCTAAATTATTTGAATGTGAATTTTTGTCTCATAGAGTAAAGAAATCTTAAAATCAAAGTGGGTATAGCTAAGGCCCAGTGGGTAATGCCAGAGGAATAGAGATGGTTATTATTTCAGGCTTGATATCAGAAAAAAATCTTTATAATAAGGAAATATCGGTATAGGTGGGTTTCCAAAGAGATTGTGGATCCCTAGGATCACTTCAGATGAGCTGGGCATAACCAAGATTGATGTCTTTAGGGAATGACTCTTACCTGATCCCCCTAAGGAGGTATCTAGTTCTGCCTTTTCACGCTTCCTGCTGTCCTGTGTGTTTAATGTGTCATTGGAACATCTGACTGTTTTTGAACACTCAGCCAAACAATGAGGCTGTTTGATCTTATGTTTGTGCTTATCATTCATAGAGGATGTTGAGGTAATCTGTGGAAGGGTACAGGCCTTCCTTTCCCACTCGGAGGGTGCTTCTCAGACACTGTGCTATTATCAGCGACATAATATCTGAATTCTTCGAATCTGGACCCTGTTAATTGACAAATAATTTAAAGACAATTGATCGGCAACCATTATGGGCTAGGCACCAAGCTAGGCATTGGTACGATACAAAGACAATAACAGAGCTTACATTCTATAGGCAGGAATATGTACATGCACACAGGTACATTCATATGCTATCTATACAGATATCTATACATATATGTACAAGTACATTCATACGTTTATACATAAAGGGAAGTTAGATGGAGCAAGGGAAGTTAGATGGCACAGTGGATGGAGTGCCAGGCCCTGGAGTCAGGTGGACTCATTTTCCTGAGTTCAAATCCGGCTCCAGATACTATCTGTGTGACCCTGGGCAAGTCATTTTTTATGACTTGAAGCATATGAAGCAATTGTTTGCTTCAGTTTCCTCACCTGTAAAATGAGCTGGGGAAGGAAATGGCAAATCAGTCCAGTATCTTTAATAAGAAAACCCTAAATGGGGTCATAACAAGTCAGACAAGACTGAAAAACAATTGAAGAACACTGCCACACGTTTATGTATATATGTTGTGTATATATATGTATATACACATAAATATGTGTATCTGGATATACACACAAAAATAAATTCAGGTCAATTTTAGGGAACAAAAAAGTGTTAGAGAAGAAAGGGCGCTGGATTTGGAGTCAGGAGATTTGGGTTTGTATCCCACCTCTGAAAAATGCTACATAACTTTAGGATAAGTCATGTAACTGCTCTTGACCCTCAGTACCCTAATCCATAAAATGAGTATAATATAATTGTATTACCTCATGGATTATTATGAGGAAAGTAATGTATATATTTCAAATGCTGTAAAAGCGTCAGCTATCATTAATATGACTGCGCTAGGCTTTAGCTGTATAACATACATTTGAAGGGGTATTAACTTTCTGGACACCAACCAATTGAAAGATAATCATGTCATAGACCAGAGACAATGTCTGCCTGAGATGCACTCAAGAGGATGGTCAGAAGGTGTTTCTTAACTCCCACAGGGTGCCTGACTGAGAACTACCAGGGGAATAGGAATGAGTAGCTAGCTGTGGGTTGAGTGAGGGCCCGTGGGTTGAAGGCAAGTGGTGGGTCAGGTTGGTAGACTGACAACAGAGCTGAGACTGAGGTGAGAAGTCAGGCGGAGCTTGACATCTTCCTTTCAAAGGGAGGAGGGTTGTGGGAGCATTTAGAGGGAGCCTCCACCTTCTGGGACAAAGGGACACCTTAGGTCAAAGCTTTCAGGGAGGGAGTCTTTTCTAATATGGTCACAAATTGGGTTTTTTCTGTTGTTGTAGGGACAAAAAGGAGATCCTGGGCTATCCCCTGGAAAGGCCTATGATGGTGAAAAGGTAGGTTTCTCAGGACCTCTGAGATCGGGGGGAGCAGTGGCATGAGCTGACATCAACAGGGCTTTGGGTTTTTTTTTACCAGCTTACACAGCAGATACAAATCCCATTAATCCTCAAGAGTTAGGAGGAGCCTAAGATCCCCAGGGGTACCGATGAAAGCACTTCCAACCAGTCAAAAACTAGGAAATGCTCTATTGGTCTTCAGCTTTAAGAGATGTTAAAATTAACTAAGGAAATCCTTAGTAAGATATATTCACCTTCTCAATTTGGTTAAGTGATGATTTATGTCAAGGGAAAATATTGATTATATAGAGTTTCTACCTACATTCTTCCTGGGGCAGGCTGTTACAGAAAAGCAAAAATGCATGCAGGTGGTTGGATTGCCTACTCATTTGTAAGACCATAGTTATGCAGTGGAAAAACTTTCTTAAGCCATTATTTAAGCAGCAGGCCTGCGTCTTTGTTCAATACCCAGTACTTTGCCAGTCATCCTCTTTCCAGGAGAAATCCTGGAAGTCTGGGCCACATGACTTAGTAGAAAGAGCATTGAATTTGGTCTGAAGAGACCTGGGGTTGAATCTTGGCTTCACCACTTATTTATAAGCTGTGTGTTTTGTGGACATGATGCCTCTTCACCTTTTCACTTTGGATTTTTACGTCTTTAAAATCAAAGGGTTGGACTGGATGATGAGACAGGATTGCTAAGGCCCCTTCCAGGGATTTCCTATGATCCTCGTGATAAGTATTGCAGGCATGGCCCCCAGCTCCCCTCTCACTCCTGTGATCCCTTGTGAATACTTCTTTGTGGAGCTTCCTTTCTCCTTTACACCCTGCTTCCCAGACACCTAAGTCAGGGAAGGTTAAGAGTCTCTGAGCCCCTTTTCTGAGCACGTCTTTCCTCCAGGTGCCCCTGGGAATGCTGTGCTCCCAACTGCAATGGGGAGCCCCACTCCCGAGGTTCTGGCTCTCCACTCTCATCAGTTATTAGAGATACGTGTGGGTTGCCTTTTTGTAGGAAAAGGCAGCTATGAGTCCGATTGCTTAAATCACATAATAAAGGGCTCTGTGATGCTGGAAAGCTGGGAGGCCTGGGATTCTGTACATTGAAGTCATAAAATAGAAACGACTTGTGCCAGAGGATTTAATCCATCCCTACAGCGTCCCCAATAAACCAGAGGAGTTGGAGGGTGGTAATCACCCAGAAGCACCGGAAATCTGTAAATCCACTCTCCTCCTCTGCCCCCCGCTATCCAACCCTCCTCCTAAATAGCCAGGAACAAGATCACTCAGCATCTCATATACAAGGGAAAGAACTTTATAGTTGGTTAGTCTGGCTTTCCTCTGGATGCTACCCAGAAACCCTTCCACAGGAGCAGACGGTGAACTAATGGAGTCTTTGTTTAAAGTCCCAACCCCAGGGACCCTGTGGGAATTAGAAGCAGCTGGTCACTTCTTTTCCACATTGGAGATCATTATAAGGTGTAGAATTTAGCCTCTGTTAAAGAGAACATAGTCTAGTATGTAGAATTCCCAGTCTAGGGGGAAAAAAAACATTGTTGGAGTCCTGCATGGAATGTCTCTCAAAGGTGTGTGCTTTGAGGAGTGTAGGAAGCAATTCAATTCTCCAGGCAGTCAGCACAAGATGAGAAGATGTCATAGGATGAGACCTTCCTGAAAGGCTGCATGGGAGGTGTGATGATGCTCAAGGTGATTCCCTACCCTTATGTGTTGCAAAGCCAGTCATAATAGTTGTTATAGCATCATTTTTGTGTTTTCAGGGAGACATAGGCTTGGCTGGACTGACTGGGACTCCAGGACCAATTGGCCGGAAGGTAGGTTGTTTTGTTTTTTCTTCCAGGTATCAGAAGGACCCATTACTTGGCTTGGGAAGCTATTTGCTGGTGTCTAATACTTTCTCCACAGCCCCACGGTTTTAGATGAGGAACGCTGAGACAAGAGGCATCATAGAGGAGGGCTTAGAGTTAGACTGGTGTTCAAGGATCCTGGATCCTTGTTCTTATTCTGCAGACATCTAGCTGTGTGACCTTGGACCGATCACTTCCCCATGCTTTGGCCTCCATTTCCTCTTCTAGACAGTAATAGCTTCTGCCTAATTCCCTCCTGTCCCCTGGCTTAGAAGGCCCTTTCCTCTCCTCTCTTGTGTTGCTGTTGATCTCGTATCTACCCACCTTCCTAACTAAATCCTAAGTGCCTTGAGCTTGGACTTCCAGCAGCAGCCTCCAACATTGCAGGTGCTCACCATACATCTGTTGATAAACCTGATGATGCCTGGAAGCTGCGTAAGACCAGGCCACAGACTTTTTTAATGATATAATAATGGTCATGTCCAATGTTGGCATCAGACAAAGAGCCATTTCTTATGGATGTGTAGCAAGTATGCTTTGATCCATTATCCCAGAGCCAGGCTAGATAGATCTCCCTCTCAAGTGACCTCAACTCCCAGCTGCGGTTACAGCTGCCTTTGCCTTCAAGATCATCTCTTTCCATCATGGCCAGCTATGATATTGGCCATTGCCACCCCAGCCAGGTCTTTCTTTAGTCTTTGGTTATGCAGGATTTCATTTCTTGGCTTCCTTTGGTGTTGGTTGCATGTGTGGTGGGGAGGAAGAGAATCATCTCTCTCACTCTCCTTGTTCTCTGTGAATTTAGATGGAGAAAAATGGGTACTCAGCCTTGGCTGGATAGAATAGTCAAACAGGCCACTTCCAGGCCCCTTAATACAAACCTGGAGGGGACAGACCCAGACAAGAAGCTGAGGGTGTCTGTAGGCTGTAGGGAAATGCTGATTTTTTTTGGCCCAGGGAAATATTGCGGGCCTCTTTCCTCCTGGGCTGCAGCCCTGTCCTAATAGATGAAGTGTGAGTTACATAGTTTTCCTATACTAGCAGCTTATAAAGCAGAGTGTGGTGGTTTTGATGTGTCCAGCCCTGAATCTGGGCTGGAAAATCAACAAATGATGAGGAGAACTCTCTCAGTTTGCCCCAAAGATCCATGTTCACCTGGGGAGGAGTTTCTCATGGTTGGAGGGCAGGCCTTTCTTTAGGTAAAAGGAAGCTCATGACCTTAAACCAAGAAGACAAACCTGTTCACCTAGGTTCAGAATGACTCGTCTTTCTAAATTCAGAAAAGGTCTCTGTGGTTGGAAAAATACTTGGCAAAACAACATACATTTTGAATTCCCTGATGGCCTCGATCCAGTCTAAATATCATGGAGCTTGATCTACCAGGGAGAGGTATCTCCCATTCCAAGTGGGCACAGAGAGAGAGCCTAGGAGAGCTTGACTCTGGGATGAGGATTGTACCAGTTTGGGCAGGGTGAATGGAAAAGAGTCAGCTGGGCATAACAGGAAATTCTCACGTAGCTTTTTTTTTCTAATTGAGCCTTCCAGCTACAAGACAATTTCTTTTCTGAGTTTTCTCCATCCACCAGAAACATTTTTTCTTTGTGAGAATAGATGGGTCTTCTCTTTTCCTTCAACCAGAGTTACCTGTAGCAGTGTCTTCTCTTTGCCTGGGATGGTGGACATCATGAAGGGTGACCGTCTTCGTCTCTGAGGTGGCCCTACCCTTTGTTCTCTACCAGTTTGATTGTGGCTTCTTCAAAGAGAGACAGGTCTCAAGTTGGCCTCAGATGGCCTCGGATTTTTTTTTTGGCATTGATACTTTAGTTAAACAAACTAATATCTCCCTGAATCTGGATCCATGACCTGGTTAATATCCTTAGAGAGTCCTTTTAAATGAAGATATACCTGGCTCTCTCTTTGTAAGTCACTGGGGAGGTTGGTTTTCAAGGGAAGCCACCAAGACCTGAGTGCTTACTTGATGACGTGCAGGAGATAGCTTATGTCCCAGGAGGCCCCTCGAGAACAAGCCTTCTAAAGTCACCTGGGATAGAGAGTCTAAGGAGAATCAAGCAACCCAAGCCACAGTCATTCTGGTTCTTTTGGGGTTCTAGAGATGGAAATCCGAATGATATTGTAGCCCCTCCCTGTGACGGCAGTAGACTCCTCATCAATCCAGATCTCAATGCACAGTCCTGCTGCCCCAGGTCAGATGCTTATATGACAAGGACCTAGTTGGCACAGTCACCAAGGTTGTCAACTTTGGTTTCCCATCTGCTAGTTCTTTGTGAGATCTGTGGTCTCACACTGACTCAGACATTGCTTTCCTGCGTCAGGCATCTGACCTTTCCAATGGTTGCCCTCCATATCTTTTCAGCACTTTGTACCATTGTTCAAAGCTCATATTTCCTTGGCAACTTCTGTGGTACATCTCCTATTTCTCTTCAAAAAGCTCTCCCTCTTAGCTGGTTGGCTCTCTCCTTTGTCCTAGAAACCCCTAATGGGTGAAATGGGGTTTTCCTTGCCAATAACTGGACAGAGCCAAAATGACTATCACGATTCCATCTGTAGCTGATGCTATCTGCATCCCTTCCTTACAGAGGCTGTGTCAATGTATCCATGAAATACTATTAGGAGTTACAAGAACTGGGTTTTAGACTTTGGTTCATTACTAACTTTCTGGGTGATCTCAAATGAGCACAGTCCCATCCCATCCAATTTATTTATTTTTATTTTTTGTAAGACTAGTTCTTCCTTTCTTAATCAGGCTGGAAGTACAGGTATTACTCATAGGTTCATTCCCACTGTGATCAGCATGGAAGCCTTGACCTGTTTTGTTTCTAACATGGGCAGAATTGCCCCTCCTTAGGCAACCTGGTGGTCCCCCTCCACCCCTGCTCCTAGGGACTCACCATGTTTATGCCAAACTTAGTGAAAACACTCAATCAGCTTAACCTACTGCAGTTCAGACCTCCTGAGCTAGAGAGATCCACATGCCTTAGCCTCCCTGACAATAAGTGTATACCATCTTACCTGACTTCAATTAAATTCAGTTTAACAAGCATTTGTTAAGCAGCTACTTTGGAGTAGGTACTATGCTAAGAATACAAAAAAAATAATGAAAACAATCCCTGCCTTCAAGGAGCTGACATTCTCCTAGTAGCAAACAGCATGTACACAGATAAGTAAATGCAAAAAAAAATTACCAATTAATTTCAGAGTGTGTGGGTGGGTGGGATCAAAGAATTCAGGTTCACCAGATGTCTGATCTGGAAAGGACCTTAAAATGCAGTGAGTTTTTCTTTTAATTTCACTGATGGCCTTTGTTTTTTATACCTCAATCATTTCTGAATATCACCTAATCCTCCATCATAGAGCCCTCATTTGCTAAACAAACATTTAAGTAAAACCAACCCACAGACACTCTATATATATCAGTAGTCTTTCTATTATGTGGAGCAAAGTGTCTTTCCTTATCTTTTTTTTCTGGAGTCATTATTGGTCATCAGAGGCAGCTAGGTAATAGAGTAGATAGTGCTGGATATGGAATCGGGAAGACATGAGTTCAAATGTGACTTTAGACTCATAATAGTTGTGTGACCCTGGTCAAGTCACTTAAGCTGTTTGCCTCAGGTTCCTCATCAGCAAAATGGTATAATAATAGCATCTAGCTTCCAAGGCTGGGAGTATCAAATGAGACGAAACCTTGCAGACCTTAAAGCTCTATATAAATGCTAGTGATGGTGATGATGGTGATGACAGTTCAGCTGTCAGTATTTTTTTTCACCTACATTGTTGTAGTCATCGTGTATAATAATAGCACCTACCTTTTAGGGTCGTTCTTAGGCTCAAGTGAGTTAATAATTGTAAAGTGCTGAGCAGTACTTGGCACATAATAAGCTCTATAGAAGTGTCATCATCATCATCATTATTGTTGTTATCATGGTTTTGTTTTCTAATTTACTCAGCGTCATTCATAGAAGTCTTCTGTGTTTCTTTTAATTTCTCATCATCTTAATTTCTTAGGATGTAATAGTATCCTGTTACATTTATGTATCACAATTTGTTGAGCCATTTCTTGGGAGTCAATGGGTACCCACTCTTTTTCTACTTTTCTGCTAATGACCACCAAAAGTGCTACTAAGGATATCTTGGCATATGTGGAGACTTTCTGTTTTTAACTTCTTTGGGGCATATGCCCAGCAGTAAAGATCATGGATCAAAAGAATATAAACAGTTTAGTAACCCTTTCCCACATGATTCTGGAGTAGAACACAGAATGTTGACTTTTGGGGTCAAAGGATATGAAGAGTTTAGTAACCTGTTCCCCAGATAATTTCAGATTAGAACACAGAGTGTTACACTTGGAAGGGACTAGAGAGATCATTTAGTCCAGACCCCTCATTTTACAGATGACGAAACTCTGACCAAGAGAGACAGAGGTGACACAGGTCATCACAGAACCTCTCAGTGTCTGTTTCCGAGTTCATAAGACAACAATCAATAATGACACTTTTTCCACCTATTTCATGATGGATTGTGAGGAACATACAATACTATATATGCAAGTGATAAATCTAAAAAGGTATATGTTCCATTCAACAGATATTTATTAAGCACCTCCTATGTCCAATACACTGTACTTTATTAGGTGGTATTATCAATCCACCAAGTAAGCATTTATTAATCACCTAGTATGTGCTTGGTTATACAAGGACAAAAATGAAGCAATCACTGCTCTTAGGATAGAGATCCTTTCATTCTTTTACTTGTATCTCCAGCTCCTAGCCTAGTACTTGGCACATAGTAGGTACTTAATAAATGCTTCTCAAGTGACTGATTCTGTTGGATAAAACAACATGTACATATATTACTCTGTCCAAAATATATAGAAGGTAGTGGGGAGAGACTCTAGGAGCTGAGGGAATCAAGACAGACTGTGTAGGAGGTGGTGTTCGACCTGAGTTTTGGAGAAAACTGGGGATTCTAAGAAGCAGAGGAGAAAATACATTCCAGACATGGAGGACAGCCTATGCAAAGACCTAAACATGGGAGATGGGATCTCATGTGTGAATAACAGCAAGACGACCAGTTTGGCTGGACCAAAGAGTCTGTGAAGTGAAAGAGTGTATAATGAGGATGAAAAGGTATGTTGGAGCCAGGTTGTAAAGGGCTTGAAAGACCTGTATCTGAGGTAATAGGGAGCCATATATAGACTGGTTAGTGGACCTCTGGTTACATTACTTGGAACTGATAGCACTGATGTCTAAAACTGGAAAAATGCCAAGATCATTTAGATTGTACGGACCATACGGATTTTCACTTAAAGTCACTGCATAGAAGAGGAAATGCCATCCTGCATGGCCTTGAACTTTGAGTCTTGAAGCTGGAGTCATGTTGTTACATCGACAGTGCCATGAAAATGGATTTAGATCTCTATCTTTTCCACGTAAGCTGAGGTCTCATATTCAGTGTCACAAGCGATGACTCTGGGGTGCAGGATGAACAGGTGTGCTTTTGAAATTTGCTCCAAAGCTGGGTGTGGGGCAGCGGTTATCAAGTTTGTTGGATTCCCTGGCCCACTTGGATGAAGGCGTGAGACTGTGCATCTGCAGAGCACAGCAAAGATAACTCCCTCAGGCTGGAAGGGGCGATGGGGTGCTGCTTTGGATACAATACCAATGAGGTGATGTCTGGTTTTTCCCGAATGTCTTAAGCAAATGATTAATTCAGGCCAGAAACCAAAGTATAAACCTAGTCATATTATAAACATTGATTCTACTAGAGAAACCTCTAGGGGCCCTGCATAGACTGTCACTGCCTCCCAGATCCCATGAGTTTACTGTTGCATTTCTGCCTTGGACTTCTGACTAGTAGTGGACAGTCAAAACAATCCCGGCTCGAGAGGGATACCTGTCACTGGGAAATGATTGCCCTGTGGCCTACCTTGTGGTTCCTAGCCTGTAATTGCCAGACAATGTCTGGGGAAGATAGTGGCCCATCTGATTTTGGCTGTCATCCCCCTGTCATTTGGAGCTATTTGAAGATGGACAAAGGCTGGTAAACAGCCCCTGCTCTTATGAATTTCAGGAGATTAGTGATGTTCCTTCCTTTAGTGACAGAGCTGACACTGGATTGTGGTTGCTCACAGCCTACCAGGAAATTCCTGTGATTGACGCTTTCTTGTACAGCCAGATATAATGGTTGTGTGCTACATTTAATGGGAGGAAATTAGTTTAATGGATGGAGTGCCAGATGGGGGAATCAGGAGACTTGGGTTCTGGTCCTATCTCTGCCACTATACTTGTCTTTGTGACTTTGGACAAGCCATTTCCCTTTGGGTCTCAGTCTTGGGAATGGTTGGACTAGATGGACAGCATCTAAAGTTAGGTGGGGGCAGATGTGGTGACTTGGATCACTGAAGTGGTCTGCCCAGTAAAAAAAAAAAAATCAAAAAACAAAAACATGAACACGTTGGTTAGGGACAAAAGCCTAAAGCTTTTGTTTGTTATAATTTTTTAAAAGTGTTTTCCTTTCTCATTCTGAATGCTATGCACCCAAATCAACTTCATTTCTGGGCCACGATTTGCCTTTTATATGGAAGAAGGTCCACGGCCGCCAGCCCTACTAAGTGTTGGCAGTGTTTGCTTCAGTTGACCACAGGGATTTCAGAGACAAACATAGCACTCAGCAGTCTGAGAAGTGAGTAGGTATAGAAGGAATGCTTGTAAAATAACCCAATGACTTGGATCTCACTGACTCTCTTCTGTTTGTAATTAAGCGTTCCAGTTTCCTGGGGTCGTAGATGTGAGAATCTTTGTGCACGCGCCTGTGGGTGTTTAGAAAGGCTTGTTGAGGACAAAAAGTTTCCTCTTGTTATTTCAAATGCATTCTGGGGCACCTCGAATCCCCAGAATCTCAAAACATTAAGAAATGGAAAAGACTACTGCAATCATCTAGTCCTACCCCCTCATTTTACAAATGGGGAAACTGAGTCACAGAGTGAAGAAGTTAATTGCCCAAGATCACACAGAACTAGAACCAGAACCCCAGTCTTCTGACACTCATTCCAATATTCTTTCCATCATAGGATATTATAAGGGAGCTTCTCTTCATCTGGAGTCCAGATTCTGAAAACTTCTACCCCACCAACTTCCAAATTGGTTTTTATCCCTGCCTATCTGATGGCATGCAGCTATCTTTTTTCCCTTTGTTTTTTCCTACTCACAGTGGAATCTAGGTGTGTGCAATTACACGGACTCTAAAATGTGAGAGCTGACCTACATGTTCTCTTGTAGCCCTAAAGTCCTATGAGATCAATAGATCAATGGCTGATGGGGGTGTGTGTGACAGTATTTATATTTATAGAGTACCTGTTACATACAAGGTAGTGTCTTAGGCAGGATAACACAATATGGCCAAACCAGGTCTTGGAGAGAACACTGGATTTTGAATTGGAAGACCTGAGTTCAAATCCCACTATTTTCTACCTGTCAAATAGGCAAGTTATCTTGGGTAACTCAAGTCAAATGAACAAGAATTTATTAAGTGCTTACTATGTGCTTGGCACTATGCAAGAGGCTCCTATCATCTTTAGGATCAAATATAAAATCCTCCGTTTGGCTTAGAGTGCAAAGCCCTTTATAACCTGTCCCACCTCCTTCTTCCCATTCAATCTTTCCAGTCTTTGTATCATACACCCAATTTCCTGCCTGCCCTGTCACCTAGTAACACTGGCCTCCTTGCTGTTTTTTGATAATACTTTATTTTTTCCAATTAGACTTCCAGACGATCCTCTCCAACATTTATCATTTTGCTTTGTTTGTCATATTAGCCAATCCGATATGTGTGAAGTGGTACCTCAGGGTTGTTTTAATTTGCATTTCTCTAATCAAAAGTGATTTAGAGCGCCACTTCATATGCCTATAGATAGCTTTGGTTTCTTCATCTGAAAACTGCCTATTCATATTCTTGGACCATTGATCAATTGGGGAATGGCTTGTATTCTTATGAATTTGACTCAGTTCTCTATATATTTGAGAAATGAGGCCTTTATCAGAGACACTGGCTGTAAAGAGTTTCCCAGCTTTTTGCCTTCCTTCTAATCTTGGTTGCATTGGTTTTGTTTGTGCAAAAGTTTTTAAATTTGATGTAATCAAAACTGTCCATTTTACATTTTGTAATGCTCTCTATCTCATTTGATCATGAACCTGTAACTCACTTAACTTTTCCTTAAAGAATTTGGATACTCTACCACTTGATGCATCTATGTTTAGTATTGATATTGCTTCATTTTCTATGGTAGCTTTTAGCAAGATGTAGTTTCCTTCCTTTTCTCTTTTACTTAGGTCTATTTTTGCTTTTGCTTTGTCTGAGATCAGGATTGCTACCCTTCCTTTTTTTTTTCACTTCAGCTGAAGCATAATAGATTCTGCTCCAGCCTCTTACCTTTACTCTGTGTGTCTTTCTGCTCTAAGTGTGTTTTGTGGAAACAACATATTGTAGGATTTTGGTTTTTGATTCACTCTGCTCTCTGCTCCGCTTTTATGGGAGAGTTCATCCCATTCGCATTCACAGTTATGATTACTAACTGTGTGTTTCCCTCCATCCTATTTTTCCTCCCATTTGTCCTCTGTCTCCTCCTCAATAGTGTTTTGCTTCTTTCTACTGCCTTTCCTGGTCCGCCCTCTCTTCTTTCAGTCCCCTCTCCCCTTTACTTAATCCCCTTCCTTCCTACTTTCCTGTTGGGCAAATAGATTTTTATATTCAACTTATTGTGTATATTATTTCCTCTTTGAGCCAATACTGGGGAGAATAGGGTTCAAGTGATGGCCATCACCCACCCTCCCATCTTCCCCTCCACTGTAATAGTTTTCTCGTGAAATAATTTTTGCGAAATAATTTATCCCATTCTACCTCTCCCTTCCCTCTGCGCATAGTGTACTTCTCATTCTCGTTTCTTACTTTTTGTGTGTGTGTCATTCCCTCAAATTCACCTTATATCCATATTCTCTGTCTCTGTTTCCCTGCCCCACTTTCTATCTATCTATCTATCTGTCTGTCTGTCTGTCTGTCTGTCTGTCTGTCTGTCTATCTATCTATCTATCTATCTGTCTGTCTATCTGTTCCTTCTAGTTGTACTATTAGTGGTACAATTTTTAAGAATTACAAGTATCATCTTCCCATGTAGGGTGTAGGGATGTAAACAGTTCAGCTCCATTGAATCCCATGTTTTCTTTTCCCTTTTTACCTTTTTAGGCTTCTCTTGAGTCTTGATATTGGAGATCAAATTCTTTCTTCAATCCTAGTCTTCTTATGAAAGGTTGAAATCCTTCTATTTTATTGAATGACCATTTTTTCCCTTGAAGTATTATGCTTAATTTCGCCAGGTAGGTGATTCTTGGTTATACTCCTAGCTCCTTGCTTTCTGGAATATCATGTTCCATGACCTCCGATTCTTTAATGTGGCAGCTGCTAAGTCCTGTGTGATTCTGATTGTGGCTCCCCAATGTTCGAACTGTTTCTTTCTGACCACTTGCAGTGTTTTTACCTTGACCTGATCTGTAATTTAGCTATGATGCTCCTTGGAGTTTTTATTTGGGGATCTCTTTCCTGAGGTATTGGGTAGATTCTTTCAATGCCTATTTTGTCCTTTGGTTCCAGCACATCAGGGAAGTTTTCCTTGATAATTTCTTAAAAGACGCTGTCCAGGTACTCCTTTTTTTGTAACAAGGCTATAAGTTTATTTACAACTTGAATAGTTTACAGGTGAACTACTTTAGTTTTACAATTTATATGTACCATATTCCCAAATTATGCATTATTAATTCACGTTTTTATATTTAACATAACCTTCACATGAACTTGCTCATAAATGTTGACCTCTCCACTGTATGCCACCTATAGAACTAAATAAATACTAGTAGAAAATTTTC
Organism: Phalanger gymnotis; assembly: GCA_028646595.1. Lineage (NCBI taxonomy): Eukaryota > Metazoa > Chordata > Mammalia > Diprotodontia > Phalangeridae > Phalanger > Phalanger gymnotis. The sequence goes on along the minus strand of CM053625.1, from coordinate 118,183,422 downwards.
TTAATAACTTAAAAGGTCTTATTGTTTACTAATTGCTTTGTTTCAAAAACTTCATAACTTTTCCATAAAAAATACTTGTCTATCTTTTGATTATCAATACTTCTTTAGCTAAAAAAGGTTCAGATTTAAGCTAAACATTTTGAAGCCTGATTGAATTTGTAGTTTTTCCTTTTAAAGGTACAATTGGTACCATAAATGGACTTACATAGCAATACAGTATGTACTATCTATACTATGCTAGTATAAACTATGCACTGTACAAGTGGACTTTTAACAATACAATAATTTCAACAGCATTGAAAGCATATTAACTTTATTCAAGTAGCTTCGCTTATCACTGAATAAAATTAAAATGAATCTGAAAAAGAGCACGTGACCAGTAGGTAGATTATTTGTCTACATATCATCACTGTCATATTCTTCTATTGTGATCCCCTCTTCCAGCTGTAGCAGGCGGTGGCTGGCTGGCAGGCAGATCTGTTCCACTAGTCTGACTTGAAGGAAAAAATAGGGATGCTTCTGTATCAGTCTCTGAAGTTTTGATTTTGTCCATGTGCATAAGTAGCTTTGTAGGTGGTTCTCCATCAAAATTAGCCTCATCATCACTGGCAGAGTCTATCATTCCAGAATCCTTATCAGTTAGAGCTTCCATTTTCAATTTTCCAAAAAACCTCCTTAGGGGAAGCCTTCCAACATCCTGGGTAAAGGTGAGCTGAGCTTAATTTCTCATTGGATTAGTTAGCATAGCCAGGTATGGCAACAGCTGTGTTTGAAGGCACAAAGAGGGTAAGCAAAAACTGGAAAAAAGTGACTTTGCTGCCAGGCAATTTCCTCGATACTTTCTGTTTATCAGAAACCACTGAGGTTTGTGTAAGGGTTAAAAACTTGCTCGTCCTCTGTGGCAGTAAATAAAACCTCTGGATTCGTTGGAATGCATCACACCTCTTGTAGTGACAGATGCACTGTACCCCCAAGTATAGTCCTTGAACTCCAGTCACCACAGAAGACGTCAGCAATACTCATGTATTCACTGGCTCTCACAAGATCCTCTATTTCAGTGAAGAAATCTATATAGTTTTGATGAAGGTGAAAATTAAATAGCTCTCCAGGCACATGTGACTTTTCTACAACCTCCTCAGGTTCAACAAGTAATGTGTCCTGTTCATACTCTGACAAATGAGATGGTAATCAGGGAAATTCTAATTCCGTTAGAGATGTTCTTTTACAATATAATATCTTTCTCAAAGCCTTGAAGAGACAGAGAGAGGCGTCTTTGCCACCAATTGCTTAGACTTCTTGATTTTCCAAAGTACCATTGGGTCTCTTTCTCTGCTTTGCTCTTGACACCAAAGCATCTGATTTCATTGAAGATATCCCTTTTGTTCTTGACCAAAAATTGGTCTCCCCTGAATTACCTTTTAAAGAAGAAAGTGGAGGCTATTTATTGCACTTCTTATATCACCAGACAAAACAACTCCAAAGATAGCTTGTCAGGGCCAACAATTTTTTCTCCACCCATATTAGCTTCTAATGCTGCTATCCTACTAAGAACTTTCATCATAATTGTTGGTGCCACAGGGTTGAAACTAATATTTGATACAGAACACTCTTCTTGAATTTCTTTGGGGGACAATAATCTCTGACTACCGTCTCCACCAAGACTATCAGAGATTATAAATACAAGAGGACATCACCCTGGATGCACAAATTTCCTTAGTATTTCACATGAAGTACTTGGATCTCTATAAAATGGATTAGGCACATCCTCTTTACCAAAGCGATCTTCTTATCAGTGTGCAGACAATCACCAAGCATCTGTAGTTTGTTATATTTATGTGCTTTCAACAGAAACTCTTGAAAAATAGTCATCTGAGACTGCCTAGGAACCATATGGAAACTCGATTCATAATGAAACCTGTCCTTCACATCATGTCTCTGGAATCTAGAAAAACAGGGTTAATCCATTCTTGTACCTCAGTACCAAGCTCCTTAACTGGTATTTGTAGGGTTGTAGTTTTTCCACATCCAGGAGGACCTGTGATTATCAGAATAGATCCACTCAATTTTGGTTGCTTCTCAAAAACATGAGCTTTTAACCAGGTTTCAAGTTCTTCAGCTTTCTTCTTAGGGACAGCAAGTTCATTCTGAGTTTCTGGTTTGTATTTATCCACCCATAGTTCATTTTCAGACAAATTTTCATTTAAATTTGCTTCAACACTACACTGTTTTGAGGAAGATGATTTTCCTCTTTTTCTAGCTACAAACTTGCTACTTTCTAATGAGGAAGACAAATCTTTTCTTCTCTGATGAAAATTATTTACTCCCAGAGATGCAGTTGTAAGAGCAGAACACATGTCTGTGTTTCCAACAAAATCATTAAATGAAGGCTCTACCCAGTTGGTTAGCTTTGTGGAAGCTACCTTTTGTCTAAGAAAAGTTTTTGACATTACAAACCTTGATAGTTCCCATCCATAGTATATAGAACCTGCAGTACGTGAAAATATAAATCACCTGCAGGCAGCGGGCACTGACCCTGCCGTATTCCACCCCCGCACCCCGGGGGGAGGCAGCTGTTATGGCCCAAGTCCAGGGGCAGCAGCCAAACGGCACTCCCCAGGCCAAGGTGGGAGCCCATGCTGAGGCCCCACCTCCCAGCAGGAGGGCCTCCTACAGCCCAGGTCTTCCTTTTGATTATGGCTTTCAGGTAGTCCAATGATTCTGACAATTTTTCCGGGTCATTTGTTTTTCCAGTGAGGTATTTTACATTTTCTTCTTTATTTTCATTCTTTTGAATTTGTTTGATTGATTCTCGATTTCTCATAGAGTCATTAGCTTTCACTTGCCCAATTCTAACTTTTAAGGAATTGTTTTCTCTAGTTAGCTTTTCTATTTCCTTTTCCATTTGGCCAATTGTACTTTTTAAGGAGTTGTTTTCTTCAGTGGACTTTTGCATTTCCTTTTTCATTTGGCCAGTTCTACTTTTTAAACAGTTGTTTTCTTTTCCAAACTGTTGACTCTTTTCATAATTTTCTTGCATCATTCTTATTTCTTTTCCCAATTTTTCTTCTACCTCTCTTATATGATTTTTAAGCTCCATTTTGAGCTCTTCCCCAGGTTCTTTATGGGCTTGAGACCACTTCTTGTTTATGTTTGGGTTTTTGCCCATAGGTGTTTTGACATTGTTGTCCTCTGATCTTCCATGTCACCATAATAACTTTCTATGGTCAGATTCTTTTAGCATTGGTTTTTGCTTATCTTTTTTGGCCTTTTCCTTTCTTTTAAATTTGAACTCTGCTCCTGGGGTGAAAGAGGCACTGTCCTAAGCTTCTTGTGCCAGGGTCTGCAGGTGCTGGCTGTTTACCTGGTGTTACACTGATGTTGCCCTGAGACCCACTGGGGATCCTCATGTCTGGTGCTATGCTGAGGCATGTAGGGGGTCCTGGTGTTGGTATTTGCCTGCTCTACCACACTGGGTTCAGGATCTTCCACTAGTTTGCTGAGGTGGGGCTTGTTGCTGGCTTGCTGGGATGCTTCCTGTTCCCTCTTGCGGTCTCCTTTTACCTGACTGAGACAGACCTTTCTTGCCAATCTTCCAAGTTTCTTGGGCTAATAGATTGTTTCACCCTACCTTTTGCTGCTTTTATTGTTTCAGGATTCATTTTAGGAGGTATTTGATGATTGTTTGGAGGTGAATATGAGAGAGTTACAGTGATTTACTGTTTACTCTGCTATCTTGGCTCCTGGAAGTCTAATCTTTGCTGTTTTTTGAACAAGACGTAGCCTCCCTTGGCTCTGGGCATTTTCTCTGGCTGTCACCTATGCCTGGAATGCTCTCCCTCCTCATCTCTACATTCTGCAGGAAGTCTTTCCCGAGCCCTCTTTATTCTAGTGCTGTTGACTATCTCCAAGTGATTCTGTCTATAGCTTGTTTGTACATAGCTGGTTGTGTGTTATCTCTCTTATTAGAGTGGGAACTCCTTAAGGGCAGGGACTGTAGTTTTGCCTTTCTTTGTCTCCTCAGTGCTTAGCAGAATGTCTGGTACACAGTAAGCACTTAATAAATGTTTATCGGATTGACCGACTTGACTGATCCTCACTTTCTTCACCTGTCCAAATGAAGAGGGTAGGATGGGGATAGACCAAATGTTCTTTTAAGGCCCCTTCCTACCCTTTATTCTGTGATCCTATGATGAGAACTCCCTCTCAACCCAAATAAGAAGCAGATAGCTTCTCAAAAAAAAGGGGATGTTGAAGGTCCTTTAGTCTAGGCTTCTATTCAATATAGAAATTCCTTTTAGACCATCCCTGACAAGGGCCTTTGAAAACTCCCAATGACAAGGAAAGAAACGAGCATCCATCAAAGTGCCTACTATGTGCACCCCTCACAACAACCTTGGAAGGTAGGGGCTATTACTATTTCCATTTTATAGTTGAGGAAACTGAGGCAGCCAGAAATGAAGTGAGCTGCCCAGGGTCATAAAGCTAGTAAGATTTGAACTTGGGAAGATGAGCCTTCCTGACTCCAGGCCTGGCACCCTCCTCACTGTGCCATTCCATTGTTGCCCGGCTCTAATTGTTACAGATTTTTCATTTGCATTGCTCCTAGACCTGTCTCTTTGTAACTTACCCATTGACCTTAGTTTTGCCCTCTGGAGCTGCACAGAACAAGTGTTCAAATATTAGGAGATAGTAATTATATCTTCCTTTGATCTCTTCTTTTTCCGAACTAAATATCCCAGATCATTTACTCTTATATGAGATGTTTTCCAAACCCTTCCCCATCATGGTTACTCCCCTTGGGTTGCTGTAGATTTTCAGTATCCATTGTAAATAAAAATGGTGCCCAGAATTGGACACAGTAGTCCAGGTACGATTTGACCAGCACAGAGAAGTTTACTTTACAGGATCTAGACATTCCATGTCTATTAAGGCAATTTAAGATTGTGTTAGCTTATCTTTTTTTAGCAACAGCATAAAATTGTTATGATAAACTAAAACTTCAGGATCTTTTTTTAAAAAAAATATAAACTTGCTATTAATCTAGGCTTTGCTCAGTATGTGCAGCTTGAGATGGTTTTTGAACCTCATGTGAGAGACTTTGCATTTAAACCCTCCCTGTGACTCTGCAAAACCAGTGATCATAGATGGAACGGTGGGATCCAGAGTGAATTCAGAATCGGTCTCACTGTTTCATGTCTCTCTCCCCACTCCAGTCTGTCCTGTGATTTGCTGCCAAAGTTATTTTCCTTAAGTACACATCTGACCATCACTTCTCCTAAAGGCAGTTAGTTAGGTGGTGTAGCAGATAGAATGCTAGGCCTGGAGTCATTAAGACCTGAGTTCAAATTTGGCCTCCTGCACTTACTCTCTGTCTCACCCTCTGTGTGGGCAAGACATTTCAATTCTTTCTGCCTCAATTTTTTCAACTGTAAAATAGGGATACTAGTGGTGCCAACCTCCTGGAGTTGTGAGAAGCAAATGAGATATTTATAAAGTACTGAGTGGTGTCTGATACGTAGGTGTTTGATAAAGGCTCGTTCCCCTCTCCCTTCTCCCTTTATTCAACAAACTCCATGGCCAAACTCTATTGCTTTGAAGACCAAACATAAACTCATCTGTTTAGCTTTTAAAAGCCCTTTATAGCTTTGTTTAAACATATCTTTCCAGCCTCCTTGTGCATTGCTCCCCTTCCTGTCCTCTGCCATTCAGTCAAATTGGCCCTTCCCTTCTTTGCGTAGGTCATTCTATAACACTCCGTCTCCCCTCCCACACTTTCACGCTGGCTTTCTCTCATGCCTGGAATTCACTCTTTGCTCACCTCTTCTTCGCTTCCTTCAAGATGAAAATCAAGTGCCATCTTCTCCATGAAACCTTCCTCTCATCTCTTCCACTGCCATGTTCTCCCCTTTGAGCCACCTTGTATTTAATCACTTTGGATTTATTTGTATTTGTTCTCTTTATATTTATATATGTCCTTGTGGTCTTCCCCATTCAAACGTAAGCTCCTTGAAAGTAATAATTATTTCATTTATTGTAATTGTATTCTGAGAATACAGCATGATTCCTGCAACACCATCTGCTGTTGTTCAGTTGTTTCCGTTGCGTCTGAATCTTCATGACCCCATTTAGGGTTTTCTTTGCAAAGACACTGGAGTGTTTTGCCATTTCTTTCTCCAGCTCATTTTATAGCTGAGGAAACTGAAGGAAAGAGGGTTAAGTGACTTGCCCAGGGCCATATAGCTAGTTAGTATCCGAGGTCAGAACTGAACTGAGGGAGATGAGTCTTCCTGACTTCAGCCCCTGCACTCTATCTACTGTGCCACCTAACTGTCCCTAGAGCACCATATGCACTTAATAATTGCTGATTGTCTGGTTAATTGAGTGTGGTTGGAGGTACCTTAAGACATTTGTAGGATCACAGATTTAGAGTGGTAAGGGACCTTAGAAGTCATTCAGTCCAATCCTTTCATTTTATAGCTGGGAAAAGTGAGGCCCAAGGTAGTAAATCATAGGTGGTTAATGTCAGATTGAGGATTTGAACCCAGGTCCTAGGACTCCAATTCCAGTACTCTTTCGATTACTCCACCCTGCGTTCCTGTTGGAATGACATTACCCATATGAGGAATCATCTTTATGAAGCTTCACTTCATAGTCCGAAAACACTAGGGTAATCTGCTTCAAGTTGGTGCTTTCCAAGACAAAAAGAGATGCATATAGGTCACAAGAATGAGCTATTCAATGAGGCAATGAGATCTCAATCACTCCCAATCACAAAGCCAAGTATTCAGAAAGAGACTGGATAAGGTTGTTGAAAACCCTGTAAAGAGAATTACTGAGTGAAAAATTAGACTAAATAATCCGGTGCCAAGAAGCATTCAGTATAATGGAAGAGAGTACTGTACTGGGGGTGGGGTGTTTTATATCCCATCTCTGCCCTTTAATTATTTGGGAAAGTTGTTTTCCTCTCTGGATCTCAGTTTCCTTATCTGTAAAATGAATGTCATTCAAAATGATCCAAACAGTCCTTTTTAATTCTAAATCTAATAATAGCTTTTATATAGCACTTTAAGGTTTGAAAAGCACTTTTTAAATATTAACTCGTTTTAATCTCTCAGCAACCTTGGGGGATAGGTGGTGCTATTCTTATCCCCATTTTATAGATGAGGACACCGAAGGGGGCAATGTATAAGTCACTTTCTCAGGTTCACAGAAGTGTCTGAGGCCTATTTTGAATTCTAGTCTTCTTGACTCAAGGCCAAGAGTTCTGTCCACTATGATACCTAGCTGCCTAGCAAATCTATGATCCTAAACTCTCAAAGTTCCTTTGAATTAAAAAATTCTCTGATTTTCCCATGTTATTCTTCCCTGAAGGGGGGGTGTGATGCCCTCTCTAGGTTCTTTCTGTATGAGGTTTGCTGAATCCAGTTGCTCCCTTATAAAAAAATCATATTCCACCTGTTACTTACTATTCACCTAACTGAATGCACAAATTCCTGACTTACCTAAGAGCCAAGATGATCCTTAGAATCTTGAAAGAGTAGAGCCAGAAAGGAACTTTGAAAACCTGCTCTTGGGCCCTTTCCTTTTAGAGATGAGAAGACTGAAGCCCAGAGAGGGGGGCTCACTTGCTCAGGGCCACACATGGAGTTTTCAGCAGGAACCTTGGCCTCCTAAGTCACGGTGCATTGCTCTTTCTGCTATTAATGATAATAATAACTCATCTTTATATGGTGTGCTAAGATTTACAAAGCAATCTCCTTACTACAACTCTGTGAGGTTCTTAGGTATTATTATTTCCATTTCAGGCTGCTTCTTTGGAGCTTTATTTGGAAAGTGAATACAAGCTGTGGCTTGGATCCCATTGCTGTCCTCAAAGCAGTGGCATTCGAGTGGCTGGTTGTCCAGGACGCTGGTGACAGGTTGGGTGGGCGTCACTGCAGGACACAGGGACTCTGCATCCAAGCATGCCCGAGTGCCAAAAAGAACAGGATACTGCCTCCTCCTTCTCCATCTTCTCCACCAGCCAACACCCCATCCCTTAGGTCACTGCTTTCTGCTTTCCTCCAGACAGAATGTCTCATTCAGGCCAGAGGGATGAAGGGAACTTATTGATTTAGGCCAAGTTATGAAGAGGCATGTTTTTTTCATGAAGCTCTATTTTGGGGGTGTTTGGAAAATTGAAGCTGGCAAGAAGGGACTCCAGCTGTGGCAGGTCCTGGTTCTTGTCACCACCTCCTGTATATATAAAAAGAACCAAGCATTTGCCTTGAGACTCATGGGACAAGACATGGATGGAGGGGAGGAAGAAGGGAGGCCCCAGATGGTTATGTTGAGGGAAGAGATAGCCTCAAGGGTTAGCCAAGGATTTTGAGTCCAAAATCTTCTACTTGGCCTTCAAGACCTCTTCTATCTGCTCTCTCCAATTTGATCCTCTATTATGCCTTCACAAGAACTCTCAATTTCAGCCAAATGAGTTTCTTCAGTGTCCCCTAAACTCAAAGCCTTTGCTTAGATCATTCCCTTCTTGGAACCCGCTACCTTTCTTCTTCCTCCTTTTCCAAATACTATCCTTTCATCAGTGCCCACATCAGGTCCTAACCCTTCTGTGAAGCCTCCTGACCTCTTCCAGCCACAGTCCTCTCTTCCTCTTTGAAATTCTTATAGCGCCACCAATAATACTCATTTGGGTTTTGAACCATGTTCTGCCTTGTGTTGTGCCCCAACTGATCATTTTGTGTTGACCTTCTCTCCCCAATTAGCCTTCAGGGTCTTCAAGGGCAGTGTCTTACACCATAGCACCTTACCCATTGAAACTCAGTTGTCTGGCATTCTCTTCTATCTGGAACACAACCAAGAATCAGGAAGATTCAGGCTATCAGAAAATAAGACTCGGGATAGAAGCATAAAGACCTTTAAATAGCCCAAGCAGATGGTGCAATTTCCATGCCTTAGAGTTCATGGACTTTGCCCACAATTGGGTTTTATACATGTTGTTTGTTGAAGATGCTTCCACTGACCTGATGTTTATGTGAGCAGATCCAGAGGCTGGTGGGATGTTATCTCCATGACACCGTTCTATGGCATCTGGAACCATAGTCATATCTAGCAAAATTCACTGACAGCAGAAAAGATAAAAGAGACCAAAGACAGAGTCAAAGGTCAAAAATATCCCAATAGGCAGCAATGATGGCTTGAATCTAATGAGATGAAATTTAACAGAGATAATACTTGGGTTCAAGCAGTCAACCACACAAGTACAGATAGGGGAGGTGTGGCTATACAATGATTCCTATGTAAAAAGACTGAGAACTTTAGTGGTTTGCAACCTCACTGTGATGCAAAAGTGTAACATGACAGTATCTATTTTAGGCTATTTTGAGATTCATAGCATCCTGGATGAGGGAGGTGATTGTCATGGTGTAGTCTGCTCAGAGCACATTTAGAATACTTTGTACATTTCTGGGCTCCACATTTTAGGAAGGACATTGGGAAGCTGGAGACCCTGCTATATGAAGATTGTTTATAAGAATTATGTATGGCGTGAGCTCTTTTTGCGCTGGCAAAGAACTGGAAATTGAGGGGATGCCCATGTATTGGGGAATGGCTGAACAAGTTGCGGTATATGAATGTTATGGAATACTATTGTGTTATAAGAAATGATAAGCAGGCAGATTTCAGAAAAACCTGGGAAAGATTTACATGAGCTGATACTGAGTGAAGGGAGCAGAACCAGAACATTGTACATAATAACAGCAACATTGTATAATGACCAACTTTGATAGACTTAGCTCTTCTCAGCAATACAATGATCTAAGACAATTCCAAAAGACTCACGATGGAAAATGCTGTCCACATCCAGAGAAAGAACTAAGGAGTCTGAATGCAGATTGAAGAGTACTATTTTCTCTTTTTTGTTGTTTTGTTTTTTCTTTCTTGTGGTTTTCCCCTTTTGTTCTGATTCCTCTTTCTCAACATGACTAATGTGGAATTATGTTTAATGTGATTGTACATGTAGAGCCTATATCAGATTGCATGCTGTCTTGTGGAGGGGGAGGGAAGGAAGGGAGGGAGAAAAAAATTTGGAACTCAAGATCTTATTAAAGTGAATGTTAAAAGCTATCTTCCCTTTTAATTGGAAAAATATAATACTTTTAAGTGGGAAAAATTATAGGATGTTTAAACTTGAGAAGAAAGTGATCGCTGGATTATAGATTTAGAATTGGCAGGGACCCAAGCTTCTTATTTTCAGATAAGGAAACTGAGACACAGAGAGATTAAATAACTCACCCAGAGTCACACAGTAACTAATTTGAGACAGAATTTGAACTCAGGTCTTCCCAATTCCAAATTTCCTTACTGTACTTATTGTACTTCCTTGCTACTCAGGAGGAAGATGGTCTGAGGCTTCAAGTATCTGAAGGACCAGTAGGTAGAAAAGAGACTAGATCTGTTGTTTGACCTCAGAGGACAGAATGAGGAAAAGTAGATGGAGGCTTGAAGAGAGCCAGATTTTGGATCCCTGCAAAGAAAAGTTTGCTAATAATGAGGGCTCTGCCGAAGTGGAGCGGCCCCTCTCGGGAAGCCGTGAGATCTAGACGGCTGCTGGAAGGAGTGGCAATTAGACTCCTTTTCAGCTAGGGTGTGCAATAACTTGCCACTCAGGGTCCTCCCCGTATTGAAATTCTGTGATGAGACTCAGCACCAAATGAAAAGCATGGACCCCTGTGTTCCAAATTAGGTTCTGTTGTTGACCAGGACCTCGTGTAAATCTGTAAAGTCCTCTTGGCTGTAATTCTGTAAAGTAGGGAGAGTGTCTCTTACAAGAGGATGGAGGAGATAAGTAGTGGGCCATGTCCTTCGGGGAGCAGAGGGGCCACAAACTCTAAAACCTTTGTGGCTTCTTCTTTTCTTTAAAGCTTTACAACGCTTGACAACCACAAACCAATTTATGTTCTCAAGGTGCAGAGAGCTACACAAGGGGAAGATCTTTGGCTACACTGGTGTCTTGCTTTATTTCTGATATAGTCGTGGCAACCTAGCACAGGGGATAGAAAACTGAGTTGGGAAGACCTGGGCTCAAATCCCCCTTTCATGACCATTGGGTGACCCTGGGCAAGTCCCGTAACCTCTCAGTACCTCAAGACTGCCAGTTGCAGAGCAGGTGCCTGTCTGAACTGGTACAGGGGGTTTCTTATAACCATTGGATGCCCATGTCCAATTTTTAAAAAGTTGGCAATAGGACCATGGGAATGTAAGGGTTAATATTAGCAGCAAGGCTGACAAACACCTCTCTGAGTCAGGAGTGATGGCTTCTGGCCCATGTGAATAGTTGGGTTGTTGTAGCTGTCTTGCTTCCCCCAAATAGGAGTCTCATTAAAGCATTCTCTAACTTGGCTCTGGACATTTCTCCTGTATAGGGGCTGAAAGGGTATCCTGGACCACCTGGACATCCTGGAGACCAGGTAAGTGAGTGTCCTGGCCCTATGGCTAGCCACAAGGCCTCGATGGGGAGTTCTGGTCCAACCCTAGCTGGCCACAACCTTACTGGTTTTCTCTGTGGCAGCAGTCTGGCTCCTTAGGATCTCCCTTCCTGTCCATGTCTCCTGATTTATGCCTTTATTGACAGTCATGGACACAGAGCATGCCCCCTCCCCCAGCCCATCCTGCTTGGATGGGCTGCCAGTGAGTCTCCCCCATCCTTCCAGCACCCTACCTTCCCCCTCCTCTAGCCCCCGGGCACTGAGCCCCATATCCTCTGGGCCAGCAGAGAAATAAGGAAGCTCTTGCCTTCTCACTCGTCCCTTCTTTGCACTAAATTTGCCACTGGGTTCTCCCCCTCTTCCTAGCTAACCACATCTTACTGAAAGAGGCAGTAATTCCCTCACGGAGTGTTTGGATAAGCCTGTTTGCAGTAAAATCCATGAATAGCTGGGCTGTTCTGTTCGATGTTAAAGGATATTATACATGCATCCATCTAGTTTGCCAGAATCTTGGCAGCATTGACCCAAGGAAAACAGTTCCATATGCCAGAGAGGGAATGACACCTTTACTTTGCTCCCTGTCTTCAGGGCTGGGGGGCTTTGTATGAAGAGCTGGTTGAGCTGGTTTCCCTGGGATGTGTTTGGGGGGGTAGGTTGAGAAGGGTTGTCGAGGAGGGCTTCCCCTTCCTTTTTTTTCATCTCACTTTCCTTCCTCTGGCTTTGTCCTTCTGCCATCCCTTTGTCCATTGTAACTGAGATGCTTCCCTTCCCCCCATTCATTCTCTGCCCTGGGCTTAGCTTGAGTGGTCCCTCCGCTCCTGTCCCAAATTCTAGAGGAACTCACTCTCCTCTCCTTTTCTTTGCAGGGGGAGCCAGGACCAGAAGGGAGTCCGGGAGCCAAAGGCTATCCTGGCAGGCAGGTGCAGTAAATGGCTTCTCCAAGGCTCTCGAGGAGCTGTGTTTCTGCCAGAGGAGGGCAGGGGCGGGGCATAGTGCTGATGGGAGGTAGATTGATGCGGTGAATGTCTTTGGGTATGACATTAGATGCTGGTCCCTGGTAGGAGCCTTGGGTCACAATCATAGGATCTGGCGAGTAGAGGAAGTAGAGTAGAGGTATACATAAGAGCCACAAGCAGTCTGTTCTAGTTATGGGGAATTCTACCACCCCAGGGATTTCACCTGAGATATAAGTAACCCTAAATTGTACCAGATTCTCCCCAGATTGGCTCCATACCAGAACTAGGCCCTCAGAAGATAATTGGATATTTATTTATGCATCAAATTGTATCTTGGAAAAGGGAAAAGCAGTGGCCTGGTAACCATGAAGATCTGGGCCTATTGGGTGCCCCTTTGACAGGGGCACTATCTCTACTTCCCTGTTCTAGCAGTCAGCTTTCATTCCATGAAAGGAAGACTCCGTCTTCTCACTGAATACCTTAGGGTCTTCCTTTGGCCTTCTATGGCCCTGTGCCACCTTCTTAGGGCTCTTTGGCCACCTCCATCTGGGGAGTCATTTTCAGGACTTCTTGGATCCCATGCTTTTCTTCTTGGAATCCAAAGGCTAATTCAGAAGATAAGGGCAGTGTTCAGATGTTACCTAGCAGGAAAATGAGTCTGGAAAAGGTCCTGAATGCACCTTCAGGGAATAATCCCTTGGGATCCCAGTCCTGACAACCACAGATGGGCGTATACCTTCATAATGTATACTAATAGACCTGGCAGTGAGCTCTAATCTAAGTCCCTAAAGACTCCAAGTCTGGTCTTATATGACTGGGAATCCCCACCAATCCTTTTGGGGGTGCCAGGGGATTAAAAATATTTCAGCTCAATTCATCTAGGTCTCTCCCCAATACCTACAACGTAGAATGTCAGGGTGGAAGGAATCTTGTGGGGTGGAATGTTAGATTATAGACTGTAGAGTTAAAAGGGACCCTTGAACGTGGGTATCAGTAACACAGAATCACAGATTTTAGGGTGAGAAGAGAACTCAGAGAACATCTAGTCCAGTTCGTACCTGAAATAGGATCCCCCCTACAACATATCTGACAAGGGGTCATCTAACCCCTGCTAAGAGAGCCCCAGGATTCCCCCAAAGCAGCCCATTCCCTTTTTGGACAATTCCAATTGTTAGGAAGTTCTGTTCCTGACAGCAAGAATAAATTTGGGGGCAGCTAGGTGGTACAGTGAATAGAGCACTGGCCCTGGAGTCAGGAGGACCTGAATTCAAATCCACCCTCAGATATTTACTAGCTGCATGACCCTGGGCAAGTCACTTAACCCTGATTGCAACCGCCCCCCAAAAATAAAGAATAAATTTGCCTCTCATAACTTTCATCCACGTTTTCTGGTTCTTCTCTTTGGAGCCAAATTGAACAAATTTAATCCTTCCTTCATAGAATAGATCTCCAGAGACATGTAAATAGTTATAATTCTATTCCTCCCCTCCCCAACCCCTCCAAGTTGGCTTTTCTCTCACCTAAATAGCCTTACTTACTTCAATCAATGCTCATATGATAAGGACTCAAGACTTTTCAACATGTAGATTATGCTTTTTAGGGTAATTAAGCTTTCTAGCTTATCAATGCCCTTTCTAAATTAGATGAGCTTGACCGAGGTAGAGTAAAACAGGACTATCCCCTCTGTATTCCTGGAAATTCTGCTGTTCTTAAGATCACTTTGGCTCTTTGAATTGTTATTTCACACTATTGACTTGTACTGAGCTTGCAGTCCACTAAAACCCCTAGGTCTTTTTCAGGGAGACTGCTATTTGAACATCCCTTGCTTATCTTGTACTTGTGAAGTCAATTTTTTGGACTCAGCTGTAAGACTTGACATTTATCAAGGTTAAGTTTAATCTTCTTAGATTTAGCCCCATGTTTTAGTTTGTCAAAACAAATCTCTTTGGATTCTAGTGTGTTACTTGTTCCTTTAAATTTCATGCCAATTATACATTTATTAAACTTATTTTTTTCAAAGTTAAATTTCATTTATAATCAGTAAAAATCCATTTTCCTTCTCCCTCTCACTCTCATCATTGAGAAAGAAACGGGGAACACCCCATTACAAACATGTAAAGCCAACAAAACAAATTCCCACATTGGCTTTGCCCAAAAAAAATATGTATATCAGCCTATACTCTGAGTCCATCACTTCTCTATCAGGAGGTGGGTAGCATGTTTCATCAAGAGCCCTCTGGAATTGTGATCGGTTATTGGGTTCCTAAGAGTTCCCAAACCTTTCAAAATTGTTTGTCTTGACTATTGTTGTTATTGTATAAATTATTCTCCTGGTTCTGCTCACTTCACTCTGCATCAAATTCATGCAAGTCTTCCCAGATTTCTCTGAAATTATCCTTTTCTTCACATTGATTTACTGTAACTTGCTCAGCCATTTCCCTCTTGATGTACTCATCAAGTTTTTGGCATCTCCTCAGTTTTTTATTCTTTACCACTACAAAAAGAGCTTCAATTTGACCTTTATGCCTTTATCCACGTCATCAATATAAATTGTAAATGACATAGGGCCAAGCATAGATCCTGGAGCCATTCCACTGGAAACCTCTTGCCAAGCTGACATTCATGACTGCCGAGTCCAACTATTCAACCAGTTCCAAATCCAATTCACCGGGCCACTGTCTAGCCCATTTCTCACCATATTTTCCACAAGAATAGCATGAAATACCTAATCAAATGCCTTTTTAGAACCCAAGTCAACCATATCAGCAGAAGTGTTTAGGAAGCGTGTCCAAAAAGTGGGGTTTTTTTTGATTGTTTGTTTTTAAGGTTAGTCTGGCAAGACCTGTTCTTGATGAAGTCTTCGTGGCTCTTTATAATCATTGCTTTCTTTTCTAAGTGTCACTAGCCATTTCTTTAATAATCATTTCAAGAATTTTGCCAGGAATCGAAATCAACCTCACAAGCCTCTGGTTTGCAGACTTCATTCTTTTCCATTTTTTGAAAATCGGTACAAAATTTGCCCTTTTCACTCCTTTGATACCTCTCCCATTTTCCACAATCGCTCATACATCACTCACCACGGCTTCAGCAGCCATATCTGCCATTTTTCTCGATACTCTTGTATGTCAGTTCATCTGGGCTTGAATTCATTCAGGGCAGCTAGATGCTGTATTTCTCTCTTCTTAGGAGCTTTCGACTCCCTATTAACCATTTTTTTTCTCTATCCTTTACCTTATTCTTGGGCAGAGAAAACCAAAGCAGAATGAGAACTGAGCAGCAAGCTTTCTCTCTATTATCCGCTGCCATCCGTTGCCGGTGCATTCCATGCACCATAATCAGGGATCCTGTTCCTTGTGTTGTTCCTCATCCCGCTGAAGCTATCAGGAACCTTGGAACCCAGAGCCCAGTGCATCAGACTGAGAGAGACCTTTGAGGCTGGAGTCTGACTTGCCTTCCATTTATACTGTATATATCATTGTTGTTTGGTTGTCACCTTGCCCACCAGCCCCATTAGAATAGGAGTTCCTTGAGAGGAAGACTACATTTTTGCCTTTCTTCAGATGCTCAGGACTTAGCACAGTACCCAGCACATAGGAAAGTGTTTAATAAATGCTTATGGATGGACTGACTGAATGAGTGATCGTTGTGCAGCCCAAAGGTTCTTAATCTTTTTGTGTGTCAGACACCCCTTCTCAGAATAATGTTTTTAAATGCTTTAAAACAAAATTCATAAGCTTGTAAAGGAAAATGATTATTTTGAAATAGTTGTAAATATTCTTTAAAAACAAGTTCATGGACCCCATATTAAGACTTCTTGGTAGTCTGACCCTTTAACAGTTGGGCCCAGAGATGAGAAGTGAAATTATCAAGGTCATACAGTGAATCAATGGAAGAGTTGGATCAGAATCTAGGTCTTCTTACTCCCAGCTTGTCTGTAGCCAATCCACTGGGCTGCCTTAGGTCATTTACAACTTTCCCTTCTACCTAAGACCTTTCAAAGAATTCAAAGGAACCAAAATGCTGGATAGTTTCTTCCCCCATAAAATATAGGTGGCAGGGTGCAAAAGGAGGAGTGGTGTTACATGATGAAGCATACTACTTACCTCCTGATATAAAGGGTAAAGGTTGAGAAATCTATTTTTTGGATATAGCCAATTTGGGAAATTTATTTGTTCAATGATGCATATTTGTCAAAAAAGTCTTCCTTCCTTCCTTCCTTCCTTCCTTCCTTCCTTCCTTCCTTCCTTCCTTCCTTCCTTCCTTCCTTCCTTCCTTCCTTCCTTCCTTTTTTTGTCAATGAGAGGGAAGCCAGAGGGAGAGAAAATAGATTTTTATTAATTGAAAAAAATTAAATTACAAAAAAAGAAGAGGGTTAAACTAGATGATCTCTAAGGTCCCTTCCAGCTGTGACTATCTCATTAATTAGCATAGACCCCCAGCTCTATTTAACAGGAAAATATGAAACCCTTCACACAGGACCAGGCTCCTGCTGTTTCTCTTATCAAAGCAAAGCCAAGTGCTTTGAAGAAAAGAATCAGAGAGATCCCAGATGCAAAAGCCTCCTTTGGGAGTTCATGCCTGAAATACTACATTGTCCCACGTGTTTTTTATCCCTAAGACTAACTTCTGGATCTCCTCTTATGGGAGGAGTTTGTAAGCAGAGCCGAGCCATAAGCTGGCAACGACTTCAGAACTTGGGTTGAGTGGGTTCATGGAAAGACTCAAGGCTTGCTTCTGTTTAGACTGGGGCTTATGGAGGAGTGGGGATCTAGCCTTCTTCCTAGTTATTCTGCTCCTCCCACATTTCTGAAGAGTTGAAATCATCTCAAAACATGCCTCCTGCCTTACCCTTTCCTTCTTCCAGCCCTGCCTTCTCTTTCTTTTTTTCCTTCCTACCCTCTCTCATCTATATTTCCAGTGCTGTACATTCAGGATGGCTTTCGTCGGGGTTATAGTCAAGAGTATGTTAAGGTGAAAGATATCATAGGGAACGGCATGCAATCGCCTCATTTTATAGGTAGGGAAAGTAAGGCCCAAAAAGGAGAAATTATATGTCCAAGGTCACGTAGTACAGTGACTTTGGAGTCAGAGGACCTAGGTTTAAAGTCTACCTCTGATGTGTATTATCTGTGTGAGCTGGGTCATGTTAATCTCCCTGGATCTCAGTTTCTTCTTCTATCAAGATGGGGAGGGGGTTGGACTAGATGGCCTCTGGGGTTCTTCTTAGCTCTAGAGCATGACCCTGTGACCTATGATCTGGGAGGAGAGAACCATTTCATTTCTCATATCATACCTCTCATCTCATATTCCTCACCCTTCCCTTTCCATCTCCCTCATATTTGGACCAATATGGGTAGCTTTGCCAAGAATCAGGTATAAAACTTAGAACAATTAATATTTCTTTTTTTTTTAAATTTATTTTTGACATGTTTGGTTTTCAGCATTGATTTTCACAGGCGTTTGAATTACAAATTTTCTCCCCATTTCC
>CM053625.1:118031573-118164998 GCA_028646595.1 Phalanger gymnotis | reverse complement strand
CCCTGCTTCCCTCTGCTACTTTGTGGGTTCTGCAGCTCTAGAATTGGTTCAGAGCCATTGTTTTATAGGTTTTTGGAGGAACTTGGTGGGGAGCTCACGCCAGTCACTGCTTCCCAGCCGCCATCTTGGCTCCGCCCCCCAGAACAATTAATATTTCTTTAGAAAAAAAAATTATTTTTTTTATCTGCAGAGCCTAGTTCATAGTGGGTACTTAACCAATGCTTGATGACTAATAAATTTTGTCAAATTAAAAAAAGAAAAAGAAAAAAATTTATTGGTATCTTTTGTTTTTATATCCTCTTCATGTCTGAATATCTTCCTCCCCTCCCCTTTACTCCAAAGGTCATATCTTGAAATGAAGAAGACAAAAGAAAAGAAAAGAAAGAAAAAACCAATTCAGCAAAACTATCCCATGTATCAGCTCAGTTGTACAGTCTAGGCAAGGTTCCTTCCAAACTCATAGACCTCCACTTCTGCTCTAAAGAGAAGATGTGTATGTTCTCATCTCTTCTTTGGGAACAAGCTTGGTCATTATAGTTTCACAGCATTCAGGGTTTATTTGTTTGGGCTTTTTCCATTTGAATCAAACAACTCATGTTTCTATGGTGCCTTATTTAGGATTTATAGAGAGTATAGGTTTTATTGGTGTGGAGACTAAGACTTGACCATCATCTTGTCTAATGAGGATCATTGTCGGGATTCAAACTCATTATAAAATTAGATCATATAAAATTAGATATCTGTAATGGCACTTAGAGGCAACTGAGTGCAACTTTCTCATTTTACAGATGTGGAAACTGAGGCAGACAGCAGTTAAATGAATTTTTCAGGGTCGCACAACTAGTAAGTGTCTGCAGCAGGATTTTAAACTAGGTCCTCCTGACTAATCCTCCTACCTCTTTGGACACTCTTTCCATGACCCCATGCTGCCTCTCATGAGTAGGACAAGCTCATGAGTTTCCCGGGGTCAAGCCACTCATGATTTTTTAATCTACTCCCTTTTCAAGGATGTGGGTGATTTGAGGCTCAAAGAAAAGCATTTTTCAGTCTAGAGCTTCCCTCTTTTCCCTCAGATGACTCTGGTTAGTCATGGATCCAGTTAGTTGTGAGTGTGGGCATGTTGTGGTGTGCTGGCTGCATGGTTGTGCCTTCCATGGCTTAGCTCTGACAGCCAGTCATGATTCCTCCTCCCCTGGCTGCTTCACATTTCCCTCTTGGGTCCAGCTTGGATCTTTGGCCTTTGGGGGCCCCTTATCAGAGGGAATCACACTAACTCACTTTAGGCACTCATCAAGATTTCATAAAACCTCTTCCTCCCATTGACCCCATGAGCACTGTTGTCATTTTACAGCGGAGACTCCAGGAAGTTAGGTGACTTTCCCTGGTTCAACACAGCTAGTAAATAACCAATAAATATTCTTCAAAGCACCTACTGTGTGCTAAACACCGGACTAGGCACTAGGGGTATCAAGACAAAGAATGAAATAATTGCTCATTTAGTAATGGTCTGAGCCAAGACTCAAACTCAGATCTTCTGGCTCCAGGATCTCCTTTCACTCCTGGTCCATGTAAAGAATATAACTTTGACAATGCCTATTTGGGGCTACTTAAGGCTTCTTCACACTTGTCTTTCTTTCTTTGGTTCTTATGTTTCAGGGATTACCTGGGCCCATAGGAGAACCTGGACCCAAAGGCAGTCGGGTAAGTGCGCCGTGGCAGCATCCTATGATACTCTAATGATCAAATGCAAAGGTTTGTGCTTGCTACCTAGGACTCAGAGCAGGTTCTACGAATGGATGTTGCTCTCATCCCTCCCACTCAGCCGGGTACCAAGAATGCCCCTTTGACTCCAGTTCCAGAAATCCTCAAGCATTTTCAGCTTTTATGTCTCTCATTTGGCCATGGGCAGCAGCCTCTCCCACCTCCCCATGTCCCAGGGCAAGGAGATTCTAGGAGGGTGGGAAGAAGGGCGGTACATGGATTGAGCTATGGCTTTCCAGAAAGCCTCTGGCTTGAGCTGAGCACAGTGAGCCAGGGAGATCCAGGGTTACTCCTCATGGCCCCATCTGTGGCACAGAGCAAATCCAGATGAGGCCAGGATGCCGGAGCCAGTTGCAAGTGATCTTACCACTCCTCAGTCTTCCCTCCACCCCTTTCTCCAACCCCACTCCCCGCATTCCCTCCCCTGCTGGGGTAAGCAAGCAGAACAGCCAGCATGAGTCATACGAACAGGGTGTTGTGGCCGTTCTAATTGCCTGTAATTGGTGGCTACGGCATCCCCCAGCTCCTGGTGAATGTCCACAGCCTGGCAGAAGTACTCAGGGCACTGGGAGTTGCCTACGAGGTATATGTTCAAACAGTGGCTAGAGACTAGGTATGGCAGCCAAAGGTCCATCTATTTTCTTCTTCCCCTTAAGGGATCTCTTTGCAAGCTACTCCCATTCTAGAGGAGAAGGGAGTCAGCCCGTGGGAAACCATAGCGATCCCTGCAAAGCAAAGCACTGAGTGGGTGAAAGAATGAAGGAGTAGGAGTAGGGAATGTGACTCCACCAGCGGCCAGCGGGCCAATACTCCCTCCCTGCCTTGCTCTTAGAACCACATGTGTGCCTACCATCAGCTCTTCTTCTCCCTTGCTCCCAGGGACCTGGCAGCAACTTCTATACATGATTCCCCACCAAGCTGGATCCTTCACGTGTAACCTCGTGTAGCACCAGACCCAGGTTTTGATGTTGATTCCACTCCTGACTTGCCACTGACATGATCCTGAGCAAACTCCTGGGCTTCTTTGCTCATCTGTAAAATGGGATTTTTTATCCCTACCCTGCCTATTTCCCAGGGTTGCCTTTAGAATCCTATGAGATAATAGATGCAAAATTACACCCTAGACGGAATGGGGCTGTGGCAGTGTAAAGAGTGATTGTGATTATTAGGAATTGGGGCAAGTGAAGGCATTCTTGGGAAGAGGTAAGAAATAAGGGCTATTACTAGGGGCTCTAGAGCCAAGTTGGAAGGTCTCCTGGGACCTCCCATGAGAGGCTGGAGACAACCCCATTTCTGCCTCATCGGCTCTGTCTGTCAGTGGCTACCGAAACCTTGTCAGTAAGCTCTTAAACATTTTCCATATGCTCACCCTGGCTGCTCTTGCCCACCACACGTGGGTGGGGATGTGCCTGGCAGCATTGGGCACTTAGTCATCTGTGCCCCCAAAGAGCAAAGTCAGCTTGTTCCTGATGAGTCCTTCCCCCAAAGCAAAGGCCTCAAAGCTGTGCCATTATGACAGATGAGAATTTACCCTACAAAGCAGCTTTTCATATTCCCCCAAGGACTAGAGGATGAAAATGGTCCCACATTGGGTCCCCTAGACTGGCCTTGAAGTGCACGTATTGTATTTATTGGCAGAGTTAGATAGACTTATTGGATGAGTATCAGCTGTTTGGGATGTTTCACCAGGAGGTCACTATATTTGCACTTGAGGGCAGTTTGCCCTACTCGGCTCCTGAGGCTTGCTTACTGGAGGAACGTAGGAGACTCAAAAGCAGGCCCTCAATTGTATCCTTCCTGGGGCATTGATCCTGCTGCAAGTCTCCAGTCCCAGAAGAGAAATTCTTTTCTGTCCAAACCCTAGGAAGACATACTCTTGGGATGGGGCTGAGGGGGACAAGTCAGGGAAATTTGGGATTGATTTATGCTCTTCGTGTGGACAACATCTTGATGCCACATGCACATTGGAAATTGAACCTCTGCTCCTTCTCATGATGGAGCTCTGGGCTCCCTCCAGCAGTGGCTTGAAGCCCAGAGGGATGACCCCTATCATACATTGCAGATTGTAGCCACTAGTCATAAAAAATCCTGCTTGCCTCACTCCTTTCCTTCTGTGGCCCAGGAATGTGACTATCCAGTTTCCATCTCCTCACTGATGCTCAGCATGCATCCATCTTAGTCCCTCGTGGCTTTGCCTGCTCCCAGGATCACTGCTGGGGTGACTAGAAAAGGGGCCTAAGTGCTAAGGAATCTCTCCAAAGTCATGTGACTCCCTCCAGAGCCAGTCGGGTAGGTGGCCTAGGCATAGAGCGCCAAGGGAATTTGCCAGATAATTAGGATGTTGCTCCCCTTTTGTGACGAGGTGGATTTGCAGGGTAGACTAGGGCATGGGGAAAGTCTTGCTTGTCTGTGGATTCTTCTGAGTCTTGGAACTAGACTTTAGTCCAGAGTCTTTTCTGACAGAGAAGGGGTTAGTCCTGATTCTTCTTGCCTAATACCTGTGAGGTGTGATATGTCTCAGCTGACCCTAGGTGAAAGATGACCCCCAAGTGTATACTTGTTCCTAGGAGGAAGGAACCTCATTCAGCGTCAGGGTCCTGACACAGTTTGCCTTCCCTCCCTGCTCTTGTCTCATATCTCTGGAACCTAGCATCGTACCTGGTGTGAAGTAGGCACTCAGAGGTGCTTGTTGGTTTTAAATTTTAATTTTAAAATTTAATTTTAATTTTAAAATTTAAATTTTTTAAATGGTTGAACATATATGCTACTGATGTAACAGCTCAAAGAAGGGGCAGCCTGAATGGAAGAACCTGGATTCTCACGTGTGTGTGTGTGTGTGTGTGTGTGTCTGTGTGTGTGTGTGTATGTGTGTTGGGATGGGAGGTAGAGTGGATGTAGTTTCTGTAAACATCTCTGGAGAAGGAAGGCCAAGGGTACCTGGAAGAAGTTCTGAGGAGGGTGAAGAAGGCTTATCAGAGCAGCAAGGGGTCACGTGGGAGGTGAACAAACCATGAACAAACAGGAGTAGGAGAGGAGATGGCTTGAGGGGGACAACTTCATTTAAAAACAGGTACTACACTTCAGCTATGTGCAGAGCCACAAGCTATATGCTCTTTGGAGGATACAGAGAGTTATTAAAGGTGATCCTTGTCCTTCAGAAGCTTCCAGGCTAGTTAGAGTGCTGAGGCCCACACATAGAGTTGGTAGGGACTTTTTAGGCATGTTCATTCTGCAGATTGCAAAACTGAAGCCAATAATGTTCAGTGACTTGCCCAAGGTCATGCGGGTGGGATTTTCACCCCACATCCTCTGATTCCTACTCCATTGTTCTTTCCAGTGTGCCACACAATAATACCACTAGGACAATGAATAATTTAAATCAAGTCAAGGGATGTCACAAGGCACAATAGGATTAAATGCCCAATGATTGTGAGTCTGTAGGAAGGAGAACTTATAGTGGATTAGAGTAGTCAGGGGAGGCTTCCTGTAAGAACTGGGATTTAAGGTGAGCCATGGAGGATGAGGAGGCACTTGATAGAGCACGAGGAGGTGGGAGGGTATTCCAGACAGGCAGCACAGGAGGGATGTTTTTGGAGAGGGTAACTGGAGAAACTCAAAAATGCTGAATTAATTGGGCCTAGAGGGTATGGTTTTGGGGGTGGGGTGGGGAATATCATTGGAAGAGGGGAAGGGAAGGAGAAACCAAGGAGATGGTAGAGAGAGAGCACCCAGGAAACAGCCAGAGGTGAAAAGTATCATAGTGGAAATTCTTAAGAGGAGGCAGGTCAAGGAGAGAGAGAGGGAGAGGCAGCTATAGAAGGAACTGTTTATCAGCTGGCCCTGGGGTACTGCCAGCACATCCCCTCTCATCTAACCCCGAAGCAGGCTTCCTTTCCTTTAGGTCCCAGGAGCAGCCAGCAAGGGCACGACAGCCTCCTGCCCCTTCCCACCCTGCCCCCACACGGAGAAGGAGCCTCCCCTACCTGCCCCCCGATCCCTGGTGTGAGGG
The DNA here is from genome assembly GCA_028646595.1 of Phalanger gymnotis. Classification (NCBI taxonomy): domain Eukaryota; kingdom Metazoa; phylum Chordata; class Mammalia; order Diprotodontia; family Phalangeridae; genus Phalanger; species Phalanger gymnotis. The sequence goes on along the minus strand of CM053625.1, from coordinate 118,159,228 downwards.
TATGTGCCCTTGGACTACATCGTGGAAGCCAGCACCATGCAGTCCATGGGCATATACACTTGCCTCAAGGTTTATGTCAACATGGAGCACCCAGGACCAACGCTGGAGGAGCAGGAGGAGGAGGAAGGCAGCCAAGATGGGATGGGGACAGGCCAGCTTCCTGGGGATGACCCATTTGATTTTTTGTTTGCTCTGTCCATAGGGGTATATTGGTCTCCCAGGGCTCTTTGGCCTGCCAGGACTTGATGGAGAAAGGGTGAGTATCCTTCTGGGCATCCTGAGGTCCCATCCTAAGACCCTTCTCTTTAGCCTAAATACCCAGGGCACAGATAACCCTGGGGATTAAGCAGAGCAGCTCACAACAGAGCTGGGGAGGAAGAAGGAAAGAATGAGAGACAGGACTTGACCTCTATGGTTTGTTCTTAATGAAGAGTTGGCAGGGCAGTGGAGGCTGCTTTCCTCTTGGACCTGCTCCCTACCAGCCAGGACTGAACAGGACAGGGAAGCTGTCACAGTCATGAGAACGAACTAGAACAGTAGAATCCAGGAATGTTAGGACTGAAAGTGACCTCAGGACAGGCTGTTAACGATCATAATAATAGCTAGCATTTATATAGTGCCTACTGTGCACCAGGCACTGTGCAGAATGCTTTATAAATACGATCCTCATGATGACCCTAGGAGGTAGGTGCTTTTATTATCCTCATTTTATAGTTAAGGAGACTGAGGCAGACAGAGGTTAAAGTGACATGCCCAGGTTCATACAGCTGGTTAAGCGTCTGAGGCTGTATTTGAACTCAGGTCCATCTTGACTCTAGGCTTGGTGCACTATCCACTTCACCACCTAGCTGTCTCTAACCACTTAATATCTATTATAATATCTGTGTGTGTATACACACATGCATATATATATGTATATGTGTGTATACACACATGTACATATATGTATGTATGTAAGGTCCAAGAAGAAAGGGACCTCAGAATATAGAATATCAGGGCACAGAGTTATCAGAGCTGGAAAGGGATCTTTTAGACCAAGTTCAAGCCTATTAATTTACATGATGAGAAACTGAGGCCCAAAGGGATGAAGTGAATTACCCCAAATGACAAGATTCAGAAGTAGAATTCCTCTCTCCTGTGAGTATTCTCCTAGGCCACATTGCCTCAGTTACCCAGACTAACTCCAAAAGGATTATTTTGAACCTGCCTTTGACTAGGACCAGGCAAGCAGGGAGCTCACACTAGGCACAAGGTCTGCTGGGCACCGTCCTAGCCCCTGTTCTGTGTCCCACAGAAATGTGGGCCCAAAGGGAAAGTCAGAGTGTCTTGGCAGGGTTCTTGGAGCTTCAGATGTCTCTTGTTCCTTTTTAGTGATTCCTATCCTGACATGCATTTTGCTTTTCTTTTTCCTGACAGGGGCCTCCTGGAGTTCACGGCAAGAGGGGCAAGATGGGTAGGCCGGTAAAGTTTTTCCTTGTCTATTATGCAGATTTTGTTGAATGAAACCAAACCGTACCACAAGCTAGTTGTTTTTGTCTGACTTGGCAAGGTAGAATTTGGGGGGGATTTCCCATGATTCCTTTTAGAGACTTTTGATTTCTGGTCTACTCTGGCCCCTTTCCCAGCCTCTGTGTGTGGGTATGTGTGTGTGGGAGGGTGGCAAATGGGGAAGGGATGCTGTCTCTCTGTAGGTGTATACATGTGTCTTTCTTTTCTACATCTGTGTTTTTTCTACCTGTCTGTCTAGATCTGTTTTTCCTCATATACCATGCTTACTAAATGTCTTCTATAATTCTACATGTGATTACCTTATTCTTGGTCATATTGCCCTAGACTGCCAGTCCTATTCCATGGGAAGGAGAGGAAAAGGCAAAGACTTGACTACGCATGTGCTAGTAGGGTGACTACGTCGGCTGCCATATCAGAAAGTACCTTTCCCTAACTCACTGAGTTAGGGACTCGGTCCAAGTCAACAAGCCTTAATCATCTGCCACATGCAAGACACTATGCTAGGCATTTAGGGATGCAAGAACAAAAAATGAAAAGCAGTCTCTGTTCTCAAGTTTCTATTCTACTGAGGGATAAAATATGTAAGCAGAAAGTAAGTACAAGATGAAGGATAAAGAAGACAAGGGGGGTCAGGAAAGGGTTTTTCATGTAGTATCTGAGCTGAGCCCCGAAGAGAGCTAATCGTTCATAAGTCAACAAGTCATAAGTGCCTGTTATGTACCAAACACTGTGTTAAGTGCCAGGAAAGAAAAAGAAGCAGAAAGTTCCTGCCCTCAAGTGGCTTACAATCTAATGGGGCAGACAATGCGCAAACAAATATATGCAAAGCAAGCTACATACAGGATAAAGAGGGAATAATTAAGAGAGGAAAAACACTGGAATTAAGAGGGGTTAGGATGCCTTCATCCTGTAGAAGGTGGGATTTTAGTTGGAACTTAAAGGAAGCCAGGGAGGTCAGCAGTCAGAGTACAAGAGGGAGAGTGGCCCAGGCATGGGGGACAGCCAGGGAAACGCCCGGAGCTGAAGATGGAATGGTTTTTTGGTGAAAGAGCCAGGAGCCCAGTGTCACTGGATCAGGGAGTATGTGTCGGGAATAAGATTTAAGAAGACTGGAAAGGTAGGAGGGGGAAGAGCTTTGAATACCAAATGGAGCATTTTGTATTTGCTCCTGGAGGCAATAGTGAGCCACAGGAGAGGCTTTTAGGAGGGGAAAGGGAAGAGAGAATTCATTCCAGACATGAAGGATGGTCTGTGAAAAGACTTGTCGATGGGGAATGGAATATAGAGCTCAGGGAGCAGCAAATAGACCAGTTAGGTTGGAACATAGGATATCTGAAGGGAAATAAAATGAAACATCCGGCAAAGTTGACTGGAGCCAGATATGAAGGGCTTTAAATGCCACATTAAGGAGTTTGTATTTTATCTTAGATGCAGCAGAGAATCACTGAAGCTTCTGCCATAGTCTGGTAGAAGGAGAAGCTCATTCATTTCTTCTTAATTTGGTTCTATAAGCTTGGGCAGTAGATAGAGTGAGATGGTTGGAGTTTTTTTCTGCTGTAGGAAATTGAACAGAGATTGGACTTCATAGTTCTGCTTTTGGTGATGGTGAGAGAAATAAGTGCTTCTTGAAATTATAGACCATAATTAATTAATATAATTAAATTGGGAGGCGCTTAAGAGATCATGCAGCACAGGCATGGGGAGCCTGCAGCCTCTGGGCTACATGAGGCCTTCTAGGTCCTTGGGTGTGGCCTTTTACTGAGTCTAAGTTCTACAGAACAAATCCTTTTATTAAAGGGATTTGTTCTGTGAAGTTTGGATTCAAAGGGCCACACTTGAGGACCCAGAGGGCCACACATGTTCTCGAGGCCACGGGTTCCCCACCCATGTCCCAATCTCCTAATTTTCCAGATGGGGAAACTGAGGCCCATAGAAAGGTGGCAGCTTGCTCAAAATCACATAAGTATTTAATGGTAAAGCTGGGGTCAGAACCCAGATCCCTCAGTCTTCAAGCACAAAGAGGCATGGGATGTGGCCCTTGCCTTCAAATGATTTACTTAAAATCTCGGCACTCAGTGGTCCTGTGAACTCATTTCTTTGCAGTGGTGATTTGGAAGGAAATATTAGTACTCATGGAAGCTCTGCATCTCCTGCAGGACTGTCTGGGTCACTGGAGAACCTCTTTTTGCTGTCTCTGTGCTTGCATGTCCTTGGGCCAGTGACATTCCTCCTTGGGGTCTCAGTTTCTTTATTAGTGAGATGGATTAGATGATCTTTGAGGTCCCTATCAGCTCTGATATTTTATGAATCATTAACCAGATTCCAGCAAACTGGGAAACTTCAGCTAGATATATTGTCATTGCTTGGAGTTTCTTAGCAAGTTTTGAGGGATGTATTCTCATACTCAGGATATGGCCTTCTCAATACATTCCAGCTGTTCCTCTCTTTTTCTTATCATTGTCTGGGGTATTTTTTCCCAGCCATAATTTACATTTGCTGCTAGGACTTCTCCCTGGAATGTGAAAACATTCAGAGCCTCATCCATCCTTCCTTTCCCCTACCTTTAACACCCCTCTCCCCAGAAGCAGGAACATTCCTGACTGGTGGTCCTCTGGGATTGGATGGCCAGCTATTTTGCCTAGTCCCGTTCTCATGTAAAGAGCTCCAACTCTCCCATTGTTATAGATTCCAAGATAGAGGACTTGGACTTTAAAATGATGGAAAGGAGAGAGAAGAAAGTTCTTCTAAACTCACAGAACCCAGTTTTTATCCATTTCCTCCACAGCCCCAAATGGATTATCTTGCATACTCTTTGGGAAATTTTCACCCCACTTTGAAAACCATTGATCTAGAAGGCTGTTATTAGTCAGCCAGCCAATAAATATTGAACAAACACCTATTATGTGTTAGGCACAAAGCTAAGCACTGAAGATATAAAGAAAGGCAAAGGACTGTCCCTGATCTCAAAGACGTCACAGTCTAATGAGAGAGACAACATGCAAAAAACACATACAAATAAGCTATGTACAGAATAAATTGGAAAAATCAATGGGGGGAGGTCAACTGATTAATCAATTAATAAAATTTTATTTTAAAATATATGTAGATCTCCATATCTTTCTGTATCTATAGTATTCCATGACTTTCCTGGTTGTCTGGTTCCCCCAACTCCATCTCAGTCCACAAATTTGCATTTAACAAACACTTACGAAGTGTCTGCTCAGTGTTTTATACTGTGCTAAAGGCTGGATTTGAATTCTGTTTGAGTAAAGGGAGGGCTCTTGGGAAGGCTTCTGCCCCATCAGTAGAGGAGAGGCAAAGTGGGACACCGGAGAGAGCCTGGGACTGAGAGGCGAGAGAGACAAGCAGTCACCCCAAATGCGCAGCTCACTCATCGTGTGACATCAGGCAAGTCACCCAATTGAGCTGGATTCTAGTTCCTTCGTCAGTAAAATGAGAGAATCGATCCAGGTGATCTTCAAGGTCTCTTGCGGTTCTGGGATTCTCCGAGTCTGTGACTCTGGGAGAGATTGATTGCTGTTGGCAGGGCTCTGGTGTTCTCCCCATTCCGCAGCACTGACCACAGCTTTGCTGCAGGCAGAGAACAAGCCTCTGGCCTCCAGTTACTGGAATGGACCTGCATTTTCCACGTTTGACCACAGTTATGCCTGCCTGACTTCCATGGAAGTGCTGACAGTGGGATTCCGGGGAATTGGGAAGAAGGAAAGCTTTTTCATGTCGAATACTGTATGTTTCAATTCTATTGACGTAGAGAGGGGAAGTTCCTCTTTCTGGATGAGAGAAAGTAGTTTCCCAGCTCCAGAGATGGTCAGTTCTACTGATTTTTCCCTCTCCATCTCTTGGTCCATTCTAGTTGGCATCCCTCCATCCTTCACTCCCTCACTCAGAACCATACTAAAGTGTCTGCTTTCCCCTTAGAATGGAAAGAAATCTCTAACTTTGACATGAGACTGGAGGAAGCCATGCTATTGATGATAATTAGCATAGTGCCTTAAACATAGTATGCAGTGGGGAGATGTTTATTGCTGTGAATGTCTGCCAGGCATAGTGGGAAGAGAATTAGATTGTGGGCCCAGAGAATAGGGATTGAGTACTAGCCCTTTAACCTACTTCGGGACCTTGGGCAAAATGTTTGTTGGATCGCTTTCTTTCCCCGGGCTACACTGTTCTTATCTATAAGATGAAAGGATTGGACTAGATGGTCCTGGAATATTCTGCCAACTCTAAGGTCCCCTTTCTAGCTCTGAGATTCTGGGAGAGGCAGAGTGGTGGAGTGGAAAGAGGATTAGACATGGAGTCAGAGGACCTGGGTTCACATGCCACTACTGATGTCGTGTCACCTTGGATGAGTCACCTTTCTATGCCCTTGGTTCCTCATCTATAAAATGAAGGGTTGGACTCAATGGTCTCTTAGGTCTCTTCTCTCTCTAAATCATAATCCTACAATCCTGTGATGATGATTTGTTTGCAGTAAGAGTCAAAGAAAATGAAGCAAGCTTCTCTTAGTGGAGTGGAGGGAATGGGATGGGATGAAATTTGGAGGATTCTGGACTGGAGTACCTGGACAGATGAGTTGTCTTCCTAGCCCCTTTCATTACTTCATCTCTTTCTGTCTCTGAGCTCCAGGCCTCTTTTTAAATTCATCAAGAGCTGCAGCTGGCCCTACAAAGGCTTAAGTAACCAGCCAGACAATTCTGGCTGATAAGACTTTGTGAATGAGCAAGAGGGTTTGGGGACTGAAATGGTCCATCTGGGTGTCCTTGGCACAGGACTAACCAGAAAGTCAGTGTGAGCCCAGCCCCACTCTTGCCTTCGAAGCAATTGGATGGCTGTCAGGTGTACAGGGTCCAGCAATTGTGTATGAGGGTGGAGGGGTGTTCAAACTGGCTGCAGAAAGATAGCCACCCACTCACCCCACTGTCAGCAGCCCTGTGATGTATCTGGCATAGGGATCCTTCTTATCTAAAGTGCCTAGGGCCATGAATCACCATTGAGGACTGTGAAAATAAACTTTATTGTTCCCCAGAAAATCAGCTTTAATAGCCAGCAAATCTATTTTGTCTGTCTCTGACATGATTTAATGTTTATCATATGATTTCATATCTGTAGATTCCAAAATGAGGTGATCAGAATGGCCCCTGATGTGACTTTGCCAGGCTTCTTACATCCAATATGAAATTCATGTCCTTCAGAGTGCAGCATCTGAAGGCCAGGAAGAGCCTTGCGAGGTCACCAAGTCCATCCCCCTGTAACAAAGGAGTCATGAGGGTTAAAAACCCAAACCTTGGGGCAGCTAGGTGGCACAGTGAGTAGAGCACTGGCCCTGGAGTCAGGAGGACCTGAGTTCAAATGCAGCCTTGGACACTTGACACATTTACTAGCAGTGTGACCTTGGGCAAGTCATTTAATCCCAATTTCCCTGCCTTTCCCCCTGCAAAAAAAAACCCCAAATCTTGTGGTAGAATATGAAGACAGTAGGGAATAAAGGAAGAAGGACTATCACTTAGGAGAAAATTATTTCTCTCCTTAAAGTTTGAGTTTTGGAATTTTTTGTTACTTATTAGTGAATAGACTAGCATGGGGATTAGGAATTATTTTAGTTCTTTTCTGACAAAATTGGCAATTAATCTTTTCCCCAGGAACATTCTTATTGACTAATAACCTCTCACCTCCATCTTTTTGCATACTTGTACTAATCAGTCTTTTCTAGGTTTGGGTCTTTTGTTTCATTTAGAAGGCATGAACATCAAACAGTTCAGTTTACTGTGAATATGATTTATCATCCTTCCCACTAAGGCCATGCCATAATTTCTTGGGAGCCAGGGAACTTGTAAGGAGTTAGGATAGCCGAGGTTATGTAGAGGGAAAAATTACTTTCCACTTCTCCCCTTTATGGAATAGTTCCAGAATTTGAATCACGTAATCATAGAATGTCAACTCTGGAAAGAACCTTAGCATATAGAATACAGAATTCAGAACTCGGTGGAGCCTTAGAATAGAGTGTTGGAGCTGGAAGGGGCCTTAGAACAAAGAATGTCAGAGCTCGAAGGGACCTTTGAACTCAGAATACTGAAACTGGAAGGAACCTTAGATCATAGAACATTATAGTTACGAGGGACTTTCAAAGATCATCTCTTCTAACCACTCCATTTTACGTATTTTCCTCATATGAAGTCTAAGGAAATGAATTGACTGCAAGGTCATCCACTGGTTAGTGGCAGACCAGGAATTAGAATAGATGAGATAACTGTAGCCTTTCAAGGTTGAGAGACTTTCTCAGGGTCACACAGCTAGTAAGTCATAGGGCTGGAAACAGACCTGGGTTTCTTTCATACTAGGCACTGCTCTTTCTGTAGCACTAAAGTGGCAGTAGGGAATCATGGATTAACGCCTCACTCAGGCTGGGCACTGTATCTACATTTTAGCAGGGCCTTTTAGAGATACTACCTAACCCAAAGGAGCAACTTTTGTAGGGATTTCAGGCCAGCAGGAAAGATATTTGAGGGCAGGTAGGTATTCTGAAATCACACCCCATCACATAAGGTAGGCTTTGCTTCTCAGACACCTGGGGAGAGGGGCCAAGTGACTATCCGGCAGCTATGTGACTTAACCTAAGAGTTTTCTCTCTGGCCGCAATTAAGAAGGCTTGTCACTCTGATCTCTTCAAAAGCTAAGGGGAAAATTGAATTCTTGTTCCCCCCAGACCATGTCAGGCCACCAAGGGAAAAGTTGGCCTCCCAAATGATTATTTCTTCTATTAAAAAAAAGAAAAAGAAAAGAAAAAGGAAAAAGAAAGAAATGTGTTACGGTTTTTTAATGAGGAATCCAGGTTTGTAGTTTTTTAAAAAAAAAAACTTGGCTCGGGGGCCTGGCAAGATTCCGAAAAGGCTTCTCTGCCTTTGTAGCTTTGCAGGTGGGGAGAGGCAGAGGACTTTGTGAGGCCCTTTATCTTACTGAGCAAGCGAATGTCCACTTGGTGTTCTTTGGATCTCGTTTGCTAGCTCAAGTTTTTGGTAGCAAAATTGCCCCAGGCCGTGGAAAAGGAGATTCCCGGGAAGAGTTGACCATGGAGCCTGGTGGACATGAAACTGGGAGTTTGCTCTAAAGACTCACATGTTTCACCCTAGCTTCAGCTTGTGCTGGCTAATAAACAAGGACTACACTTATCCAGTTATTTATGGTATGAGGTCAGGAACTTTGGATTTTAGTCCTGGCTCATCTCCTATTTAGACTTTGAGTCAGCTTTCATTTCTGTGGGTCCCCTTTTCCTCATTTGTAAAATGTTACTGCGTTAGCTCTCATGTTTCTTTCTGCACTGATGTTCTTCGGTCTCAAAGTCTGTGTTCTTCTATTCCTTCCAGCTCTAACATTCTCTAATTCCAGAAATAAACGTTCTTTTTGAAGTCACATTTTCCTAATGAGTATAAAATTCTGGTCCTGGAGTCAATTTTCTCTTTTGGGAGTTATTCTTTTCTTTTTTTCAATTTTCTTTTTTTGGGAATTGTGGCAATTTTTTTGGTCCCTTGTAAAAACCTGGAAAGTTTCAGTGATAAGTAAGTCCTTTGAGGACAGGGAGTTTTGTTTTTGGCTCTGTGTCCGCTGCATGCAGCACCATGCATGGCCTTTGGTAGGTTCTTATTAAATACTTGTTGATACTTGATCGATTGACTCATGACATCCAGCCTGTAACCTACAGTCTAGAGAACTAAGCCCATCATACTGTTAACAAATGGTAAATATTTATTGTTTGTAGATCAAATCAGTTTTTATCTTTCAACAAATTTTGTTAAATACCTACTGTGTGAAAGTCCTGTGCTAAGCAATATAGAGGATGTAGCGATGAATAAAGCATGATCCCTGCCCTCAAGGAGCTTATAATTGAGTGGAGAAGATAAGACACCTACAAATATTTATTAAGTACCTATCGTATACAAGATTCTGTGCTAGGTAATATGGAAGATGTAGATGTGAATAAGGCACAGTCCCTGCCCTCAAGGAGCTTACAGTCTAGTGAAGAATAAAAGATACTTATGCATACTTATTAAGTGTCTACTGTATACAAGACCCTATACTAGGTAATGTGGGAGATATAGAGGTGAATAAGGCACAGTCCCTGCCCTCAGGGAGCTTACAATATAGTGGTGAAGATAAGACATCTACAAATATTTATTAAGTACCTACTGTGTACAATTCCCAATGCTAGGTATTGCAGGGAATGCAGAAACAAGACATGATCTCTGTCCCCCATTACAGTCTAGCAGGGGAAGACATGACACACATATAAGTATATAAATACAACATAAAACAGAACATGATAAATGCCATAGGAGTGATACAAGCTAAAAGAGAAGTACAGAATCTGATTTCTTTTTTTAAAATAAGTTTTCCTGATGTTTTCTGTTTTTTATATCACCATGGTATCCCATGTATCCTTCTCCCTGCCCCTCCCAGACAGTCATCCCATAGGAAAAATAATACATTTTTAGAGAGGAAAATAAATCAGCACAACTGATCGATACATTGAAAAAGTCTGAAAATACATGCAAAGTATAATATCTGTGGACCTCCTACCTCCACGAAGGGGTAGGTTGGGGGTATCTTTTTATAGATCTTTGTTCAAATACTACCTGATCTTTAAAATTTTATCACGTTTACTTTTGATTTTTAATGTTTTGTTTTTCTTTCCATTTTTACATTGTTGTAGTCACTGTGTATATCGTTTTCTTGGCTATTCTTATTTCACTCTGCATCAGTTCGCATAGATTTTCCTACACTTCTCCGTATTTATCACATTCATCATTTCTTATAGCACAATAATATTCCATTAAATTCATGTACCATAATCTGCTTAGCTATTCCTCAATTGATGGCTATATATTTTGTTTTCAATTCTTAGCTATCACAATGGAATCTCTGGTGCAAACTGACATTTTAGTCAGTTTATTTGCATAATTCCAAATTATTTTCCAAAATGGTTGTACTACTTCACAGTTTCAACAACAAGGTATTAGTGTGTTTATCTCCCCCCAATCTTTTCAACATCGACTATATCCACATTCTGTCATTTTTGCTAATTCGCAGGATATGAGATGAAACCTCAGCATTGTTTTGATGTGCATTTTTCTTATTATTTGTGATTTAGAGCATTTTTTTCATGTGGTTTTGCAGTTCTTTTCTTGAGAACTGTTTGTTCATATCTTTCAGTCATATTGTAGAATGGCATACATATACATATATATATATATATATATACCTACACATACATATATGCATACATACATATATGTGTGTGTATAGTTTCTATATCTTGGATACCAAACCCTTATCAGAGAAATTTGATACAAAGATTTTCGCCTCGTTTTACCACTTCCCTTCTTATCCTAGATGCATCAATGTTGTCTGGGCAGAATCTTTTCAGTTTCAAGTAATCAGTTATCTATTTATCTCTTGTAATTGCCTCTGTCTCTTGTTTGGTTAAGAATACATCTCTTATCCATAGCTGTGAAAGGTATGTGATGTGTTTCTCTTCTAATTGTTTTAGAGTATGATTTTTAATATTAAGGTCATATATCTATGTAGAATGTATATAATATTCCATTAAATTCATGTACCATAATTTGTTTAATTATTCCTAATTGTGTGTGGTTTAAGGTGTTGGTGTAAACCTAATTTCTGTCGAATACTTTCCCGTATTCCCAGCAGTTTTTATGAAATATGGAGTTTTTTTCTAGGGTAAATTCTATTTTCTACTTTATCAAACATTGGGCTATTGAGTTTTATTATTTCTGAATCTCCCCTGTCTAGTTTGTTCTGTTGATTTATTTGTTTATTCTTTATCTAATACCAGATAATTTTGATGACTGCCGCTTTATGACATAATTTGATGTCTGAAAGTGCTATTAACCCTTCATCCTTACTTCTTTTCACCATTTCCCTTGATATCCTAGATTTTTTTTTGTTTTTCTCAATGAATTTTTTTTATCAAATTCCATAAAGTATCCCCTTGGTAATTTGATTGATATAGCTTTAAACATGTAAATTAATTTTGGTAGTATTATCAAGTTTATTATATTGGCACAACCTAGCCATGAGCACTGAATATTCCTCCAACTATTTAGGTTGTTGTTTCTTTAAGGAATTGAATCTACATGTCTTTTATGTGCTTTGGGTGGTTGATCCCTGATATTTTATGCATTTTATAATTATTTGGGATGGGATTTCCCTTTCTATTATTACTGCTTGTATTTTGTTATTATATAAAAATACTATTGATTTTTGAGGATTTATTTTGTAGCTTGTAACTTTGCTGAAGTTGATAATTGTCTTTGTTAATATCTTTGTTGATTGTCAGGAATTTTTCAAGTAAACCATCACATCACCAGCAAATAAGGGATAATTTTATCTCTCCTTTACCTATCATTATTCCTTTAATTCTTTTCACTTGTCTTGTTGCTATTGTTAGCATTTCTAGAATAATATCAAATAATAGTGGAGAAAGTGGGCATCCTTGCTTCACTCCCATATTTATTGAAAGAGGTTTTAGTGTATCCCCATTGCATAAGATTGCTTGTTTTTAGTTTTAGATAGATGCTTTTTATGATATTAAAAATAGGATGATTTCCAACTGAAGTGGTAAGGGGAAGTGGCATTACAGAGATGGTGGCATTTGATCTGGGTATTGAAGGACAGGTAGGATTTCAGTAGGCAAAGATTTGGGGGGAGAGCATTCCAGAGGGAGCAGGAAAACACAGGACATGTTTAAAAAAACCTGATAAAAAATTCATTTTAACTAGAGGATGGGGATCATATTGGAAAATAGTGAGAAATGAAGGCCACAAATGCCATACTAAAACTTTTTCCTATAGATCATGGAGAGTCAAGCATTAGATATTTTGAGCAAGGGAGTGAAGTAATTAGAACTAGACATCAAGAAGAATAAATTTGGCAGTGATATGCAACTTAGATAGGAGAGAAAGAGACTCAGAAGCAGAGACACTATGGTAGGAGGCTGACACTAGTCCAGGAATGGAGATGAGAAGCCTGGTCTAGGGTGGTGGCAGTGGCCCTGGAAAAGAGGGAGTGGATGGGAGAGAGATTGCCAAGGAAGACTTCCTGAGGCAATGCCACTCTCTGGGAGGCAGAGTTTATGGCCCTGGGCGTGAGTTCTATGAGGAGCTCTTGGGGTCTCCTGCCAGAGGGAAGTAGGATAGGCCTTCCTAAGTCTGGAAAGGTTTGAAGGTTGGCCTGCCTGGAGGTAGGGGCTTGTAAGCTCATGGACTTATCACTGGAAGAGACCTTAGAAGTCATCAAGCCCATCCCTTTCATTTCATAGTTTAGGAAATTGAGGCCCAGAGAGGTTAAGTCTCTTCCCTAAAGACAGTAAGCAGCAAACCCCATGCCCTTTGCACTGTACTAGGCTGCCTGGAGGCTCCTGCTAGCACTTTTGGGTCTACAATAGAAGGGAAAATTACTTCCCTCAGCTTTTATAAAACATGGTACTACATGTGGGGAACCTGTGAAAGGTAATGGGTGCCTCTTGCAGGTCCCCTTCTGGCTCCACTGGTCATCATTTAGCTGAAGAGGACCCCCAGTTTCCCTAAGACCTAAGTGGGGATGGAAATTAAGAAACCCCATGGCTGGATGCCTGATAGAAGGGAGCTGAACTCACTCTTTTGGCTCAGAGAACAAATTCTTCTGACAGAAGAACATCAGACCAGAGAGGGATAACCTCCTTCCTTGTTCTTCATTTTGGCTGAGATGGAGGCTCTTTCCATCAGGGAGCACAGAGCGACCAGACAGAAGGACACAGTCAGATTAGAAATAAAAACAGGAAATCAGAGCCCGGCTCTGTACGAGCAGCCTCAGTGAGAGCCAGACTCATGGGGCAGGTTGCTTGATATAGAACATGGTACCCAGAGGTGACCTAGTAGTGAAAAGGCAGCTAGCTGCATGACCTTAGGTAAGCCATCCATTTAATTATTCTGGGCCTCAGTTTTTTCTTCAAAATGAGATGGCTGAGACTAGATGATGCTGAAGGTCGCTCCTAGTTCTGAAATGCTATTATTCTCTGACTGTATGATTTTTTGGATCTTGTCCATTAATAGTAACCACCACCACCACCGACAACATTTCAACAGATCATAGCTGTAGAGCTGAATATAGAAGCCTATTCAGTCTAATCTCCTTGATTTTCCGAAGCCCTGAAAGATACCTGTGGCTTGCCCCAAATGTCATGTTGGTAGTAAATGGCAGAGCTAGGCTTTGAAACCACGCCTTCTGACTCAGAATCAGGTCCTTTATGATTCTGTGTGTGCTGTTTCCTTTCAGTAGTTCAGTGATCTGTGACTTCCTAAGTCTGCTCCTTCTTTAAGTTAGTAAAAGGTCTTTAAGAATCACTGTGGTTAAAAAAAAAAATCCATCACCTCGTGGCTAATCTAAGTCTATCCGAATTTGGGGAATTTGGCGGGGTTGTTCCTTGGACAGCAAGCATACATAATCTGTCATTGTATCAGGACGGGGACTGGAGCTACAATTTCATTGATGTGGGGAAATCTCGAATGAGGGAACTCCTTATTCCCCTGCAGGTAGACACCTTCTCTGAAAGAGTCTTAGAAAGTGCCAAGCAGGTTGTGACTTGCCCAGGATCATTTAACCAAGATGTTTCGAGGAGGGACTTGAGGCCAGTTTTTTATCCACTGTGCCATCCCTACCTCTCCCAGCTGTGATTTCTATTGGTTGCTTGAACAGATACTTAAATGTTTTGTTCCAGAAATATGGCAGTGGAGTTGAGGGGATAAAGTGAAGAGCTGGGTGTCAACTTAAGGATACAATCATGTGTCTCAAGGATTAGGGAAGTTAAAATAGCCTCAGTAGCAGAAAAAGGAAATATTTCTTGGGGTTGACCTGATTCAATCCAATCTATCAAATATTTATTAAGTAGCTGCCATGTACAAAGCACTGTGCTGGGTGCTGGGGATACAAACTCTAAACAAAATAGGTTTTTCCTACATTCTGCTAGGTGCTGATAGTCTGCTGGGTTGGAGGAGAGGGAGTCAGGATGCATCATACACACAAAGCACATGCAGAGTGAGGTCAAGTAATTACAAGAGGTATGGACAACTGGAGGGGTAAAGAAAGGCCTTGAATGGGAGATGGAACATGAGTCTTGGTTTGAGGGATGCTGGGAACTCTGCAGACAGAGGAGGGAGTACATTCCAGACATGGGAGGCCACCTGGGTAAAGACATGGAGGTAACCGTTGGAATGGGAAAAAGTAAGAGGCCAGTTTGCATGGAAAGACGAGTGTTAAATAAAAGTAGAAAGGTAAGTGTTGAGCTAGGTTGTGGATTCTTAAGGGCCAGACTGTAGTTTTTCCCTGAGATAATAAGGTGCCATGGAAGATATTTTAGTTAGGGAGATAGCATTTTGGGGAAAGGAAGGATCAGCTTGTGTTTTGGTGGCATCAATCAGGAAAGAGGACGGATTGGAGAGAGGAGAGATGGAAAAGAGAGAGAACAATTAGCAGCCTGTTACAGTAATACAGACAAGAAGCCCGTGGGCCTGAACTGGAACAGTCTATGTCAGTAGAGGGAAGGCGGGTGGTGATTCTACAGTAAAAGAGGGGACATCCCACTATTTCCAAAGTTGTGATAATTCTTACAGAAGGAAGGCTAGAGTTTACTTTTGTTCTTGGAAAGTTTAATTTGGCAAAGTACGGGATCGTGGGAGTGGAGGTGGAGGGAGGAAATATAAACCTACTTAAGCTGTTTGCTAGACGCACCTTTACTTCCAAACAGTTGCTTTCTTACTTTTAAATTGTCCTAGTCTGCTCATTTATGGGGGTCCCTGAAGGAGCTCAACTTAACACAACACTTTGATTCGCTCTGTTACATTTCCTATATAGTGCTTTTTAAAAAGTAGTAAAACTGATTTACCTTAAAAATAAGACTAGTGACCACAAAAGCACAATTGCACCTAATGTAACTTTTAGCAAATGTAGATATTTTGCTTTACTCTGAATAGACTCGCTCTTCACATTAACTGGCCTTAGGGAGGTTTTACAATGCACGCATGATGTCTCATCACCACCACTATGCAGCATTGAGATCCTGGCAGCCGAATTCAAGTAGACCAATCACGTCAAATCTCTCAGCCTGGCTTGGTGTACTGTTAAGCCACTGCTAGCTGTGCCCATTATGAGTGGGGCCAGCCAGACTGCCTGTGTCAAGCCCAGAAGCTGCTTCTGTCTGAGTAAGGTATGACCGCTTAGGCATCGTCGCTCAAGGCACCCAGGCCAGATGCGCACAGCCAAAGCTGGGAAGGAGGCCAGAGGAACATCAGTCAAGGTCATATGTCTTATTCCGGCTGCACAGGCATTTCTGTTAATGAGGGGAAAATAGAGGGGTGGGGGGTGAGGTGGGGATCATGAGTTCTTGTTCTCCTTGGAGTGCCCTTGCCTCTGTGGTCAGACTAGAGGTGGATTGTAGAGTCAGACTGTAGACTGTAGTCAGACTTCCTAGCTGCTAGGAAGTCTAGGGGTCATGCTGAGTAGAGCATGCACTTCTTAACTCTTGTGTCTCTGGACTGACACCCATTCATCCATGCAGTTTGCTCATCTTCGTTTGTCATGATCATTTCCAACAATATCAGCTGGAATATCTTAATCCTTTCCTCTGCAATGCATTACACCTCCATACCCCCGCTGAGAGAGTTTAGACAAGATCTCCACCCCTGCTGGGAGACCCTCCCCCGCCCCGGCAACAACTCACCTGGTGTCTGCCACTTTGGCCCAGGATCCCTTGTTGCAGGTGGGGCCAGAGGGCCTAGAAGCTTTGAATGGCCTATCTTGAGCCAACAGGAAAATAAAATCTTATTTCTGGATTGGGATCTGATTGGCATGAGACCTGCTAGAATTCTCTGGAGTGCCTGTGCCAGGCTCCTTCCTTAACTCCTGCTGAGAAAAGACTTTAAACAAATCCAGATGTTCTTTCATACATGCATGGATATTACCTACACACAGACAGACAGACACACATATGGAAGGAAACTCATGGTTCCTTTTCCATTCTCACACTTTTCTAGATTTCCCCAAGGCATAGGGGAGAATTTAGCCCTGGTCAGCTCAGGATCTTGAAGACTGAAGTTTTTGAGAAGATCAGCTGGGCTAGATCTTGGTATATCATTTGATTTTATGAGCTGGGAAAGTAGCAAAAGGTCTCAGTGTTTCTCACCGCTTGGGTGAGCCTTTGATCTTTGGGGTGTGGGGCCCCCCATTTTTTAATATCATCCCCTTCTCTGCTAGAAGGTGTTGCTACCCTGTTTCTGTTTGCACCAGTCCAGTGTCCTGGCCGAGATGGTGGAGGAACCTACATTCTGTTACTTTTCCCGGCATCAGGCTAGGGCCAGGAATTGGGTCATAACTGACTGTAGCTGTCCCCAGAGCGGCCCCTGGGCCTCCTGCCAGCCCAGATGTATTACATGAGAGTTCAGAGCCCTGCTCCTAGACCCTGCACGGCTGTCTGCAAGATGCGGCAGGATCATTAGCGACCCTCTTTCCAAGGTGGAGGAAGAAGACAGATGACTGCCCTTCTTTCCCCAGCCTCTTGACTAGGCCCTATGGCCTCCAGTATCCTGAAAGGGACTCTGGAATTTGGTAAATTTTAATCACTTCCCCCACTGGCCCCTAGTTGGACTGCATGGGCCAAAGGGAAGGGTTGAGTAACAGAGGGGATATGTGCCCAGGACAGACCACATTGTCTGGTCGTGGAGGGGGCAGCAGGACCTGGAGCCCTGGGAACTCTGCCTGCTTCCCTAGCCACCCGAGGGATTCCCTTTGCCTGCTTGAGGGAGGTTGTGTAACCCTGCCCAGTGGCCATAAGCATCTTAGAAATTGCTGAGATCGCAAACTCCTGTTTGTAGAACTCTGGAAAGCAGATGGGATTATCCCTTAACCCCTCGCTGCCTTCTACCACTTGAGGGCTGTTTTGCTTGTTCCCTGTACTATGCTGTTTTTGGTGTTGGCTGGCTCCTGGCATCTTCCTGACTGTGGCTGCCTGGAAAGTTTTAGTCTAGAACGAGGGAATGGACATCTCTGACAAAGTCAACGAGTGAAAGGCATGGCCTTGAGAGGGAGGAGGACCTGGCTGATAATGTATTTAGGGTTGCAGACTTCTTTCCATTGACTTGTGGAGCTGACCTGGGAGAGGAAAGCAGGAACCACGAGCCCTTATGCCTCAATTTTAGTATGTTGGGCTGGATAGTGGGGGTGGAGGGAGTTCAGTAATTCAATTTAACAAGCATGACATAATGGAAAGAGAACACACTGAGTGTCAGGAGGTCTGGGTTCTACTCCTGGCTCTGACATTAATTGGCTCCTTGACTTTGGGCAAATAATCTCCCTTTTCTGGGCCTCATTTCCCCATCTGTAAAGTAAGGGAGTTGGGCTAGAACAGAGGCTCTTAATTTTTGTGTTTGTGTCATGGACCCCTTGGATGGTCTGGTGAAGCCTATGGACACCTTCTTACAATAATATTTTTAAATGCATGAAATGCAATACACAAAATTACAAAGGAAACCAATTATATTGAAATACAGTTATCAAAGTATTAAAAACAAGTTCCAACACCCCAGATTAAGAACTACTGGGCTAGAAAACCCCCAAGATCCCTTCTGATTCTAACATGGCATATGATTCTTTGTATTTATTGATAATTCACTGTTTACTCCTCACTGTCCTTTAGGTTTGAGAAAGACAAACAAGTATGAGACCCAAGGTTTCTATTCACCAGGAGTTTAGAATCTGGCTTAGGAAGCAAGTAAAGAATTAATCAAGCAGTAAGCATTTATTAAGCCCCAGTCAGGCACTGTGCTAGATTCTAGGGTAGGGGTGGGGAACCTGCAGCCTTGAGACCACATTTGTCTAAAGGGCCACACTTAAGGACCTAGAGAGACACATGTGGCCTCAAGGCCGCAGCTTCCCCTAGGGGTACAAAGACAAAAATGGTACAATCTTTGCCCTCATGCAGCTTACATTCTATAGGAGAGAAAAGCAGCACATGTGAATGTGTGGGCAAGATATATATGATATATGTGGTTATTTTGGGAGACAGCAGGGGAGACACTAGCAACCAAGGGGCATCAGGAAAGGTTTCCTATAGGAGGTGGACATGCTTACTCAAGTGTTTACTGTGTGGCATAGGCTATATGAATACCGCAGGAGTTCAGAGAAAAGAGAGATCGCTGTGGGCTGCAGTTGTCAGGGGAGGCTTCACAGAACTGATGGGAGAATTGTCATCATCTTTCATTCTCTCGGCTGTTGGAGAGCCTAGTGACAGCAAGCCAGTGTAAGAGCTAGGACTTTCACCATATGTGGATCAAGTGCTGAGGTTCCCCATGGCTCAGGAAGCCTGCTTTTATTATTTCAGCATGTAGGAAAGCCTTTGTCTCCCTCACTCTATTTTTCCCCTTTCTCCCTACCTTTCCTTTTTCTGGTTCTATGTGACTTGCTGGGAGGGGCTCCTGAAATGCCTGTGAGTTGTCCTTGCTCTCTCTGGTCCCATGAACATTGCTGGCCTCTTGGGACCCAGCATCCTAAAGGATTCCCTTGGTGCCAGGAGGTCTGCAAAATATGAAGCCTTGTCTTGGCATTGCTCCAACTATGCATACGCCTCTGCTGTTATATTGTATTTAGTTTGTTTATATTCTGCATTTGCTCATCTGTATTCCTATTACTTTTCTAAGAATGTGAGAGTTTTAAGGACAATCACCATTTTTTGTCTTTTTATATGCAGAGCTAATGCAGTGTCTGGCACATAGTAGGCATTTAATAAATGCTTGATGAATGAATGAATGAATGAATGAATAAGTGGCCTCCTCTTAAGGAGCTCAGGGCACCTGGGTGATGTGGAGATGAGCACAGCTCAAGCCAGGTCATCACTTCTGGTTCTTAGCTTCCTCATCTATAAAATTAAGGGATTGAACTAGGTGGCCTCTAGGGTTTCCTCTGGCTCTGAAATCCCACGTTCTAAGGACTCATTGAACTTTGATGTTTATTAACTTTGTGTCTTGCCCTAGAGACAGTAGGGAATTTTACAGGGGAAGAAGAAAGTCAGATGGGAAATAGCATTTCCAAAACAGGACCAGGCAGGCAGGCAGTCAATAAGAACTTATTAAGAACCTACTATGTTCTGAGCACTGGAAATACAAATAAATGCAAAAGATAGATAGTCCCTGCTCTCAAGGAGCTCACAGTCAAATGAGGGAGATAATGTGCAAATACTTACATACAAACAAGATATGAGAATTTAAGGATAGATTGATAATTAATAAGGATTGATAATAAATAAGGATAGATTGAATAATCAACCAAAGGAAGACATCAGCATTAAGGGAGATCAGGTACGCCTTCTTGTAGAAGGTGCGATTTTAGTTGTTGGGACTTGCAGGAAGACACTGGTGTTTGGCCGCTTGGGTTGTGGGATTGAAACGGTCACACCTGCTAGACCTCAGTGGAGGCTTGGTCCTTTTTCCTTCTGTCACCTTTCTGCTTTGTGCATCCCAAACCCTGTCGGACAGGCTGAGGGCCATCACCCCGTGCAGAGCGGGAGCCTGTCCCAGGAAGGGCATGGGGCAATGACTTTGACCACCGTCCTCCAGCAGCCCGCCCTCCCAGTCCCCAGAGAGAACTGCTCATGGGCTCCTTCTATTCCCGAAGTCTGGAGGGACCCAATGGGGCGTAACCCGAGCCGCGTCAGGAGAAAGAGGCCGCTGGAAGCGCCAACGCCAGTGTTCCTGCTTCGGCATCTCCCCCATGAGTCCATTCATAATTCTTTCAGTGCCCTCCAGCCCCATGTCAGGAGAAGAGGACCGAACCTGCTCTGAATGAGGCTGTCCTTTGTCATTCCTCCAGATTCCCAGAGCTGATCCGGGGACACAACGCCATGGCCTCTTCTCCCTCCCTCCCTCCCTGCGTACCATCCTGCTGGCCGGGCTTAGCCTGGGGAAGAGCTAGTCACCTCATTGAACCAGAGAGACCCTAAGATCTTGGATGGAAAGGGGCTCTAAAGCTTATCCTGTCTACCAACTTTGAATAATTAATTAGAAGGGACTTTAGAGGCCACAAATCCAACCCCGCCATTTAGTAGTAAAGGTCAGAGGCCAGATGTAGACCCAGGTCCTCTGACTTCATAGACAGGGCTCTTTCTACTATACTATGCTGCCTTTTATTTTCAGATGAAGAAACTGAGGCACAGAGAGGTGACCAATTTAAACAAGGCCACACAGCTAACTAGTGACACAAGCTATGACTCGAATTCAGGTTGCCAAGCCCCCACATCCAATGGGATTTGGAGATAATATGGATGCAGGGCTCAAGGTATCATCAGTTGAAACCTGGAAGGAACCTTAGAGGATATCTATTCCAATTGTTTTGTTTTACAGATAAGGAAACTGAGGCTTAGAAAGGGGAAGGTCTCATTGTTAAATAGCAAGGCCTGAATTTGAAACCAGCTCCTTTAACTTGAGGTCGTATCCTCTTACCAGAGGCAGAGAGAAAGAACCTGAAATGGGATGAATTAAGGCCAGGTTTGAATCAATCATGGGGTGTTTTCTATAATTAAAAAATTTTAAAAAAAGTCATTGATTTTTTTTAAAGTCACTATCACTTCACAGTGACTCTGCCTGCCCTCCCAAAATCGAACCCTCCCTTGCCCCAAGTAAGTAAGTAGAGTCAAGGAAAACAAATCAGCACATTGACCAAGTCTGAAAATGTAAGCCTTATTCCTCACCTACTGTCCACCAACTCTTTGCTGGTATACGGAGACTCACTTGACACAGATAAAGTGCTAGACCTGGGGTCAGGATGATCTGAGTTCAAATCCTGCCTCAAATACTTAATAGTTGTGATCGTAGGCACATCAGTTCCCCTCCGTCTCATTATTTAAATAACTCTGATTCATTATTTGAACTAAAAGAGACCTGATTGTATTATTATTATTACAACTCGTTTGAGTTCTGAAGTCTTCCAGTTATTTTCCTTTGCATTATTATGGTCATTATGTAAATTGCCTTTGTGGTTTCTTTTCTTACTCTTCATCAGTTCATATGAATCTTCCCAAGATTCTCTGAATTCTTCATATTTATTATTTCTTATGGCATGACAACGGGGCAGCTAGATGGTGCAGTGGATAAAGTGCCGGGCCTGGGGTCAGCAAGACTCATCTTCCTGAATTCAAATCCGGCCTCGGACACTTAGTAGCTGTGTGACGCTGAACAAGTCACTTAATCCGTTTGCCTCAGTTTCCTCACCTGTAAAATGAGCTGGCGAAGGAATTGGCAAACCGATGTCTCTGCCAAGGAAACCCCAAATGGGGTCATGAAGCATTGGACATGACTGAGAAACAACTCAGCAACAAATGGCGCAATAATGTTCCATTATATCCCTATACTACAGTTTGTTCAAGCATTGCCCAGTTATTGCATGCCCACTTTCTTTCTAGTTCTTTGCTCTTACAAAAAGTGCTGCAATATTTTTGCATATATAGGACCCTTCCTTCTGTCTCTGACCTCCTTGGGGGTATATGCTTAGCAGGGGTATTGCTGGATGTTTGCCAATGTTCAATGTAGTGCCTTTTTGGATTATAGTTCCACATTTGCTAATTCCTTTTCTTCCCATGTCTGAAGGACTTCTGCTGGATTCCTCTTCTACTGTCTAACACAGGGCCTGGCACATTGAATGTTTGCAAGAACCAGAATGTTCCCCTCAGTGATTGGTAGCCATTGGTACTTATGACATAACCATGAGCAAAGGCTTGGTGCCATCCTTTCTTATAACTTCCATTTCTTAAAGTACAGTTGGGAGGTGGTTTGGATATTAGTTATGGGGTGTGAATTTCACCCCAGTCCCCCTCCGTTGATCCCAAGCGTGTTTCTGAGGGAGGAGGGATTTTAACTGAAGCTAAAATGAGTTTGATCAAGAAGAAAGTAGACAGCATGGAATCACAAACATGTCTAGTTCTTGGTTCTTCCATGCTCAGTCCTCTTAAAAGTTTGTGTTTAATGTATTTATTTTATTTCTCTAGTAGCCCTAGAAACCGGAGTCTGAATTACTCTCCAACATGAATCTTTATTGTTTGAGTAGTTCAGGCTTTTACTTAGTTAGAAAAACATGTGGTTTGTTTTTTATTAAATTTCCCCTGGAAAACAATGGTTTAAATTCAAGAAGGGGAAAATATTGGGTTTCGCTTAGTCCCAAACTGGTCTTCTGTCTCCCTTTTGAAGTCAGAAGGAAATTGTCCCCTCTCTCCAGTGAGGCTTCCCATGTTTGGCATGGTCATCTTGGTACAAAGGCCTGGCTTCTTTCCATAGAGTAGAAGAAGCCCTAACTCAGGGACACAGGGCTTGCCAGAGCCAAGACCTACCACCTTGGCAGTGGCTCAAACTCCAGACCTTCCTCAGCAAGCTCCTTTTCCTTCTAGACACACTTCATACACATGTGTTAGGCTCTTATAAGCCTAGGCTTAGTGTCCAGGATTTATCACTATTAAATTAATGAGACCTCCTGTGAGAACAGGCAATAGGAAGATCACTGTCTCTGGAGTCAGAGGGTGTGGACTCAGAATCTGCCAGATTCTGCATGTATGACTTTGAGCAAGTCACTTAACTCAGGTATCAAACATGCAGTCCATAACACTCCTGAATGTGGGAAACCAGGTTAAAATATAATGGGGAAATATTGAACAAAAGAAATGAAAATGCAATAAAACATAGATAATGTTAATTTGTGGTTTTCTAAGTCAGAGATCCTTATGTACCATTTAGTAACTTCTATTTGAGTTTGACACCACCAGCAACCTATCTATACCTCAGTTTCCTCATCTGTAAAATGAAAGATTGAACTTGATGGTCTCAAGATCCACTCCAAGCTTTAAATCTATGAGCCTATGTTTCCCTGGATTTCCTTGTATGTGGCCTAAGATTTAAAATTAAATTCTTAGAACTCTGGACTAGTAGTCAGAAGATCTGGGTTCTAGACCTAGCTCTACTCTTAACCAGTTGTATCGCCTTAGGCAAGTCACTTCCCCTCTGGGTCTTAGCTCCCTCATTTGTAAAATTAGAGGGTTGTCTATATCAAATTGCTTACCTCCTCAATGAAGGGGGAAAGTAAGGGAAGGAGAGAATTTGGAATTCAAAAGGTTTTAAAAAACGAATGTTAAAAATTGTTTTTACTGTAATTGGGAAAAAAATAAAATTTTAATGGAAAAAAGAGGATTGGATTAGTTGACCTTTCAGGCTCTTTTAACTTCATAGGATCATCAGATTACTGCGTTAGAGCTGAAAAGGTCTTTAAAAATTGCCCTTTCTTTTTATAGAAGAGGAAACCAAGTTAAGCGTCTTGCCTAAGGTTGTACAGGTAGTAAGAAGTAGGCCTGGGGTTTGAACCTGGATCCTCTGACTCCTGATCTTGTGTCCTTTGTGTTACAATGAAGTTCTGAAATTCTGTGAAATCTATAAATAGTGTTGCCTCCTTGGGGGAGGATGAGATGATGCACTCTAATCTTTGGAATAAAAGGGTGGGAATAAAATGGGAACTCATCCATGTGTTGCAATTTGTCCACAGCTTCTCCTTGCCCTGGCCAGGACACTGTGTTGACTAGATCTGGAGTGACGCCGATGGTCTGTGTTCATGTTTTGACTTCCTTTTCCTTTTTGTCTCATCCTTTTAGGGGTTTCCTGGTGACTTTGGGGAAAGAGGGCCCCCCGGATTGGATGGCAACCCTGTAAGTGTTTGGAGATGATGTAGAAAGTACATTGGGTCTCAGATAAGGAGGTGGGGGGGGAGCCGATTATGGAGAGGAGGTGAACAGTTTGCTTCTGGATCAGGGAGGCTAACGAGAAAAGCATATTTATCGATTTAAGGCTGCTCTGCCATGTGCCGCTAATTCTCCACTGTTTGATTTAGAATCTAACAAGTGGATCCAAGCTGTTCATAGCTCCCTGTGCCCAGTCTCTTGAGTCTTTCTTCATTCCCATTAATCTTGAAGCCCAACCCCAGACTGGGTACATTACTACTAGAGAAAGTTTCTGTGGCCTACGGTCTGATTATAGCCCTGGTACATCCGTGAGCTGAAAGAGACTAGAGTGGAATTGGGAAAGAAATGAAACCTTTCCTAGCAGGTTTTGTGTACCTGCCTTGGAAGTCTGGTCTGTCCCATTAAGGATATCATAAGTTCAAGGGAAAGGAAGAGAACAAACATTTTTAAGTGCCTACTATGTGCCAGACACTGTGCTAAGCACTTTACAAATATTATCTCATTTGATCTTCAAAACGACCCTGAGAGGTAGTCCCCTTTTTACAGCTGAGGAAATTGAGGCAGACAGAAATTAATGGACTTGCCCAGGGTCACACAACTAGTAGATATCTGAGGCAGGATTTGAATTCAGTTCTTCTTGACTCCATGGCCAGCATTCTATCTGTTGCATCAGCTAGAGGCATGAGAGGCATTATAGTGGAGGAAGCAGTGGTTCAAGAGACAAGACAAGGAGGTTTAGGTTCCTAACTGCCATTCCCTGTCTGGTGCTAAGCAAATCATTTCCCCTTTCTAGGCCTGTTTCTTCTCTGTTTGTTGGAAGGATTGGATTATATAATCCCCAAGGTATTGTCTAGGCTGGAAAAGCCAAATGGCTTCGCTAGGGTTGACCTGTCATTGACCAGAAAGAAGGCTGGGTGTGGGGTGCTAGGGCTCCAGCCTCCACTGCTTCCTCCCTGTCCAGTCAGGAGAATAGGAGAATGCATTGGTTTCTCCCTCTTGGTCCATAGGCAAATTCCTGGCTTGCCCTCTGGCTCTGGGCAAATCTTACCTGGACTCCAGGATGTCCATGCCTCTGCAAGCCAAGAGCATCTCTGTGCCAGGGATCACGGGGGCACAGGAGAATTGTAGTTGCTTGCTGAGCTGAGAGGCCAATGTTGCCTGGGAACATTCTCTAAATATTTATGGCCAGCAGTGGGTCTTGAATGGAGGCAAGATATTTCCAGCCATTTGAACTTGAACTGTAGGGAAATCACCCCCTTCTATAAGAAGAGGGTGGGGAGGAAATACTCCCTTGTTTATAGAGTTTATAAATAATTGGAATCCTCCAAGTGCAAGAAGATGTTCAAGTTTGGTTTGGGATGTCTGGCTGCAGAATTGCTAACTGTAGAACCAGGTCAGTCTGCCCTGGAGGCTGGGACCCTTCTTCACGTGCTTCCTGTTCCTTGGACAGGCAACCTATGGCTTTGGACCAGACTGCATACCCAAGAGATTCCAGAGCTGGATGCTGTGAGGGTGAGGAGTGTCAGGATCCCAGCGTAGGCCTTTGTGCAACACTTACTGACCATTCTCCCATTACTTCCTGAGGAGGCAATAAGATGCTGCTTCACTTCCTGTCCTAAACAGCTGTGCCCAGCTGTGCCCATTGTGAAGAGGGTGGCTTTGTGTTCATCCTCTCCCCCTCACACAAAGTTCCATTAAGCATTAGCAACAATACGTCTTAAATGAAGAATCACAATTAATACCCCTAAAATGTCTCTTATCAGGTCAATTAATAATAAATAATAAAAAACCCAGTATCTTGTTTTATTAAAGGACCTCCCACCAAGGAACTTCTTACTTCCAATAGGAATAGCTATAGCGTATTGAACTGAGAGTCAAGAGACTTGAGTTCTAGTCCTGATTCTAGAAGTCCAGAGACTTGAGTTCTAGTTCTGATTCTAGAAGTCTAGAGACTTGAGTTCCAGTCCTGATTCTAGAAGTCCAGAGACTTGAGTTCCAGTCCTGATTCTAGAAGTCTAGAGATTTGAGTTCCAGTCCTGATTCTAGAAGTCTAGAAACTTGAGTTCTAGTCCTGATTCTAGAAGTCCAGAGACTTGAGTTCTAGTTCTGATTCTAGGTATATGATCTTGGGCGGGTTAATTCACTTCTATGATCCTCTATCTTCCTTTCCGCATGGTGGAAATAATAATTCTTTTCCAGTTTAGCTCATACACAGAGGAGCTGGAAGCGTATAGGGCTGTAAGCCTACTGACCCAGCCATTGGGCCCTCCCAATTAGTGGATATAGTGACAAAGATAACTAAATTAAAATTATAGTTATTCATATCTGCTGGCATTATTCATACCTTGCTGTTGTGTGACCCCTTTATATTTCTCAAAGCAGTTTACATCTGTTATTTTATTCAGTCCCCACAACCTTGTGAGGCAGACAGGGCAAGCATTTTTATATCCATTTTATGGTTGAAGAAACAGAAGCTCGATGAAGTTCAATGTCCCTTGGTAAGTTAGTGCTAGAACCAAGACTTATGCACACACCACTTGATTCATTGTCTAATAAGTCATTCCACTGTGGACAGAATGCCCCGGAGTAAAGAAGACCTGAATTCAAATCCTGCCTTATGGACTTACTAGCTATGTGACCTTGGGCAAGTCACTTAATTTCTCTCTGCCTCAGTTTCTTGAGCTGTAAAATAAGATAATAGTAGCACCTACCTCCTAGGATTGCTATGAGGATCAAATGAGATAGCATTTGTAAAGAGTTTAATACAGAGCCTGGCACATAGTAGGTACTTAATATATGCTTATCCCTGTCTCTCCCCCATCCTGGGGTTACAAGCACAGTTGGGAGAACTAATGAGGGAATTTATGGGGGCTGAGAGACAAGTCGGGCACATCCCGAGATCCTGGAAATCTCAGGCATGACTAATTCTGTTTATCCTTCAGCCTTCCTTGCACTCTAGAGGGGAGCTTCCCTCCCACCCACCCCTGTCCCACAAGCACCACTGCCACCACCCTGTTTCCAAAGCAGAGGCTTTGAGTGGATAGTCTGCGTTCCTTCCTGCCCTTGCCCGACATGAAGGTGCTGATGCTGGAAACATGATTCCATTATATCGTTTAATCTCGTTGACTCTTTAGGGAGAACAGAGGGTGAGTTTTCTCTGCGGTTAAGCACCCTAAGATCTCTAGTCTAACTTTCAATGGTGGCCCAGAGAGAAGGGAGATTAGTTGTCTAGAGCCACACATAAAGTTTATGGTGTGAGGAAAAATCTCAGGCAGGAAGGGAGCAATACCCTCTGCTGTCCTCCAGCCCAGTTCTGACAGCCTGTGATCCCATGACTTAATCTGGGGTCTACCCACTGCCCTGTAGGCTCCAGCAGAGGGTACCCACAGGCCAAAATGGCTCTTTGCCTTATGTGGGAAAACTCTGTATCCTATGGAAGGTGATGGTCAAGGAAATCTGCATGGCTCCAGAGGGGCTTGAGCTGTGTGCTTTGGAGGGTGGGCCCAATTTGTTTAGGGAGACAAAAGAGAGAAGGGTATTTGTGGTTCAGGGGGTGCCATGAACAAAAGCATAGACATGGGGCATTGGGGAACAGAGAGGCCAATCTGGCTAGGGTAGAGGGTGTGAGTAAATGTGGGATGAGAATTGTGGGAGATGAAGGTGAAGAGCCTTGAATGCCAGAATAAAAACTTTGTCTTAAAGCAACCTCGGGCCATTTCCTCAATTTTACCTAATTTTCCTCTTCTACCCTTCTGGGGTTTTCCACTTTCTTGCCACAGAATATGACTTTCATCTTTTTCCAGTGATTGCCTGCAGAACCTTAGGGATACCCCCCATAAACCATCTGCTTAGAAAGGCAGTGAGTGCTACCGTAAAGAATGAGTGTCAGACTTGAAGTCAAGACAGTCCTGGGTTCAAATACCAGCAATGATACTTGGTGTGTGACCTTGGGCAAGTCGTTTAACCTCAGTTTCCTCATCTGTAAAGTGGAGTTTAATAATACCCTTAATTGGGGCAGCTAGGTGGTGCAGTGAGTAGAGCACTGGCCCTGGAGTCAGGAGGACCTGAGTTCAAATCTGACCTCAGACACTTGTACTAGCTGTGTGATGTTGGGCAAGTCACTTAACCCCAATTGCCCTGCCTTCCCCCTGCAAAAAAATAACCATAATTCATCATACCTAGGCGGGTCGTTGTGAGGGCTAAATGAGACAACTTATGTTGTCTTTGCGAAACTTACAGTGACATGTGAGTATGAACCGGTGTTATTATAGTAATCCCCTCTCTAAGTGCCTGACTCTGGAAAATACCATCACCAGATGAGAGTGGGCCTAGTGCTGTGATCCCTCAACAGCCCCTGATCCCTTGAGATCCCTTAACTATGTTGGTTTTGTTTCACTTTTAGGGAGAGCTGGGTGCCCCAGGCCCACCTGGAGTTCACGGACTTATTGTAAGTATGAGAATATAACCTAAGCCTGACTTGGGGGGCTGGGAACAAGAGGAGAGGAAGGAATTGAAATCATTCTACTTTGTAGGGGCAGCTTTGTTTAACATACAGAGCAGGGGACTGGAAGTCAGGAGACCTGGCTCCTCATCTAAGCTCTGTTCCTGACTAGCTGAGAGACCTTGGTTCAGAGTTAACCCTCCCTGGGACTCAATCCCAGCAAGCCCATTGACTCTTTTAGAAGAACAGGGGCTGAGTTTTCTCTGCCATTAAGAACCCTAAGGTTTCTAATCGAAATTCCAGTGATGGGCCAGAGCCCCACAGAGAGTTCATGATGTGACCTTGGGGAAGGTAATTTTCCTTCTCTGGTTCCCTCCCTTGTAAGAGGAACAAGTTGGATTAAATCCAGGGTTCTTAACCTTCTTTGTAGCATGGACGCCTTGGCAGTGTAAAACCTATGGACTTTTCTCAGCGTAATGTTCTTAAACGTGTACAAGTATGAAAGATAGGATTTCAAAGGAAACCAATTCTATTGAAATACAGTTATCAAAATGTGTTAAAAGTGCATGGACCCCTGGACTAGAGGGCTCTGGGGGTTTGCTTGGAGGAGCAAACATCATAGGTCCCTGTACCTGCCTCTATCTAGCTGACAGCTGTGTCTGTCTTTTGACTCTGCTGTCATCTAATTAATCAAATCATCCCCCTCCCCAACAAAGCCATTTTCCCTCTAGTCCTGGGCCTTCTAGGGACATCTGTAAGGCCATAGAAGACCTGGGTCCACACTTCTCTATGGGCAATTCTTTAGGCAATTCTTGCCATGTGTCTGTTATTCTCTAACGTTCACCAGTGTTAGGGGTGAGTGTAGCCCTCTGTGGAGAACAAAGTGAGATGAGGTAGAACACTCAGAACCTGGATCTGGGATGGGGAGACATTCCTTTCAGGAACAATCCCTTCCCTGAAATGTGGGCTCCTAGAGACGCCAGTAATCTTGAGTCCTAGGCTGTTTCCCCCTAGTAATCCCCAGAAGGCCCTTGTAGGCTTGTGCTATGAGAAAGACCATCCTTAGGAAGGAACAGAGCCAAACCCTTTGGTCCTATTACCAGCTCAGCTTATTCTTGGGAATTGGAGCCTCAGCCTCTTACCTATCTAGCCTTTCTTGGATTATATGCTTTCACAGGTTCCTTCCAGCTCTGAGATTTGGTGTTCTATCCTAAGGCCCTTTTTAGGGCTCTGATGACCCAAGTCTATTAAAGCCTCATGCCAGTAGAGCCTCCTAGCTGAACTTTACCCTTGTTCCGCAGTGAACGGGGTCATACGGGTGGCAGAGCTGAAATTCAGATCCTCTAGATTTCCAATGTTGGGTGTGTGTGTATGTGTCTGTGTGCGTCTGTGTGTGTCTGTGTGCGCATAAGCACTTCTCGGAGCTGCATTTTGAGGCTAGGCTGGAGGGTCCAGTCATTGTAGCACTGCTGACCTTGGGGATCGTGGGACAGACCTCTGCCAAGCCATCAGGGTTGGCATATCAATTCAACTCAATTCACCAAAAAGACATCTTGTCTAGCCCTCTGCATCTAAACCACCGTGGACCCACAGTTGTCTACTGCCTGCTTAAAGAAAACATAGGGTTTCCATTGGTGACTCGCCCCTGTCTTGCCCCTGAGGCCTTACTTGTATCTGATCTAATAGGAACTCTAAGTCACGGCCACTATTGTAAAGTGTGATGAGGCTACACACTCAGACATCTCTTAGTCATTCCTTCCCACCCCAAGCTGGATAAGAGAGATTTTCTGGCCAATTTACAGATCCAGAGACAGAAGACTCAGGAGATATTACAGGACTTGCTTAAAGGTTGAAGTGCTGACGATGGGAATAAAGATCCAGGTCCCAGACGCTAATATTGGAGGATTATTCGACTCTATTTTTCTAGTGCTCTCTCAAGCCCATAGGGCAGGGGAGCACTGTTTTACCTAAGACGTGTCCTACAGAGGCCACCACAATTAATACACTCTCTCCTCTTTCTTTTCTACTTGGAACGGGGGCCCGGCCCACGCAAGGCGCCTTGGGGATCAGCAGATGCCGAGAATGAGGTAGAGTGGGTTGGTTGTATAAGGCAATCGGGTAGTCATTAAGTGGGGCGAGCTGTCAGGGCCTGGGCTGGAGCCAGAGTATTCTATATCGACAGGAGGTCTGCTACCATTGTCATGGAGAGAGGGGAGACAGTTTGAGTAATTGTTCCCTCCAGCATTCACTTTAACGAGAATCCCAGACATCCCACTGGCCAGCTGTGGGCAGGTTTCTGCATCTCCTGCAGTTGGGAAAACAGCTGTGGAAAGGGACCACCTACATGTCGGGCATAATTAAGAAGCACCAAAGTCACCCCACTGCAAAGGCTATTGGTGCCTCCCCTAAGCCGACTGACTTTCTCTTTTAGTCGACCGGGTCAGGCTAAGGGGTTGGTCTCCAAATGTTTGTTGGAGCCAGCAGGGTGGAGAGGAAAGTTGAAAAGAACACCACATGTATCAGCAGCTTCAGTCGCTGTTCCTCTAGAGCCTGGGACAGGCTGGGCCCTGGCAGAATGGGCAGGAGACATATAGGGCTTCTAGGGGCTGATGCTACAGAGAGCTACGGAATCTTCTGTGACTAGTCCTGACCTTGCAACAGGTTTTCACCTTAGAGCTGTAAATGCTTTCTAGTTTAATCTTTTTTCCCAGATAGTTATCGTATCTGCTAGGTCTAAGACCCATTGGGAGATCCTAAAACATCATGCATGTTTGTACTAAAACCTCACAGAGCCCGCTCTGTGAGTCCTCACTCTACCCTCTGGTTTTAGCTCCCATCTAAAGCCATAAAGGGAAAAATTTTCTCCCTCTTCCAAATATTTGAAGTCTCTGGTCATATCCCTCTCAAGCCTTTTCTAGTAGTCAAAACAGATGCCCCATGTTTGCTTTGTAGTGGATATATTTCATAAAATATTGGAATTGGAGCTGGCAAAGGACATGAGGAATGATCTAGCTTATTCAGCAGATATTAAGTTATGCAGGGCATTGTGCTAGGGGTCATGGGGGAGAGGGGGGAAGGGAAGATATATTTGACAAATGAGGAAGGTGAGGCCCCAAGAAGAAGCTAAATGACTTTTCTCAAGGTTGAGGACTGAGTCAGTGGCAGAGGTGTGGGATTAGAGCCCAGGGCTGCCTACTCCCAGGCCAGAGCACTTTTCACTCAGCTGCTGAGGCGTGAAATGTGGCAGAGCCATAGAAATGACTGCCCTTCTCAAGCAAAGGTCCCAGGAGGAGCTTGTGATACAATAGACCTTTTTTTTCCTTCCAGAGTTACTCCTTTAGACTCACTGCCCTTTCTTGCTGTGGGGGGGGGGTAGGATGAAGGTGGGGGTAGAGGGGAGTGTTGCAGATGAGAAACTCTCTGATGCTGCTGTCTTGGACTTCAGTTCTTCCCATACTAAAATTCACTTGACTGTGCTAGTTGTAACCACCCTGGAAAATCCAGCAGAGGAGGCAGAAATGGAGAAAAACAATGGGGACTTTTTTTTGGCAGAAGAAATCCAATTCTAAAGTCTCTCCACCTGGTCCTAGAGGGTTGCAGTTTGTCAAGCTGCCAGGGCACCTAGAAAGAGCCCACCTTCCAGTGCAAAGAGGATTCCGCACCCCCAAGCCCACTCCCCAGGCCTCCCTGGGAGAAGCCTTGGCAGCCAGGAAGCAGGAGGCAAGTGTAGCAGACATGACAGGCTCTGGTCCCAATGGAGTCAGTCTCCCGGAGGAGCAGTGGAAGGAAGGAGCCCTCTGATTTAGAACTAAAGGGAAAGGGAGAGATTATGAGTCTGGTTTTCCACAGACTAGGAGGAAGGATGTGGTTTTGGTTGCTTTTTTTGCTGAAGGGATCAAAATTCCGTTTATTAATAACCATTTTAGTGGCAACCCAGATTAATTCAGTGCCTTATTTCTTGTGAACCCAAGGCATCATGTGTATATGTCAAAATCTCATGGAAGCCCATGCTGTGGGACTGTGGCCTTAATAACGAAGACCTTTAAGGAATTTGAATAGTTATACTCCCTTGAAATGGGGCCACAAAAGTCTCACTTTATATTAAATTGTATCTTATAAAAGTGTGATATTTGGAAGTTCCAAAGAACTTTTTTATTGATTGTGAGGAGTTTGCAGGGGCATCATTGTCTCCCTATTTAACAGAAAACCAATAATCAATAATTATAAATTGTCCTGAACAGAGAAAGCATAACCATGTATAAAAAAGGCCTTAGACTAGAGCCACCTGAGGCCTGGGAGGCTTGGCCCTGGTTCCTACTCTATTTCTAACTCACTCTATGAGTTAGCCTCATTTTCTTTTTAAAGAGGGGATGATAATACCGGCCTACTTAACTCCTCTCTCCCAGAGAGTCTGATGAATTAATATTTGTAGAAGGCCTTTAGAAAGTTGGAAGTTCCCTATAGATCCAATGGCTAATTTCTGTGAAGTCCCTGGAGTAAAAAAAGGAGGAGCCTCTAGCCTAAGACAGCCCCTATTCCTAATCACCCCGTTTGTACCATCATGCTTAGCTCAGCCAGCTCTGCTGGTTCTCACCGAAATTCCCAGTGAGTGACCTTGCCTCTTTCAAAGACCAGTCCTGAGGATGTTATAGGGAAGCTGTCATCATAGGTCTCTCTGTGCCTCAAGGAAAAACAGTGCTGTCTGGGTAGGCTAAAAAAACAAGATAATCTTCCGCGCCTAAAGACTGATTGGCCAGAAAAGCAAATCTTTATCTGTTTAGAAAGAAAAAATGTTTGTTGGCCTAAGGAAGAAGCCATATCCTGGTGGCCAGTAGCATTCTAGGAAAGTAGTAACTTATCCTGGGTCCCCGCTGTGAAATTGAAAATGTATGCCACTTAAACTCATTCTGTAATGAAGCCAGCAGACCTTCGTTTTGGCAAATGGTTAGCACTGACAGTAGACATGCAAAAAGAACCTCAGTTAATGAGTTTTCTAATTATTTTTTTCGTGTTTTGGACATTAATTCTATCTTTAACTCTGACACACAAGGAGAGGGACTGAATCTGTGGGTTCGTCAGTGTAGGGAATTCTTGAGAACTGAGAGGTTAGCTGACATTTGTTGTCATTGTTCAGTCATATCTGACTCTTCCTGACCCACTATTTGGGGTTTTCTTGGCAGAGATACCAGAGTGGTTTGCCATCTCCCTCCTCCAGCTCATTTGACAGATGAGAAAACTGAGGCAAACAGGGTTAAGTGACTTGTCCAGGGTCACACAGCTACATACACAGCTGGATTTGAACTCAAGAAGATGTGTCTTCCTGACTCCAGGCCTGGCGTTCTATCCCCTGAGCCACCTAGCTACCCCTGTGCGACCTAGCATCAATACCCAGTGTGTATTTGAGACTGAAGTTGAACTCAGGTCTTCTAGGCTTCAAGGACTCCTCTCTATCCACTACACTCAATTCATCACCAATTTATCTTTAATTTATACACACACATATATGTAATATACACATACACACATACAATTTAATTCAACAGATATTCAAGAGGGGGAAAAGAGTCAGCTTAGAGAGCTTCACCCTAAACAAATTGGCTGTCCTCCATTCAGCCACACCTCCCCCCACCACCATGAACTCATGAATGTTGCAACTGAGAGAGTTCTCAGTTAAAGCTCTGAATTCAATAGCAAATCACCCCATCCCATAGTTTCTTTGCTATCATCACTGCTTCAGTGCTTGTGGCCCTGTGGGACCTCTGCTGCTACTTTGAGGCCTCCCTAGGTAGAGTTTGTATCTCAGTAGTCCCCGTGTCTGAATCAGATGTCTCTGGAGTCCCTTGTGCTGATCCTGAGCTGGACAGGGACGGCGTTGAAGTTTACATCCTCCGTGTAAAAAGGCTTTATACCCAGACCTCTGAAGAAGGGGGCCTGTGTTCCTGAGGGCTCCTAGTTTAGGACTTGTCAGTCGCTTGCAACCAACCGCACGGATTCTGGTTAAGGCAATGTTCCTTCAGTCCACCCAGCACTGTTTATTTATACACCACAGGAGAGGCTGGGCCCTCCGTCACTGGCTCCCTTTATGAAGAAAGAGCCAATACAAGTAACAAGGGCCTGTTAAAATGCAAACCTCTGAAAGGTTTCCCCCCCCCAACCCTTGCTTTGCCACACAGCCAATACCCCTGCGTTTTATCCCTCTCCTCTACCCAGGTTCTCTTTTTTTAAACCAAGGCCTCAAATTCCTGATGGGAAGATACCTCAGCCACCAACTGAGGTTCAACCAATTCCAGGCTTTCCCTGCAATTAATGATCTGGAGGTCTTCAAAAACCTGGAGCTGTTCTGAAAAAAAAAGCAGCTCATGTTCTTGAGGGTTCCTGGTTCAGCCTGTGGAGCCATAGAATGTTAGAGCAGGAAGGGACCTTCAAAATCATCTAATTCAGTTCCCTCTTCTTACCAGTTGGGAAACTGAGGCCCAGGCAGAGGCTCATAGGATCATCGATTTGGAGTTGTAAAGTTGCCTGAGGGGTCATTAAGTCTAATGCCCCAAGGAGATGGAAGTCAAGAAAGTGAAGTGACAGAGCTAGTAAGTGTCTGAGGTCTAGCAGCCTCTTGCAGTGAGCGTGATTGCAGGGTACAGTGAATCAGTCCCAAAGCCACAGGTCTTGTGACTTCTTGCTTGACATACCCCATATTCCTCTCTCAGGCAGAGACCAGCCATGAGTGTTAGATCTTTGATCCCCAGGAGTCACTTAAGATAAAGTTATTTATTCATTCATTCCCAAGGAGTCAGTGAGTGCTAACAGGGTGTTTGTGTCACCCCCCCCCCACACACACACACCCTCCCCGACCAGAAACTAACTTCCAGGAAAAGTGAAGAGTGAGTCCAAGAGAAAGAGCTTGAGGTCCAAGACCTGAGCCAGCATTATATACCCTTAGCACAAGGTGGAAAGGGAATTCTTCTATGGCTGTTATGGGACTGGAGGAAGCCAAGTTATATGGATATGAATCCCTATCAATGGACTATGTTCTTTTCTTTCTTGGACATCCAAGCTGACTCTGGCTGACTTGAGAAGAAGCTCCACCCAGCCATCAGATGAAGAAAGTTATTGGGGGGAAGTTATTGGTCTCTGGACCTACCTCCTTCTGGCCAAATTCTACCACTTAAGTGGTGAGCTGATAGCAAAGCAGGCATAAAATAGGTTAGAAGAATTGTACCATTTTGGAATGGACTTTTTTGAGATGACCCTAGATTTGGAAAGGATAGGTCAAATTTCTGCTGTCTTGGAAAACTGGGGCACAGAGGTGTGTCCCAGTGGCTGAAGTCTTCTGTTTGAGGCTGTCTAAGTCCACCCCCAGAGAGGGCCCCTCTCTTGTAGTTGGGGGTAGGAAGTGAGTCAGCCTCTACAGTCTGTTTGCTTTCTCTGTTCTTGTCTTGGCTGAACCAGCTTGACAGGGGTTGACTGGTGGGAGGGAGAGAATAGGAATGGGTAGTTCAGCTGGAATGAGACCCAACACGAGGCCCAGGGCTGGAAAATTCAGATCCCTTCTGTGATATCTGTGATGTCAGATCTAGGACCAGAGATAGAGCCATACCTGCAGAGGGAGCAGCCCCATTAGATCCAAGCTGCCAGCTTTTTCACCTCTTAGTAGCATCTTTCCATGCCAAGGCTAATGTCGGATCGATGGGAGATGCTTCACATAATCATCAAGGATCTGGAATCCCGGTCATCTCATAGAAATGAGATAACCGAGCCAGATATGTTGGAAAAAGTAGATCCTAGCGCTTTTTTTAGACCTTCAAGTTCATCCACTTTAGAGGTTCTTGGCCATGCGTGTGTGTGTGTGTGTGTGTGTGTGTGTGTGTGTCTGTGTGTGTGTGTGTGATGGACTCCTCTGGCAGTCTGGTGAAGCCTATGGACTTTTCAAAATAATGTTTTAAATGCGTAAAATTAAATATATAGAGTTACAAAGGAAACTATACTGAAATACATTTATCAAAAATTGTTTTAAGTTTACCGATCTCAGGTTAAGAACCCTTGATCTAAGTCATCATTTTATAGATGAAGAAACCAAGACCCAGAAAGGGGACTTGACCTGCCTAAGATTATATAATGAATTAATGGCAGAATCAAGGCTAGAAGTCAAGTCTGCTGACTCCTAGTCTTGCATTGGCGATGGACCGGAGTGTAAGGGAGAAAAGAAAGTCTCTAAGAAATGTCTGTCTCAGATTTGTCCAGGCTCTCCACTCCAAGCTCACGGAACTCACGTCATTCTCCTTCCCTTGAGGCATTCCACAGCCCTGGGTTCTCTTTGGCTGGAACCAGTGGATCATAGAACAGAATGTCATTCTTTATTTTTCCTCCTACTCCTTCCCTCTGGGACATCTCCAAGCAGCTTGTCAAAGGAACTTGAGTGTGTATTTCCAATCCTGGGGGACCTGGTGAATCCATTACTCCTTTCAAATGACTTCTGCTCCAGTTTTCCACTTTGTCTTTGGCAAAGAGCTGGCCAAGTCCCTTTTATTTACTTTCCCTTGCCATAGCCGAGGAAGGATGTCTATCTGTCGGTCTCCCTTTGGTAGGAGGGGAAGCTGTAGAGAATTTGATTAGGGTGGTTGTGTCCCCATAACCTGCCTGCTTGTCCCCTCTGTGATCATGAAGCTTTGGGGAAGAGCTTTTTAAAGACTCTGACTCACAGAAAATAACATAGGATTTAGAACTGGAAGGAATAGTTCAGTCCAACGGATGAGAAAACCTAAGCCCAGAGAGAAGGGATTTGCTCAGGATCATGTAAATAGTAATAAATGCTGGGTCAGCATTCAAAGCCAGATGCCCTAAGGCCAAACCCAATGCTCTTTCTATCACACTCCCTACCTAAGGGGTCTGGAAACACAAAAGGAAAGAAATTTTCTATAGGAGGAGAGGGAAAATGGGGATTCAGGCAAACTTTGATGAAAGCTCAGAGGCATCTTGGGCTGAACAAAGAACATTGTTCCTTGAAGGTGTCTAATTCTGAGAAAGCTCTGGATTGGTTGGGTTAATAGACTAAAACCTCCCCTAGAGCACAGGTCATTCCAGTAAGGCCTTTTACAATCCTGTGTCTGGCTGTGAGTCTCTAGCTGTTCTCTTAACACCTCAAATGTCTTTTTATTTCCCCTCTTCCTAGGGTGACATGGGAGCTATTGGTCCGATTGGCTACCCAGGACCCAAGGGAATGAAGGTAAGTGAGCCACTGGACCTGCTGTGTCCTATAGCAGGACATGGCATGTCTGGCCATTGATGCTGTAAGTTTCAAGATGTCAAAAGCACTCCCTGTAAAGGGGAGTGGGGGTGGAGAGAGAAAGTAAAGTAGAAGGAGAAGATTGTACAGTCTTGTTCTTTAAAGGATATTATAATCCTGGCACTGTTTCTTCTCTGGTTGTGTTGTGGTGTTGTGATGAGGTCAGAGAGACTGGTGGGAATTGCTGGATTATCTTCATGACCTGGGAAGATGGTGGCCTTAGGGTATAGCAGGAAGAGCTCTCACTGGAGTCAGAAGACCTGGATTCCAAATACCCGTGTGTCACTTGCTACTTTGTTACCTGTTTTGTCACTTAAGAACACTGAGTGCCAGTGTCCTCATCTGTCAATCAAGGAGTTGGACGAGATGACCTCTAAGCCATCTGCCTCTAGATCTAGGCTCCTCTTATCCTTGCTGAGATGCTCAGTGGGGTAGTGGGAAGAACAGGAATGAAGACATCTGGGTTCTAGTTCCAACTCTGTCTCTGATTGATGTTGTAACAAGTCATTTGACTTCTCTGAGACTCAGTTTCCCCTCTTGCAAAATGAGGGTGTTGGAACAGATGATTCATGAAGCCCTTTTCAACTCCAAAATGTCTTAGGAAGCTTTTTTTTTCTGGAGCTTGGCACTTAGACAGGGTTTCTGTCTTGCAGGGGCTTATGGGAAATGTCGGAGAACACGGACTGAAAGGTGATAAGGTGATCTGAATACTCCCTTATTGCACTGTATTTTATTCTGCATGCAAACTGCCCCTCTATATGTCTCCTGCTGGAAGCCTCACTATCCTCTTTGCTGGTGTGCCTCCTCTGTACTTTCTCCTCCTCCTTCACTTTCCTTGTAGAGCCTAGGCTTCCCCCACCCCCACCGCCTTATTGCCATCGGCACTGTGGCATGGGCAGCAGTGGGAGAGGGTAGCCCTGCAGAACTGAAGGCACATTGTTAATCCAAGAACAGGAAACCGTATAATGTATAACATGGTCTGCAACTAACATTTTTGAGTGTGGTTCATTTAGAAATGTGAAAACCGAAGAGAAAATGTTAAAAAAAATTGTGCAAATATTTTTTCTTGTGATTTTTTGGGGGAAGGACAACCCCCAAATTCCCCTCTTCTGAATTTTCCATTTTTCCCCTCTGATTTTCACTTTTCTGAATGATTTCTCCTGCTGTGAAAGAAGCAGCTTGGTATACAGTGGCTTTGGAGCATTTTGGAGCAGGAATGAACAATTTTAACCTTTTTGTGTGTCATGGGCCCACTTAACAGTCTGGTGCAATCTAGGAACTTTTCAGAATTTTTTTTAATAATTTGAATAAAATAAAAATAATAGGATTACAAAGGAAATAATCATATTGAAATACAGTTGTAAAAATTTTTTTAAGCTTATAGACTTCAGGTTAATAAGCCTTGCTCTAGAGAAAGAGGACCTGAGTTAAGATCTCACCTTAGGCAAATCATTTAACCTCCCTTGGCCTCAGTTTCCTCATCTGTAAAAATGAGAGGATTATATAAGATAGCCTCTCTGAGGTCCTTTCTGTCTCTGGTTCTATGATCTTAAGAGTTGTTCCTTCTATGATTCAGGAATAATCAGATTCCCACCATAAGGCAGAGCTTTGTAGAGGTCTATTTGGCTTTTTCCCTGATGAAAAACAAAACAAAACAAAAAAAAAACCTGTTCCTTTTTATCCCAGTGACCAGTCCTATACAGAAGCCCAGGTTTTCCATGACCTATGTTGAATAGGTTCCTACTTACAACCACTTGGCTTTCTCCGCCTCCTGGCTTGGAGCTGAGCACTGGAACAAAGATTCCCGTTTGAATTGAACAACCCTCCAAATCTATTTTCCTGATTTCTTGGGTAGCTCTAACATTTTTTTTTTCTTAGCCCATTTCACATTTGGACCAAAAAAGGCTCCTTGGCTACTAGGACATGGGAATCTACATAGGATTTTCCAAATTGGAAAAAAAAAACATTTTTTTAAGGCCTGGCTTCATTATCAGTAGCAGAGTTCTCCTGTAGGGTCATGTCCTTCGTAATTTGACACCAACTCTATCACTCCTAGGGAGGTGCCCCATACTCTTCTTGACCCTCTAGGCTCATGGTGGACCAAAACTCAACCCCTCGATAGGCCTAAGAATGCCTGGGCTTCATGAGACACTCTGCAGGAACTGGAACACCACAAGAATTTGTTTTCCCAAATCCCCTTTGTCCAGTGCAGTCTTGGTTA
The DNA here is from genome assembly GCA_028646595.1 of Phalanger gymnotis. Lineage (NCBI taxonomy): Eukaryota > Metazoa > Chordata > Mammalia > Diprotodontia > Phalangeridae > Phalanger > Phalanger gymnotis. Next base: position 118,118,949 of record CM053625.1, on the reverse strand, counting down.
TCTGAATTTCAGGCCAATCCGACCTTTTGGAATGGACAAAAAGGAAGAGAGGGGAAGGGCTTTTGAGAGAATGGGCAAGCCTGAGGGAGGTTCTTTTAGGTCAGGTAGCAAAATACCTCTTGTATCAGGAGGTCATTTTCCAGAGACCTCACCTATATGGAACTTAAGAAAGAACTAAGAAAAAAAAAATTTAAACGCTGTTGAGCAGCCAGGCGAGATGTCACAATGTTCATGAATGAAGTCATGCACTTTCCAGCCAAGAGAGCCCCTCAGGCCTTTAACACAGACCTGGTTTCCTTTGCTTTGACCTATTTCTAGTATTCATCCAGCATGTTCGTAGTAGCAGATTAGAAGGAAGAAAGGTAGTGAGAGAGAAGTTCTTTGCTTTGCGTCTGCACATCCCCAGGCAGCTATAGTTAGATTTCAGGGAACCCATGACTTCAGATGGGGGAAGCCCCCCAAAACCCACATCTTTGTTTTTGCTAACTTTTGGTTCTCTTTGTAATCCTATGTATCTTTTGGTATGAATTTAAAAGCTTTATTCTGAGTAGGGGTCCATAGACTTCACAGGATGGTCAGAGGGCTCTCGGATACTCGTTCAAAGGGTGAAAACTCCTGGACTAGATAGACAGGTGCACTTCATTGGCTTTGGAATGAAGTCAAGCACGTACTTACTTCCAGAGGTACCTTCATCTTCCAGTTGCCTGACCTACCTGCTGCCAAGGTAGCATGAGATACGAGAGTGGAGAGGAAGAAAGGGACACTGTGTAACCCACTGAGGAGCTAATCCAACTGCCTGGAACCTTCTGCTTTCTGTTCAGAATTTATATCTGGAAGGCACAGGATTTATAGCTGGGAAGGGACCCAAGGGATCAGGTCCACTTCCCCTCGTTCACAAATGAGAAAAGTGATTGAGGATCCTAAGTCAGGGCTTCTAACTCCTAACCCTGTTTTCTTGCCACCACACTATGGAAGTGCTACTGGAGCCAGGTGTCCTGATAGCAGGCAGGCAGTGACAACAGGGGCAGCTGGCCAGTGAGGGAGGAGATAACAAAAAGCAAACACTAGAATTTAGAAAGCATAGAAGCCTGGGGTCATAGGGGCAGACTGCACTACACTTCTCAGTAGACCCCGAGGGTGTCATTGTATTACAGCCCCCTATGGTTCCTGATGAGGGGAGATCGCCTGAGTAATAGGAAGAATGCTATCCTAGGAGTGTGTGTCCTAGGCCTGGCTCCATCATTATCTCACTATGTGACCTTTGCATCTCTGGGCCTGTTTCCACATTTTGGGGGGGAAAAGGGGAGGGGAGAGAGATAAAAAAAAAGATTGAACTATATCAGTCTCTAAAGTCTTTTTGGCTCTAAAGTTTTTCAAATATCTGCCCATCTTGGGAGGCAGCAGCATGCATTGGGAAGTGTGCTGCATTTTAGTCAGAGGAGCTGGGTTCAAATCCTGACCTACCACTTCCTAATATGACCTTGGGCAAATTACCAAATCTCTCAGGCCTCAGTTTCCTCAACTGTAAAACAGGGAGGGGGAGGTTTAGTTTTGGTTGTTATTGTTGTTCGGTTGTTTCAATTGTGTCCGACTCTTTGTGACCCCATTTGGGATTTTCTGGACAAAGATACCAGAGGCAGGATTTGAATTTAGCTCTTTCTGGCTTTAAGGCCAGTTCTCTATCCACTACACTTCTCAGAAATAAAGTAATAAGACTCATTTTCTGGCCAGTACTAGAAGCATGACACACTGCTTTGTCTCTGGAATGTCCTCGCACACACTCACCCCACCCCTCTTAATTCCGGCATCTTCCATCTGTTAATTACCCCCTGTTTATCCTACTTACAGCTTGCTCTGTATATATTTGTGTGCATGTTGTCTCTGCCATTAGATTCTAAGCTCCTTGAGGGCAGGGTCTGTCTTTTGCCTCTTTTTTGTATCCTCAATGCTTACTTAGTACAGTGCCTGGAGCATAGTAGATGCTTATAAAAATGTGTATTGATCGACAGATCAAAATACACACACATACACACACATATGTACAAACATGCACACCCCCCCTTCTTGGCCTGATTGCAGTCAACTACAAAGTACTGAGGCTGATTTTTCTGGCTTATAAACCAGTTCCAAAGGTACTGTACAAAGAGGGACCCAGACTTGGTTTTAGCAATGAGAACATTTCAGAACACTGTGGGGCCAATGTCCTTTGGATGAAAAAGATATGGGTTAGGTTAGATGGTTTCTGAAGGTCCCTTCCCACTCCAAAATTCCGAGTCTGAATCTTTTTGTTAAAAATAATCGGTCTCAATACTTTTAGAGTCATGTCTCATTAGCAATTATTAGATCCTCCCATTCTCTGTTAGCACAGATAACTTCTTTGAGCCCTTGTGAGATTAACTACACACACACAGGGCCCATTTGTTCTAGGCTTGGGAGGGCAGTGTGGGGTAGAGGACTGGATTTGGAACCAGGAGATCGAAGTTTGAATCTTGCTTCTTCCACTTACTGTGTGACATTGGGCAAATCGCTTAACCATTCTGGGCCTGACTATAATGAGGTAGTTGGACTAGCTAATGATCTATACTCTAATGATCCTTTATGAGGTATTTCTGTATTAGGAACTCTGCAGTTGAGCATGGCCCCAGCCAGGCCAATAGGCCAAATATAGCTGCAGCGGGACTTGCAAAGTTCATTAAGTTCCTCGTTAGTGTGAATCCTAGAACAAGTCTCTCTGGCCCTGGTTCAGCCCTGGCCCTCTTTGGCTGGGTCTGGAGATGGTCTTGCTCCTGTGACCCCAGGTTGTGGGTCCTGAGGGCCAGCCTTCTCCCCTCCATCATGGCCTGCCTGTCAGCCCTCTCCTGAGGAAGGAAAGCCAGTGATGGGATGCGGGATGGGGGGATGGGAGTTTGCTGTAGCTGGGATCTGTTGTAACTCTCTTTGCTGATGTGTATTCAGGGCGAGCAAGGGCTGCCTGGTGTGCCCGGAGATATCGGATTCCAAGGAGATAAGGTAACTGCATCCAATTTCCACTCTTCCTCCTGCTCATGCCCAACTCAGCTTCCTTCCCCTCATAGATAATGTGCCTCGGACCTCCGAGCTGTTTTTGCCTTTCAGCCTCACAATTCCCCTTGGGCTCTGGGGACCAATGACATTTCCCAGAGTGGAATTCTGAGCTCTGGCACTGTAACTTCCTGTCTATAAATCACCCCTTCAGGAGGAAAAGGACGGTGCTGGGAGTTAGAAGCAGGGTGGGTGTTCCATAGGTAACAGCAGCCATGCTTTATATCCAAGGGCCATGGAAGCAGGTGATGCCGTTTCAAGTAAATGTTCCTGGCACACTCATCAAGCATTTTAATAATAGATGGAGATAGTGAAGCTCAGGAAAGTGAGATGAGTTTTTCAAGCTCAGCGTCTCTCAGTGATTGGCCACCTCTTCCTCCTCCTTCACCTCTACAGATTTCTCCCCAACACTTTCCTTGGTACATACTGAAGAATAGTAGTGTGTGTGTGTGTGTGTGTGTGTGTGTGTGTGTGTGTGTGTGTGTAAATGTACAGTTTACGTACCGCCTTAATCTCTGTTATTTGCTACCCATATGACCTTGGACAAGTCGCCTTCTTTCTGGGCTCCTCATCTATAAAATGACAGAGTCGGGTTCAAGGGTCTCTAAAGGCCCTTCCAGTTATAAATCTACAGTCCTATGATGACTCAGTTTACTCACCACAATTCTGTGAAGGGGATAGGGCAGGGTTTATCATCCCTGTCTTAAAAATGAAGAAATCCCATCTCAGAGAAGTAAAATGGCTTGCCCAGAGTGACACGGCGAGTAAGTGTCCGAGATGGCACTGCGACCGTGCTCTTTTCATTCTGTGTTTTCAGGGTACTGTGTTGCATGTGTAGGCTTTTTTGACCTTTTCCTGAATGAATCTCTTGCTGCCAGCTGTCCCAAGATCTCTGGGAACTTGATGAAACTCTTTCTTGCTGGATTTAAGCCAGGAGTGAAGTGACATCATTTTGGTGCCTTGGGAAAATGAGCTTGAAGGATTGCTCCAAGACAGACTTTACCAGGGGTGGACTTCTAACCTGGATGTCTACCCAACATCCCATGCTATTCCTGCTTCTCTCTGGCTTCTCTAAAGGAGGATCACCTTGGCCCTTTCCCCCATTGCCACCTGCCTGATGAGGGCGTTTATGTCCCCCTCTTGGGCTATTGTGTGAGAGAGCCAGTGACCTGCATACAGTGCCAGCTTTCTTTTTGAACTTTACTTATATAGACAGAGTTCAATAGAGGCATTTGCATGTTTACATGTGGGTTACTGCCCTAGAGGACATCCAAGGCAGGCAGAGTGGTTGGCCTCTCTAAACCTCAACTCTACCAGACTTCCAGCTCCACGAGAGAAGAAACTGTCTTATCTAAATTTTGCATTTCATCCAGCACCAAGATGTGCTGTGAGACACAGCAGGTGTTAAATTAAATTGAATGCATAACCCCTCTGTGCCTCAGTTTCTTCATCCATCAAATAATTATACTCATGCTACCTACCTCATGGGGTTGCTGTGAGGATCAGTCAGTCATTAAGGATTTATTAAGAGCCCGGCATTGTGTGAAATGTTGAGGATACAAGATTCTTTCTGATGGTGTTTATAAAGCCCTCTGCAACCCCAAATATAAGCTATAACTGTTATTTCCTGAATGGGTGCACCTGCTATTGACTCACCAAGGCCAAAAGATGTTTTCCTTGAAATTCTCTTGTTTCTCCTAATGTCAGACTTGGTCTGTACTTTGCAGGGGAGCCAGGGTATGTCAGGGTCACCAGGTGCTCGAGGAAAGCCAGGCCCCCAAGTAAGTAAGCCTTCTTCATCTCTTTCTAAATCTCTTACCCCTTAACATCCCCCACCCTCAGCTTGGGGGATGGTGGCTCCTGGGGAGACTGTGTGTCTGGCACTCACCTCTTCCTTGCCTGTCTTCTCTGCCCCATAGGGCAAATCTGGTGACAAAGGACCAGTTGGGTTTCCTGGGCCTCCAGGCCCTGAGGTATGTGGCTGCTTGGTTTATCTGTGCCCTAGAACTATGATGGCAAGGTATTGCTTTTCCCCTTCTGACTCATTTTCTTCCTTGGGTTCCTGACCTTTGACAGTTGCTAGGAAGTCCTCCCCCCGCCCCACCAAAGTTCCCTAGAGCATTGTTTGGCAGGTGCACTGTTGGAAGTTGGGGAAGGGAGGGGTTGACATTTTAATTTGGAGAGAACTAGCCAAGGGACCTAGTCTTTCCATTAGATCAAAGCTACACTTATGGCTAATTCACAGAGTGCTTGAGCTCAGAGATGTCAGTTATATAGGTATGGGTTCTAGCTTGAGGCTTCCAACTTCCCTCTCTTTGAACATCTCTTGAGCCCTGGAATCATGTGCACAGTATAATCTGGATAGATGTTTTGACGCAGCTGATACAATTTGACAGCCCTATCCAATGGTATGTATTTTCTCCCTCTTTTTAATGTTATATCATGCCCCTGAGACCTTAGTAGTGTGGGGGTATGGGAGACTATGGAAAATAAAAGGAGGAATTTGAGGGGGAAATGGATCTGGTCTTCTCAGGGTTCTCAGAACCAGGGATCTTTCAGTAGAGGGAGCCCCAGGCCTGACTGGTCCCAGTCAGATCCCAACTGAAACTGGTCTGGCCTCAGGAACCCACTGAGCCCTACAGCAGCCTGACCTACTGTATTTGGCTCTCAGTGAGAAGTCTCTCTGTCCAAGACAAAAGGTCTTTGGCTCTAGCTGGCTTCCTGAATCGTTCCAAGGATTCTCCTTTCCATGCCTCTGGAGAACCCTGTGGACAAGGAATGTTTCCTGTGGTGCTAGGATATCTCTATATCTTCCAGTCTCACCTTTATGGCCCCAGGAGATGCCTGATTAAGAAAGGGTTTTGGAGGTCCATGGAGAGAGATGTAGCCTTTTGTTGCGTGGTGCTGATCCAGGGTTAGCAGTGTCCCTGCTCCCTGCCTTGCCCCTCTCTGGGCTTAGCAAGCAGCTCCTACCTGTTCCCATAATCCATCTGGCATCCAAACAGGGCCCACTAGCTGGGACATTTAATTCATGGCAATGCTGACTTTGGCCACGGGACAGGACTATCTTTAGAATTCCAAATTCAATGGCCCTATCTCCTTTCATTGGTCCCCGAGGAGAAGGCTCTTTGAGTACCGGAACACTTCTCTCCAAGGCTGGCCGACAAGCCTTAGCCTTTCATCAGCGTCCTGGCATTTGGCTGTGACTGGGGCTCCCTCCTGCATCCCTCCTAGTTTCCATGGGCTGGCAGGGTGTATTTTTGAGTTGTTCTTGACCAGTGGGGTGGAGTGAGGATTCAGCTCAGCTGCAGACAGAAGCTGACGAGGGTGTCATCACTTCAGTTTTCCCCTCCCTTTTCCTGCGGAGAGGGGAATTCTTTCATTCATCAGTAAGAGCACATGTATTTGAGCACCAGCCACTGATTAGCAATGTAACAGCCAAAGCCTCATTGGAGGAGATCACGGGCATCTCCAAATGCCCCACTCCCTCCACAGGACACAAACTTCAAAATAGCCTTGAAGAAGGGGGTGTGTCCTGGCTCAGGTTAACCCATAGTTTAATGTCATTCTGTGGTATGTTCAAGGATTATGGTGGGCATTACCTCCCCCGTAGATCCTGATTGTTGTGCTCCATGTCAGCCATGCATGCGTGATTCTGCCTTTCTTCTTCCATGTAGGGATTCCCAGGGGACATAGGACCACCGGGCCAGAATGGTCCAGAAGGTGCGAAGGTAAGTTGGTAGCCAATGACAGCTTTGTGCTTAGATGGAAACAGCTGAGGGAGATGGGTAGGGAAACTGCGAGGAGGGGGCATGAGGAAATGGGGGGAAAATGGCTAGAGATTGTTCTGGCTCAATCCTGGGTTTGGGATGTTTGCATTGAGGGCCCTCCAAGAGTTTTCTCCATGGCGGAATTGATGTTGGACACTGTCCCATGGTAGCATGTGCTAGAAGGCCAGAGGCATCGTCTATGTCAATGGTCCCTTGGAGTACAGCCTCCAATCTTCTGAGACCCCTTTCTTTTCTCTTCTCTCCAGGGCAAGCCAGGAGCCCGAGGCTTACCAGGACCGAGAGGAGAGCTTGGGCAGGAGGTGAGACAGCCTGGCTCCGTCTGCTGCCCTCCCTGGAGTCACCTCCTTGGCATGTTTCCCTGTCTCTGAACTTGAGCTCTTGGCTGTGCTTGGCTGTGGGCATTTGGAGGTTGGAATCCTTCCCTCACTGTGCCTGGAAGCCACTGGGGAAGAGGCCCAATAGACTGGGGTTCAGTATTCATATTGGAGACACATGGATAATAGTGGGTTGGGGATGGGATGCCTCTAAGCAGGGACTTGGGGGAACACTAATGTCTTGGGATATCTTGAGGTCCCCATCCCTGGAGATCTTCAACAGGCTGGATAACCATTTTTCAGGAATGTCATAAAGGGCTTATGAGATCCATTCTAGGTCTAAGAGTTCATAGATCCCAGTATTTTCTTCAATCTTTTCCCCCTACCCCTACTAGGGAAACGTCTTACTATTTTTTTTTCTGAGAATCTCTTCTCTTTCCACTCCTAATGTGATTTGTTTTAGTAAGAAAATTATTGTAGTAATGAGAGAGATTAGAGAAGAGAAATCAAGACATAGCTTTCAAGCAAATGAAGAAACCATTGGCTTGAGGGCTATTGGGGGATAGTCTACTATGGTCTGTGAATATTAAGCAGATGTTCCAGAGACTAAAAGGACTGGAGGATTTGGAAGTGAAAAGGACCTTAGGATCATCTTGACAGGAAACAGCATTGTGCAGTGGAAAAAGCCCTTGATTTGGAATCAGAAGGTTTGGGTTCAAATATTGGCTCTGATATTTACTCCCTGTGTGTCCTTAGGTAAATCACTTAACTTCTTGAGGCCTCAGTTTCCTTATTTGTAAAATGAAAGAGTTGGATTAAATGACTTCTAAAGTCTCTTCTGGCTCTAAATCTAAGATCCTAGGATTGAGTCTAGCCTTCTCTGGGAAACTGAGGTCCAGAAGGGAAAAAAAAACTTGAATAGCACAGGCAAGATTCAACTCAAATCTGGCATTCTTTCCATGTATATTGCTTTGTCTTCTCATTCTTCAGAACTTTTCCTACCCTTGTATGTGGGCCCAGGGTGAATCACTGTGTTAAGGAGTCAGGAAGAATCTTGTCTTCCTACAACCACACGAAGACAATCTGCTGCTACAGATCCCCTTTCCCTGGCCTGGTTCAGAGCCATTTCTGGGAGAATTGCTTTGCCATTTTGCAGTGTGGTTTTCCTGGAAGCCTGTGTGCAAGGAACAGCATGGAATAGGTGACCCAGAGCTAGTGGGACCTCTTTGTGTGAGGAGAGGATTGGAGATAAGTGAGAGCTAAGATGTCAGAGGATCTCTGAGACCCCCTCATTTTGCATATAAGGAAACTGAAGTCTAGAATGATTAAGATCATAGATTTAGAGCTAGAAGGGACGTTAGGAGTTACTTGGTTTTTTCATTTTATATTTGTGGAAACTAGCCTGATAAAATGACCTGCCCAGGGTCACCCAGACAGTAAGTGGCAGGATTCAAACCCAGGTCCTTTCACTCCAAGTGGCACTTTGCATGTCACCAGGCCAGGGTTTGCCCAGGACTATGTAGGAAGCAGGGTGTAGAGCCAAGGGTAAGTCCTCTGACCTCAAATTCATTCCTCTTCCAAAGGACTCATGGGGAAGTTTGTACATTCCAGAACCCTTTTAAAATCTCAGGAAACCCTCAACACAGCAGTTTCATCACTGAAGATTTCTTCTCGGGTCTTGACATTTTATAGTAGTATTGGTGGATGAGTTGTTTAAAATATCTGTCTTGTAAATAGAGATCTGGGGGTCACTTTCCAGCCTATCCTTTCTCCTTCAAATGTTGGTGATGCTCTCAAATACAGTCACCCTTTAGAGGGCAGGGATTTTGCCTTATGCATCTTTATATCTTCTGCAACTTTTAGCTCAGTGGGCTGTATTTTTTTTTGTTTTTGTTGTTCTCCAACTCTCCACGACCCCATTTGGGCTTTTCTAGACAAAGATACTAGAGTGGTTTGACATTTCTTTCTCCAGCTCATTTTACGGGTGAGGAAACTGAGGCAAACAGGGTTAAGTGATTTGTCCAGGGTCACACAGGTAGGAAGTGTCTAAGGGAGGATTTGAATTCAGGAAGATTAGTCTTCCTGACTCTAGGCCCAGCACCCTATCCACTGTGTGACCTAGCTGCCCTGTACTTATTTAGTGTTATGCCATTCACATTGAAACTACCTACCCAGTATTATTACCTAGTCAGCACTGTATGTTTTGACACGTTTTCTCCCTTCCCATTGGTAAGGATTGTTGCATTGAGTTAACCACACTTTGAACCATAGATAACATTTGTAGATGACCAACCAGGGTTAAGGATGTGTTACATAACCAGGTAGACCACACAAGCTTCAAAGCCATGGATTTGGCCTGTGGAACTCGACTCTAACACACTGACTCTGCAAAGGCACTTATCAGAAACATTCACCTAGATGTTCCTAGTGAGAGTTTGCTCTTCCTTCCAGTCTATTGAGGTCTACAGTTCTCCCTTTAGATTGAGGCTGGTCCTAGGCTCACTCAAAGACACTCTCATCTACAATGGAAATCTACGACATGGAAGCCAGGGGGTGGTGGTGGCATCAGATGGTGTGAGTCCTTTCTCCTGAGGCTAACGGTGTCAAGGCTATGTCCTCCTGAGACAAAATGTCCTGGGTTCATTATTTTTCTAGGGCCATGAGCCATTTTAGGGCTATTTTAAAGGGTTACTCTTTATTCAGATCCCAGCTAATTGTCTTCAGGATGAAGCTGCACAATAGCCAGAACCAATTGCCCCTCAGTAGCTTAACCCATAAATTGTTTGATGCCACCCTTTCCTTTAGAGATGCTCCAAGTACTTTGCAGGTCTGTTCTCATTGGACTTCTCAGTAGCCATGGGGAAGGAAAGAGGGCAACTCGCCTCAAGAAGTTTGTGTCATTGTGTTGGCGTGAAGCTAGTAGAGCTCCCTGACTTTGTGCTCTCCATCTCTTTTTCTTCTTCTCTCCCTTGGTCTTTAGGGAGATGAAGGACCAATGGGGCCACCAGGATCCCCTGGGTTAGAGGTAAGTGTCCTAGTCATTGTACCACATGGGATTTTGGTAGATCCAAGTTAGGCATGGTGGAAAGGGGAAGGCAGACAACCTGGGAATAAGCTTGGCTGGTGTTTTAAGAGCACAAGAAAAAGCTAGAAAACCTGTCACTGATGTCAGGATGCCAAGTTCACCAACCTTTACCTTGGCCTGTCCAATAATCCCTTGAGATCTTAGGCCTGGAGAAGACCTTGACTGGTTATACAATCTAGTTCTCTGTATCAGACAAGTAATTGCACAGACCAACTAATATGTGAAATAGCCTTTTATTATTATTCCAGCCCCTTTTTAATCCTGCCTCCAACACATACTGGCTTTGTGACCCTGGGCAAGTCAATGAGTTTCTCTGTGTTCCTGGCAACTTAGGAGTTCTCTATATCAATTAATTCAGAGGTCCAACCCCTCTCCCTAACCTGTTTTAATGTTTACAAAGCTTTATTAGATCCGTTCCCCTTCTCTTCATTCTCCCAACAATCTGTGGGCTGGAGATGGCAGGCAGATATTATGATCCCCATCCAACAGATGAGGAAATTGAGGCCCACAGAGGTGCAGTGGCTTACCCAAACAATGCTTGACTAAGTCGAATAGTCAAACTGGGAGTAAAATCTAGGACTTATCGGCACCTGTCCAAGGTCCTTTCCACCATATTTCTGTTCCTCTACAAGACCAACAAAAGGCTATTTTGAATCGCTTCCCTTCATGACCTTGTAGCCCTGTGTTAACTGCCCATGTTAAGGGGCTGTTCTGACTAATATGGAAATACATTTTGCATGACTTCATTGTGTAATGGGTGTCATATTGCTTACCTTCTCAATGGCTAGGGGAGGGGCTCAAGGGATGGAGAGAATTTGCAACTCAAAATTTATAAAAATAATTTTAAAAGTTCCTGCTCTCAATAGATAGATTTAAAAAATGATGGGTCTGCTCCCCAACCCTTATCACTCTTCATGTGCTTGGGCTGTTCTCAGGTAACCCCTGGTAACCAGGAGGCTTCGGTCATGCCTCTTTCCTTGACTTTGTCCTCCTCCCAACTCACCTTTGTTTTTCAGGGTCAACTTGGCAGGAAAGGATTTCCGGGAAGACCTGGCCCTGACGGCTCCAAGGTAACAAGGATTTTAGAATGACTGTCTGACCAAGACTAGAGATGCTGGGGGATGGTGACTTGGAGGAAAGGAACCCGATAGTGGAGGTAGGCTGGGGGCTGGAGAAATCAAACGGCACAGAGCTACTGTGAAACCAAGCGCTAGCCTTCATGCCCAAGGGTAAATATAAATAATATTAACAAATGACAGTGATGATGCTGACAACTCAGGTGGATGTCTTTTTACTCTTTGGCCACAAAGCTCTTTTATGTCCTTCGTTTCACTCGATCCTTACATCATCCCTGCAATATAGGTAAGATAGGGATTATTATTCCCATTTTAAAGTTGAACAAACTGAGACCCAGAGATGCCAACAGGTTTTCCCACAGTCAAGTAGCTACTAGGAAGTGGCAGAGCCAGGTCTGGTGTTTCTCACTATCCTCAGTGTTAAGCACCGGGTCTCATGAGTAATTTGCTGTCCCTGTCCTCTGCTTTCTGCTCCCTTTCACATCGATGGGATGCTGTGATGGGGACCCACTTGTACCCTGAACTCTGTGATGAAGGATTTGTTGGAGGGAAGTAGAGGGGTATGCGAATGATGCATTTTGTGTGGAATACCAAGAATGGGCTGTAAATGCCATTGGCCCAGTCGAGTTTTAAACCTAAGGGATCCGGAAAACTCCTTGCCAGGCACGACCTGTGGTCAGCAGCCCCACAGAGGCCTGGACCCTTCTTCTTTCTGCCTCTTGGCTTGGTTTCTGTGGCAGAAGGAATGACGAGCCTTTAGCATATTACATGTTGTTTTACAAACCCATGTGGCTTCCCTTCTCTGTTTGCCTCTTTCCATGTCACTGGTCTTGTGGATAGGATGGAGGTGGGGGGAGGACAGGGAGGCTGAGGTTTCTTATTTTCCCTCCATGTTCTCTGAGCCTTAAAGTAACAGCCACCCCATTTCTAGGCTGTGGGACCCAGTCAGGTAAGACCAAGAAGGGATGAAAAATCCAGATGTGATAGATTCATGATGTCTTTAATTAAAGTCATTTATGAGAGCTTGAGAAATCGATAGAATGTCATATCTGGAAAGGACCTTAAACATCATTCGGTCCAAGACCTTTATTTCACATAGGCAAACACGGGGTCCATACAGGGGAATTAAGTTGCCTGGAGTCATATGGTAAGTGTTAAAGTCAGACCTAAAATCTGAGTTTCCTAATTCCCAAAGCCCTGTTTTCTTCACAGGATGTCCATGAAGGTTGAGTCATAGAAGATAGCTGTGGCCTCCCACTAGGGGTTGATGTTCATATTCCTGGAATAGGTGGTTACTGGAGCTGACCCAAGGGGCATTTCTGATGTCCTTGTGGAATGTTTGTGCCTGGGGCTCTGGAGTCAGTCAGACCATGCTGTGAATTAGTGTATCTTGTGCATGGGACTGTATGCATAAGACATAGTCATCGTGGACATAGGCCAAGTAGAAGGAGGCATTGAGACCCATTACAATGTGGGAGCTGGTAGAATGGAAAGGATGCTGAATTTTGAGTCAGAAGACCTAGTACTGAGACCTGTTAATTAGCCATTCTGGCTCTTCATCTTTTACAGATGAAGGGGTTAGGCTGGATCACTTCTAAGGTCCATCTCAGCTCTAAATTTAAAATTCAGTGATCTGTGGCTTAGAGGCTGTCCCTTAATTCTTTCCCTTCCTTCTTGGAAATGGCAATCAGCTGCTGGGAAGGGGATGAGCATTTAAGTAACACCTACTATATGCCAGCTATTCTGCTAAGAGCTTTACAAATATCATCTCACTTAATCCTCCCAACAACCCTGTTGGTAGATGCTGCTATCATCCCCAATTTACAGTTGAGAAAACTGAGGGAAATGGGAGTTAAATAACTTGTCCAGGGTCATGCAGCTAGTTAAGTGTCTGAGGCCTGATTTGAACTCAGATCTCTCTGATTCCAGGCCCAGCACTCTAAGCATTGAGCCACCTCATTGGCTCTAGACTCAAGTCTCAATCAACTCTTAATTTTCTTATCTCTGGTCTATTCTATTCCTTGTTCTTCCATACATTTTCTTCTACAGTCTAATACTTCTTTCTGTGATGGCCTGTACCCAAGCTAACTGGCTAAAATGGCAAAGTATTGGGAGGTAGAGCCATTTACAGCATAAAGCCCCTTGGATGAGCCAGCTTATTGCACGTCTCTGGAGTGATTGGCTGAAAAGTTCTCCTGAGCCCTGTATCTGAGTTTTCCATGGAGAAATCAGAAATGGACATGAGCTTGAGGACTGCAGTCCAGCTATTGACACCAATGGTTGGCCTTCCTTCTCCAATCCCCTGGTGACTTTCCTCCTGGTCTCATTTCAGGGTGAACCAGGAGACTCAGGTCGTCCTGGAAGAATGGGTGAGCAGGTATGTCATTGACTTTCTAATTTCACTCCTTTAAACTAGTGTGGGGGTGGGGAACCTGTGGCCTTGAGGTCACACGTGGCCTTCTAGATCCTTAAGTGAGGCCTTTTGACTGAATCCAAATTTTACAGAACAAATCCACCCCTGAACTAGTGTATCAGCCTAACCCTGAGCTAGGTCTCAAGGACTCAGGACCTGATTATCCATTTAACATCTGGATCCTCCACTTGCTTCCCTTTTCATCCTCCTCTTTTGTTATATTTTTGGCCTTTTCACTGCTGGTTTTAATCTCCCTTTAGGAATGGTCCCCTAACTTAGGATGCCGATGCTGTTGTTGATGATAATAATGATAATATCTTACATGAGTATAGAATTTTTACAGCTAACAGAGCACTTCATCTACATCCCCCATCTTAATCTATAATAGCTCATTAAGTAGAGGGGTATTATTCCTAGTTTACAGATGAAGAAACTGAGTCCCATATAAGTGAAGTAATTTGTCCACTGTTATGCCACTAGTAAATGGAAAAGCTGGTAATAAACTTCATCTCCTGATTCTAGTGGGTGGTGAGTAATAGGGGCTATGAATAAGGATTAGACCTTTGATTTTGTTGGTGTGCAGACCTACCAGGTGAGGAAATGCCCTCTACCAATGCAAGTTGGCACCTTCTCTATAACTTATAGACTTAGAGAGCTATCCAGAGGCACAGAGTTTAAGTAACTTGCCCAGGGTCCTACAGGCAGGATGTGTCCGACTTAGCACTTGAACCCAAGGTCTTCTTGATTCAAGGCCAGATCTATATCAACTATGCCATACTGCCTTGAAAATACCCTGTATTTATATACTGTCAGTAAGCATTTATTAAGCGCCTACTATGTGCCAGGAACTGCTAAGTGCTGGAGCGTTCACATGCATTATCTCATGTGATTCTCTCAACAACCGCACAAGCAAGCAGATGATTATCTGCATTTTTATAGATGAGAAAATGGGTTGGAAGGGGTGGAATTACTTTTTGTGTGGCCACAGGTCTAGGAAGTGGCAGAGACCAGACCTAAGTGCAGGTCTTCAGACTCCAAGGGTAGCACTCCTCTGGTTCATTTCAATTCCATTTACTATTCAGTGTTGTTAAGCGCCAGGTCCTGTGCTAAGCATGAGGATACAAAGACAAAAATGAAACAGGCCCTGACCTCAGGGAGCGTACATTCTGCTAAGAAAATATATACATGAGAGCACTGATGATTGGGGCCCAGGGAGACCCTGAGATGAGAGAGGGCTTTGGGAAGGAGGACACTACTGAGCTGAGCCTTGAAGCCTCCTTCAAGGATTGAGAAGGACAGAGATGAGAAGAGAGAGCATTTCAGGCCTGCAAGATGGCTTGTGTGAATGTATGGAGGCAAGGAATGGCAGGGTAAGCTTGGAAAACACCTAGTGGTCCAGTCTGGTCACCTGGTGCCTATGACTTTGTTAGATGGTCTAGCAAAGGCCTAGGTAGAAGAGGAAGGCTCCACTGGCTATGAGGAGGATCTGTGATGATTCATTTATGTAGACGATGCTTGCTTGCCCCTATGCCAGGGATATCAGTGACCTGGCCCTGGGGATATTTGTGATTGGATCCAGACTATGTGTTCTCATTCACTCCCAACTAGGCTCACTAGCCCCTGAAAAGTAAAATCTCTCTGAGTTAAAGAGATGAAACCCTCCCAATATTTAGGCAAGATGTTAACTTTGGATGAAGTTTAGAAGCCAGGATAGAGAAAAGCTACATGTTTGTTTCCCAGTTCTCACATATTTATTGTCCACGTTCCTTGACCCAAAACCTCCTCGGAGAGGCCTGCACTAGGGAAAAGGAGTCTCTAGAGGTGGACATCCAGAGGCCCTGGAGAAATTAACCATGAATGGAAAAGCCTGGACCTGGAGGGGAGGAGGGAGGCCTACAATGTAGCACCTAACCAGTTTACCTCAGTTTGGGGGTGGTTTGGAGGGCTGGGAGTGGGGACAAAGAACAATTGGGAACGTTGAAATAATTCCAATGTTATTTCATCATGTTCTGAAGGAAAATTGGGAATTTAGAAGGTCTCTAGGTACCTTGGTTTTTTCCCTATTGGAATAAATTTTACAAAGAAATCAGTGAATTTATTTTAATGTCATAGTAGTGACTGGCACGTAGGAAACAGATGTATAATGACAACAATACTAGTAATAACTAGTATTTATGTAGCACATAGCATATGTGCATATATATTATATATAAAATCTTATTTGATCCTCACAACATCCCTGTGAAGTAGGTGCAGTTATCACCATTTTACTGAGGGTAGGAGAAGTTATGACTTGTACAGGGTCATACAACTACTAAGTGTCTGGGACTGGATTTGAACTCAGATTTTTCTGTCTCTAAGTCTAACCTTCTGTCCCCTACATCACCTATTTGCCTAGTATTGTTGGTCATGTCCAACTCTTCGTGCCCCCATGGACCATAGCACACCAAGATCCTCTATTCTCCACTGTCTCTCAAAGTCTGGTCAAGTTCATGTTCATTGTTCCCATGATACTATCTCTCCATCTCATCCTCTGCTGCCCCCTTTTCCTTTTGCCTTTAATCTTTCCCACCATCAGGGTCCTTTCCAATAAGTCCTGTCTTCTCATTATGTGGCCAAAGTATTTAAGCTTCAGCTGCACTATTTGACCTTCCAGTGAATAGCCTGAATTAATTTCTTTGAGTATCAACTGATTTGATCTCCTTGTTGTCCAAGAGTCTCTCAGAAGTCTTCGCCAGTGCCACAGTTTGAAAGCATTGATTCTGTGGTACTCAGCTTTCCTCATGGTCCACCTCTCACAGCCATAAATAGCCATTGGAAAGACCATAGCTTTGACTGCATGGACCTTTGTCAGTAAGGTGATGTCTCTGCTTTTTAGTTACTGTCCAGATTTCCCTTAGTTTTTTCTCCAAGGAACAAGCCCAAGCAACTTTTAATTTCATGGTTACAGTCACCATCTGCAGTGATCTTTGAGTCCAAGAATATAAAATTTGACACTACTTCCATTTCTTCTCCCTCTGTTTGCTAGGAAGTGATGGGACCTATTGCCAAGATCTTCATTTATTTTATGTTAAGCTTCAAGCCACCTTTCACACTCATCTCTTTCACCCTCATCAAGAGGCTTCTTAATTTCTCTTCACTTTCTGCCATCAGACTTTGCCTAGTAAATATTTGATTAATTAAAGAACAAACATCATGAAACTAAAGGTGTCCTTAACTCTTCCTACTAGTAGGTAGAGGAAATTTGGAGAGGACACAGGGTCCAATTGGATGGAAAATCCTCAGCCGCCTGAGATGGAGATGACAGTTACTCTGAGTAGATTTTAACCACAGCTTGGGTTGAACCAAGGAATAGCCATGGCTAGGAGAGCACCAGAGTCACATAGCCAGTATTTGCCCGACTTAGAACTTGAACCTGGATCTTCCTGGTTTGGAAGCCAGCTCCCTGTCAACATTGCCTTGAATACTATCTTATATTAATATAATGTCAGTCAACGAGGATTTAATGAGTATGTACTATGTGCCCTGTGACCTTGTGTTAAGTTTTGGCACTCACATACATTATCTCATTTGAGATATCTCTGCTGGAAGATTCTACCTTGTATCTACTTCAGAACACAACTCAGACAATTGAGAGGGAATTCATCCAGTGGAAGGAGGAAGGCATACTTACTCTCTGTAGCCTCAACAGACAGGACTAGGACCAGTGTGTGGAAGGTTCACAGAAGAAGATTTCAGCTCAGTAGATAAGGAAGAACCTTCTAATGATCAAAAGCGCCCAGTCATAGACTGGTGCTGCCTTAGGGAAATTGTGAGCTGCTTTTAGGGGTAGTGCTCTAGCAAAGGCTGGATGCTATTAATCAGAACCGACCTGTGCTGAGTTGCTGGGCCCACTGGTCTCATGTGATTTTTCTACAGTCTGTCCCCTCTTTCTACTCTCAGATCCTCAGTGTTTCAGTACTATGAATGATTCCATAGAACTAACAAATAGGCTCTCTGACTCCCCTGGGGGAACTGGGTTCCTCATGATTACTCAGGAGCTCTTTGAAGGCAGGGACCATCTTTTGCCTTCTTCTGTATCTCCATTGCCTAGCACAGTGTGTGGCACATGGTAGGTACTTAATAAATGCTTTTTGATTGATTGATAACTGAGGACCCTTAAAGTGGGTGCAGGATTACAAATAAGAAGACAGTTCTTCATTGCCCTGCCCTTTCTTCC
Source organism: Phalanger gymnotis (assembly GCA_028646595.1). NCBI lineage: Eukaryota > Metazoa > Chordata > Mammalia > Diprotodontia > Phalangeridae > Phalanger > Phalanger gymnotis. The sequence goes on along the minus strand of CM053625.1, from coordinate 118,100,991 downwards.
CCTCCTCCATCATCTGTTGCTGTCCCATATGATCATAAACATAGAACTCAACGGGGCCTTGAAGATCATCCAGACCAAAGGCGCTTAACTTTTTTTGGTGTTATAGCTCCTCCCCCCTGCCCCGCCTTGACAATCTGGTAAAGCCTATGGAGCCCTTCACAGAATAATACTTTTAAATGCACAAAATAAAATACATAGAACTACAAAGGAAAACAAATATACTGAAATACAGTGATCAAAATTCATATTTTTTTAAAGTTCACAGATTCCAGGTTAATTAATAACCCATGAGATCCATCCCTTTATTCCACAAATGAGAAAGTTGAGATCCTATTGCTTCTAGGATCAAAAACAAATTCCTCTGTTTGCCATTTAAAGGTCTTCGCAATAGTCCCTTTCCTGTGTTTCCCATCTTCTTACATGTTACTTACTACCCTCCACACACTCTATGATCCAGCTTTCTTGCTGTTCTCCTAATAGGATACTCAATGCCTTTGCAGAGGCTCTCTCTTGCCTGCAATGCTGGATTCTGGTCTCCACTTCTGAGAATTCCTTTCTCCCTTCATGACTCAGCACAAACCCAACCTTCTGTAGGAGGCCTCTCACCTCTCATTCCGGGCTGCTGGTGCTGTCCCATCTAAGGCTACCTTTCACCTACTCTGACTTGCAGCTCAGTATTGTCTCCCCATTAGAATGTGAGAGCAGAGACTGTCTCCTTAGTGCTTAGTGCACGGTTCTTTGCATGTGAAAAAATGCCTAAGAAATACTTTTTCATTTATTTACTCATTTGTACTCTGTGTGTATCTTGTATTAATTATTTATATACTCGCTATTTCCCTCATTAGAGTGTAAGGTCCTTGAGGGCAGGGACTATTTTTGCTTTTTATTCTTTGCCTCCCCAGTTAGCATAGTGGCCAGCACATAGTAGGTACTTGCATAGTAGCTGGTGCATAGTAGGGATTTGATAAATACTTGCTGATTGATTGGCCAAGGTCAGACAGTAAGTGCCAGAGCTAGGACCTGAACCCTGGTTGTCCAACACCAAATTTATCAGGCCTTTCAAAGTGAAACCCTAACTTCACATCAGTAGTCCTTTTGGCCGAGCCAATAGCAGGAGCAAAGAGATAGAGCCAGGACTGCTGGGCTGTCAGCTTCTACAAGGCAGACACCAAGCTTTTTTTTTCTGCTTTTCTTCACATGGTAGGTGCTTAATAAATACCTGGCAAGTTATCCTGAGCGTGGATCCGATGCCACATCAGCTAACATGGGAGCCAGAGTAAAAAGAAAAAAAGAACAAATGTAGGAAAGGGAACAATTAGGATGTAAGAGCTCTGTAAGAGACCTTAGAAAAGTTAAAACATGTTAGAACTGGAAGAATCCTTAAAGGTCATCCAGGTTCATTTTACTGGAGAAAGTGGGATCCAGGGCCAGAGAGTGGTTTGGTTTTGGTTGTACAGTGAATTATTGGAAGGGCTGGGATTAGGGCCCAGGTCTCCAGACTCAGAATTATATATCATGAGTTGGAGGGGACCTGAGACACCATAGTCTAATTCCCTTCTTTTACAGATGAGGAATCGGGTTTGCCCATGGTTCTATAGTATATAGGGTGTTCCTAAAGTCTGGACACATAAGCAAAAATGCATATCTTCAAGAAATGAAATAATAAAATTTTCGACATTTTATTCAATTGGAATATTAACAAGTAACATCTCCAATGTGATTTCCATCATTTGTGATGCAAAGGTTGATGCGCTTTGCAAAATTCACATGAATTCGATGTGGTAACTCCACATTGCTGTCAATTTTAGCACATTCACTCTTTATGCATTCAATCAAGTATGTTGCATCTGTGATTTTCATTGAGAACACCTTCTCCTTTAGCATACCCCAGAAAAAGAAGTCGCTGAACAGAGTCTTTGATGAAAAAGTTAATGAGATGTTAATGAGATTTCCTGTGTATCCAGACTTTAGGGACACCCTGTATATAGCATAGGAGTAAGAACATTGGACTTGGAGTCAGACCTATAGTTGAGTCTTGGTTATGCCCATTTACTAGCTATCTGACCTGCTCTCAGCCTCAGTTTCCTCTCCTGTAAAGTGGGGTTGCACTATCCATCTTACAGGGACATGGGGAGGAAAGCACTTTGTCAACCTGCCAACCTAGATCTAAATGAGTTATCATTGCTGAGTAACAGATCCAGGATCCAAGCCTAGGCTTCCTGACTTTCGGGTCAATTTTGTTTTCCCTCCACCTACTACATTCCCAGTACTTAAGGCCAAGACTTACATCCAAACCATCTCACTGTTAGGGAAACCAAGAGTGTGTATTGTGCAGGCAGCAGCCCAAGGGTTTCACAGTACCTTGGGGTCGTGTAGATCTCCGGGGGTGGGGGGGGAATGCGCTACATCCCATGGCACAAGGAAGTCCTCAGGCTGTTGTCTGTTTCCCCCACGGTCTTCTGCCTTCATGTGGAGACACCCAGCATAGAGGTAGCCTGAGGTAATGGATAGAAAGAAACCTGGATTAGGAGTCAGGATACCTGGGTTCAAGTCCCAGTCCTGCTTATGAGGTTACTACTTATGAGACTTTGGGCAAACCACTTTCTATTTCCAAGCCTTAGTTTTCTCATCTGTAAGATGGGAATAATAATACTTGTAACACCTGCCTGGCAGGGTTAATGAGACTATACATAAGGTGTTTTATGAGCTTTAAAGATCTCTATTAATGTAAGCTAGTAATTTTTTTTTGGCATTGACCCTGCAATCTAAAAAGTGTAGGGACCTCCAGCTATGGAACTTTCTCTACCAAATGCAGATCTGACACCTTCTTCAACTTACAGTCTTAGAGAATTACCATTAATTATTAATTATTATGATTTAATGTCAAAAAGGTCAGGACCCAGAGTGGGACTACTCCTTCTCTGCTTGGGCCCTAAGCAAGAGAAGCTGACGGGGTCATCGAAACCAGGTTCTTGGAAAGAACATGGAGAATCCACAATCATGGTCCTTGGCTGGGAGATTTCTGCCCTAGCCCTTCCAGTCTTTCCAGGTGTTTTCTGGGATGGTGTGTTTAGCAATATGCATGCCCCTGGGCTGGCCCCAGGAGGCCCTGACTGTATGAATGCTATTCATTAGGATTCTGTTTGAATTCTTGTTAGTGGTTTATGACCTGTCTGGGATCCAATACCCAGTAACCTATAAATATAAAGTAGCTATGAAATTTCTGCTTTTCCTCAGCCAACCTGGCAGGGAGTGGCCCCTTAGCACAGAGCTTCCTTGATGTACTTCCATTGGCATTCTTGGGATGGGGCCCCGTGCAGAGTGACCATCTGTCCACTCTGATGAGAGGATCCTTTTTATGGTTAACCCTTTTGCCATAGGGTCCCAAGGAGTTATTGGCAAAAGCGAGTGGAAGGAGATGGTCAGAAAACTTGTTTCCAAAATGTGTAATTGGGAATAAGAATGGAAAGCAACCATTTCTACCCTAGAAGTCTTATGGGTGCAAAGCAGAGGTCTCTGGGCTATTCGGAGCTTTCAGAATCAGGGGAATTTTTTCCCCCAGAGCAGGCAAGGAAAAATATTGTTTGAGGAGCAGCAACATGTTCCCTTTCTCCGTATTATAAATGTTTCCTGCTACAGGACCATGTGCCTTTTTTTTCGCAAGCATCCCCGTGGCCTTAGAGCATCCACAGAAATCAGACTTTCAAAAGAAAGGCCACTGTGTTGATTGGAACTCTTAAGTCTTTTAAACAAGTGTTTGCTTATAAAAAAAAAATTTGTGTTATTATAGAAATTATTCTCCAGGTTCTGCCCACTTTACTCGGAGTCAGTTCATAACAAGTCTTTCCAGGTTTGCCTGTCTCTTTTCTTTCTGTCTTAGAGCACTCCATTCATTCTTATACCAGAATTTGTTCATCCATTCCCTACTTGATGGAATACCATCTTAGCCATTTTTTTTGCTACTACAAAAAGCTGCAATAAATATCTTTGTGCTTGTGCATATGGGTCCTTTCTCTCCTTCTTTGAGAGAACAAGTGACTTGTAACAAGGTCAGACCATCAGTAAGTAGTAGAGCTGACAGGCAAGTCCAGGGTTTCTTGGCTCAAGATCACAAAGTTAGCATCCGAGGTAGGATTTGAACCCAGGTCTTCCTCGTTCCGAGTCCAGCGCCATATCCACTATGCCTGGCATCTTCTCTGTGTTCCCTTGTTGTGTTACTTACAAAGGATAGTGTCTCTGCTTTTGTTTCCAGCATAAATGAATAGCGTGCAGTTGTTTAGTCGTGTCTGACTCTCTGCGACCCCACTTGTTGTTTTCTTGGCAAAGACACTGGACTGGTTTGCCATTTCCTTCTCCAGCTCATTTTATAGATGAGGGAACTGAGATAAAATGAGATTAAATGACTTGTCCAGGGTCACACAGCTGGTGAGTGAGCATCTGAGGCTGTACTGGAACTCAGATCTTACTGACTCCAGACCTAGTGCTCTGCCCATTACATTGTCTAGCTGCCCCGTGTACCAATACCACCAAATAAAATCCAGCTGTGAAGGCCTTTGTGTTGGTTCCTCCATAGCAACACCACTCTTCTATTTCTTGGCATTGAGGGGGGACAATTAGCTTCCTTGAAAATGGCTGTAGGTAGAGGAGGATGTCTGAATTGTCTTGGGGCTTCTATAGAGAAATAGATAGATAGATAGATAGATACATAGATACATAGATACATAGATACATAGATACATAGATACATAGATAGATGGGGACAAAAGGAAATAAGTGTGGCCTGGCCTGGGGCACACTGACATTGAAGGTGGGGTTGCTAATTCATTTCATGCTGTTATATCAAGTGCCATCTAATTCAGTGGATAAACCAGAGCTAATACTACATTTGCATGTACTAAGCATTTGAATTAAATTAAGTTAGATTAATGTGAAAGAGTTTGAATTTCTAGAATAGAAAAGCTAGAGAAATACAAATTCTTTTCAAAATTTTGTGTTTCCCTCCCCCACCCCCACACATGCCCAGTTCCTAGCATAGTACTCTGTGCTTTACAAATATCCATTGAATGTTGAATGTTCTTTCTGTATTTGGCAGCAATTTCATGCCCTCTTAAAAATCTCCCTTTGGATCGTGAACATTAAACCCAAGAGTTAATCGAATGGTTGATTACTTAATGTTCCTCTAATTAAACTGTTGAAAACCATACAATGGTACAATGCATCAGTGCAGGTGAATTCTTTTTCCAAATGGGCATAAATCAGTATCACTCACCTCTTGCCAAAACTTGGTAGTTTAAGAGGCAGCTCTTAGCATGTTTTTAAACCCATTCTGCAAAAGAAGTCATCAGGCTGAAAATTGAATCGCTCCCCCCTCATTCTCTCTACCCCTAAAGCCATTTTTGGAAAATTCCATCAAACCTCATCTTGCATTCTCCTTCAAAAGAGAAAGCAGGGTCAGCTAGAAAGGGAATCAGATACCTTAGCTTCTAGTGCTGGCTGTCTGTACGATTTTTTTCAAGCCCCTTATACTCTCTGGGCCACAGGCTTTCTGTCCCCATCTTTTCTCCCGCTAAAATGGGGATAGACTTTGAATTCCTGCCCACAGGGAAGATGAACCAATAATGTGCCCCTGCCAAAGCTGCCAGGGAGGCATTCTTAGAACACAGAGTAATTTTACCATGGGAGTTAAAATTCAAAAGAACACCAACAATTATTATGTGTTCCCTTTCAATAATGAGAATAAGAAAGGTTTGTAAAAATAGTAAAAGTTCTCGGATTTCCAGATTTTGATCGGCTTCCTTGGCTTGGGCTGTGTACATTCAGTGTCTTCATCCAGGCCCAGCAGTTCTTGGTTTCTTACTTAGTGGCGACAAGGAGACGCAGGAGACGGGAACAAAGTCCTAATGGGACAACTTCTCATTACTCCCAGGCTATTTTTAATTCTTCTCCTCTGAATTGTATTAGAGCAGCGGTATCAAACTCAAATAGAAAAGGAGGCCAATAAACCCTATATAAGGATCCCTTAGAAAACCACAAATTAGCATTATCTATGTTTCATTGAGTTTTTATTTATTTTGTGAAATATTTTCCAATTTTACTTTCATCTGGTCTGGGCAGCAATCAGGAGTGTTGGGCCCCTCGGGTTGCTGTGTTTGACACCTCTGTGTTAGAGGACTCTGCTGTTCTGGCCACTCTCCCAGACCCATCTCTGGGGTAGGCAGAGGGTGTGTAGCTCACAGAAACCCTGGCACTCCATCCTCCAGTTGGCTGAACCAGCTGGAGCGAGGGAGGCTACAGTGGGACAAACCTTCCTCTCTCCAGCAGTCCCGCTGCCCGCCAATAATTACTGTTCAGTAAACTAGAGACACTTGGAGAATTCAAGTAAGGGAAAAGAAAAAAAAACAGCACCATTTTTTAAACAGCCCAACACATCTCCAAATTCGCTTTCTTTTCTACTTTAAAAAAAATGTTTCTCCTAGGGCCTGATGGGATTTATCGGTCTGGTCGGAGAGCCAGGAATCATCGGAGAGAAGGTAGGTTGTATTTTAAAAAATAAATAAAGGAGCCCAGCACATTTTGGGGGCCGGGGAAGGTGATGGAAGCTGCCGTTTCAGGAATTTAAAACCCTGTCTCAGTTTACTCTTAGCTCCGCTGTTCCTCATCCAAGGACCTGAACAAGCTCTGTTGGCAGAAGTTGTGACTTGGCATTTGGGGGCTAGGGAGTGAGCTGTCAAAGGACCATTGTCTGGTGTTCTCCATGGCTGCCTTGCATTCATTTCCTGTCTTCCATTCCCTTTAATGTTTAACTATCGCTCCCTTCAGGACCACCTGGCTTCCCTTCCCTGTGTCAGGACTCTGCTCACTTTGCCTTACCTGCCCACTCTGATTTCTCAGGGTCACCTAGAACCTGAGGGCTGGTTAAGAGGACCAGAGTGGTCCAGCCACATGAGCCTCAGTCTGGACTCCTTAGATGTGTCCATCCATTTGACTGCGTGGTGCATTACGGGATGGATATGGGGGTATGATCCATATGTCTTGAGTGCATTTGCTTTCTATCTGAAAACACCTTATTGAAGATAAAGCTAGAAGAGATGCCCATTTCCATTTCCTGATCCCTCAAGGACAGAGGCTTTTATTACACTTTGGCCCACCAGAAATCTATTTGGGAATATAATACATTAATAATAACAGTAGCTAACATTTAGATAGCACTTACTACTGAACACTTTACAATTATCATCTCATCTGAGCCTCTCAATAACCTTGGGAAGTAGGTGCTATGATTAACCTCATTTTACAGATGAAGAAACTAAGGCGAACAGGTTAAATGACATTACAGATTATCATTCCCACCTCCCAACCCACCACAGATAAGGACTATTGCCAGTGTAGACAAAACCTGGTTCTCCAGGGGTCACAGCAGCCAGGATAGAATCTGCTATGGATTCAGGATGCTTCTCTTCAGGGCAGGGCCACTTCCAGAGAGGTGCCCCTAATGTCAGAGATGGCCATCCAGAGAGAGGCTTAGCTAGACCCAGGGACAAAATCTTGGGCCCTGGGGGAATGCTAAGATTGTAACGGACTTATTGAAAACAAGGTCAGTCTGTGAATGTCCCTTGTGGACAGAGTCCGCATCTTACACACCAGCATCCCCCCCTGCTCAGTTCAGAATAAATGTTCAGTATAACTGCCTATTTGTCAAGGAGCTGGTCATTGATCAGTCGACTCCTCAGAATCCAATTCTTGCTCAGGCAACCAGGGAGTTGGGGCAAAAGTGGAGTGTATTAGGGGAGGATTGAAGAGATGGGAAGGGTGGAAAGGGAAGGAAATTCCTTCTGTTGACACATCGGCATCTATAGATCCAACCCAGCCCAAGCCAAACTTAAACCAGATTCAAATGGTACCAAATAGGAATCAAAAGGAACAATAGAATTAGCAGTTCCTTAATCAAAACCATCTCTGCGGAAGGAAAATCCCCACTTGTGTGTGTGAGGTGGCTTCAGAGGGCCACCTGGAGATTCTGGCCCTGTCTGGGTCTGCACATCATTCAGCAAACATTTTGGAGCCTCCAAAGGACAGTACCAGGCTAAGCTTTGGAGGAGCTGGGAGGATAAAGAAGACCATCATGCCTTTTCTCAGAGAGCTTATAGTCTAAGGCTACACAGATAACACTAGAAGGTAGATTGTGGTGAGGAGAATTTGAGAATTCAAAGGGAGGGAGAGATCACATCTGGCTGAAGTAATCAAGGAAGACTCATGGAAGAGGTCGTATCTGAAGGTTGAGTCAGAATTTAACAGGAAATGAGAGAGGAAACATTCCAGGCAAAGGGGATAGCAATGAACAAAGTGCGAGAGAGCATTTTCAGGAAAAAGTGAGTAATGGTAATGAGGACATCTGCAGGGCTGAGTCTATTCGTGTCATTTCATTTGCTCTTCACAACAACCTTGTGCTGTTAGTGGTTAAAGTATTATCATCCCCATTCTACAGATGAAGTGAAATTACTAGCCCTGAATGCCCCCAGCAGGGACCTCATAGATCCAGCATTCGATGCCAGGCCTTTGGAATACACATCCAGTGTCCTCCCTCTACCCCACAGCTGCTTCCTGCTGCTTGGAGCACAGGGTACATGGACGTTGAATTTAGATTGTGAAGGGCCTTGGAAGCAATCTTTATCCAAGCATGTTGAATGATAAGGGGGAGAGAAGGCATCGCAGGTTGTGTGGATAGATTAGGACTGGGGAATTTCGTTGTGCAAAGCTTCCCAGGGAAAGTTGACTTTGAAATGTTATATAAAGGAGGGAGATGGTGATGTCGCAATGGGCAAGAAGGAAGAAGATCATTCTACACCATCCATGGGGACTTTATCTCACTAATCGCATCCCAAGCCCATATCTCAACCTGGAATAGACACATCTGTGGCTGATGGCTGATGTCAAACATGGCTAGGTGAGAGCCTGATGCCTCAATAGACAGAAGCGATTAAACCCCACGACAGCAGACATTCAAAAATATGGCAATTCCCATAACAATCCTCCCTCTATATCCTAATGTTAATAATGATAACTAAAATTTATATAGCACTTTAAAGTTTGCAAAGCACTTATTACACTTGATTCTCATACCAGCTCTCTGAGGGTGGTGCTAGTATTATCCCCATTTTGCGGATGAGGAAACTGAGGCTGAGAGAGGTTGAGCGACTTGCCCAGGGTCACATAATTCGTAAGTGTTCGAGATGGGATTTGAACTCTGAGAATACTTTGCTTCCTTTAAGACTCAGCTTAAGCGCTACTTTCTAATCCCCAACCTGTTTTTTCCTCCCCTCAAAATCACCTTGCATTTATTTTGTGCCTAGTTCTTGTACAGCTAGATATTTGCAAGTGATGGTCTCTTCCCAGTGGAATGTTAGGTCTTTGAGGGCAAAGACTGTTTCACTTTTGTTTTTGACCCTTCCAGCCTCCAAGAATGCCTGGTACGTAAGAGGCACTTAATAAATGCTTATTGACCAATTGATTCCTATGCACTCATTGATGTTTCTCCTTTGCTGAAGGGTGGCCGAGGTGCAACGGGACCACCGGGTCCTCCTGGAGCCAAGGGGTCGATGGTAAGGAGTAAGTCTGCATTCTCTCACTCTATCCCCACTCTTTCTTTTCCTAAAGTGCAGGTCTGATCATGTCACTCCCTTACTCTATGAATGCCAATGGTTCCCTATTGCGACTACAATCTCCATTTAGCTTTTAATGCCCTTCACTACCTGGCCCCCACCTACCTTTCCAACCTTATTATTCATTACTTTCATTCCTATATTTTCAGCTCCAGCAAAGCTGGCCTTCCTGCTGGTTCTCACATAATACTCCATGGTGCTCAGCCGTGTTTGGTATTCTTTCTCACCTCACTTCGACTCCTTGGTTTCCTTCAGATCTCTGCTCAAACACCTTCTACGTGACCCTTTTCTTGATCCTTCCCAGCTGCTAATGCTCTCGTCTTCCAAATTCACCTCACGTTGATTTTGTGAATATTTTTTATTTACCTATATATGCACGTGTTATCTCATCCAACAGAATGTAAGCTCCTTGAGGCCAAGGACTGTTTTGTTTTTGTTTTTATCTCTCCCCTGAGCTCCAGTCTGATATTTCCACCAACAAAGCAGTTGCTTAATAAATGCTTGTTGTTTAATCGATCGTCTCTGGGATTGTAGTTCTCCTTCCATCCCATCTCCTTCTCTTTGCCTTCTTCTCCTCATGCCTCTGCTGGATGCTTCAAGATCCTTCCATTCATCCTTCCCACCGTTAAGGAGGAGACAATGTAGGGTTCCCAGGGATCTGGCCTCTTGGCCCATGACCTCGATTCTACCTTAGCTGTAGTTAGTTAGGTTAGCCGAGGGCAGGGCTTGAAGTAAGTAGTTTTTATTTTCCTGTGAGCTCATCACAATTATTTCCCCCACGCCTCTTTCTAGGGTCATCCTGGGATAGCAGGTGGAGTTGGAGATCCTGGAGACTCCGGGCCCCCAGTAAGTACTATCGCAAGAGTAATCCCTGAACAAGGACTCACTTGGCAACACTGGCTCTCCAGTCAGAGGGCCTGAGGTCATGTCCCACATTCTTTGATGCCTGCCTCTTTATTTCCCTGTGCCTCAGCTTCCCAATCTTTACAGTGACGAAGTTGGATTAAGAGATAAAGTTGGATGGATAGATTTGGGCCAGATTATGGGAGGCCTTGAAAGGCCAGGCATCATTTGGTACTAAAGGGAAAATAAAGGCACTGAAGATTTGAAATGAATTTGGAAGATAGGGAAGGGAAGAGTGAAGACTCACAAAATTGGCTAGTGAAGCATCTTCCGTCATTCCCAGCAGAGACAGGGAATTGGATGGAGGCACCAATTGTGTGTATGTGTGTGTGTGTGTGTACACACCCATATGTATGCATGTATGAATGTGTATGTGTATATGTATATAGAATTTTGGTTTTATTCATATCTTTCATTTTAGCATTACGTTCATTTCATTTTCATTTCAATGACCCCTCCCCTTTCCTCAATAGCGAGCTATCCCTTGTAGCAAAAATTTAAAAAGAAAAAGGAAAGAAGGCAGTTCAGCAAAACCAACAAGTCTGGCAGTGTACGTAACACTCTTCCTCTTCAAAGAACGTCCGTTTTCTCCACTCTCTGGGGCCAAGCTTAGTTATTATTAATTACAGAGTGTTCAATTTGTTGTCCTTCCTTTTCCATTGTCATTGCTGTGTGTCATTTTCCTGCTGGTGCCTACTTGACTCTGCTTTCCTTTGCCTCACTGTAGTCTTCACGTTTATCTCTTACAGCACTCCAATACCCCATTACATTCATGTGCTGGACTTTGTACACATACCCTTTCCCACACAATGGCCACCTACTTTGTTTCCGGTTCTTTGCTATCACAAGATTACTACTATGAATATTTTGGCATCTTTCTCTCTTTGAACTCATTGGGGTATATACTTAGCAGTAAGATCTCTGGGTCAAAGGATATGAACAGTTTACTTTTTAAGCATAACTCTAAATTGCTTTTCAGACTGCTTAGACCAGGGGTGGGGAACCTTCAGCCTCGAGGCTACATGTGGCCCTCTAGGTCCTCAGGCATGGCCCTTAATCCAGTCAAAGGGCTGCATTTGAGGACCTAGAGGGCCACATGTGTCCTCGAGGCTGAAGGTTCCCCACCTCTGGCTTGGACCAATTCATAGGTCTACCCATAGTACATGAGTATGCCTGTTTCCCATACAGAGCACAGATTTAGGAGGGGAGAAGATAGGTTTTGTTTCGGATTTGTGGAATTTGAAAGGTTAGAAGGGCATTCAGATGAAGGTGTCCAGTAGGCAGTTGGAGATGTGGGAGAACACGGGGCTGAAGATACAGATCTTGGAGTCATTTCATAGTCACCTTGGAGCCTTCCCTCTCTCTTGAGTCCCATAATTAATCAATCCCGTCAGTTTTCCCTCTCAGTCTCTGTCTCTTGTCTTTCATTTCTGGTTCATGACATTATTACCACTTGTCTAGCCGGGTGCAGTAGCCTCCTTCATAACCCATGGGATTGCTCTGAGCAAAGTGCTTTGTAAACTGTAAAACATGATGTAAACATGGTGGTCGTTGAGATGACGCCGATGAAGAGAGAGCCCCCCCCCACTTTTCAAATTCCATGAGCCACACTGATAATTCTTCTCTATACGCTTACATTGATCTTTGGCAAGGGACTCCAGTGCTCCCAGGGCCAGATGTTGATTCGAGCTGGGGATCAGGAGGCCGAACCTGACTAACTGGGCTCCCATTGCTCGAGAATTGCTTAATGAAAAACAAGCATCTTGTCACTGGCATCTGCTGTCAGTTCCACACATATTCTATCAATTATCTCTCTCCAGGCAGAAGGAATACCCTGGCCTTGATTAATGTGTATCTCCGAGGGGAATCTCTCCTGTTGGATGAGACGGGGCTAGTCCCAGCCAACAAATCAGATAAAAATTGTTCCCATTCTGCAGGAATTGATTAATAATAATTGTTATGGTAGTAGTTGCCATGGAAATAAGCCAAGAATAAATAAGAGACTTAGTTGTAGGGTAGAGAGAGGAGAGGCAATATGGTCTAGTAGTAGAATATTGGTTCAAAAATGGGAACTGAGTTCAAATCATCATACTACCACTGGTCTACTGTGTGACTCAAATTCTCCCCACCTTTGCTTCCTCCCTGGAAAATTTTTTCCTGCCTCCCAGGGGAAGACAGATATTCCAGGGAACTGAAGTTTCCACTGTACACACCAAGATGCCACCCACCCCTTTGACATAACCCATTCCCTCCTAAGGGTGATCCTGAGGGAGCCAGAGGACAAGTGCCTTGCACATGATAGTAAGTCGTGTTTCTACAGCACTTTAAGGATTACAGAGTGCTTTCCTTATCCTGTGAAGCAGGTCCCATGAGCTTTCTTACCCCTGTTTTACATATGAGAAAACTGAAGTTCATAGAAGGTAAAAATTGCTGCATTCATGTAGCCGGTATCAGAGGAAGATTGGAACTGAAGATTTCATTCTGGACATTGAGTGTTCTTTTCAGTGGTTAAAGGAACCCAGGATCCTTAGCTCTTAGTCTGTGGCTCAGGCCGCAAGCCCCACCATCACCTTTCTGCCAGGGAACATCTGCTCTGCTATATGCCATCTTTTGGGTGGAGGGGCCGAAAAGGGGATCAGGCTGCTCCTGTCCTGCCAGCCAAGTCAGTTTTCAAGTGGGCACCAAGGAAGGCATTCCGTTCCTGCATCAGAAAACCAGCAGTGTGCCTAGTTCAGTCAGCATAGGCACGGGCCAAATTGGGCCTTATGGAGACCCTAGCACAAAGGGGCTTTAAGGCTGCTTCCAGTAGGGCTGAGCTTCCTGTGCCAAGTGGTTAGTTTGGTCTGGAACAGGCAAGGAGAAGGGACTGTTTCTAGCCTCCCCATGGGCACCCACAGAGCTGGCTAGATGCCTTGCTCTTCCTCTTGGCCATATTCCTCCTCTCCCCACACTGGTCATGCCTTTCCCGTAGACTGGCCTAGGCTGCTGCTCACCTCCCTGGCTGCTTTCCACCTTCTCAGGTGAGGCAGCTGAATAATTGTTCCATTGAGTTCTCATTGTGCATCTGGTCCTGTGCTAAATGCATGAAGACACAAAGAAGGAGACTTGGTCCCTGCCCTCAAGGCACTTACCATCCAGTGGGGAGACAATACTGACATCATGAAATCAAGAGGGCAAATTGTTTGGTTCAGATTCTAAATTCAAAGAAGAAAGAAATTAATTAGATCAGGAATAAATAGTCAGGAAAGGTCAGAGCATTCAGAGCTGTAAAGGAGAGATCATCCAGTCCAGGGATCCTTAACCTGGGCTTGGTGAACTTGTTTTTTTTAAAATATTTTGATAACTGTGTCTCAATAGAATTGGAATGTTTTGTAATTCCATGTATTTTTATGTTAGGCAAATATTATGTAAAACATTATCCTGAGAAAGGAGGGGCCTATAGGCTTCACCAGACTGCCATAGGGATCAGTGACACAAAACAGATTACAGGAGCATGCTGGTAAATGGTTAACCACTGACTCTTGAGGGGTGGGGGGAGGTCAGGAATATGTGCGTGACACATTTTTAAGTTTAATCTGCATTATTAAAATTTTTCCTTCAGTTCCTTAAGTCTGCAAAACAATACATCAAACCCTGATTTGGAGGATTTGCTGATTTACAAGGTGTAAATTCTTGTGCTGAGAATTTAGCAACCAGCTCTCTCAAGCCTATATGAGCTAGCTCCAGCTCACCACATGTGTTAGTACAACCGCTTTATTTTATAAATGAGAAGACTGAGGCCTACAGAGGTGAAGTAATTTGCCTGGGAACATTTCGGCAATGAATAACAGAGCGGAGATTTAAATCTGGTGTTGTAATTCCAGGTCCAAATCTCTTTCTGCTGTAGCAGAGGAGGGAACTGGGCTGGGTTTTGATAGATAGATGGTACTCAGAGGATTCTGATTTCTCAGGATTCAGAGAGGATCAAGGAGGTGGTTTTAAGCAAGAGAAACCAAAATGAACGAAGAGATATAAAGTTCCTGCTGGAGGATTCAATAGAATCACTGAAATTGTCAATAGAACATAACCTCCTTGAGGGCAGGGACTGTTTCATCTTTGGCTTTGTGCCATCAGCACCTCGCCCAGCACCTGGCACATAGCATTTAGTAAATGCTTGTTAGTTGATTGATTTATTGATAAGCCTGGATGGATGCAGATGAGCCTCGAATACCCAGCAGAATAGTTTAGACTTATAAACCAAAAGACACGAAACATGGGCAGACCAGACGAGAATTTGGAATGCAGGCAGAGGTCAGGTCTGGGTATTTGTATCTGCTTATCAAGAGAGCGCTGACCTATTGCCAAGGTGTAAGGGCAGGGTCAGGCTGGAGGAAAGCTGCATGTGAACCAGAATCCACACCTGGTCCAAGAACTCAGGAAGCAAGTCAAGTTACTCCAACCTTCTATCTCAACAAGCTGGCTGGGAACAGGGCCAGCTTGAGGAATTCAATCAGAGGGAAGGGCCACCTTGGCAGCTGGGGACGCTGTCTCAGGATGGATTCCTGGGTCCATTTCCAACTCCTGGGGCAAGGCACTTAGCCCTTCTTTGAAAAAAAAAGTACTTTTATTTTTAAAAATATATTTATTAGTTATTTATTTTTAACATTCTTTTCTTTTTAAATTTTGAGTCCCAGAATCTCCCTCCTTCTCAGCCCTCCCTCACACATGAAAAGGCAAACAATATGGTATCAGTTATACATGTGAAATCATGTAAAACATTTCCGTATTAGCCATATTGGAAAAAAGCAAAAAAATAAAATGAAAAAATTATACTGCAATTTTCACTCAGAGTTCATCAGTTTTATCTCTGGTGGTGGATGGCATTTTTTCATCATGAGCCCTTTGGAGTTGTCTTAGATGACATTATTATTAATCAGAGTAGCCAAGATTTTCACAGTTGATCATCATTACATCACTGCTGTTACTGTGCACAATGATCTCCTGGTTCTTCTTACTTCACTTCGCATCAGTTCCTATGGGTCTTGGTGCGTTTTGTTCTGAAATTACCCCTCTGTCATTTATTATGGCACAATAGTACTCCACCATTATCAGATGCCACAACTTATTCAACCATTCCGCAATTGATGGGCATCTCCTCAATTTGCAATTCTGTGCCACCACAAAGAGAGCTGTTATAAATATTTTTGTACAATTATATCCTTTTCCTTTTTCTTTGATCTCTTTGGGGTACAGACCTAGTAGTGGTTTTGCTGGACCAAAGGGTATGAACAATTTTATAGCCCTTTGGGTTCTCCAGAATGGTTGGATCAGTTCACTACTCCACCAACTTAATGTACCTATTTTCCCTCATCTCCTCCAGCATTTGTCTTTTTTGGTAGGTCTGAGGTAGTACCTCAGAGTTGTTTTAATTTGCCTTTCTCTAACCAATAGTGATTTAGGGCATTTTTTTTTCACATTGCTGAGATAGCTTTGATTACTTCATTTGAAAACTGCCTGTTCATATCCTTTGACCATTTATCAACTGGGGAATGACTCTTATTTTTCTAAATTTTACTCAGTTCCCTATACATTTGAGAATATATTTCTCTTTATCAGAGAAAGTTGCTGTAAATATTTTTGATGTTACTTCGTTGTCTATGGTACCTTCTAGCAAAGTGTAATTTCCCTGATTATCTCTTTCAATTAGGTCAGGTTTTGCTTTTGCTTTGTCTGAGATCATGACTGCTACCTCTGCCCTCTTTACTTCAATTGAAGCATAATAGACTCTGCTCCAGCCCTTCATTTCAACTCTGTGTGTGTCTTTCTGTTCCAAATGTGTCTCTTGTATACAACATATTGTTGATTTTGGTTTCCAATCCATTCTGCTATCCACTTCCATTCTATGGGTTAGCTCATCCCATTCACAGTTATGATCACTAACTGTGCATTTCCCTCTATCCCATTTTCTTCTATTTTCCCTCTCTACCTTTTTATCCTGTCCCTTCTCAGAAGTCCATTTTGCTTTTGACCATTGCCTCCCCCAATCTGCCCTCCCCGTTATCATTACCCCTATATTTCTTATCTCCTTCCCCTCTCTATTGGGTAAGATAGATTTTCATAGACAATTGAGTATGTATACATATTCTTCCTTCTTTGAACGAATTCTGATAAGAGTGAGGTTTAGGCATTGCCTGCTAACCCCTCCCTCCCATTTTCCCCTCTACTATAAAAGCTCTTCCTTGTACACCTCCTTTATTTGAGAAAATTTGCTCTGTTCTCTCTCTCTTTCTTCCCCCTTCTCCCAGTGCATTCCTCTTTCTCTCCTCTACATTCTTCTCTCCCCTACACAACTGACTCACACCAGTGACTTCTGACTATGTGGACTCCTAGCTGCCCTAATAATGATAAAGTTCTTAGGAATTACATGTATCCTCTTCCCATATAGGAGTGTAAACGACTTACTTGTTTATATTCATATTAACAAATATATATATATATATATATATATATATATATATATATATATACAATGAAGTATATAATTTGTATATAAATTATAAAATTTAACTCCATTGGGTCCGTTATGCTTACCTTTTTATGGTTCTCTTAAGTCTTGTATTTGAAAGTCAAATTTTCTATTCAGCTCTGGTCTTTTTATAAGGAATTCTTGGAAGTCCTTTATTTCATTAAATATCCATTTTCCCATGAAGAAAGATATTCAGTTTTGCTGGGTAGGTTATTCTTGTTATCCTAGCTCCTTTGCCTTCTGGAATATCATATTCCAAGTACTCTGTTTCTTTAATATGGGTAGGTTATTCTTGTTATCCTAGCTCCCTTGCCTTCTGGAATATCATATTCTTTAATATGTTTCTTTAATATGGAAGCTGCTAAACCTTGTGTTTCCTGACTGTGGCTCCACAAAATTGGAATTGTTTCTTTCTGGCTGCTTGAAGTATTTTTTTTTTGATCTGGGAGCTCTGGGATTTGGCTACAATATTCCTGGGAGTTTTCGTTTTGGTATCTCTTTCAGGAGGTGGATCCTTTCAATTTCTATTTTATCCTCTGGACGATATTGGGGCTTTATAATTTCCTGAAATATAATATCTTGGCCCTTTTTTTTATCATGGCTTTCAAGTAGTAACAACAATTCTTAAATTATCTTTCCTTAATCTATTTTCCAAGTCAGTTGTTTGTCCAATGAGATGGTTCACATTTTTCTTCTGTTTTTTTTTCATTCTTTTGACTTTGTTTTATTGTTTCTTATAATCTTACAATTTCCAGCTGCCCAATTCTATTTATTAAGGAACTCTTATCTTCAGTGAATTTTTGTACCTCTTTTACCATTAGGTCAATTTTGTTTTTAAGGTGATTATTTTCTTGAGTATTTTTTGTGTCTCTTTTTACCAGGCTGTTTAATTAACTGATTTTCTTGTATTATCCTCATTTTTTTTCCTGATTTTTCCTCTACCACTCTTATCTTGTTCTTTAATTCTTTCAGGTATTCTTGTTGACCTCTGGTCCAATTAGCATTTGCCTTTTAGGCTTTGCTTGTAGCTGTTTTTGCATTGCTGTCTTCTGAGTTTATGTCTTAACATTCTCTGCCACCATAGTAGCTTTTCATGATTAAGTTCCTTTTTTGCTATTTGTTCATCTTCCCAGCTTATTTCTTCATTTTGAACTTTATGTCAAAGCTAGGCTTTGCTCACCTCAGGGAGGAGGGGGAGGAAGTAGAGGAAGACATTGTTCCAAGCTTCAATCTCTTTTTGTGCTGCTGTTTTCAGAGCTAGTTCTGGGGTTCTGCAGGTTTTCAGGGGTCCAAGCTGATGTTATCTTGGGAGAGGTGTGGTCACTGCTCTCCTGGTCTGCCATCCAGTCTTTACCTGGGACAATCCCTTACTCCCCTGCGGCTGCAAGTACTACTGCTCCTCGTGGCCCTGGAACTGTGACCAGGGTAGCTGCTCCCTTGTGACTAACCACAAGCTTTCCTCTCCACCCTGGAACTGCAACCTAGAACTAAATATGGCAATAGAACAGTTACCAATCAGTGCCAGCTCTACAAGTGCCAGCAAAGGGTCTCTTCTAATCTCTTTCTGATAAGTTGTCCCACCCCCTTTCCATCTATGGACTGGAAGCTCCCAAAGCTGCTGCTGGTGCTGCTGTCATGACTGCCTCCAAAGCTGGTACTCTGCTATGCTCCAGTCCCGAGCCCACCCCAGTGTTACAGACCTCTCCTGTGGACCTCCTAAGTTGTCTTAGGCTGGAAAAATGTCTCCCTCTGATCTTTTGTTGGCTCTGCTACTCCACAATTTTATTTGAGGTGTTAATTTAAAGTTGTTAGGAGGGGAATGTTAGGAGAGCTCAGCTGGGTCCCTACTCTACCATCTTGGCTCCCCCTCCCCCACTTAGCCCTTCTAATCCTCAGTCTCCCCAGCCATACATTGGGCATCTGAGAGACTGGAGAGTCATTAACAGGCCCCACAAAATGATGGGTGAGTGAACTTTGGATCAGCCTGCTTAAACGGAGTATCATGCCTGAGCTTCAAGAATGAGACCTCCGGAAAATGGGACCTGAAGGTCTGGGAGATCACCACGTGGACATGAGCTGCTCTCTTGCATGTGAAATCTCCAGCCTTATTAAGTCCAGCTGTGGCTCATTCTTCCCAGTTATGTGGATGCTGTAGCCAAATCCTAGCCTGTGTGCCTTTGAGGAGGCTCTAACCTGAGCTGTAATAATACTAGGAACTGTGAAGGGAACCTTTGGCTCAGTCTGAGAAGGAGGCTCAGAAAGGGGAGAGAACAGGCCATGTCTTCCTTTCTATTGCCATCATCATTGATTGGTGTTCATTTTGAACTTTGTTGGAGAGCAGGCAACCAGTTGCCCCTCAGGGCACTCAGGTAATGATAATTCTGAGGGCTATGGGCATGTATAAAACAATATTATAGGATCATGGCTCTAGATCTGACAGGAACTTCAGAAGCTCTCTGATTCCTCCCTTCCTATTGCAGATGAGGAAACTGAGGCCCAGGGAGGTAGTGATTTGTTCAATGTCATATATGCAGCAGCCCCGGTAGTGGAGACAGGGCTCCAATGTACTCTGACTTCAGATCAGAAATGAATTTGGGTTTAGGGTTATAGTCAGAGGCAAACTTAGGGTTACATCTTTACATTGAACCAAGCTGTCATGTGTGTGTGTGTATGTGTGTGTGTGTGCGTGCGTGTGTGTGTGTGTGTGTGTGTGTGTATGTTCATCTGAAACTAACAAAAAGTGGCCAGTGGACTTAGGATGGACTTAGGCCAGTCCATTTTTCTGAGCTTCCATTTCATCATTTTGGAAATGACGTTGTAAAACTAAATCTCCAAGGGGACCCTTCTCCTCTGACCATCTGAGTCTAGGTTTTAAACCTCTTTTTTAAAAATTCTTTATCTCATGTGTTCCTTACAATGAAGTAGGCCCAGCAGGGATCATTATTCCTACTTTACAGACAAAGAAACTAAGACTGAGAGAAAGAAAGTGACTCACTCAAGACCATCCCCTAAAATTAGTGGCTGAACCAGGAGGAGACCCCAGACCTACCTCTCACCTTGTCTTTTGGAATCTCCCAGTTCCAAATTGCACATGTGTTGTGGTTAGGAGATAGCTCCATGAAAAGGGCAGACACTTGCCCAGTCTCCCTTCCTCTGGTATCCAGGAATCAGATCTGTTGATTCTTTGGGCCAAACTAGTTTCCTTCCCCTGGATCTGCTCCAGACAAGGAGGCTAACAAGAACATGGCCTGCCCCATGTTCTCACCCCCCGCCCTTCCTCGACCCCCTCAGCAGCCTGGTGTCTGCCTCGTGTTGGGCGTCACGGCCTTCTTCCTCAGCATTGGGAACGCTGAGAAAGGAGCAGAGATGGGAGCAGCAGATGGAGTTATTTTTCCAAACACCAGAGAGGGGCTGTGGCTTCCCCCCTGGCAGCTGGAGAGAGACTCTCTATGCTCATAAAATGAACACACCCGGTCTGGGAATCAGGGAGATGGGAGTGCAGGGGAAGCTTCCCAAGCCTCCGAAAGGATTCTGTTACTCACACTTCCACTCAGACCTTTACAGTAGTCGCCGTGGTGTGTGTAGCCACACAGTCACACGGATGGGGCTTAGAGACTAGAGGAGAAGAAGTGATGGGCACACCTGCTTCCTCTCTTCTCTCTTCCTCCCCTTCTTTTCTCTCCCGCTTTCTCCCCTTATTTCTCCCCCTCTTCATTCTTCTCTGCTGTCCTTTCATCCATCTCTTCCTCTCTCTATCCTTTCTCCTTCCTTTATTATCTTGTCCTCATTCCTTCTCTTTTTTCCTCCTTTCTTCCTTCTCTTCCCCTTACTACTTCTCTACTTCCCTGTGTTCTACACGCCTTCTCTTTTCCCTTCATTGCCTCCCCACTCCTTCTCCCTAATCCTACCCAGACCGTCTTTCCTCTTTCCTTTGGCACCAAAGTGGTCTTAGATTTTGCTGTCTGTCTCAGTCTTCTAAGGGGTATTTGCTTGGAAAAGGCCAGGGTGGGACGTAGCCTTTCAAGGTGATCCTATTGTCTTAACCTGATAATAATACTAATAGCTCACACTTATATAGTACTTTATAGGTTACAAAGCACTTTCCTTGCAACAGCATAGTAAGGGTGTCCATATGCTATACCCATTTCACAGATGAGGAAGCTAAGGTCCTGACTCTGTATCCAACAGACTTTTTACTGCACGCTGACTAGCTAAGTGAGGGCAAGAGGAGCTTTGATATATTTTTCGCAGATTTGTAGATGTCTGTGATGTCTCTCCTGTTAGAATATAAACTCCTTGAGGGCAGAGATTGTTTCATTTCTGGTACGTGTCCCAGCACATTAGCTGACAGCAATGCTTGTTAATCGATTGATCGATGCTTGAGTGGCTTTGGGAAGGATCATAGGAACATAGATTTGGAGTTGGAAGGGACCTTAGAGCCCATCAAATTCAACTCCCTCATTTACAGATGAGGAAACTGAGACCCACAATGTGTATTCAGCACCTAGTCTGAGGTCACAGAGGTAGTAAGTGTCTGAGGAGACATTTGAACCAAGGTCTCACTGACTCCAGGTCCACCATGTTTTCACCATTCTGGAGACTGTGTGGTAAATGGTACCTACAGTCACCATACTTCCCAAGGGATTGATTATTGGATGAGGAAAAGAGAGGGAAATAGTCAATTGATTGATATTGTCACCTGTTAACAAACTTCTGAAAATGGCTCAGCCCCACCCCACCCTCTGCGGACTGACTTACCTGACTAATCCCCGACCAGTAGTCAGCAATGGGCTGATGGCTGCTGGGAAAGTCCTTACCTACCCATATGAAGCAGATTGGTTAACGAGCTGCTGTGACAGAAGGATATTCCGAACCTGATGGCCAGTTAGAGAGGGCAGGCGCATGTCATCACTGGTTCCATGTACTCATTCTTTTCTGGATTGCGAGGGTCTGCCAGAGAGTACAAGTTTATTGGTGTTCACTTAGCTGTGTTTCATAATGGTTAGAGAGCCTGAATGGGAACAAAAAGGGCATGTGGCCAACTTTCACCTCTGATACATACTGACTAGGTGGCCCTAGGCAAGTCACTTGACCTATGCCCCCAGGCAATCCCTAAGACTCTAAGCTGCAGAGCTGGTTATGATCCACCCCAGGAGAGTTAGTTTCCTCAAGGGGAATTTCCTATACCAAGGAAATTTCAGATCTAGACCCAAAAGTCCAAACGGGGCATCCAGCCCTCTGTAGCTTTCAGCACCTTTTCTCTTTCTCTGGGAGGCATAGTGCTGGTCCCCAGTCTCCTCCCACCTCCACCCAAAGAAAGCACTTTTTTTTTTTGAAAGCCCTTTTCTAACTTCATGATTTTCTCACTGCAGGGACCTCCTGGAACTCGTGGGCCACTGGGGATTCGAGGAGCAAAAGGACGTCGGGTAAGCTCCCTCTGAGGTCTCTGGGGACTAGGTCATCTCCTGGGCTAGGAGGCCCAGGGAGGCTGTGCTAAGGTGTGGGGTCAGGAGGAGAGGAAAGGAGAAGGCAGACAGCAGGTACCAGTCCTGTCAACCTCCAGGATGTTTGGTTAGTGATCTCTCTTCATCTGAGCTTTCTAACTAGAACTTCTTTTACATTCCTTTGAGGATCACTCCATCTGCCCTTCCCTTCCCGCCCCCCACTGCCACATATGGGAGGGATGGGGGTCAGCATGCCCTTAGGCCCTTAGGCCCAATAAACATCTTTGCCTATGTGGCCAGAGGGAGAGGCCAAACCCAGGTCTGTGTGCAGTACTGAGCTCAGAAATGCCCATTCTTCTTTTCCTTCTGCACTTTGGAAGACTAGCCTGTCCAGCCAGCTGTGTACAGATGTACTCTTTGGCTTCTATCTGCTACCCTTTACATTCTCACGTCCCTGTTCAAGAGCATCGCCCTGGTGTAGGGAAAGTGAGGGAGGTGAGATATTAGGGTACTGCCTAGCAAATACTGAAATCAGCAGCATTAAACATATCCATTTAAGCTTTCCTGTAAAAGAGCCTCTTTTCAAACCCTCGTGATGGGTGATAGAAGGTTTAGTGATTTTTTTTTCTTTTCCCAATGCCCTTTTCCTTTCAGATGGATTTCAAGTGGATTTGGCTTTTCCCAAAAACAGATGGTCTGATAAGCCTGTTGGGCTTCGGGGAGATTAGGAGACATTCCTCAGGCCCAGGCAGGAGCTCCTAACTATGCTCAGTGTCACAGGGCTCTGTAGGGGGATTCGGTCCTTGTGTTGGGGAAGCCCCTACATGAGCCTAATGCTTTCCTCCCATCCCTCACCATGTGCCGAGAACTCTCAGCTACCCCAGATACTTGTAGCATCCAAGGCTGGGGACTTAGGGCTCGTTTCTCCAGCCCCTCGGACAACTGTTTCTGTTCCCCATTTCTTCCCCTTCCTGGAGAGACATACATTCATTTGAAAGCTTGGCTATGCAGCTTTGGCCTGCATTTCCTCCGCAGATGTCAAACCCAAGAGCTCCCCTGGTCCCAGCCCCCTCCACTCTCCCCCTTAGCAAGCTCCCTCTACTCTTTTCCCAATACTGAGCAGAAGAATGCATCTTCCACTTGAGGAAACCCAGGGCCCCAACCACATCAAAGTCCCCCAAGCTGAGCATTTTGGGAGGCATCCGGAACCTGCAGAGTCAGGCCTTGCTGGAGCTGTGTATTGTACCAACAACATGCTCAGAGAGTTGGGGATCCAGTCTTTTAAGTCTTACGTCCCCATATATAGAATATAGAATATATAGAATATAGAAATATGAATATTGAAATAACCACATAATTTACTGTCCCCACCCCCACCTGCTCTTCTATAGAATAGTGGTAATAATACTAGACCTGGGGTTAGGAGTCCTGGGTTCTAATCCCAGATCCTCCACATACTCTTTGCAAGACCATGGACAAGTCATTTGTCACATTCTTTCTCTGTGCCATAATTTTCTCTGCTATAAAATGGATAGTAGACTAGGCAACCTCTAAGTTCCCTTCTAGCTCTGCCAGGCTGCAAGGCAAACCTGAGTAATGTGGGTGGCACAGGCTTTTGGAGTTGTCTAATGTGGTTGCCCTTCCAAAGGAAAGATTGGAGCTGAGGACAATTAGTCAGTTTATGGAATGGGGAGTGTATGAGGAATGGAGTGCTCTCAATGAGTAAGGAAAAAAACTAGATTTGGAGTTAGAGGGCTTAAGTTTGAATCCTTGCTCTACTGTGTACTGAGCCTCAGTTTCTCATCTGTAAAAGCCTGGACCTCCCCACAGTGCAGACAAGTCTTTGGGGTCCCTCCAGCCCCTCAGCCCCAGCCCTGAGAACTCCCAGGTTCACATTGAGTTTAGAAACACCAGAGGCGGAGGATGAGCAGTCTGAGAAGAGACCCTGAGAAGTAATTGGACAGATTTGTCATTCGCAGTGGGTTTCCAGTACAATCTTAATCAGGTCTGGAATGGAAACATTCATGAGATGGAGAGTGTTCATTCCAGGCAAGCCAGACTCCCAGGCCCATCTTCCAGGACTTAATGAAAAGCATCTCACTTGGGGGAGCAGATATGAAAGCATTGTCATATGGCTTTGATTGTAGCCAATCCCCATAACCTGGAGGGCTGATGAAGTCTGCACTGTATTAGTTTGGGAATGGGGGTGGCAGGGAGAATGTGTAGTTGAAAATTTAAATTAGCAGCCAGTCACATTTTAGTTCAAGCCTCTTGTTTTGGGCCATGTTTATGCTTCTTTCCCTGACCCCACATCCAGGGCCATCCCTAAGCTCCATCCTGGAGCTCAGGGTAAATCATACTGTGTGGCTCACTTTCTCCACCCACTCCTGCCCCAATCCCCTTGAACATATGGATCCAGGTGAAATCTGGCTAAAATGAACATCAGAGACAGCCTTGGAGGGAGAAAGACCAGAATTAAGATTTAGCATGGAGCCCTGCAAACTGTCTCCTATATATCAACCTCAGTTCTTTTTTGCATCAGCTGAAGGGGCCAAATCCTTCTTCCCACTTTCTTCTTCAAAGCGTGGGGCCCCGGAGTGTTGCTTTCCATCTTTTTTTAAAACTCTACCGCCTGCTCTAAGGTCTCAAAGTGGGGTGGGAACTTGTAGGTTTGCTTCTTCCCAAGTCTTCTCTCTGGTCATCTCATGGGAGGGCAGAATCATTGCCTTCAGAGAAGGACATGGGATCACAGAATCTGGTGAGGGGCAAGGGCCCTTAGAGGGTCCCCTTGGTTGGTCCTCTGTTAACTCTCAGACTTGTTTATTCTCTGAATCTTGGTTCTTTTCAACCTTTAAGAGATGCTGGATGAGAGTTCTCCTAGAAGGGCCAAAAGAGGATCCTTAGTCCCTACTAATTAGGAAGGGGCCAACCCTCTACCATTTGTAGGTAAAAAAAATACCCATTAAAAACATCTAAAATCACTTCCTTTCCTTACTCTCTCAACTAAAACCAAAACTCAATTAGGGTCTTGGACTTCTTTCTTAGCTCCCTCTATGGTCTTCAGGCATGATTCCATCAATGATTTTCTCAGTCCTATGGAAGGAAATTGAATTACTGTATTCGGGCTTGGTCCTTGGGATCCTAAAGGGATATTGAGCTAGGGAAGAAGGCATTTGCCAGGGCTGTCCAGTCACCCATTCCCTGAGCAGAGCACCACCTGTCTTGGGAAGTGACCTCCAAGCCACTATCTCAGGAATGTTTAGACCAGAGGCTCTTAACTCTTTGTGTGTTGTAGCAGTCTTTGGCAGTCTGTTTAAGCCTATGTTCCCTTTCTCAGAATAACGTTTTTAAATAATTAAAGGAAACGCTAAATTTCGATTAGAGGTTAATGAACATAAAGATGTAATTTTTGCTGTCCAAGTTCATGGAACCCCTAAGCTCTATCCATGGGCCCACTGGGGGTCTGGACCCAAGGTTAAGAATCCCTGGTTTAGACAGTCTGGCCGATCCAATAAGGCTGTATGATCTTTGAGTTACTGCTCCTGTCGTTCTAGTAAGGACTCAAAACAGTCATAAATTTAATTCCTACACCTTAATGAGCTATGTCACTGGGCCATTTACAGACTACTCTGAAATTCAATTTCCCCCTGCTAGAGGAGGAGGATGGCTCCTGCCCCCTCCCTTCCCAATGAGATCACGTCCCATTGCTTGGCTGCTGTGTGGTGGGCGGGTGTTATCCCCCCATGAAGTATGATGGATCCAAGCTCTTTGGCCAACCTGCTTTGGGGCTGATAGGCTATCCCCCTGCTATGCTTGTCCCTAGCTTTGTCTTGTCCACAGGCTGTCTGGCCCCATGCCTCCTCCTTTGTCTGACTCCCTCGTTGCTTTTGACCAGACAGGGAAGGGCGAGTTTTGTTCATCTCCTCTTGGCTCAGAGGACTGAGTTCTTTGGCAGCGTGGTGTCAACCTCTGGCAGGAGTCTATAGGAGCATCAGCTGTACCATTCTGGTCTGTTTGATGGTCTCTCCAGCTCGGGACCCTTTCTGATGGGGGCACTGTGGTAAATCAGCTGTTTGGCCTAGTGTAGTGAGATGGATGCAGATAGTCTAGACTACCAACTCCCCGGCATAGTGGATAGCGCACTGGGCTTACAGCCAAGAATACCTGGATTCAAATCCCTCCTCAGATGCTTGTTAACAGTATGACCTTGGGCAAGTCACTTAAGCCTCAATTTCCTCAATCTGTAAAGTGGAGACAATAGTAGTACCTACTTTGGGGGTTGTTGTGAGGACCAGATGAGACGATAGACAAAGCGCTCTTCAAACCTTAAAGCCCTTGGTTCTGGCTGCTTTTATGATCATGGCTGAGTGTGGGACACATCTTCCATAGTTTCTACTGGAGGAGGTCAGGGATGTTTCCTTAACATGGAACAGATAATGTTAGCGCCAGCAAGGACCACCGAGAACATTTAATTCAACCTTTTTATTCTACAGATGAAGAAATTGAGACCCAGAGAGGGGAAGGGCTATGCCCAAGGCCACATGGCTAGCAATGAGAGGAGTTGGCTCTCAGGTCTCCTGAATCCTAGTCAAGCATTCTTTCTGTTGCTTCATTCCTGCCTGATATCCTGAGACTGGGTCTTTCTTCTAGTGATGAAGATGAGTTTTTCAAAGCACATTTCTTTCAGTCACACTTTCCTGGCATCAGAAACATTTAAAAACCTTGTCCTTTTCCAGACTTTTAACGTGCTGATTTTTCTTGATCCAGTGTTTTGACCGGGTTCTAGGACTAGCACCTAACTAGGGTCATAAGATTTAGAGCTGGAAAGGATCTCAGAGAGGACCCCAGCCAACCCTTTCACCCCGCAGATGACGAAACTGAACAAAGAAAAGGGAAGTGGTGTATCTACGGGTATACCAATAAGGATTGTTGGAGCTGGATTTGAAAGTATCAGGCCATCGAGGCCAACCCATACGGGTACTGGATTCCTTGACAAGTGATTCATCAGCCTGTGTGTGAATACTTCTAGTGATGGGGAACCTACCCCTTGAATACTTCTTGTGATGGGGAACCCACTCCTTCCCAAGACTCTAACGGTTAGGAATTAGAAAGCTCTGATTGTTAGGAAGTTTTTCCTTATATTGGACATGCTTTCCCTCCTGCAGCTTTTCCTCAGTACTCCCTCTGGGCTAAGCAGACAATTTAAATTGTTTTTGTGCATAGCCCCTTAAATGTTTGCTTCCTTCCTTCACCATTAAGACTCTTTTTCTCTAATCCTTATTCCCTAAGTGTCTACTCTGGGCCCCACTTGGCACTGTGAAGGATACAGAAGTATAAGACAAAGTCCCTGCCCTCAAGCGGTTTGCAATGCAGCCGTGCAAGCCAGACCAATATATGCAAAGCAATTAGCAGACATTCTACTGGGTCGAACGTAATGAAGTGCTGAATTGTGTAGTATGTATTAGGTGACTAACAGTGCTGAAAAGTTGATTTTGTTTTAAGTTCAGGACCTTACGCTTACTGTGTCAAGCTTCATAATTCTCTTCTCCAACCAGCGTCATCTCCAACTTCTACCAGAGAGCTCTAAAATAGCTAATATTGGCTAGATGGTATCCTTTCAGCAGGTTAGGGAAAAGATGAGGCTCGCTAACAGGAACTTTCTTGTCTTCTCTGGCGGCTCCTTGAAGAACAAACTCCATTTGCCAGTTTCCCTCCCAGTCCCCATCCCCAATATCCTTGGCCCACAGAGAGCCACTAGAAACACAAATACCACACTGTTCTTCATGTAGGGGAAATCAGCAAGAGAACCAGGAAAGAAGGGAGACGTTGGTCAGGTCAGCCTTCACAGAATCCTGATGTGCCTACTGCCCTTCCTCTTGTAATAGGGGCTTCTGGGTTTTTCAGTCCTGGACCCTGGACCCTGGAGTGTGAAATCAAAGTCTTAGAGTTGGGAAAGCCCTTAGAGACTGCCTAGTCTAATCTTCACCCAAAGCATGTGTGTCTCCTACTCCATCCCTGGCAGGTGGTCATCTAGTCTTTGCTTAAGCATCTCCATTGTTGGAAACTTGATGCTTTACAAGGCAGTCCATTCTGTTTCCAAAAGTCTAGCAACTTCTTCTCTATACTGAGCGAAAAAACTACTTCTCTATGACTTCCATCCATCGCTCCCAGTTCCATCTTCTGGAATAAGAATATGTGGAATAAGCCCAATTCCTCTTCCAAAGGACAGCTCTTAAAATATTTGAAGGCAGTGATCAAATTCTCCACCCCTGCCTATCTCAATCCCCCACCAGTCTATCAGGGATAGGTCTTTGCACTTGGAGTCAAGAAGGCCTGGATTCAAATTCTACCTCAGGCACATACTAGCCATTTGATCCTAGGTGAGTCACTTAACCTCTCTAGGACTCTGAGGGTATTGTACTTGATGACCTCTGTGAACCCTTACAGCTTTAAATCTATGATTGTTCCTCATAACATGTGGTTTCAAGCATGTTTTTCATGAGAGATTCCAATTTCTAAGTGTCCTGTATAAAATGTGCCGCTCAGGCATGGTTGTATTGAATGCAGCATCCCAGATGTAGTGTGACCAGCACAGAATACACAAAGGACTGTCGCTCTCATATGCTTGTGGCACGGTGGATAGAGCGCTGGACCTGGAGTCAGGGAGACTGAGTTCAAATCTGGCCTCAGACGCCGACTCTCCGTGTGACCTTGGGCAAGTCACTTAATTTCTGTGTGCCACAGTTTCCCCATCTGTAAACTCGAGATGATGGTAGTACCTACCTCTCAGGGTTGCTGTGAGGAAGGAATGAGGTAGTAACGTAAAGCACCTAGCACGGCAGGCCTGACACTTAGCGGGAGCTATGTAAATGATAACTATTATGATTATTATGAAGCCTAATGCCTCATTAGCCTTTTCGCAGTCACTCTACACTGTTGCCTACATTTGGGATCAATTATATTTTAGAAGATTCTTCAGAATGAAAGCCTTGGCCACAGCTCTGAGGATCATGTTCAGAGGGTGGGGAAAACCCGAAAGGAGTTTCCAGTTGCCTCTGACCTTCATATAGTTTTTAGAAAACTCTTTAACTCCACATCTATTGCCTTATTCCTAGAAAGGGTTTATTGCCACCATACTCAGAAGCCTGAAAAGGCCGCCAGCCAAGGGAGATGCCTTCCCCAAGTCAGACCCAGCAAATTACTGGGTCACTAGACTGAGTGTGGAGACACTGGGAGAGGCCATTTACCTCATAGCGCTCTGGGTCACCACCCTCCTTCTCTGATGAGTGACAGTGAGTCAACATCTATCAGAAGCCTACGCCATGTGAAGCACTAGAGATGCAAATACGAAAGCCAGATGTCCTCTGCCTCCAAGGAGCTTACTTTCTACTGTGGGTAGTAGAGTGTGTGAGAGTAACCATAGATTCACAGATTAAGTCAATACAAGATCTATACCTAATCAATACGTGGTGGTTTTCTGTTTGTTTTCGGTGGAGACCGGGAGAATAAGAAAGGGCTATTGTAGATTATAGGATCATAGAGCTAAGCCAGGAAGGAACCTCAGAGGTCATTGAATACAGTCCCCTCATTTTACAGGTAAGAAAATTGAGAGAGAAGTGATTTGTTCAAGGTCATAGCGGTTCTAAGTTGCAGAGCTGACATTTGAAGTCTGGTCCCAGGATTCTAATTCCAACATTCTTCCCACCGCCATGTTGCCTCCCACAACGCCTCTCGAGGGAGGCAGCGATTAAACTGAGTGTTGAAGGGGGTGAGGGGTTCCAAGAGGCCGAGGTGAGGAGGGGGAGCATCCTGGATACAGGGAAAGGCCTGTACTGAGGCACAGAGATGGAAGATGGAATATCTGAGGTGGGGAACCACAAGTAGACACATGTGACAGGAGTATCAGGTGCATGAGGGGGAGGGAGGTGTAGTCAGCCTGGAAAGGTCTGAAAGGCGTCAAATGGCAAATTGAGGAGATTGTTTGTGATCCTAGAAATTAATCTTGGAAGTAATAGGGAGCTATGACAGCAGCTTTTTGAGCAGGAAGATGGCGTGGTCAGAGGTCTTTTCAGAGCATCAACGTAGCTATTGGGTGGAGGTTGGATGGGAAAGGGGAGAGATGTTGAGGCCGGGAGATCAGGTAGGAAGTAATTGTAATAGGAGGTGATGAAGGACTGAACTAGGCTGTGGTTACAGGAATGGAGAAAAGGGGATATATTTGAGAGATGCGGGATGGTAGCATTGATCAGACTTGGTGCTGGATTGGGTATGGGAGTGGGGGGGCGGGAAAGAGTGAAGAGTCAAAGATGATTAAAGGTAGCAAAACTGGGTAACTGGAAGAATCATGGTGCTATTTGGAAGAACAGCCTTTCTTCTTTCATTATCCAGAGAGCCAGGCCTCAGTTTCCTAGGGGACACTAGAGCAAATACAAGAGACTAGTCACTATGGTAGAGCCAAGTCCTTCTTTTCCTGAAGAGCATATTCTGGGATCCCAGCCAAGAGCTAAAGGAAGTCTATCACTGAGCCTCTGATAAACTCAGATTTTTCTCCATTGGGCTCAGTGTCAATCAATCCAGTCTTTTCTATTTGCTCCCAAGGGACATCCCCCTCCAACTCCTCTTCCCTCAATTGTTTGTTGTTCTCTCTGGGATGGGAAGCATGTGGCTGCAGCTGTTTTGACTTACAAGGCAGAGCTGGTCTGGAGAAGAAGAGAATGGGGAGGTGGAGATGGCCCAAAGGATCCCCCTCTAGCCCTCCTGTCTCCTCTCACTGTTCTTATCTTCAGAACTGACAGCTTGGATCTTTCAGACTACTCCGAGCCACCCCAGGCTCTTCAGACTTGGTTTTTGCAGGGAGCAGTTCCCAAGAGCCTCCCCCACCCTCCATCCATCGGTTCTTTCGGTAGCCCCAGCGGGAGATTGTCTCCCAGTTCTGTTGCTTCTATGTTGGCCTCTTTCCCATTCACTTCTGATGTGTCAGCATGACCGGATGGAAGCCCCATGCAGATCAACTCTTCATTTCATTTTGGGGGGTTGGGGACGTTTGCCATTGCCTGGCTCCACTTCCCAGGGCCTTCAGTGAAATGTGGTTTGTTCTAGGATCAGCACAGCGATTGGATTGGAGTTTCTATCCATTTCCCAATCCTCCCTCCCTGTGTTCCCCCGGACCTCAATGAATAAGCCATCAGTCACCTGTCCTTTGACAATTTACCTAGGAGCCTGATTCCCAATTAGCCTGTGTTATTGCCTTAATCCTAAGATGTTTTCACTATCTCTGTGCGCAGCTGGAGAAGTCATAAAATCATGGAATTCAGAGCAGGAAGGAACATTAGAGATTATCGAAAAGAGTCCCTTCCTTTGACGGATTGGGAAACTCAGGCACAGAGAGAATGTAATTTGGCCCGGGTTGTATAAGTAGTTAACAGTGCTGGGATTAGAACCCAGGTTTCCTGCGACTCCCAATCCAGTGTTCTTTGCACTCCTTTACGCTGCCTTGGCTCTGCCCGTCTGGCTAGACCAGATCTGTGTGTGACTCTTATACCAGGTATCCAGACAGATCACCTCTCCCATGACCCTCCACAGAGCTTGCTTTTTCTGTTGTTTTTGGGTTTGTTTGTTTGTTTTTTTGGTTATAAACCTATGCCTGGTCTTCTATCTCTTTACCCCCAACCACAAAGGGGTACGTGTGTGCTTCTGTTCTTTTTGTGTTATCTGGTATTTCTTCTACAACCATCTGCTTTTAAGAGGGCCGGGGGTCCTGGGCAGATGGTCACTGTTCCTCGGCAAGGGGGAATGAATTCTGAGGCAAAGTATTACTTCCCCAGCAGGAACAAAATCTTCTGCTAGCTGGATCAGGCTTGGTGAGACTGCAGTAAAGAGGTTGGCGGTAATCAGCAAAGTCGGGCATAGACGGGAGGGGGATTTCCCCCTTCCACAGCCTCCACCTCCATTCATGCCTCTGTCCCCTCTTACCTGGACTATTGCAATAGCCTCCTAACATCTCTCTGTGCCCCAAGTCTCTCACCTCCCTGGTTCATCCTCTATGCAAATGCCAAGCTGATTTTTCTGAAGTATAGGTATGACCATATCATTCACACACACACACACACACACACACACACACACACACACACACACACACACACCCCCTCAAGGAGTTTCAGTAACTCCCAGTTACCTCCAGGATCAATGGCAAACTCCTCTGTTTGTCATTTAAAGCCCTTCACAGGCTGGCCCCAACCTCCCTTTCCACTTTTCCAGTCTTTTTATTCTTGACTCCCCGCTACACCGACCAATTCTCAGTTCTTCAAATATGACATTCCATGTCCCAGGGACCTCTCCGCCTTTGCATTGGCTGTCCTCCATATGTGGAATGCTCTGCCCCCTTAGCTTCATCCCCTAGCCTCCTGGTTTCCCTCAAGATTCAGCCAAAAGCCCATCATCTTCTGCAGGAGACCTTTCCTGGTCCCCCCAGCTGCTCACACCTCCCCTTTCAAATAGTCTTCCATCTACTCTGTACATATGTGGATGTACCCAGATAATTACAAATTATTTTCCCCCAAGAATGTACACTGTGAGCGAGGAAACTGTTGTGTGTCTCTGCAGAAAAGGCAAGAGAGCTGGCCCCATGTTTGTTCTGGGAAAAGCCATGGAGTGGGAGTTGGAGGGAGTAGGGAAAGTATGGGCTGGGAGGGAGTGTAGGGGCCAGGTTGTGGGTTGGGGTGGAAGCTGGGGGCGGGTAGCTCTGCTCCAGTCCTCCCCCTGTTTGTGGCCCAAGGGAGACCCCTGCTGTTCACACCGCTCTTCTGACTGTCCTCTCTTCAGGGGCCCCGAGGACCAGACGGACCATCAGGGGAGCCAGGGTCACAAGGTGTCAAGGTATGTGCCCTCCACAAAGTGCATGCTTCCCTGCCTGGAGATAGACCATCCCTCCTTCCTGGCTGCATTCAGGGGGATGGGAGCGTGGTTTTCCAGCAGCTGAGTCCTGTTAAATCCCTCTGCACTGGTCACCCCCTAAGCAGAGTCAGTATTCCTGTCCAGGGCAGTAGCTGAGCTCCACATCCAGCCAGGGACACATACACAAAGCCCTTTCAGGATTCTTGGATTGCAAAGGAAGTTGAGAAAAGTTATCCCATCCACCCTTACCTCTATTCCTTTTCTATAAGCAGGGTAGAGACTTAGCCACTCCCAAGAAGATCATGCTGGAGAGTCAGGGGTGGGGAACCTGTGGCCTTGAGGCCATATGTGGCCTTCTAGGTCCTTGAGTGCAGCCTTTTTACTGAGTCCAAGTTTTACAGAATAAATCCTTTTATTAAGGGGATTTATTCTGTCAAGTTTAGATTCAGTCAAAGGGCCATACTCGAGGACCTACAGGGCCCCATGTAGCCTCAAGGCCGCAGGTTCCCCACCCCTGGGTTAGACCCTCACATATTCACACGTGGCCTTGCTGGCTGCAAGGATCGGGGAAGGGGTGTGGAGGGCAGGAGCACAAAATGATCAGGGGGCAGCATGGTGCTCTTCCCAGGATTAGGGGTATATCCATGAGCAAACCTCTTGTCCTTTGCCAGCTTCAGTCTTCTCTTTTGTGAGAGGAAAGGGGTGGACTCCAACTTCCTTTCTAGCTCTAACAATCTCTGATTCCTAGATCCTGAGATCTAGGATCTTACCTGAGAAGGTTTGGAGTGGAGAGGGACAAGGAACAATGGCCCCGTCCCCTACCTCAGACCCCAGGCCTTCTGAGCCAGGCAGCTACGCCTGATCCAGTGGCTCCAAAACTGTCAACACAAACTGACCCCTTGCAATGCCAAAGCCTGCCTCTCTCTTATTTGCTCTCCTCCTCAGGGCCCTCCAGGAACACAGGGCAAACAGGGCCTGGATGGACAGCAGGTATGTCAGCAATTTCCCTGGAGCCAAGGGCATGGAGCCAGACTGGCCCCTTGCCAATCTCCCATCCCCTCCCCCACCCCCCACCCCCCGCCACCAGACACACATACTCCCTTCACTATGAGACATGCCTTTGATGGACTTTCCTGACACAGGAGCATGAGGAATTGGGACCCTGATTCTCAGCCTCTAATTACCCCAAATATGTTTATAGGGCCAGGAAGGCGAGAGAGGGGAGATGGGGCCTCGTGGCTTCCCGGTAAGTGTTAAACACTGGTGTCTTTCTTTTTCTTTTTATGAAATAAGCAAGTGGTCAAGGGGGAAGGAGGTAGAAGAGGGAATGACTTCAAAGATATATTTGCTGGCGAGGCTGAGTTTGGCTTCATTCAGTTCCAGGACATCTCTGTCACTTTCCTCCAGAGTGACTGAGACCAAGGTGGTGGGTGGGAGGTAGGAGAAAGGTGGTGGTGACTAGAGCAAAAATAATTCCAGGATCTGATCCCTGCAGGGAATCCCGGGTCCTTCTGGCCCCCCAGGGTCTAAGGGCATTCCAGGAGAACCGGTAAGTAGCTTTCCCTATGCTTTCCTCTTGTCTTCATGGTTTTTCCCGCTCTTCTCCAAGCTCATAGGAGCATCCAGAATCCAGGGTACTTGGCCAGTCCCAGGGAGGGTTCAGTGGTGGGGAGGGTGGGTAATGGGCTAAGGCGGTGACTCCTGTCCTGCCAGTATGATGAATAATACTGGAAGGATGTGGGAAAGGAAATGTGTGGATGCTATAGGAAAGACCAGGAGCACTGTCTTCAGGGAGGGACAGGGATTGTTTTGGGAGACACAGGATTCTTCCCTGCAAGAGATAGGATGGAATCTTTGCTTTCTAAAGGTGAGAAGGAAGACAGGAGAGAAGGTCAGAACACCATAGTCATAGCCTCAAAGAAGCTGGGAAGGCCCCAAAGGAAATTAGGCCATGGGCCTAGAAGCACTGAGTATCTCCTCCACCTCCCTTCTTTAATCCTTTCTTCAGAGCCAATCTGGACTGCCTAGTTTTCCCAAATGATTAGTCCGGGGGAAAAAAAAGAAATCTATTTCTGTGGCTGGCCTGAGCTCCAAGCTCTGTGGTGGAAAGAGGACTCCAGTGGGAGTCTGGAAGAAGGGATTTGGAGGAAAGCCGGGGACCAGGCTCTGGTGGTTTGGAAGCTGCTTGTGGGCCAGGTCTGCACAGACCAGAGACTTTACCAGCGCTCCACAAGGCAAGGGCACAAGTTGGCCTTAGTCCATGGTTGAGGGAGGAATGAAACAAAGATTCTTGAGAGAATCTGAGCCAGCTCTTTGGGCCAGTGGTGGAGCCTAGCCTTTGGCTAGGACCTGGCTGGGAGCTTCTGACTGCTTAGAAGGTCTCACTGACTAGAAAGATGTCTTTCCATAGGAGAAAAGTGGCATCTTAAAGAGATTTTTGTCTACCTGTCCTTCTTCTAGGGCCCTCAAGGACCACAGGGACTGGTTGGCCCATTGGGAGAGATTGGACCGAAGGTAAAGTGTTTAAATGGACCTTCTTGCTGTCACTTTCCGTGCCCTTCTCCCAGCCAAAGCCTCCTCGCAGCCTCTTCTTGGAGGGAGTACAAGGGGACAGGGAAGTATTTTCAGCAAGGATTACTCTTGAAGTATTGAGAAGTTGCCCCAACCTCCATATTCTTTATTCTGCCTCCCCTATAGACCCTCCTGATTTTTCTTCCTTTCCTTATGAAAACTTACTATCAAAGGATTTAATAAACCTATTCACTAATAAGGTCCAAATGACTGATAACAGATGCATCAGTCTTCTTTCTCCCAGAGATGTTTGCCTTCTAACAGAGATCAGAACTTGAAGCTAATAATAATCCTTTCCATGGGACAGGTAGGTGACACAGTACATAGTGTGCTGGGCCTGAGCTCATCCTGAGTTCAAATCTGGCCTCAGATACCTACTAGCTGTTTGACCCTAGGCAAGTCACATAACCCTATTTGCCTCAGTTTGCTCATCTGAGCTGGAGAAGAAAGTGGCAAACCACTCCAGTATCTGTGCCAAGAAAACCCACATGGGATCACAAAGTGTCAGACGTGACTGAGAAGTGACTGAACGACAAAAATCCCTTCAATGGACCCATGTTTTCACATACATTAGTTCAGTTCAACAATGCTATGAAGTAGGTATAAAGGAGAAGAAACTATGATGTTATTATCATTTTGCAGATAAAGAAACTGAGTGTCAGACAGGTTAGGTGAATTCTGCTCAAATTCTCAGTTTAACTAACAGAGTCGGGATGCTGACCCAGGCCTCCTTTCCATTTCCAATCCCACTTTCGCCTTATGTGTTTTTT
Organism: Phalanger gymnotis; assembly: GCA_028646595.1. Lineage (NCBI taxonomy): Eukaryota > Metazoa > Chordata > Mammalia > Diprotodontia > Phalangeridae > Phalanger > Phalanger gymnotis. Next base: position 118,064,243 of record CM053625.1, on the reverse strand, counting down.
CTGTTCTACCTTTCTGCCTCTTACTCTTACTGAAATGAAATATGGGCCTGCCCTCTGAAATGATCAAATGTGCAGCTGTCTGCTTTGCCTCTGTGTAAAGCTAATCTGGATGACTACACATCTCCAGAACTTTGGGAACCCCCGGTAGGGATTTACCATGAGTTTGGAAGCCAACAATCTGAACTGAAGGAAATTCTATTGTCTTCTCTCTCCATTGTAACCTACAAGGAGTTTTGTGACCTTTTTCTGCACTACCCATCCTGCTTCTTTTTTTCCTTGTATTAGATCCGTCGTCCCCAGCCCGTTTTTACAGAAAGGACACAGAAAGTTGAAGGGACTTGCTCAAATCCACATGATAAATTGGTGCTAGAGTCAGGACTAGAACCCAGAGTAGCTAGAGAGCTATAGAAGCCAAACTGCTTCGATGCCTCACCACTGCAGTGTCAAAATAGCAATCTGCCCCAGAACTGGAGAAAAGGTGTGTCCAGGGAAGCAGATGAGGACTCCTGGATCTATTTCCTGGCTTCACCGAGGCTAGGCAGCCTCACCTTGTTCAATGAGCACAGGAATTAGAAGACTTGAATTCAGACTCTGGTTCCATGGCTTAGGGCAAGCCTCTCGAACCTTCTGGGCCTTAGCTTCTCCATCTATGAAACACGGGTGTCACACTCATACTCCCTGAGGACCCTTCTAACGATAGACTTTATGATCCTATCACCATTCAATGCCTCTCTTTTCCTCCACCGAAAATGGGGGGAGGCATTTTCCTCCTTATTTGACTTATGGGGACTTTACTGCAGTAGAGAATTCTGGCAATAAGACAGGAAATAATTGAGATTCACAGAACTTAGGGTCCTTTCCAACACATTCCACCCCCCCGCCCCCCCCCCCGCCAAAGCAGAGCATCCATCCCTTGGGGTTAGTTGTCTGTCGTCTTTTTGCTCGGCCTCAAAGAGAATGGATGTACTCATTCATCTTAAGGCTCAGCTATCAGGCGATTCCTACTGTCCCCCTCTCCATAATTGTGTGAATCACAAGATTTTCCATCCCAGGCCTGCCAAAAAGCTCTTAATGTGGTAAACCACACAAATGGGGAGCTCAGCTCCCAGCCTGCCTCCAAGCAGCTTCTGGGCTTGGCCTGGCCTTACTGATCTGAAATTCCCATCACATACGGCCTGGCACAGGCTTTCCTTCCTATGCCCCGATGCCCAGAAGGCCTTTGTGTTGTCACAGCGGGGAGTATCACCCCCTGACCCCCAGTGACTCAGCCTGTGCCTCCCTTCCTAGAGGAAGGGAGGCAAGCCCTAGAGCTCACTCAGGTAAGGAACCACCACTCCTTTTGTGGTTCTGATACTACCGAAGACAGTCCTCTTCCATGGCACCCCCTTCGAGAAGCCTGATGCCTACTATGGAGAAGGGCATGGTGCTTGCAAAGGGTTCTCTCCTTGCATCTCCTCATAGTTGACGCAGATCTTTCTCTGAACTGATAACCAGTCCCAGGGGCTAGATTAAAGAGAAGGGGGCTGGGGAAATAGTTCCTCATCTGCAAAGCAGATGTCTCCCATTTCTGCTGCTGCACCCTGAGGTTTTTACAAGAGACTTGCTACATGCGCCCAAGGGGGTGCTATACTTACAACAACCCTCTAAAGTGAGTAGTGAACCTATGATTACCCCCATCTTCCAGATGAAGAAACTGAGGCTCAGAGAAAGATAAAGTGACACAGCTGGTGAGCACTGGAGCTAAGGCACGCCCTGGGTCTTAGGGACACAAGAGGCCAGGTCCGGTGTTCGTTCCCTTCTGCCTGTCAGTCACTCCCTTCGTTTGCCTTCAAGGTTTATTTATCCTGCCTTCCAAACTGTGACATTGACTGGTTTGATGGTCCCCTTTGGCTACAGCCTGGGTGAGGTCCTCTCTATTAATAACCCTGGGCAGCAATGATCATGCCACGGCATAGCTGCCTTCTTCCTAAGAGCTCCAAGGACTTCACAGGATCCTTTATCTTCCCATCCCACACCCTACCGCCCCCAAAGAGAGCAAATGTAAGTTTTACCAGAGATTAGGGCCCTGCCCAGGACCATGCAGTAAATCAATAATAGGGCTAGGGCTAGAGCCCAGGTCTAGAGAGTTGACTTTCCAGCGATTCTTCCTGGAGACCACAGTCTCAGTGAGAACAGTATTGCCCCTCCTTTGTCTTTTCTGACATCTACCTTCCATCCCCGTCTATTGAGCTGAAGCTGAAGCTGGTAGAGAGGAGTACTTCTCCAAGGGGGTGTGGAGGGCCAGGCTTCCTCTCTCCACCCCTCTCTGCTGGCATCTGTTGGTCAGCTCTGGCATAGTTACAATGAAACTTTCTTGCAGGGACCCCCTGGTGCTTTGGGAGAGCCTGGCCTTCCAGGTGAAGCTGGGATGAAGGTAAGCAGAATCCACAGTTTAGTCTTCTCTGCCCTGTCCCCGCCACCCCCACCCAAGACCAGGAGAACAGAAGTCTTTGTTTGTCACTGGCTGACTGTAATGCCTGGGACATGCCTTTTGAAAAGGGATCTGGGCTGTACTAGGGGGCCCCACATTTCCCAAGAGTCACTGGCTGCAATCAGCCTTCCAGGGTTGATTGCTCTGGGGCCCCACAGGAGAGACTGGGCTTTTCCTCAGTCTGGGGCTCCTATCCATGAGTAGGGTAATGGGATCTTGGGAACTCCAGAGAGCAAACAAGGAAATCATCTCCAGGGGCCACTCAACTTTCTCAGGCAGCTGCAATTGGAAGGTAGGAGAGAAGCCTTGGGGGGACACCCAGAGCCTGGTTGGGGCACCATATGGGAATCCTGGCTTTCACTGCTCTTGTGTTCACCTCTGAACCCTGGATGTCTGGGAGCCCATTTGAGAGTGTTTCAACACATGCATTTTTATTTTAATTTTTCTTAAGTTTACTTGAATAGGTCAAACCTATTCAAAGCTCCCAGGCCCCACAGAGCCCAAATTCAGATCTCACCTCTGCTGCTTACTAGTTATGTGACTTTAAACAAATCCCTTTACCTGTTTGGGCTTCAATTTACTCACCTGTAAAGTGATCTGGTTGACCACGGTGGTCTCTAAGATTCCTCCCAGTTCTGATTTCCTCTATACTAATAGTCTACTGAAACCCACCTTTTGAGCTCCTCTCCCCACCCCACCCCCAAAAGAGGCTTGACCACAAAGCCAAGTTTTCCCTCCCCACTCTCTGCCAAAGCATTCCTTGATTTCCCAGGGGGCTTTGGACTTGACCTTAGGTCAGAGTCAGCAACATTCTGGAGAGTCTGCCCCCAGATCAAGTCCAAAGCCTCCATGGAGCTAAGAGAATACTGGGTTGGGGGAGGGTTCAAAAAAACTGTCTACCAGCAGACAGCCCCGTCCCCCTGGCTCCATGACCGAGCCTCTTGGCAGGACTCAGAAGATGGGTTACAGTCTATTCCAACAGTCTTTCGAGCTTTAAATAGTCTAAGGTCCCTCCCTGCTCTAAATCCTACAACAACCAATGTGCCAAGGTTTTGGATGGGATCAAGATGCTAAGAACCACCACCACCACCCCACACTCCCCAACCCGGGAGAAGAAATATATCTATCTTTTTTTAGCAACCTAGTGAAAACAGGAAGCATTGTTATTGACCCAGCTGAGTAGCCCCGGACCAGAGGGGACTCTGTATAATTCAGCTTGCCTTAGCTAGGCTGTTGGATGTTTTTCTGTATCTCTCTTCTTTGATGCTTGCTCTGGCAGACTGACCCTCTGATATATCTCTAAAGTTACCTTGTCTTCTGACCTTGATACTCAATCTGAATCTCCACTCTGTACCCACCCACCTCCCTCCTCTACCTCCTTCTCTTCCTTGTGCCCCTAATTACCTGCCTGGGAAACAAACCTCCATTGATCCCCTTGGCTCAGCCAGCCTACTGAGGGCCTCTCAACCGGAGCGGGAGGGGAAGGCCCCTGAATTGAGAAAGAGACTTGTGCCTCACAGCCCCGTGGAGTCAATAAGGAACACTGGCCCGGGGTGAGGGTGTTGTTCAAGTCTGGACCCTGGGTGAGGCTATGAACACCTGAGAGGGTGCAGCTGAGCGGGGAATAAAGGCGATGTGGCTAAGTGGGAAGAAAACCGAATTTAGTGCCTGGGTTTGAATACTGTGATCTTAGGCAAGCCCCTTACCTTCTCTGGGCCTCAATTTCCCCACCAAAATGAAGGACTAAATGATCTCTGAGGTCTCTTCTAGCTTCAGGTCTCGTAATGCATGAGCATAGGAAACAGGAAGACGAGGTTGCTGTGGGCTCCCAAGAATAGAGGGAGTTTTGAGGGATACCAGGAATGGGGACCCAAAGACTCCCAGGCTGGTGAAGGGCCATTTCTCTCTCAAGTCCACCTCAAATCTCATTTTACTTGCATGAAAAGAGATACCAGGGCCATGGATAGGAAAGAGCCTTACCCCTCTCACTGAGAATCACCAGGGATTGAAGGCTGGAGGATGAGATCCTACATACACCTGACCTGCCTGCTTGACCAATAGCACTGCATAGCTATGTTCTCTCTCAGGCCCTCATTCTTTAACTTACTTCTAATTTTGTCTTCTCAAAGTGCCACAAATGAAGTGATGGATGAGTGAATTGATGAATGAATGAATAAAAAGCAATTATTGATTGCCTATTAGGTGCCATACTAAGCAGTGGGGCACAAATACAAAGACAACCCCTTACATTCTAATGGGGGGAAACAACACATAGGTGGCCAAGGAGGAAGACTTTGACTTGAAAAGTTTCAAGGATGAGGAATGGAGCCATAAGAGAGTAAATTGACACATCTTTGAGTGTTATGAAAATATTATGTGCAGAAGAAAAGCCAGCTTGGGAGTGCTGAGCTTGGAGTAAGAACACCTGAGTTCAAATCCTGCCTCAGATACATTTTATCTGTGTGACCCTGGGCAAGTCATTTAACCTTTCAATTTCTTCATCTGTACAATGGAGAGGTTAGACTTAAGGGCTTCTAACATCCCTTCCAGCTCTAAATCTGGGATCAGTGCTATCAATTACTCTGTTCATAGTCAATGAATTACACCTCATGGCAGGATAATGGGTTGCTCAGTGGCTCACTGAAAACAAATTTTAAAATGTATATTTTTTTGATTTACAAATAAAAATTGGCATGAGGAAACTTGAATAGGCAACTATACACATGAGAACTCTTTGCTACCTGGTTCAGGTCACTGCCACTTTTCTTCTCTAAAACTACCCTCAGTTTGAGTAATCTGGACCTCTGGTCAAGAGGAGCATTTTTCTGTGCCTGCTCCCCACTCCAAAGGATACAAGAGATAAGAACAATGAACCAAAATAATTGCAAAGAACCTTTTTTAAAGACACATTTAGCAATAGCCAAATGCCACTGACCACAAGAAAAACAAAGAACTGAGTCTGTCATTTCATTGGACTGACTCTGCTTAGAGATGATAGAAGAATCTCTGTACTGCTTTTCTGGAATTGGCCCACAGCTAGCCCCTCAAGGAGCTTACAGTCTACCCAGAGCGGCCCTTGGAAAGTCAACTGGGCTATAGAACCATCACTGAGTCAGTGAAAGAACGGGTAGCCAAAGTCCTTTAAGACACAGTGCAGAATGATTGTTGAGCTGGTATGTATGTTGAAAAAACTTTTTGTCTTTATAATGATTCATTTACCCTTAGTTCCATCTCCTGCCTCCAAATCTTTGCCTCTGTCCCTTGTGCCTGGAATTGTGCTCCTCCTCATTGCCACCTCTGAAAATCTCTATTTTTCCATCAAATTTCAATTCAAATACCCCTTCTTCATGAGATCTTTCTTTATCTGCCCCAGATCCTAATGGTTCCCCCAAAATGTTACCATGTATTTATTTTATAAGTACTTATATAATGCCAACTGAATGAAGACTCATTGAGGGAAGGCATGATTTCATTTTTTTCTGCATCCACAGTTCCTGGCATGTAGTAGGTACTTAATAAATGATTGATAAAGAGGAGTGCCCTGGACTCCAGGTCCCTCTTTGGTATGAAAAATAGAGCAAGGATTAATCTGACTACTGGAAAATTCAGGAAGCTCACGGCTAGTAGGACAGGGGAAAAGGAATGATGGTGTAAATGATATGAATTTAAAGGGTTTCTCTCCATGAATGAACCATGTGTGTTTGGGTTTCATAGGGCGATCTTGGACCTTTGGGCATCCCTGGAGAGCAAGGTCTGGTTGGTCAGCGGGTGAGTAGTACCCAATTTCCTTCTTAGCCCCAAGATAGTATTGTGTAGACTTGGTCTTCCTATTGGCTCTGCTGCCATCCAACTGTGTGACCAGAGACAAGAGATTGTACCTCCTCTAGAACCCAGGCCCTCCAATGTAAAAAGAGACTGTTGCACTAGAATATCTCTAAGGTGACTTTCGGCCCTAATGTTCTGTGATTTTCTTCTAAATCATTGGTAAATCCTTCAAGGAAAAAAAAACAATCACTCTGCTTTTACATAAGGAAGATTTGGGCTGTAATTTTCTCTTTGTTGCCTGTTTCTATGCTCCATAATAATATTGGACCCTTCAAAGAGCAAGGACCAGGTCTTTTGGTGCCTCTTAAAGCTCCCCGTCGATCCTTGGGCTGCTACCAGCTCAAACTAATTTAGCATGGCTGATTTGAATCTGTCTTGACTAAGGGCCTAAACTCTTCAAGCCCAGGCTCCATGAATGTAGCCACAGCAGGTGGTGATGCGCTCCGTCAAAGTCAGAGACATCACTAAGATTGGGTCCCAGCCTACGGTAGACTGGCATTTACTTTGACAAAGGAATTCCCATGCATGGGAGCAGAAGAGAGCATGTTTGAGTTAAGTAAGGGAACAAAGACGGTAGTCATGCTCAGTGGGGCTGATGTGACTGTACAGTACAGTATGTTAAATGCCTTTGCATGGTTGCGTGTTTCTTGTATGGCTTTTCTTTAATTTCTCAAAAGACCACTGGAGAAACAAAGTGCTTATTAATGGATGCATTTTTCACTCTGAGCAGAGAAGTTAAGGAGAGGGTGAAGAGAGGCTAAGAGGGAGGAGAATTCCAGAGGTGGAGAGGGAAGCTAAGTTCCTTTACTAGTAGCTTTGGGACCTGTGTCTCCAGACACAGTTACATAGAGGAAAGGCATTAACAAGATACATGCCCTTAAAGCTGAACGGGACATGTCAGTGACCAGAGATGCAGCATGCCGGAACCAGTTCATACTGGCTTTAAACTTTCAGTATAAGCATTTACATATTAAAAATCAGTAAATGCTACAAGTTATGTCATGATTTATTATTCCTCTGATTATCTAGACTTAAGAAAGTATGACAAAGAAAATAATAATAATGCAGATTAAACTTAAAAGTATCTTAGACATATATTTTTGGGGAAGGATCCAGTTGCTAAACATTTACTGGCACAGCTTTGAAAGCCAACACTGGAGTCAGCAAGATCTGGGTTTGAGTATTGACTCTGGTATGTATAGGCTGTGTGACCCTGGACAAGTCACTGAGCAACCTCTCAGTGTCCCCAGATAAGTCCCTGATGCTCTAAGTTGCCAAGCAGCTATCAGTCTGCATCGGTAGAAGGTGTTTGCTTACTGAGAATTCCCTATACCAGATCATGGATCCTGTCATCCCTTCTGCCAAAAAAAAAGGGGGGAGGAGATGCTGATGACACTTCGCAGTCATCCACTCCAACAGCCTCATTTTAGAGAAGTGGAAACCAAAGCCCACAGAGGGGAAGTGATTTGCCAGAGTTCCTGGGAAGAGTATGATCTTTCATGCTGAGTCCCAGACTTATAGTTAGATTTGGAGGGATCTGTTTCTGCATTCTACCAGTGACTCCCTGAGCAGCCTGAAGGGTGTACTGGGGTCATTCTCCAGTGGTTGGATAAACGAACTTAAAGCTCGTTGATACACTGGCTTTTGATCTCTGAGAAAGTATGAGTGGCAATGGGGAGAAGGGGTCCTGCTCCCGGGAGTATGTCTCAGGGCAGACCTGGAGATGGATATGACCTCACAGAAAGACATAGCCTCATCTATTTCTAGGCATGAGTTAATGGCCTGAACAGCAGTCTAGGAGTCACAAGGCTCTGAGTTCAAGGCCTGGGTCTGCCACTTGTATGGGCAAGTCATTCTATCTCTCAGGAGCCTTTGTTTGTTCCTCTCTAAAATGGGATAACAATGCTTACAATATTTACTTTGTAGAGTCGTTCAGAGCAAATGAGATAATGTGTATAATTATAATATCCTGTGGTTGTAACCTGTCTTGATTATTCTTGTTTCCACAGGGAGAGACAGGGCTGGAGGGAGATGGTGGCCCAGCGGGACCTGACGGTCTGAAGGTATATGATGAAATGGGTTTTGGGAGGAGGGCATATTCCTTGAACTAGTCTTCTAGGACAGATGAACCCTTTCCTCATGGGCTCCTTGCCACCAGAAGCAGATTCAGTAAGCGTCAGTTTTTCTCCTATGGTATTACAGTGCATGAGGATATATTGCTGGGAGGAACTTTAGAGATCATCTCACTCAACCCCTTCATTTTTATGTAAAAGGAAACTGAGGCACAGAGAGGTTGAGTGTCTTCTCAATAGTTACACAAGTAGTAAGCAGCTGAGTTGGAATTTAGGGGTCTACAGTGACATCTTACTGCCTCAACTCTTACTTTTTGCCTTCTCCAAACTCTCTGGGAATGCCATCTCACTCTTCAAGGTGAGGGAAAGGAGCATGAAAATCCTCCCTCTCTTTTTCTGGTGGCAGAAAGAAGATGGGTCATCTCATCATCATGGTAGTTAGATAGTTGTTCCTGGCAGGTGCTCGCTGGCTCCACCCACCCTTCTCCTCCTCCTCCTCCTCTTTGACTAAATTAACCAAAAACCACTGGCCAACAACTGGCTTCTTGAGACGTGAAGGGGAGGAGGAATTCCAATTTAGGATACCAAGGTCCAGTTATCTCAGTCTTTTGCCATAGTCCAGCCAACTCTTCTCCAGTTGTACAATGGACAGGAGAATCTTCTCTACTCCCGACAGAGGTGTCTGAATAAGCCCACATCTGTTCTGGGTACACTAGATTTTCAAAACCGCATCAAGTTATTTTCAGATCATAAGCAAAAACCCAGACATTTTTAGATGAAGCCTCTGTGTCTAGTCTCCTGGAACTGGAGTCTGCCTCTCTGCTAAGGAATCTGAAGCTACAAATAGGGCAGTCCCTCCTTCTGGATTGGTCAACAGCCTTGGTCTCCTTTCTGTAGCACTTTTCCTGTCTCTTCCACCACAGTGAAGTTGTCTTTGCTCCTATGTCCTCTCATCTCCATTCTTCCTGAAGACTTCTGATTGGGTCCCAAGACTTTGAACTAGAAAGAAACTTAGATCACCTAATCTAATTTTCCATATTTTACATGAGATAAAACTGAGGCTCAGAAAGGCTAAATAATTTACCCAAGGTCATATGGTAGTGAGAGCAGAACTGGGATTCAAACCCAAGTCTTCTAACTCCTAATTGAATCCATCCTGCTAACCCTCCTTTTTCTGCTGATATATTAATAGGTCTTTGGGTGACTGTTTTCCTTTGGTCTGCTCCTGATCCCTATCGGATTGAGCAGAACACTCTTGATGTGTCTTTCTGACTTTCCAAAAATTTCATTTATGCCCCCAAGATTCCTAAGTGACGCCTAAGATTTCTGGTCTCACCCATCCCCTTTGGCTTGAATATTTCCTGACTGGCCAGGAGATGTCAAGTCCTCCTCTCCTGCAGGGTTGTCATTCCAGCCTCCCTCTGTCTCTCTTTTCATACAACGGTATCTTAGCCTTCTGTCTCCCAACTCTGGTAGAAGCACTGCATGGCACCCTCTAACCTGGAATTCTGGGAGCAGAAAAGAAGAAGCCAGCCATGCATCCCTCCCTTTGCCTTCTCCCCCGCCCTGTTGCATTCCAGAAATCCCCCAGGCAGGAATCAATCGTGAAATTTCCTGGCTCCCAGTCTCAGGTTGGAATCCTGGCATTCCAGAGCCCTGGCCCCACTCTCTCAGTTCAGGCATTTCAGGCCTCAGGCAAACTCCAACGACCCAGGGAGTACTATGAGCCCACCAACTTCATTCTCCAGTTATCTGTCCTGGGAGCCCAACTGACTTCTCTTGGCTGATAGTTCTTTGAAAACTACTGAATCTTGCTCTGGCAGGCTGAGTAGTCTGGTGGGACCAGGACTCAGATGGGCATTCGAGTTTCAAGTACCAGCTTCAAAGCTGCTAATAGAAACGTGTCCTTGGAAACACTGCCAAGCATCTCTGGGTACCCGTTTTCTCATCTGATGATCATAATACCCCAACTCACCACCCCGGAAAGGTCACCATGGCACTACCGGTGGAATTGAAAGTGGGATTTATACAGATCTGTTGCAATACGGTTGCATGATATTTTCATGTCAGCTTGAAGAGTCTTCTGTCAGTCAGAATTTCTTCTCCCTGGAGGTGCCTCCACTGGGCCGCAATCTCTCATCACACACATCATTAGTTGAACAGCAGTTCCCTTTCAATTAGCCTAATCCTCAGGGCTCTCCCCTAAGTAATAAAAGACATTTCAATTAGAGCTTTAAGGCTTACAAAGTGCTTTCCCATGAGTTATGTAGGGAAAATAGTACCCCCATTTTATATGTAGAGAAATTGAGGCATGGAAAGGCAAAGCAATTTGTCTAGTCTCACATGTAGGAAATGTTCGATGGAGATTTGAAGCTGGGTCTCCTGTCTACAAGTCTGGCATTCCTTCAGTGCCTCTACCATGCCTCACTCCACTTGGTGTAGCTCCTTGACCCAAGTTCTTGGCTCCTTCCTAGCATCTTATCCTTTCCTTCCACTATGATCCAGGAGGAGAATAATTGTTCTCTTGCCTCTTGAGTCTCAGTCTTTTCTTCCATTTTCCCAGTTTTCCTAGGTAGTGTCCCTAACTTAGCTTTCAGCCCATATGGCTCCTGATCATCCATACTTTTGTCACAATTATGTCAGGAGTCCAGTGAGCTTCAATAATTTGTCTTTGATGGGGAAGACCCCTTTTTAAACATTTTAATTTATATACATTTAATAAGCATCTATTTTCCTTCCAACCCCATCCTCTCAATTTAAAAGAGAAAAAGAACAAAACCTTTGTGACAAATATGCAAGTCAAGCAAAGCAAATTCTCCTGTTGGCCATTTCTAAAACTGTAGGTGTCATTCTGTATATTGAGTTGGTCTGTTAGGAGGTGAGTGTTGTGGCTCATCACATGTCCTCTTGAATCTTTGTCGACAACTGCATTGATCAGGGTTCCAAAGTCTTTCTGAGCTGCTTGTCTTTACAATGTTGTTGTTACTGTATAAATTGTTTTCCTAGCCCTTTAGCTTCAGCAATGTTAACGAGGCCAAGGTCATGAGCTCAGGCCCTGTGTAAACCATCTAAGCATTTACTATTCCCTGTTTACAAGCTGAAACCCAGAACCCATCTGAAGAAAGGAAGTACAGGGAGCTCTATATCTAGGAAGAAAGGCTATGGAGCCCCCCAGAGTTCATTTGGGCCATTCATAGCAGCCATTCAGGGCTGCCCTTAGGAGTTCACACAGAAGCTGGAAGAAATCTTAGGCATCACCTCCTTTTCTCCTTCTTGCCACAGATGACGAAACTCTAAACCAACCAAGAAGGATAATTTCCCCCGCCACCCACGCACACATCCCACATCATCAGCCAGGCAGTGTCCCTTCCTTAAACTGCCATGACTTCATGCCACCTCCTCTTAGGTTTCTCTAAGCCAGTCTCCAGTTGTCAGACCACATGTCATATCTCAGTGGCAGGCCTGTCACCCTCTATTTGAGATAAATACCCCCAATGGTAATGAAAAGGCTCCCAACTGCCTGTGGGATTGCTCTTTGGGGATCCGTATTACTCATATCACTGCTGTGGGTCAGGCTACACCTGATATTTGAGAGTGGCCTGGTTTGGGAGGTGATGGTCCCAAAGAAGAGTCTTTGGCTGATCCAGGCATAGAGCAACCTGCCTCTGTGGTCTGACAGAGAATGATTTCTCTCTCCCACATCTCTGGGTCGTCAGAAATCAGAATGCACTCACAGATGAGCTCAGACATATTTAAGATCGGGAGAATGGTCAGGGGTTAATTTTAAACCTTGGTCCTGCTCAAAACTGATCTCATTCTGTCTGGGAGGAAGCCATTAGGTCCATGGGACAAGCACAGGAGAGTGATGTTTGAAGATTCTCCCCCCCTGCCCACTTCTTCAGTGTCCTCATACCCCAGCTACACAGCTCCCTCTGCCTGGCCAAGGACATTTGAAAATAATTGTCCTTATTACTCTTTTTTCTCAGCTGACGTGGCTGCCGTAATTCCATATGACTCAGTTTTTGTTCTGAGAATGGACCATGAAATCACGGGTCGTATGGCACCTAACTCTCCCCTTTCGTGTGGCAGGATCCCCACATTGCATCAGCTTGGGTAAGCTGATGCCTCTTTTCCTTTTTCAGGGAGACAAAGGTGAGCCGGGCCCAGATGGCGAGCGGGGAGAGAAAGGCAAAGAAGGCCTGAAGGGCAAAGAAGGTCCCCCTGGCTATCCTGGCATCACAGGGGTTCGGGTGAGTCAGCAAAGCCAATCTGCCTGTTTTCTTGTCACTTCTGTGAATGTCTGCGAGTGTCTCCTCTCTTTCTGGCTGCACTTGAGTGAAAACAACTAGTGTCAATAGAAGAAAATAGGACATTTGAACTCTCTTGGCATGGTCTATTGGCTGACATTCTGCCATCACAGTATACTTTGATTTCTCCAGGTCACAACAGGATACTAGTCAAATTGGCCTGAGGCTAGCTACATTGATTTGTTCAACAAGTCAACTAGTCAAAGACTTTGACCCAGCAGTGCCTTAAGGAAAGAGAATGAGTTGGCCTTGTGGATAGTGTCGTAGAATGATTGGTTTAGAGCTAGAAGGACCTCAGAGACAATCTAGTGCAAACCCTTCATTTTATAGATGAGAAAGTGAGGCCCAGAAATGCAAAATAACTCGGCCGGCATCCCACAGTCAGTAGCTGAGGTGGGACTGTAACCCCAATCTTCTCCTGGCTCCGAGTTCAATATTCTATCCATTATACCATGGTGCCTAGTGGCTTCAGAAAACTATAGTCCCAGAGTCTTTTTCATATGGGTTCCGGATTGTCACTGGCTATATTTGCTCTTCATCTCACAAAGACATGGGAAACATATGGGACTTGGAGTCTCATGCTCCCGCCACCCTCCCCACCACACACACACACACACACAAACACAAACACACACAAAGAGATAGATGTCTGCTTGCTATCTGTGGTTCTAGGCTTCACATTTGCTAAACATAGTTTTTAGAATGGTTAACCTTGGATCTTTAAGACTCAGAGAGGCAAGACTCCATCAGAATTAGCCCACAGGCTAAGCCCACGGCTTCAAGAAGAAGTATCAATTTTCATAAAAAAATGTTGCCTTGGTTCTAATTCCTATAAGATCCCCCAAGTGCTATATCTCGGGTAGATGTGGGGAAATCCCAAGAACTCAGGATCGTAAATCTAAAGCTGGAAGGGACCTCAGAGGTCATCTGGTCCAGCCCCCTCATTTTACATATAAGGAAACTGAGGCACATATAGGTTAAGTGATTTACCCAAAGTCACAAATATATAGTAAGCATCAGATGCAGGTTATAAGCCCTGATCCTCTGACTTTCAAGCCAGCATTCTTTCCCTTGTGCCTCCCAAGTGGAGTGGACCTGGGATTTCACTGGTAGAAGGAGTTATCAGTGAGTGACTTCCTCTATCAATTCAGACAAACGCTTTCTTTGTAACTTAGAGTCTTAGAAAGTTTCCTGGGCCACTGAGGCTTACAATGACTTACCCAGGATTGTATCCAGTACGTGTCAGAAGCAAGATCCTTCTCGCTCCTAAAGGCACTTCTCCAGTCACTGTGCTATGTCGCTTCTCCTCTCTATTTTTCTCAAGTGATGATTTTATTTTTTTAAACCAGCACCCAATTATAAGGCTGAGCATTGGAGCAGAGGAGGGAGACAGGACCATCTGCATTACAGGATGAGAGAAACATTCTGCCCTACTTTGTACCCAATGTATATGATTTAATCTAAGCCTGAAACATAGCAAGTTGTCTCTTAATGGATTTCATTTACTCATTCAGATATTTTGTATTCTGTACCTACTATGTGCAAGGTCCATAGCATAAGGGAATCTAGAAAAAGCCTTCAAAAAACTTATGGTTTAGTTGGAGCAACGAAACACAGCAGTGTAATTAGGGAATAAAACAAGAGAAGCTAGCCGGGGGAATGTTATTTCTGTCTTGTTCTTTGAAAGGGCTCACACAGGAGAGAGAGGTTAGAGTTAGATAACCCTCCTGGCCCCAGAGGGCTTAGAACTGGGAGCAGTGGATGAAAGGTGAGGAAAAGCAAACTCTAGTTGTTTGCAAAAATCCACTTCTTCATAGAACTGTCCAAAGGGAGAGTAAGTGGTGGGGGGTGGGGGGAGTTGTGGAAATAGCCATTGGCAGAGGCTGGAGACCTCTAAGCAGAAGCTAAAGGGGATATTCTTCAGACAGTTCCTGTTGGAGATGTCACAAAATCACAGAATCTCAGAGTTCAAAAGAATCTCAGAGGTCATCTTGTCCAATCTGTACTTTTAGAGGAATCACCTCGGCAGAAATCCCTGACAAGGAGCCATCCACCCTTTACTTGGAGACTTCCAAAGAAGGGAAACCCATTATCTGTCAAGGCGGACAGCTCTAATTCATAGCAAGTTTCTTCTTTCCTTTGAGCCTACATCTGCCTCTCTCTAATTTCTGCTTATTGTCTCTACTTCTACTCTGGGGGAAAAGCAAAAGTTCAATCCTTGAAGACAGTGATCATATTTCTCTCCACCCCTCACCTTGCCCCAAGTAATCTTTTCCCCAGACAAACTGACCTTTTTTTATGGCTTGGCCCCCAAGGCCCTCACTACCCTGATGAGCCTTCTCTGAATGTCCACCAGGTTGTAAGTGTCCTTTCTAAAGGTGTTAGAGAAGGGCTTCTTTTTGAGGTATTCATTAGACTTTGTTGTTTTCAGTTGTTTCAATTGTGTCTGACTTCACAAAATCCATTGGAGATTTTCTTGGCAAAGATTCTGAAGTGGTTTGTGATTTCCTTTTCCAGTTCATTTTGCAGATGAGGAAACTAAGGTAAACAGGGTTAAGTGACTTGCCTAGGGTCACACAGCTAGTAAGTGACTAAGGCCAGATTTGAACTGAGGAAGACGAGTCTTGCTGACTCCAGGCCTGGCACTCTATCACTGTGCCATCTGGCTGCCCTGTTCATTAGACTGCATGACCCCAAAGGTTCCTTTCACCTTTGAGAATCTGTGACTGATTAATATCGATGTCAGCTTTCACACAGGAGTTTGGAGAAGATGCTGGAAAGACTTTAACGGGACCTTAATGGATCCCCAATGGATCATCAAGCATTCATTAAGTACCTACTGTGATCTAGATACCGGGGATAGAAGGGCAAAAGTAAAAGCATCCTGCTCTCATTGGGCTTCTGCTCTGTCCGATGGGACGAGGAGTCAGAAAAAGAGAGGGTAGGGCGATCAAGGCAGGGTACAGTGTTTGATGCCTGAGAGGAGAGCGTGGTTGGCAGGCTTGGCTAGAGCCTAGAGGGCACATGAGAAGAGAAGTGGGAGGCTGGAGGCAGATCTGAAAGTTCTGCCGTTGGTGGTGGAGTGCCAAGAGAGAGGAGACGTTCCCATAGCCTCGTGCGTTTCCACGTCTGAGTTCTGGCAGCTCGGCTTGTCGGTTGCCTGGCCTCTAAAGCAGCGCTCTTAGGACCCTGCCCCGAGAAGCCTCAGGGCTCAGCGTCTCCAGAGGCAGGCCCTTCTCGGTTATGTCTTTAGAGTGGCTCGCTCAGACATTCCTTTCCCCTTTGTCCCTTTATGAAGACATTCCTGAGGGTCTAGGTTAGGAGGTCCTGGGGTCTTCAGAGAGTCCTCTTGCAAACAGGCCCTCGAATTTGCTTTGCTTCTCTCCTTAAACCCACTGTGCGCTGTGCATTCACGACTGCCTGATCTAGATGGCCTGTTTAAGATCAGACTTATTTCAAGTCACGTAGTGTCTGTAAACCTCCCCTCCCCCACTCCATCAGATGAGAGCAGATCTTGGCTAGATCTTGGCACTGGAATGATATTTTCTCAGAAAAGCATTCAGTAAACACTTTGAAGATCCTTATCTTCCCAAGGATGTGATTGCTGGGATCAGACAGTCAGTTTTCTGGCAAATATGATCCCTCCCCAGTTTGGCAGATGAATCTCATGGGCCTCCCTATTCCCACCCTCCCCAAACCCACAAGGGCACTGGGTTTAAGTTCTGATTTCACCATTAAAAAGCAGCAATTTTTCTAAAAACTTTAGAGCCAGAATCAGGATTGTGAACATAAAGCTGGCAGGGACCTTAGAGGCCATCTCGTCCAACCTCTTCATTTTATAGTTGGGGAAGTTAGGACCCAAAGTGATTTGCCCAAGGTCGCTTGGATAGTAAGTGGCAGGGATGCACTTTAAACCCTGTCCTGTGACTTCAAATTGCTATTTCCTCTTATACTGCACCACCTCTCAGGGACCTTAGATATCACCTAGTGTATCTACTCACATTTTACAAAATGAAGAAACCAGCCAGATGACCATGGGCAAATCACTTTCTCCCTCTGAGCCTCAGTTTCCTTATCTCCAAAGTGGGCCTGGTCATCAAACAGAATTTTGTGAAGATCAAGTCAAATGGTGTGTGTGTGGAAGTCACTTGGTAAGCCCTAAAGCAGAATACAAGCCCCTCTGCAGCTCTCCAGTTTTCCTTGGACCCTTGGCTGTTGTGGAGTGGAAAGGGTTAATCAGGTATGGCCCAAATGTTAAATTTCAAAATGCCAGAATCCCTTTGGCATTTGATCTGTGTTTTAAAAAAATAATAATAATCCTCAGCTCAGTTTCCTATAGACTTCTTGCCAGAACTGTAGCTGGGAAATGTAGAATTTTTTACAAAATAAAATTTTATGGGCAGTTAGTGCCTGGAAATGAAATGTTGTCTGGCATCTCAAAAATACATCTATATGTACTGCAAAGCAGCCAAGATGCTAATTCTTTCTTAGCAGTCATATTTTATTAGGAAAAAAAATCTACAGCCTTCCATGTCTTTTGGCCTCGGGAGGTACCCGGTTATAACAACTGTGCAGCCTGCACTGTGTGGGGTGAGTTGAAAGGGCAGGAGACCCAGAGGCGCTTAGAGAGAGATCGCGTGTCTGATTGTGAGTCTGAGTTTTGGCTCATCATCTTTGGATTCTTATTAGTTGAATCACTTTTTTTGACATGAGAATCCGTTGTTGTAATCTTTTATTTGACGAGAAAAATTACCTCCCATGATTTAATAATCACCCTGCCGTCTAGGGAGCAGCTCTGGCCAAAGGGAAGGCCCATTACGTGAAAAAATTGAGAATTTCAGGTTCTGAATTCTTTAGAGGATGCTGTGCAACCTTTGGTAGGTTTTTCTGCCTCTCAGTGAATTAAGGTTATACCATAGACCCTTTGGAGACACATTACAGATGAGATCTGTTTGTCTTCCCAGTTTCACCAAGAAGGTAAGGGCTCCATAGTGGAAAAGAAGCTGAGGTGAGAGAGAGAGAGCAGGAGAGAGAGAGAGAGAGAGAGAGAGAGAGAGAGAGAGAGAGAGAGAGAGAGAGGAAGAGAGAGAGAGAGAGAGAGAGAGAGAGAGAGAGAGAGAGAGAGAAGAGGGAGAAACAGACAGACACGGACAGACAGACAGAGACCCTTTGTCTATAGTTTCGTAAAACCAGAAACAGAACTGGGATTGTAACCTAAACATCCTTCCTCTATGCCAAGTGCACATGTCTGAGATGGTCCAAGGGAGCCCCAAGATGGTGGGAATCATTGGAAAACACTTTCATTCAACACTATAGTCATATATTAAGTGTTTACTCTGTTCAGGGAACTATTCTAGTTGCTGTGAACATGAAGATAGATACAACATAGAGAGAGCCCTTCTCTCTAAGGGAACTGATAATCTAATGGCAGAAGAAAGAAGACAAATACACCAATAGCTATGATACAAGAGAGAGTGTGGTCATTTAACAGAGAGGTCCCAGGGAAGTGCTCTGAGAATATAAGGAGGAAGAGAAAATTTTCACCCTGGGACAGCAGGGAAAGTGTAAGAGGGAGAGAAGAGAAGAGGGTCGGGGAAGATTGTACCAAAATGGGACTTTGGAAGAAGGGAGGCTTTCCTTCAGAGTTGTGAGAGGTGGAGGTGATGAGGGACTCTCCTTCCAGCCTGGGAGATGGTAGGAACAGAGGCACAGCAAAAAGAGAGGCAGCTGAGAGGGGGAGATACAGTTGTCCAGTATGTCCGAAATATAGACTATATTAAAGGGAGCAGTATAAGATGAGTTTGAATGAGTAAATTTGAGCCAGAATGTCCATCAGAAGTTATTTAATAAATAATGGAGATCTATTGGAAGTTTTTGAGGGAAGGAGTAATATGAACATAGTGGTTCATTAGGAAGATTACATGGTTAGCTACATAAAGAATAGACTGAAGAAGGGGTAGTCTGTAGAGGCAAGAAGACCAGGGCAGATGATATGAAATGGTCCAGTTTAAAAGAGACACAGGCCCAGACTGAAATTGTTGTAGTAGGAGTGGGAAGGAAAGACTGGGTGTGAATGATATTAGAGAGGTAGACACAACAGGACTGGACAACATAGGATCTGTGGGGTGGGGGAGCGAGAAGAGTGACTCCTGGATTGAGAGCCTTGAGGGCTGGGGAAAAGATGGCACCTTTAACTGAAGTTGATGTTTGGGTAAGGGAACAAATTCATAGAATTAGGGTGGGGTCAGTAGGGACAGAGTCAACTGATTCATTAACAAATGTTTATTAAGTGCCTTGTCATATGTCAGGAACTGCTAGATGCTGGGGATAAAAATTCAAAAAATGAAACGATCTCTACTCTGAAGGAACTCCTGTTCTCACATCAGAACGTATAATGGTAGAGGTGGAAGAGACTTTAGAGAAAATCTAGTCATAGCCCCTCCTTTTCCCACCTCCAGAAAATGAACTTAGAGAAGGGAGATGACTTTTCCAAGGATGCACATATATATCTTTTGCAGCAGAAGAAGGATTAGAACCCAGGGCTCTTGAATCCCATTTGAAAAGCGGTTCTACTTCACTGCAGCTGCCTCAAGAATAAAGGAGAGAAACAAATGAGATAGAAGAAGGGTGGGTTTGCTGTGGGTTTGTTGGCCTGGGGAACTCCTATCAGTGGAGACCAGCACCTTTTCTCCAGCTTCGAATCTGAGAGTTGCCTAGAGCTCTGAGGTTAAGTCACTTTTCCAGGGTCGCAGAGCTCGTCAGTGGCAGAGTCAGGGCTGGAATCCAGGCCTTCCTGGCTCGGGGGCTGCTTCTCCATTCACTATGCTAGGCTGCTTCTGATGGAAAAGAAAATGAATTGGTGACTTTTTCATCTGAATTTTGTGAGCACGATGATCTTGCTGTTTTCCTAAATTCTGTGCAGTGTCTTACAATGAAACCCTTTCTCCCCTCCATATTCAAGAATCATTTCCCAGCAACCAAAAACATTTTTCTCCCAAAGAAACCGAAAAAAAGTCCCTCGCATGTCACAAAAGTCCCTTCTTACAAACTCATTTATGTCAAACTCCTTCTGACTATTAGAGGCATAATTACATTTTCGCTGGCCCCTAATTTGTTATTTCACCGAGGCTCAAAGCAGCACAAATTTACCTCAAGTCAATTAGCTTTCTAAAATCACAGCCCATATAAGAATTCAGAAGAGAAACAGATTATGGTAGAATGGAATTTTTAAGGTGGTGACTCCTCATCTCTATACATTGTATACAATGTTTACAATCTGGAGACCAAACTACTGAAGGCAACAAATGGGGACAAATCATTCCTTTTCACTTGGGCAGCAGAAGAAAGAACAGACACAGCCCAGGGTGGGGTGGAGCAAAGGCAATAAATAGCCCCAGGGAAGTGCCTCAGGGGAAAATGAAGAAGAAGAGGGACACATCACTGAGATGGGAAAGAAGTTCTCTGATTGACCCATCTCTACAAAGGCCAGTCCTGGGCAAAGGACATTTCAAAGGCCAACATCTGTTTCAGCAGCAACTCAGTGGGACCCAGAGACAGAGCAAGCAGTGAGAAAAGTGTCCTTCTGCCCTTTAGAAGGACACAGCAAGGCAGCTGAAGATGATGACGTCAGCATTAGCAGAGAGATGTGGGCTGACCTTCCAAGCACAATGGGCCACTGTCAGGAAGGCACCTCTGTGGACTAAACCAGCTGCCCACTCCTGGCCTCTTTGTGGGTCCTGCCCCAGTTGCAGAGAAGGCAGATAAGATGTGACCAAGTTCCAGGATCCAAGAAGGGTGGCCCACTAAGGTGCACAAAAAGTCACTCTGGGAACTTGGGAAAAATAGAATCATGCCTTAGAAATGGAAGAAGCATTAGAGGTCACCTTGTCCAACCCCTCCATCATGCAGAGGGGTAGAATAAGACCCAGGAAGTGGAAGCGATTTGGCTAAAGTCCCACAGGCAGTTGGTTGCAGAGCCAGGTCAAGAATCAAGGTTTCCTCTTTTTAAGGCCCATGTTCCTTCCACTGTACCATAAATAGGAGGCAACTGTGTGTCTATGTAGATGATTCCCAAATTTAGACATCCAGACTTCTCCAGGCACATTTCTCTAACTGCTTGCCGAGCATCTCTCCTAGATGTCTGGTAGGCACCTGTAACTCAACATATTCCAAACATAATTCTTTTCCCCTAAATCCATCCTATAGAAGGCACCACCATCCTTCCCCACACCCAAGTTCACAACTTTAGAGTCATTGTTTACTATTTCTTCAACACCCCAATTTTACCACCCCAAAATCTATCACATCTTCATTAATATGATGATCAGCATAGTTCTCATCAGCTCTTTTCTGGACTAATACAGCCTCCTAATCAGTCCCTCTGCTGCCAGTGCTCCCCTTTCCAATTCCTCCTTAATACAGTTTCCACAATCTTCTTCCTAAGGCAGAGATCTAACCATTTCACTCCCCTACTCAAAAATCTTAGTGGCTCCATATTGATTCTAGAATAAATCAATCAACTAACATTTATTAAGCACTTACTATGTGCCAGCATTGGAAGATATAAAGAACACTGTGCTAAGCATCGGAGATATTAAGAGCTCTAGCCATAGGGGACAGCCAGCAAAAAATTCAATCAGGAGATGGAATGTGTTGTTTAAAGAACAGTGGGGAAGTCATTGTCACCGGACCTCAGAGTATGTGGATGTCACTAAAGGTTTAAGAAGACTGGAAAGGTAGGAAGGGGCCAGGTTATGAAGGGCTTTAAAAGTCAAACAGAGGATTTTACATTTGTTCCTAGAGGTGATAGGGAGTCATCGAGGTTATTAAGTAGATCAGGGCTGTCCAACCTTAGGTTATCTTAGGGCTGCATTAAAATAAAGTAATTATTCAAGGGCCACACCCAGAATAAAAAATACAGTACACTAATAGAAAGTGGGGAAACGGGTGTCATCAATATGACAGTTGAAGGCGTGAAGCGCGAAAGCAAACACAAAACAACAAAGCAACAACACAACAGTATAAAGGTAGGTGCACGCTGACTAGTCTGCATCATACAGATGGAGCACATCCCACAGATAGATTGAAAATTCCATGCAATATGTTCCATCCATACTACTGCTTTAAAACACCAAAGAAAATTAACATCAACGAGATTATTTACTAGTGATGGAATTAAAAAATGTAATACGCATTCCATGCAAATTATTATTTTATTTTTTCGCTCGTGAAAATTAAGACCCACAGGTAGGCTGCATAAAATTGCACTGCAGGCCCGTATGCACGGGCCATATTTTGGAAAGCCTAAAGCAGAGGAGTGATATGGTCAGAATTGTACCTTAGGAAGATCAATTTGACATTTGAAGGGAGTGAGGAGAGACTTGAGGCAGGGAGGCAATGGTTGATCGATGGCTTTTGCAATAGTCCACATGTGAGATGATGAGGGCCTGCACCAGGGTGGTTGCAGTGTCAGAAGAGAGAAGGGTTTGTATATGAGAAATGTCATGAAAGTAGAAATGACTGAGCTTGACAACTGATTGTCAGGGGTGATGCGTAGATTGTGAGCCTGGGTAACTGGGAGGATGGTGGTACCTTGGACAGCAATAGAGACAGGAATAGGAAGAAGAAGGGGATTTTTTTTTTGGAGGGGGGAACATAATGAGCTACATTTTGGACATGTTGAGTTTAAGACGTTTTCAGAACATCCAGTTCAAGATGTCTAATAACGATTGGAGGTTTGGGACTGGAAGTTGAGGGGAAATTAGCCTGGACAAGTAGATCTCTGAGTCATCTGCATTAAAAAAAATTGAAACCATGGGAGCTGGTGAGATCACCAAGTGCAATAGTGCAGAGGGAGAACAAAGAGAGTCTAGGACAGAGTCATGGGCAACCCCAGAGAATAAAATATAAGTTTAGCAGTTAAAGCCCTTCACAATCTGTCCAGCCTTGTCATTTTATAGATGGACAAACTGATACCTGGAGAAGGGAAGTAAGTCTCCCAGTACCACAGAAGGAGGTGATCTTTGAGTAAACCTCATGTGCATGCAGGGTGTTTGAGCTAATGAAGTCCTAGCAAATAAGCAATCTTATTCCAGCCTCACAGTAGCCCTAGGAGGGCCACTGGAGAAGGTATTTTTGTCATCTTTTTACATAGAATGAAACAGATGCTTAATGAGATAAAGTACTTTGTCTCTGGGCCAGCAGTTAATACACAACCTAGCTAAGTATCCACAAACAAGTCTTTTGACTCCAAAGCCACTGTTTTTTCCACTGACTGTCACAAGATCCCTGTTGGGTTCAGTAGATTTCCAATTCTGTAGGAAGCCCAGGGGCATTGGTATTGCCCTCTTAGATTCCTTTTTAGCTTTGATAGATCTCACTCCATGAAGCTGATGCATTTGTATTACACTCATTCCTCCAATTCCATGTCTTTCCTGAATAACTGTCCAGACTGGCTTGCTGATCTTCTGGCACCATGTTCTAGTACCTGCTGCTACTTGGGCTTCATGCTGGGGAAGCTAGGCCCCCTTCTCAGAAAAGACCAGCCCTGAAGATGCTTCAAGGAGCCTGACCTGCGGAGACCTCTCTGCCAAACGCCACTTGTAGGATCTGTAAAGCTTAGGCAGGTCTCGCTCCTTCGTCTCACCCAAGCCAACCAATAGAGATTTTTATATCACCATTGTTGCAGAAGTCCTGTTGCTGTACATTTCAGAACAAAAGTCTGAAATCCAGGGTCAAGAGATATAGTTTGGGGGGAAAGCCAATTTGCAATATTTTACCATCAATTTTAAAACTTACATACACCAGAGCCTTGGACTTATAATTCCCCTCCACCCCCACTATCCTGTTGGACTAGGTGCAAAGGTAGATAGATTTTTCTTTAAAAATTTAAGATATGTCTCCAGTTCACCTCTGAGTAAGGAATAGCTTTCTTGAGACACAAGAACCTTATTCCTTCCCCATCCCATCTGGTGATTATACATCATTCCTCTTCGATGTGCCCAATGCAGGGGCTGGGCTTACTACTTAAGCTCATCCTCTAGGTGTCTGTTATTTCCTGGCTGCCCGTGAGCATTAGTTGCATACATATTCGAGTACTGAGGCCCTTCAGTACCACCTTACTAGGGCACCTAGAGATTTATAGCCATAGTGAGGGATTAGTTATTTTTTCATAGGCCTTTAGGAAAAGTAGGACATGTGGTGAGGTGGAGGTGAGGGGTGGGGAGAATCTGTTGGGTTTCCCATTGGGTAAGTCTCATTTCTTTCTTGGTTTGGGTTTTCACCTTAGGGTCCAGAAGGAAAACCAGGCAAGCAAGGAGAGAAGGGACGCACTGGACCCAAGGTAGGGTTTGCCACCTCTTTCTCCATGCTTTTACTGGTTTTCCCCTCATTCTTATAACATAGTCCCTGAGGGAATTACAATTTCTCTCCCTTTTACTCTTATAGGGTGCTAAGGGCTACCAAGGGCACCTTGGTGAGATGGGTGTTCCAGGAGAGCCTGGGCCAGCTGGCAACCAAGGCCCAAAAGGATCCCGAGGCACCCTGGGACCAACGGTGAGAATGGCCCTGCTGCCCATGGAAACTGTGACTCCAGAGCAGCCTGGGGCATGGGAGGGACGGAGTTCAGAAGGGCCAATGAATGGATGAAGGGGGAAGAGATCAATTTGTAAGAACCATTTGTGCTCGAGCCAGTTGTGAGATGATTTAGGGCATAAATGCAGCTGGTTCCTCTGGCACTGATGTCAATATTTTATCCAGCTGTTAGCAGAACAGCTGAGAGTGTTTCATAGTGACATCTCTTTTAAAACTCTCTGGTTGATCCCAAGCATTGGGACTTCTCTGAGCAGCCATCTGTGAGGAACTGACCTTTTAGCCTGGAAGATGCTGTGATGGTCTGGAGTTTCCTCTGAGATAGACCCAAGCTCACTTGAGCCTTTGTGAGCCCATATTACATCAACCTTATTATCCCACCCAGGGATCTATGAGCCAGACTGAGAGTGGGTTGGGACTTCCTTCTATTCCTTATCAAACAAAGCAGGGGAAATCCAGGAGCCAACCACTGCAGAGAACAGAAGGGGGTAGAAGCGGTGAGCATGCCAGCTCCTGGGACAAGAACCAAGAGAAGAGTCAGTGAAGGAGTAGAGCTGAGGAAGGTCATCAGGTCTAGCTCTGTCTGTATTTCAGTGAGGAGCAGGGATACCGGCTGTACTGGCTTTTACACTTTCTCGTAACTTGGTAGCTCTCTAGTCCCCTTTAGTTACTACCAGTAATAAAAAATACCCTTTGGGAGAAAAAAACCAAGCAAACAAATTAGAAAAGAGCTTTGTGTTTCTTTGAGAGTCAACAGAGAGGTAGAAAGCTGTGACTTGTTTCTCAGAGCTCTTGGGTGAGGAAGAAATTGGGTAGAAGTGTGGGGGCTGGGGATGGCAGGGAGCAGAGGACTGTGGATACAACAAATGGCAAGCTAGAAGGGCCGGAGAGAGAAGAATATGGGGTCCTGGGGACTCAGAGGTTTCGCCAAAGGCTCTTAATTGGCAGGAGGCTTCACGGTGCACCACACCACCCAGAGGAAATCTCTAAGATTTCGCTTTCTCTCTAACACGAAATGAGCCAGATCCATTGAGTCCTGACTTATGTTTTATCCCTGTCAGAATTTCTGCTGGGAAGTGGATTAAAAATAGTTTAGTCAGTTCTTGCCAATAGATTTGGAAATGGGTTTGAAATATTTAGATCCTGTATGGAAAATTCAGATCATGGGATCATGGAACTAAAACTGGAAGGAACCTCAGAGGCCATCTAGTCAAGTGGTGGACAGAGATTATCCACCTCCAGAGAGGCTGCTGCCATGGGGAAATGTTGCCGAGGCATAGGCCATCTGAATACTTAATAATAGCAATAATAAAAATGATAATGATAAAATAATAATGATAATAACGGATGTTTTTAAAGTACTTTGAAGATTGCAGAGTGCTTTGCCTGCATCATCTGATTTGATCCACACAACTGTGGGAGGGAGATGCTAGGTATTATTATCCCCAGTCTTACAGACAAGGGACCTAAGGCACAGAGAGGTTAAGAGACCTGCCCATGGTCACACAGCTAGTAAGCATCAGAGGTGGGAGTCAGATGCAGGTCCAGAGTTCTATCCCCTGCACCATATTGGACATACATGTCTCTGAGAGGGTTAGTAATATGAAAGACATAGCTCAGGGATCTGGATCTGGGTTTCTTGACTTCCCCAATGGAGCCCTGGTTTGCGAAGCTAATAAAAAAGCAAACAGAGGCCAGTGGGGACTACATGCCTCTGGATCTGGCTCTTCAATTCAGCCACTATCTGACTGAAGCATTTGGTTTCATGACAGCCAAAAAGGCCAGAACAGCCCAGCCACTTGGCTGGCCCTGGGAGAACACGGCTCCCCAGTCAGGGCCTTTCTTTCTAAGCACCACCCAGTAACAATGGGCATCCTATTTTTTCTCCTCTCTGGCTCCTTCCATAGGGTGCTCCAGGAAGAATGGGAGCCCAAGGAGAACCTGGATTGCCTGGTTATCATGTAAGATAAAATTTAAATTTTTTTGAAAGACCCTCATTTCTCTTTTCCATGAGAACTCTGTCTGCTCCCCAATAATATGTTGTATTAACCTTGCACTTAACAGAAGGGGAGGAGGGGATGATACAGGGGAAAAGAAGGCCCCTTTGTACAGGTTGTTCAAACAGTGGTTCCTAGCCCAGTTCATTGAACAGTGGACTGGTTGGTAAATATCCTACCAGCACCCATTTGCCAATTTGGTGAAAACATGAGGTCAAAGGCACTGCATCCAATAGGAGGAGGGAAGGGGGAGGGACAGGGAAAGGGGTGATGGGGAGGGCATCACATAGACACAGAAGTGGGAAGAGGGAGAGCTGGGGTAGAGAAGGAAGCAGGATAGGGCAGAGGGAGGAAAGCTGAGTAGAAGAAGGAGAAAGAAAGGAAATTGGAGGAGAGAGGAGAAATGAAATAGAATAAAGAAGAAGTGAATACAGAGGAGGAGTGGAGGGGGATAAGGAGACAAGCAGGAAAAGGGGAGATGCCAGTGATGCCATCAAGGCACGCTGCAGGAAGGTTTCAGAAGCATCGTGGCCAGAGATGCTTGAGAAAGTTGTGCCACGCACAGGATGGGAGGTGGGCTCAATATAGCCCCTCCAGAGTAAGGGCATATGTTTAGCACTAGATTAAATATCTCGAAGGCATTGCCTTCCCATCCAGTGTCTCAGCAGTATTCTGCCTGAGGTAACAGCTAATGCTCAGCTCCCCAAAGCACCTGCTACTATGGCTGAAGAGTGAATACCAGAGACCAGGTGTTCCTTGTGCCTAATGACCTGGAACTGATGATGGAAGTCACTGAAAAGTTAGTCACAGAGGCATGGAACCTTCATGCTAGAAGGGCCTTTCACTGTCACACGGTGTCATCCCCTCGGTTTTACAGTAGAGGAAATATAAGTGACTTGTCAAAGGTCAAACAAAGAATTGATGAGGGGCTGGGATCAGAACCCAAGTCTTCAGCCCAGTTTCTCCCTTTCTGACTCCTCTTCCTCTCTCCTCTGCCCTACTGGCTTCCTTAATCTCTGATGCCTCGGACATGGGACACTTACACTGTATTCTGGTTCCTGCAGGGACACAAAGGACTACCGGGACCCATTGGACCCCCCGGGTCAAAAGGCGAGAAGGTGAGTCCCCAGCAAATGGAGAGAACTATGGGGAAGGCAAACCAAATTCTTGTAAGTGAAATCAATGATGCAGGCACAGTCCACATGGCTCCTGGGTGCAAGGAAAGCAGTGAGCTCCTCCTGTCCATGTTACTGGCAAATTATTGTAACATGGAGAGGCAGACATAGACCGGGAAACCCCTTTGGGTGGCAGTGTTCAAAGAAGCGATGTGGGGTAAACCATGGTCACTTGGAAAGGTCTCCTGAGACCACCACCCTGTGAGCCAGGCCTTGAAGCTACAAGGCTCCTGCCATCCCACTGCCCCAGGCTCATTAAAGCAAAGCAATAAAATTCTGGAATGATCCAATGTTAGATCTGGAAACCCATTTACTTAACAGATGAGGAAATAAGACCCAGATAAGATGAGTGATGTGTCCAAAGTCATACTGTAACAGGGACAGAGCCCAGCCTAGACCACGGTCCTTCTAATTTGGTGTCTCCTACTACCCTGTCTCCCATATTGAAAGAATTCTCAATAGTTTTCATACCCCTCTTTTTCCCCTCCCCTTCTTTGGTCCTGAAGCCAGAATGACTCAGAGGAACCAACCAACCACTGTATCCTTTTTTTTTTCTTCTTTCCCTCACTCTGTCTTTTCTTCTCTCTTCCCTGGACTTTTAAAAAGAATTTTGCTGAGTCAGCTCCTTTCTAACCAATTCAAGCTGTCTGAGTGACTCACACAACCCTAGCTTCCTGTCAAGCACCAGCCCCCTCCCCAGCCCAGCTGGCTAGGACCATCCCTGAATTGTGTTCAGAACTGGGCCCTGAGCCCTGGCAAGCCCAGAGCCAGTGAAAGTAGAATCTGTTCTACTGAGCCCTCATCCCCATCAGTTATTCCTGCCATGGCTGTGGATATGGACTAGAGTCAGCATGGAAAGAGTTAACATCTCCCCTTCTAATCATTCCCAGTGACCTTTTGCTCCATGAAAAATTTAAATCTGTGTTCTGTATCCCAAGCCATCTGCAGCCAGAAGAGTGTCGTCTTTGGTCAGGAGTCAGGAAAGATCTAGATATCCGGCTCAGCTCTGCTACTGAATCACTGGGTGTCCTTAAAAAAAGGCATTTCTCTCTCTGAGCCTCAGTTTCTTCTTCTTTAAAAAGAGAGAACTGGACCAAATAATCTCTCGGAGCACAAGGCGTCACACAGTTGGGGAGAGAGCCTTCCGGGGTCAAGGCAAGTAGAATCACTGTCCCAGTTGTCTAGAAGCCCTCAGCATTGTCCTTGCAGGGTTCCCAAGCTCTGGACAAAGAGGCTTCACCTTCTGGCTTTGCCCATAGTAGCTTTTGTGGTGAGGGAGGAGGCAGGAAGACATGCTAATATAAAGGAACAAGCAGCAGTTAGGACTACCCCGAGGTCCTTATCACCAGAAGTCGTGCTCTTCTGAAAGTCTTTTCTTGCTGAGCCTAATCAGAGAGCATTGGACCTGGAAGAATCATTCAAGATCTTGTCCAACTCTCCTCCCCAATTTTACAGATAGGGAAATTGAGGTCCAGAAAGAAGAGACTGTTCTATAGGCTTCCCTCAAAGACCATGGCACCCCAATGTCAGCTTCTGAAGTCATGGTGGATACTGAACACAGATGAGTACTCAGAGATATCGAGTACAGTAAAGTCCTATACCTTGTTCAAGGTCATCGAGCAAACCATTTTCTTCTCTAGATCAGTGTCCACAGAAACAAAAGTCTTGGATCATTTATCAGTCTTAGCCACGAAGCCTCCCGTGCTGTAGTGGACCTCCTGCCCAATGTCCAGAAGAGCCAGCTTATGATCTTGATGCTAGCAAGAGAGGACTCAGTGATGTCTCAGAAGCAGAAATCTGTGACCTTATCCTGAGTAGCACCACTGAACACCAGCAAACCTCAGCATGTAAAGCTTGTAGTCACTGATGCCCAAGCCTAGTGGATAAGAAAACAATATCTAACATGAACTAGCTAATAGGAAGGGTGACTGGTTACAAGTGCCAGTAAGACTCAGCTTTTGCCATGCTACTGGCTTCAAACTCTTGTGAAAAGGAAAGACATGAGATAGAGTCAGAGATTGTCAGAGCTAGGAAGGACCCTAGAATACAGAATGTCAGGGTTGGGAGGGGCCTTAGAACACGCAACACTCTGGGGAACAGACGTTTAAGCCTCTTCCTGAATTCCTTACACCACTGTCCTTCCAGTCTCTTAGACTGACAACCCCCGGTTCTTCTTAACACTAACCTTTCACAACCAATCCGTCACCAACACTCATCATTTCCTCCTCTGAATCTCTTGCAGACATCTGCCCCTGTTCTGTCCCTTCACATGACCACCAGACCTTGAATTCTTATTTTGCCACTAACAAAGTGGATTATTTTGAGCAGGTCTCAAGGCCCCCTTTGGGCCTCACTTTCTTTATTTGTAAAATGGGCAAGCTGAACCAAAGTTTTAAGTCTATCATGCCATCATCACCATCTCTCACATGGGCTTTTGAAATAGCTTTCTTATTCACTTCCCTGCCCCAATCTCACCCTTCTCCAGTTCATTCTTCACACAGCTGCCAAAACTGTCACTTCTCTGCTCAAAAACCTTCAGTGGCTCCCTACCTCCTCTAGATAAAACTCGCACTTCTCAGCCTGGCATTTTAGGCCCTTCATAGTCTGACTCCAGCTTGCCTTTGCACATTTATTTCACATGATTCCCCTTCACAGACTCTGAATTCCAGCCAAACTGGCCTATGTGCATTCCCTGAACTCGGCATTCCATCTCCTGCATGGCTGCCATTGCTTCCTTTGCCTGCTTTGAGGCTCAGATCTGGCGCCACATCCTTGGTGGAGCCTTTTCCTCATCTCTCTGGTTATGAGTGCTACTTCCCTCCTCCTCCTCTAGCCTTGCATCTGTCTACATTATGTCGGTTCCCCGAGGGCAGAGGCTGCTTTTGTTTGTTCATCCTCGGGGTCTGGCATAGGACCTTGGCCCATTTTGTTTCACTGCTAGAAAGAATTCTCAGGGATGAAACTACTCCCCCTGCCAATGAAAATGAGCAGCTGCTCTAGGATTGCCAGCCTTAGAGATTCCCAGGGCATTGAGGGGTTAAGTGACTTGCCCAGCTGATCCAGCCATGAGGCAAAAGGAGATGAGACTTAAAACCAGGTCTTCCTGACTTCAAGGCTCATTTTGATCCACTAAGGACACTCTGCCTCTTTTGAACACAGTAGGCACATAATAAATGCTTATTGAAGTGCTGTTGAGTGGACTGTTAGAGCTGGATTGGATTTTAAAACATAGGTCTGAGCTAGCATGGCCTTATTAGAGACCTTTAAAGCAACCTCTTAATTTTATCAGTGAGGAAATTAAGGTAAAGAGGCAGTATAGCCTGGTGGCAGGAGTGAGGAAGACCTTGATTCCAACCCACTTCAGATACTTACTAGCTGTGTGGCCCTGGATAAGTCACTTAACTGCTTCATGCCTCAGTTTCCTCATCTATAAAGAAAAAACAAGGAGGGCTGGACTTGATGGCCTCTCAGGTCCCTTCCAGCTCTAAAGCTGTAATCCTGTGAAATGACTTGTCCAGTGACGCACAGCCTATCGTCATCTAATATTTTCTGTCACCACCTTCCCCTCCAAAAGGCATCTTTCTCTTCTTTCTGTTCCTTCTCCCACCAAGGCGATTTGCCTTTCATATCCAGCCTGACCTTGATGAGTTGTTGTAGCTCAGACAGTTGTTGCTTCACAATAGCAGTGCTTTAGGAGGAAAGAACCATGTTCTCTTTATTTTCATCTCCTCTTCATCTCACTTCCCCCTCCCTCCACCCTTGACTTTTCTCTGGGGACACAGGGCAGTGTTGCTATGAACCCTGGGAATTTTGCCCAGAATAGGCCTTGGGGAGTGCAACACAGTGACGGGGAGAGAATGTCTGTCTATTCCGGAGTGCATTTAGAATAGCGAATGCATTCTTCCTCCTTACGATGTACAGAAGGATGGGTGGTATGGTCAGTGGGGAAGCTGAGGCCCAAAGTATTTAAGGGAAACCAGAACCAGTCTTCTTTACTGTCCAGAACGGATTCCTCTATAGAATTCCTCTCTCCCTAGGCTTGTTTTTTTTTCTCTTTGGGGGCTTATTGTTGTCAGATAGGAATCTGAGGGTGAGGTCTGTGTGTGGGAAGAGACCGAAGATTCTCCTACTGGCAGAAGAGGGAGTGAGGGTTGGCTGCAGACTGCTTCTGTTATGCCATAGGGTGGGAATCCCCAGGGGAGGCTGATAGGCTCAGACACCCGCACTTTGGCAGCTGCCCTTACCAGCCAGATGGGAACCTTTAAAAATATGTATATATTGGTGTATCTTACCATAGGCTGCAGGCCAACAGCAATAAGTCAGCCTGATCCCTATTGCATTTTTTTCATTTTGATCTGAGTGTGTTTACTTTTCAGCCATCTCTCCTCTGCTGACTTGGCTGCTAGAGAAGTGGGAGGGGGCTGGGTAGCCTACAATAAGTGGCAGCTTGATGGAATTTGACCTCTGCAGGAGGCATGGAGATCTTTATAGGCCACCAGGGTGCTGACCATAGCTGAGATGAGCCCTTAGTGCCAAAATGATGCCCTGGTCTCATAGGAAGTGCTGCTTCCTTTCAGCAGCCTGGTATCACAGTCAACCACGAAGCAAATTCCAAATCAGGACTGGTCTTGGGGAGCTAGAACTGTGGGACCTAAACTTTCTTGGTCCAAGACAACAGAGCCAAGATCTAAAGCCAAATCGTTCAATGGACTTGAGCAGGAAAGGAAGCTGCCCCAAGAACCCCAGAGGCATGAGACTTCTGGAAATTAAACAGACATTCAACTCAACAAGCATTTTCTAAGCACCCACTATGTACAAGGTACCATGATAGGTGCTGGGGGAACAAAGTTAAGAATGAGATGGTCCCTTGTTGAATTGCTTGACTTCTTAGGGAGGGTGGGTGGGAAGGGAAGAGGGGAGAGAATTTGGAACTCAAAGTTTTAAAAAATAGATGTTCAAAAAAAAAACCAAAAAAGTTTTTGCATGCAACTAGAAAATAAGATACACAGGCAATGGGGCATATCATTATGTATAACCCTTCCACAATACTCCTGTTGTGAAAGACTAACTGTATTTTGCTCCTTCCTAACCTATCCCCCTTTATTGAATTTTCTCCCTTGACCCTGTCCCTTTTTGAAAGTGTTTGTTTTTGATTACTTCCACCCCCATCTGCCCTCCTTCCTCCTTCTTTCCTGTGGGATAAGATACCCAATTGAGTATGTATGGTATTCCCTC